>CANJKZ010001036.1:365000-1065000 GCA_947471745.1 Closterium sp. Naga37s-1
CGGAGGACAGACAGACGCAGACTCAGCAACAAGACTGGCGGCGTAGTCTAGACGACAGTGAGCAGCAAAGGCAACAAGCTCTGTGACTAAGGCAGACGCAGCAGCAGACTCAAACGACGGGTCAGTGACAACAGTGGCAAGCAGACGCGTGACAGTAGAGTGCTCAGCACGAAACCGGTCAGACGCAGGGTCAGCAACGACAGGCAGAGAGGACGCAGGGGGAGGCGGCAGAGGAACACGCGGAGAAGGAGAGGAAGGACGACGAACTACAAGGGGAGGGCCGGAGACAGCCGGCTGGCTCTGACTAGGAACACGACGACTGGAACTGTCAGGGGAGACAGGACACGACGTAGGCTCACGACGCTCTGCAAGGCCACCAGGCTGCTCTGTGTACGGAGAAGGAGCAGGCAGCGGTGAGCTAGGCTGTAACGGAAGACCAGTAGACGAGGGAAGACCGAGAACCTGGCGAAGTGCAGAGTCAGGTGGTGGCTGAGACGACGGAGACGGCAGAGTGAAGAACAGGCGCGGCTGAGCAGTGCCACCAGCACGAGCAGCACCAACCCCTCCAGCAGCTCCAGCACCTCCAGCAGCTCCAGCACCTCCAGCAGCTCCAGCAGCTCCAACAGCTCCAGCACCTCCAGCAGTTCCAGTACCCTCAGTAGCTCCAGTACCGCCAGTAGTTCCAGTACCTCCAGCAGCACCACCACCAGCCCCAGCAGCTCCAGTACCCCCAGTACGAGCACCTCCGGGACCAGCGACACCAGCAGAAGAACCTCCAGCAGGAGAGCCCTGAGGTGCAGAAGTGGGAGGCTGACGGCGACCATACCAGTCGTGCAGCTGCTGGTAGGTGAGGGGCACACGCGGACGAAGACAGCTACTCCAAGGAGACCGCGTAACAGCAGTCCCAGAACCCTCACGCGACTCACCCCCAGACTCAGCACCCCCAGGCTCCGCACACACAGGCTCAGCACCCCCAGACGCAGCACCTCCAGACGCAGTACCCCCAGACGCAGCACCTCCAGGCTCCTCACGCGCAGGCTCAGCACCTCCAGGCTCCACACGCTCAGCGCCCCCAAGCTCCGCACCCCCAGGGACAGCACCACTCCCAACAGGACCGGAGTCACCAGTGACCTCAACAGGCACAGGCGCAGGGGGGTCTACCTGAGAGACACCTGAAGGAGCAGGACCTGGCGCGGGGAGGGGGTCTACCTGGGGAGGACCAAGGGCGAGAAAGAGCGGTGGGGGGGGGGGGAGGAGCAGTGCGGTAGGGGAAGAGGCGGTAAAAGGGGACCGACTCGTCAAAGGTGACGTCCTGAGACGCAAAGACACGGCGCGAGGCGGGGTCGTAGAACTGCCAGCCAGGCGCGTCAGGGACAAAGCCAAGGAAGACACAAGGAATGGCGCGAGGGGAGAGCTTGTCCGCGGTGGTATCGTGGACAAAGGCATGAGCACCCCAGACCCGGAAACGCGACGCATCGCCAACCTTCCCCGTCCACAGCAGTGTGGGCGAGGTCTCCGGCAAGGAGAGACGGGGCCAAAGGTTGAGCTGATGCGCGGCGTACCGGACTGCAAACGGCCACAGAAAATGGGGGGCAGCCGCATGGATCATGGAGGTACGAGCGACCTCCATGACTAAGCCAATGCGGTGCTCAGCAACCCCATTCTGCTGCGGAGAGGCCGGAAGCGTGAAACTCTGGTGGATGTCGTGCTCCACACAGAAGGCTGCCAAGAGGTCTGAGGAGAACTCACCACCTCTGTCAGAGTGCAGACGCAGGACAGGAAAGTCCGTCTGGAACCGCTCGCGGAGCTGGAGACTAACAGCACGGATCCAGGGGATCAGAACAGCAGGGACATCCCCCTTGCGCTGCAAGGGGAAGACCGTGGTGTAACGTGTGTAGTCGTCGACAACCAGCATGAAGTACCGCTCGTGGCCCTGTCCACGGACGCGGGCTGGGCCCCACACGTCCAGGTGGAGAGTCTGCAGTGGAGCCTCTGTGGGAGGCAACGAGGAGGAGTGAGGAGCGGCGAGCTGCCGCCCCTCGACGCAAGGAATGCAGGGCGGCGCAGGCGAGGGAGGGAGG
Organism: Closterium sp. Naga37s-1; assembly: GCA_947471745.1. Taxonomy (NCBI): domain Eukaryota; kingdom Viridiplantae; phylum Streptophyta; class Zygnematophyceae; order Desmidiales; family Closteriaceae; genus Closterium; species Closterium sp. Naga37s-1. The sequence goes on from CANJKZ010001036.1 coordinate 367,082, forward strand.
GGAGGCAGAGACCTGGGAAGACCAGAAACCAGGAAGCGAGAGTGCATGCTACGAAGGCGAGGCAGGGAGGGGTGACCAAGGCGGTGGTGCCACAGGAGAGTGTCGTGCGACAGCCGGCGACACTCACACTGTGTAGCTACCTGAGCAGACGCGTGCAACTGGGGAGACAAAGGGGCGGAGCGTGACGCAGTGGTGAGGGTGTACAGACTGGACCCTGGCGCACGAGCGAACGTGGCCAGGTGGCGACCAGTCTGGGAGCACGTGCAAATCGCCACACGCTGCCGGCCAGGGGTGAAGGTGTCAACCCCCGCATCCTGGAGGACAGCGTTACTCACCAAGTTCGTAGAGAACGAGGGGAGGTGGAGACCAGACAGCTCACCAGACGGGACCGCCAGACACGGAAGCACAGTGGAAGACCGTGCAAGCACTGGGCCCCCAGAGGGGTCAGCCAGTGAGACAGGAACAGGTGCAGGGAGGGGAGTGACTGTGGTACTGTTGCGAAAGAAACAGCGGGAAGCACCAGAGTCAAGTGTAAAGGTGTGCAAGGCCTGTGCAGGCGCAAGACCAGGGGGAGCAGACTCACAAGCACCTAGTGCTGCAGGGGCTATACCAGGGGTTATACCAGGAGCCGGCGGCACACACAAGTAGCAGTCACCCTCAGCACTAACAGACAATGCATACATAGCAGCAAGAATTGCCTCATAGTCAAGATCAAAGATAGGGACATCACGCCTAAGCAAGTCTGCCCTGTTGGGGAACTCAGGAGCATCAGGAAACTTGGCACGCCAGGCGTCACTAAGTCTAGCGAAGCAGCGCTGTTCAGTGTGAAAACCTGTGCACTGGCGACCAGTGCGGGGACCTGTGCGGATAATATAGGGGCAGCGACCTAGACCCCCAGAAACCCCACGCCTGGCATACCAGTCAAGAAGCTGCTGGGAAGTGGGGGTCTGGCGCTGCCGCTGATGCTGCTGCTGCTGCTGGTGCTGCTGCCGCTGCGGCTGCTGCTGGCCCTGACCACCACTGCCACCACCGCTCCCTCCTCCCCCACTGCCGCTGCTGCCCCCTCCACCGCTCCCAGTGCCTCCGCCGCCCCCACCACCACCTCCACCGCCTCCACCCCCACGACCACCCCCACCACCTCCACCTCCCCCGCCGCCTGCACCTCCGCCACCTCCACCGCCACCCCCACCGCCCCTGCCACCCCTGCCGCCCCTGCTGCTGCGACGCTTCCCACTAGGAGCGGAAGCAGCTCCGACCTCCTCAGCACCAAGGTAGTCGTGAGCAGCAGCTGCGGAGGCGTAGGAGGGGGTGAGAGGGGAGGGGGAGCACCCCTCAAAGAGGGGAGAGCGAGGAGTGCCACGAGCAGCACCTACAGCGAGGATGTTCTTCTCTGCTGCTAGGAGGTGCTTCTCGAAGTCGTGGACAGTGAGAGTGGTGGGGTCTAGCGCTAGGAAGTGGTCCCTGACAGAGCTAAGAGTGTCAGGGAGGCGGGTGACGAGGAAATAGAGAAGTACATCGGGGGGGGGTTTGCGGCGCAGAACTCGGCTGAAAGGGCGGCACGAAAGCGAGAGTCAGTAGCGCGCAGGTGAGAAACTAGGTCCTCAGCAGTGGTGAACGAGGAAAGATCGGGGAACAGGTATGGTAGCATGAGTCGTCCTATGGCTGCAGTGGCCGGGGAGGAGTAGCGCGCAACTACAGCGTCGTACAGTGTCTTAGCAGTTCTGTGCTGGCTGAAATGCGCTCGCTCAGTAATTGGCAGGTGGTTCCTAATAGCTAGGCGTGCAGCAGCATCACGAGTCTGCCACTGGGAGCGTTCTAGAGCAGGAGCATCAACAGCAGGAGTAACGGCAGTGCCAGAGACGTAATCAAACAGGGAAACGCCCTCTTTGGCATCAGTCAGAAGGAACAGCTGGAGATCGTCTAACCACACAGCGAACTCGATGGGACGACCATCAGGCTCGAACGCTAGAACGTTAGGCATCGCCATATTGGCTTAAGGCAGGAGGCAGCAGGCAGCAGGCAGCAGGCAGAGGCAGCAGGTAGCAGACAGGAGGCAGGAGGCAGAGGCAGCAGGTAGCAGGCAGCAGGCAGCAGACAAGAGGCAGTAGGCACCAGGTAGGAGGCAAGAGGCAGAGGCAGGAGGCAGGGGCAGCAAGCAGCAGGCAGGCGGCAGCAGGCAGGCGACAGCAGGCAGCAGGCAGGAGTGGCCTGAGGGCGGCTGCTGGCTGCGTGTGGCAGCTTGCTGCGCGAAGCTGCAGGCTGCGCGTGGCTACTGGCAGCGCACACGGCCGCAGGCTGCGTGCGGCGACGGGCTGCGCGGGCTGCGGGCTGCGCGTGGCGACAGGCAGCGTGCGCAACTGCAAGCTGCGTGCGGCTGCGGGCTGCGCTGGGCGACGGGCCGCACGTGCGCGGCTGCGGGCTGGTCGCTAAGCTGCGGGCTGCGCTGGGCGACGGGCCGCGCTGGCGTGGCCTAACCAGGTTGCGCGCGGGCGGCTTAAGGGGCGCACAGGCAGGGCCGAAACGGGCTGCGCGGGCTGCTGAAGCGGCGCACGTGGGAAAAAAAAAAAGGACCGCCCGAGGCGCGCGCGGGCAGTCGAGGCGCGCGCGGGCACTAGACAAGGCAGGCAGGTACGGTGGGCCCTAATCCTAGGTCCTAAGGACCTATGCTCTAGATGCCATGTTAGAAGTTGTATTGCAATGTCGAGAGGTTTTGGTACAAGAATGAAACCTATGGGGTTGTACCCCACAGTGAGTACCCCACTAAAGCCTATCTAAACAACAACATATACACATCTGTTTGACAAACGCCGTTGCGCCACTGTTTCCGCCGCGGTTGAAGGGAGCATGAGCGGCCGCCGCTCGGTCCATGGCAGCAACGTCCGCGGCTGCTTGCTTGTATGGCCGCGAGGTGAGCAAGCTTTTCTACATGTACACCTTGTAGCGCTTGGCGACGCGTTTGTCGGCGGCATCCTCGACTTGAAACATGTCGAAGCGCGCCGAGATGTCGTCGAGAGCGGCGACGACCATTTTGAGTCCGCCCGCCAAGTCGTCGTGCTGCTGCTTGTACTCCGTGTGCTTCAGGTAGGCCCTCATGTCCTCCAGGACCTCCGCTTTCGCCCGCACTTCCGGGTGGTTGAACGTTGCCGCCGACCACTTGGTGTTAGTGTTAGAGGGGAGAGGGGGGAGGTGTTCCATGGAGATAAAATTTGGAGCATTGACTGGAGCCTCACCATTGTCGTCGTCGGAGTTGTCGGTGTCATTATCGGCAGCTGGCGCAGGTGGGATGTTGGCTGCTGCTTCCTTGTCGTGCCGGTTCGCCGTTGTTCCTCGTGCTCCTTTTTGTGTTTTTGCAGTTTCCTTTTTTGCAGAAGCAGAGGCCGCGGGTAGTGCAGTTTCCGCAGCTGTAACGCTGACAGGCTTCTGCTGTAACAAGGACAGAAGCGCGGCGATTTGGTCCGGGGTCAACGCTGGAGTCAACGCCGGGGTCGTCGCTTCAGACAAAGACGCCGTTCGGCGCCTCTGGCGCTGACGCGACGGTCCAGCCACAGCCGCTGGCGCGTGCTGTGCGTGAGGCGCGTGTGGCGCCACATGTGCTGCAGGCGTTTTCGTCGCCACTTGCGCCACGGGTGCCTCAGGCACCACTGGCGGCACAGGCGCCGAAGGGTGCTGCTGCTGGAGGGGGGTGCTCGAGTTTTTGTTGACCTCGAGCCCGCCCAACAGCACGTCCACTGCAGTCGGGGCGGGCGATACTTCCTCTGCCCGCCGCTTGTTACGGCGTTCGCCCGTCAATTCTCGGGCGTTACGGTCGGAGTCGGAAGTCGGCGCGGACGAATTGCCGCGGTTAAGTGTCGGCGTGGACGCCACCGTTGAGCGATTGTAGGTAAAAATGTCCCGCAGTAAAGTTGAGGGTGACACGCCTCTCGGGAGACTGCGGGTTCTAGCCAGCTTGGACGGAAAAAAGTTTACTCAAACAGAAATGTTGATAGAGCCGTTGAAAATAGAGAAACGTGGGTGGAGGGAAATGAACTCCAACCCACGGTTTTTGTAGTTGGAGAAGGGCGTTTTGCGCGCTTCAACGCTGCCAAATATTCGGTACAGGCAGCTTCGCTTTCACAATACACAATTTTGAAAAAACATGAATGTGTCTTAAAATATAATTTCACGTAACCTCCACTTCACACAAAAACAGAGTTTTGCCATCTCACTCCATTGGCCATTGCCCAGATAGGAAGAGGGGAATATTACCAGAGGATATAACAGACCTTCCGTTAGAAAAATTGCTGTGGAGCGACCAAATCAGTAGAGCTACCGTACCAGATGGGTAGAGGTAGCAGAGCAACAGTAACAACTATATAGGTCCCCAGGAGCATGTGGTTCTGAGGGGAATGACATCGGTGACTGATTGCATGGCTCCCAAGAAGGACACCGTAACAAAGCTGCCGAGCCAATAGAGCAATTAGAGTGCTGGAATCACAGGAGCTGAAAAGCGAGCAGCGCAGTTGAGCAGCCTGAGTACTGAAACTATCTGGGTCCCCAGGAGCGCATGGTGCCAAGGGGAATGACATTGGAGCCTGATTGCATGGCTCCCCTGTGCCCTCCTCCATGCCCCCTGTCTCTGAAACCTGATGGATGGGAGCAAAGGACAAGGCGCATACGACAAGCACACAACAAGAAGCACAATGGAAGGAGCACAAGGCAAGACATGAAAGAAAGAAACCCAGAGATTTGAACACGTCTTGTCTTTGGTCCTTGAGCAATATTGCACCACCATTCCCATGCCCTCTCACGCGGGCAGGAGCGGGCAGATGGGGTAAGTAGGTGGGGGGAAAGGGAGGAGAGAGGTGGATGGTGGTGGGGGGAGGGGAAACGAGCGACTTTGATACAACACAGACGGAGACACAGGGAAACATGCAGGCACCTCCCCCATCCCTCATGCCCGCACCTTCCCCACCCCCATGCTGCCCGCCCTCATCCCCAGAGCAGCGAGCGCAGGTTGGTTGGAGGATGTGAGAGGAATTGCTAAGTGGTGGAGAGAGGTAGAGAGAGGTGGGGGAACTGACTATGAGACAACACAGACGGAGAGACAGGGCAACATACACGCACCTCCTCCGCCCCGAACTCATACATGCTGCCCGAACTCATCCCCAGAGCAACATGAACCCTCCTCCCCTGCCCCTCATGCCCCTTGTACTCATGCACACACCTCCCCCACCCCTCATGCACACACACTCCCCCACCCCTCATGCAGCCCACACTCATCCCTAGAGTAACAAGAACCCACCTCCCCCACCCCTCATGCCCCTCGCACTCATGCACGCATCTCCCCCACCCCTCATGCCCCACCCCTCATATGCGCACCTCCTCCGCCCCTCATGCTGCCGGCGCTCATCCCAAGAGCAGCGAGCGCAGGTGGCACGACTTGATTGGCCTCGGTGAGGATCTTGATGAGATCTTTCGCCAGCCTGGCATTGGCCGCCGTGAAGAATGAGAAGGAGAACCCCGTCGCCCCCGCCCTGCCCGTGCGGCCGATGCGATGCACGTAGTCCTCGCATGTGGAGGGGAAGTCGTAGTTTATCACACACTTGATGTCCTTCACGTCTGGAGAGAAGCAACGGGAGAGACAGGAGAAAAGGGCAGGGAACAAGGGCAGGGAACAAGGGTAGTGAGGTGAGATGCGTGTAGTCCTCACATGTGCCGGGGAAGTCGTAATTTATCACACACTTTATGTCCTTCACGTCTGGAAGATGAGACGGAAGGAAGGGAAAAAAGGGAAAGGGAAAGGAGGAGGTTCGGGAGAGGGATTGGTGGGAGTGAAACTCTATCCGATGCACGTAGTCCTCGCATGTGGAGGGGAAGTCATAGTTTATCACACACTTGATGTCCTTCACATCTGGAGGGAAGGAAGGAGAAGGAAGGGTAGGACCGGAAAAGGAGTGCAGAGAGCGAGAGGGGAAGCAGAGTGAGGCGTGATGCACATAGTCCTCGCATGTGCTGGGGAAGTCATGGTTTATCATACACTTGATGTCCTTCACGTCTGGAACACACAGGGTAGCGCGTATGCGTGGGAGGGAGAGGGGGAAGAAAGGACGAGAGTTGAAGGGAGTGAGATGCACGTAGTCCTCGCACGTGCTTGGGAAGTCGTGGTTTATCACACACTTGATGTCCTTCACGCCTGGAAGGGACAGGAGAAGTTGAAGGAGAAACATGGTGCAAAAAGGGCCAAGGGGAAACAAAACAGGCAACAATGTGTGATGCATGCATGTAGCCAATCCTCTCCTCACAACAGGCATCCTGTAACCGTGAAGCATGAGGAATGAGAATCAACAGATGAATATCCGGCCATGGTGAGATGAGAAGACATTTTCAGACACGTTGTATATATAAAAAAGGGGTGGCTGCCCCTCTTTCTGAGGCGCCTCAGAAAATGACTGCTGCTTCTGAAATGAATATATAAATCTATAAAAAAGGGGTGCAGCGCACAGCATAAGAAATGAATGAAATGAATCCCCATGATGAGTGGAACTTTGAATGATGAGTGAAGCTTTGAATGATGAGTGGATAGTATGAATGGGGAATAAATGCTGAAATTGGATATTGACAATGGAAGTGAAAGTTTACTCATATGATGGCAGAGGAAGACATTGAGGGCCAAAGCAAAAAGCAAAAACATTGATTATGAAATTGAAAAATGATTGAAAAGATGTGATGATGGAAACGGGACACTGATGATGACCGTGGAATACTTGCGATGATAATGAAACGTAATGAAAAGTAATGAAACATAGATGATGGAAAAGGGACATGAGGTTAGCGAATGAAGATTATAAGACTGACTCAAACATACAGTAGACATGAGAAGCGGACAGTAGACACACACAACCAAGAATATAAGATCACATTTCTTGACCTTATTTCTTGAGCAATGCAACATGCACGTGTGTCTTGTGGCCAGCCCTTCACCTGAGATGCCACTGCTGCCTTGCCTTTCCCTCCCTGCCTGCCTCCATCGCAACCAGCACACTTCCAACCAGCCAGCACCAGCCTTGTGCACAGCACCAGATGGCACCACACGGCACCACATGGCACCACACAGCACTGCACGGCACCACATGGCGCCATGGGCACCACATGGCAGCACATGGCAGCACCTGGCACCGCGTGGCACCATACAGCACCACACGGCAGCACATGGCACTGCACGACACCACATGGCACCACACGGCACCATGCGGCACCACGCGGCACCAAGCGCCACCACATGGCAGCACATGACAGCGCATGGCAGCACATGGCAGCACATGGCAGCACATGGCAGCGCATGGCAGCACATGAGCCATGCACCATGCATGGGCCACGAGCCACGAGGGCCCCAAGCACCACCAGCAAAGCCATGATCCATGATCCATGGCTAGCTGGCAGGCAGGCCGGCCGGCAGGCCAGCAGCCAAGGGCTCCTGCTGTGTGTGTGTGGCTGGCGCATCAGGTGGCGGTGGCGGTGGTAGTGGTGATGAGAGGTGGTGGTGGGGGACAAGAGGCGGTGGAAAGGCAGCGAGCATGGGCCAGGCTTAGGGCTGCACACACGACACCCAGAGATATGGTATAAGGAAAGGGAGACGAATGGAAGGGAGGCAGACGAAAGCGAGGAGTTAGCCAACCGAAAACACAGGAAACCGAAAACACAGGAACAAAGCAAGGAATAGGCAAAAAGAGTGAGGCATGCACATGACTGAAAACTGAATATGCACCACAAGGGCCGTGAGACAAACCCCATGCACATGACTGAAAACTGAATATGCGCCACAAGGGACGTGAGACAAACCCCATGCACACACAGAACCTCACCAAAGAAAAAGGGAGCCACAACCCCCAAATCTCCCCTTTCCCGGTGGCTGCCTAGACCCAGGCACCTAGACCCAGGCACCTAGACCCAGGCACCTAGACCCAGGCAGAACCCCCAAACCCAAACCCAACCCCAAAATTAGACCTAAACCTGCCGGCGGTGGCGGTCGTGACGGGATTCTTCTTTCCGCACCTCACCCCAAACCAGAAGACCTAAAACCAACTCCTCCATCCCCGAATAGATACTTACCCCTCTAACTCCTCCCAGTGGGCCAGTGGCTACCTAGCCCTCTAGCAGCGACGCCGATGGCAATCATAATGGGGTTCTTGCTCATTCTATCCACTCCCCCTTAACACCCTAGGCCCTAAACCCCTACCTTAACCCCTTTGTATCCTCCCAATCTCTACCTAGCCCTCTGGCAACGACGTCAGTGGCGATCATGATGGGTTTCTTGCCTGTCTTGAACTCCGAGAGCACCCAGTCGCGCTCCGCCTGGCTATTGTCGCCGTGCATGGCGTGGAGAGCCCCCCAGAACCCCAGCCCCCAAACCTAAAACCCAGAAAACCCTGCCAGGTGGATACCTAGCCCTCTGGCAGCGACGTCCGTAGCGATCATGATGGGATGCTTGCCGGTCTTGAACTCCGAGAGCACCCAGTCGCGCTCCGCCTGGCTCTTGTCCCCGTGGATGCAGAGCGCCCCATACCCCAATCCCAAACCCTAAACAACCAAAACCCTGAATTGAGGAGCCATGCTGATACCTAGCCCTCTAGCAGCAACGTCAGTGGCGATCATGATTGGGTTCTTCCCGGTCTTAAACTCCGAGAGCACCCAGTCTCGCTCCGCCTGGCTCTTGTCCCCGTGGATGGAGAGCGCGGGCCAGCCGTCCATGCGCAGCTGGCGGGTCACCTGGTCGCACACACGCTTCGTGTCCATGAAGACCAGAATGCGACTGCCGTCCATCACCTGCTCCAAGAGCTTCAGAAGTCTGGAAGGGTGGAGTGGGGGAGGGGAGAACAGACCAGGGAGGCAGCAGGGGCAAGGTGGTTCAAAGGGCCTGCTGCAGAACACTCCACTCCCCCACATTCCCACTCCACTCCACTCCACTCCACTCCAATTCAAGCCAGCCGTCCATGCGCAGCTGGCGGGTCACCTGGTCGCACACGCGCTTCGTGTCCATGAAGACCAGGATGCGACTGCCGTCCATCACCTGCTCTAGCAGCTTGAGAAGCGACGAGGGTGGGGGAGAGAGGGCAAAGGGCCAAGGAACCAGGGGCGTCAACGCGGGCGCTTGATGTCCAGGAAGACCAGGATGTGACCGCTGTCCATCACCTGCTCTAGAAGCTTCACCAGCCTGAGGGGGAGCGGAACACAGGAACAGGGTCAAGAATGGTCAACGGCATGCTTGGCGTTCATGAACACCAGGATGCGACTGTCGTCCAGGGCGGAGGAGGGGGTGGGGGGGCAGAAGAGACCAGGGGAAAGCAGCGCCACGGAGGAGCACGGAGGGTCAACGGGGGGTACCCGTCTAATCGTTATGCATATTTCACGAACCGAGGGTACTTCTTGAGGTCAGCCATTATCTCCAAGGGGTAACTGTCTTAAACTGATACTTTCTTGACTTACCGGGGGTACTTTTCGTGGTCAGTCATGATCTCCACCACCTGCGTGATTGAGTGGTTCGCCTTCAGCTCCGTGGAGCCAATCACAACCTGCCACGTAAACAGACAAGACGGGGATTCAGCCGAACGCGGCAAGGGGACGAAACGCGGGTACGGGGAAATGGAGAGAGGGAGGGGAGGAGTTCAGCAATTACAGAAATAGTTCAGCCTTCTCAAAAGAAGGAAATGGAAAGAAAGAGAAAGGGGTTCACTTATTCTCTGCTCACTCTCAGCAAGACGACTCTGCCAATCAAAACGTTAGTGAACCAGCTTTCAGTCGATACGATACGAGTCTCTTCTTACACGTATCACCTTATTTTGTACAAACCATCTCCCCTCACCCGGATCATCTCTGCTCAACCAAATAATCTGCCCTCCGCTGGACCATCTCCCCTCACCCGAATCTCGTACGAATCATCTCACGTCGTACGGATCGTCTCACCTCGTACGGATCATCTCATCTCGCCCAGATCGTCTCCCACCTCGTACGGATCATCTCACCTTGTACGGATCATCTCACCTTGTATGCGTCAACCAGGAACTGCCTTGCGAGCGTCTCCACCTCCCTGGGCCACGTGGCACTCCAATAGAGCGTCTGGCGATCAGGGCGAATCTGAGAGCAAAGAAACGGGAAGATAAGGGGAATCGGGAAGAGAATGGGAATCGGGACGAGAAGGGAGAAAGGGGGGCAGACGAGGCAAGTGAATGGGGAAGGCAATGAATGAAGTCGACGTCTGTGCGACCACGGATCAGGAAAGGGGCAGGGCGAGGAGGAGAGGGGAGGCGGCGAGGGGAGGAGAGGGGGGGGGGGGGGGGGGGGGGGAGAGGGTGGGGGGAGGAGAGGGAGATTGAAAGATCCATTTGAACGTAAACGCTCACCTGCGAGACGATTTTTCTGATTTGGGGTTCGAAGCCCATGTCGAGCATGCGATCAGCCTCGTCCAACACGAGGTACGTCACTCGGCGAAGGTTGGTAACCCGCGACTCCAGCATGTCGATCAGTCGCCCAGGCGTCGCAATGACGATCTCCACGCCTTAGATGACAGGAGAGGGCGAAACGGAGAGGAATGGAGGGGAGAGGAACGAAAGAGAGGGGTGAGAGAGGGAGAGGGAGCATCAATTGGATATTTATAGCGCAGGCGTCGCAATCACGATCTCCACGCCGGGCGTAGATGAAACAGAGAGGGATTAAGGGGAGAGGAGCGAGACCACGAGGGGTCAAAGGTGAAGGGCGAAAGACGAGGAGGGTGTTAGATCAGGTGCAGCGACATATCCGACGCGCTACAGCTTACTCGCTACAGCATACGCGCTACAGCCAACGCGCCGCGCTACAACCAGCGCTCAACAGCCCACGCAGCCCACGCGCTACAGCAGACGCAATACTGCCCAGCAAGTAAGAAAACTACCAACCTTGGTTGAGATCTCGTATTTGCGGGCCTTTAGGCGCGCCGCCGTAGACGCAGGTGCTCTTGATCTTAGAGGACGCGCCGAACTTGGTGCACTCCTCCTGAATCTGCACCGCCAGCTCTCGCGTCGGCGCGATTACGAGCACGATGGGTCCGTCCCCGGGTGCTGCGGTGAAGAGATAAGAGGATCGAGTAAAATACGAAGTGATTACGAGGTGCTTTCAATGAGGTTGGTTTGAAACAGGTCAGACTCAACCGAAGAAAACCGTAGGGCAAGGAGTAGACAAGAGCCGTACCGAGGTAAGGCTGAGCGTTGACGTGAACAATAGCAGGAAGAAGGTAAGCCAAGGTCTTCCCAGACCCCGTCTCAGCAAGCCCGATCAGATCCCTCCCCTTGAGCGCCATGGGCCAGCCCTGCGCCTGAATCGGCGTGGGCTCCGTGAATCCCGCGCGTTGCACCTCCACGAGCACGTAGTCGGGAAACGAGGCTTCTTCAAACGTGCGGCACGGCTTCGGCACGCCACGGCCCTCGACGGAGATCTGCCGGCGGCGACGGTACTCCTCGACCTCGCCCTCCGACATGGCCGTCACCGCTGGGTGCTCGACGTAAAAGTTCTTCTCGAAGTGCGCGAGATTGTCGAAGGACTGCGGAGCTAGCGTGATTGCGTCGAGATCGCGCTTGTTCCCGCCGTGAAACCCGCCTCCGCCGCCGCCGTATCCCCCACCGCCGCCGTACCCGCCGCCGCCAGGGCGGTAGCTGGAGCCGCCGCCGCCACCGCCATATCCCCCGCCGAAGTCGCTGCGATTACCAGAAAAAACATCACGCTACCGTAAGGCATAATACAAACAAACATGCACGAACGAGACAGACTAAAAAACGAACGAACATGTTTTGTAAGGGAGTAGATAATTATGCTACCTCTTTCGGTCCCTGTACGAGGATGAGTCCCCGTATCTGTTGTCATTGTGGCTCATGCTTGCAGGGACGGATATTAATGGAACTAGAAGAAGAACTGAAAAGATATAGCTAGCGGATACTAAAAGAAACGTCACGAAACAAAAGGTTTCTCGGAATGATACCGGGTTCATAAGATGCTGGAATGGAACAGGAGGACGTAGGTAGAACAGAGTCCGTGACAGAACATAACCAAGACACGGATAAGTAATCCTAGCCTGTGCAGATTGTCAGTGATATATGCCGAGCAGATCATAAGGGGGGGAGTGGAATGACAAACCCTAGGTTTGCTTTGTGCGAGGTTCAGGGAGATCTCGAGGCCTAAGCTGGAGAAAACACTGCGGTTCAGAAAGTTTGAAAAGGGTTGGAGAGGAGAGCTCCTAAAGGTTTGTTGCAGGTGCATTCGCATCACAAGGTGGTGAGTTGTTGCGAATTCCACGAAAACATCTCACGACGCGACGACGTCACCTCAATGTGGTTCGGAAACCTCACTGGTGGCGAGCAACGTCGACACTGGCGGCGGGCATACAAACCAATAAAGGGACCAATTGGAAGCGAGCAGCTAAACAAAGTTGCACTGCTGTTACGAGTGCAATCGAGCGAGCGGGCGAGAATTGCAACTATCGAAGCAAAACAATACAATTAGCCAAGGCATGCGCGAAGAATTTATAGCGAACTAGAGTGGTAACGGTAACGCGAGGAATTGGGGTGTGCTACGGGCCTAGCGCCGATGTTGGTATAAGTCGAGGCGGAGGTCCGGAGCGCGGGTTACCAACCGAACCGTGAGTTTAGGTCGCATCATGAACAGTGGCGGGAGTCGTAGTCGAGGCGAGTGTCGCGAGCGGGTAACGTTTCACTGTTTGGGTGCCGATGGTGGGAATGGTCTTGTACGCGGTAAGCAGGGGCGCGAAGTAAGGAAAATGAATTTTCCTTACACTACCCCCCTCCCCAAGGAGGCCCTCCTTACGAGAGTGCGTGCACATCTCGAAAATTTCAACTGCGCAGATACTCAGTGAGCACATGGTGATTCTCAATTCTATCCAGGGGGACCCAGTTGTCTTCGGTGGCCGTGCGGTCTTTTCAGCGGATCAGGAATTCGATCATGCGGGCTCCCCGTGGGTCACGTACTCGGTGGCTCAGTATTTTTTCGGGCATGATGATTGATTCTGTCGGCGGTCGTGTCATGTTGGCGGGGCGGTTGCGAGGCAGTTGGTTGGTGGATGGCACGTATGGGCGAAGCAGCCTGGCGTACCAGTCAGCAGGGAGAAGGAGGTGGGCGGTGACGGGTGTGATCATGTGGGTGATGCGAAATGGCCCGCAATATCAGGGGCGGAGTTTTGGGGTGATAGGCAGGCGGAGGTTTTGATTATCGAGTAGCACGAGGTCGTCGGGCTGGTAAGTGACGGGTCGGCGGTGGCGGTCGGCGTTATGCTTAGAGATGATGTTCGATTTTTTTATTGCGTCTGCTGCTCGGGTCCGTGCTGCTTGTAAAATTTATGCGAACTGTTGCGCGCGTGGCACTGGGTTGTCGGGATTCGGAGTCAGGGGTACTGTAGGGTCTTGTCTGTAGTTCGGGTAAAACGGCGACTGTTGGGTCGTGGCGGACGGTGAGTTATTGTACGCGAACTCGATGAGTGGCAGTTGCTGTTCCCGGGTGGTCGGGTCGTCGCACGTGGCTCGGATGAGTTGCTCCATGGTCTCGTTTGTCCGTTCTGTCTGTCCGTCGGTCTCGGGGTGGTATGAAGAACTGAACTGTAATCGCGTATTGAACTGCTGCCACAGGTTCCGCCAGAAGTTGCGGGTGAACTTCGTATAGCGGTCGCTGGTGATCGATGCTGGTATCCCATGTAGTCGAGTGACGGTGGAGATGAAGAGGCGGGCTGTTTCTTCGGCTGTGATTGATTTTTTGCAGGCTGCGAAATGTGCCATTTTCGTCAGCCGATCGACGACGACCAGGATCGCGTCGTTCCCACTTGCTCCAGCCGGTAACCCCGTGACGAATTCCATCGTCACCTGCTGCCAAGCACGCTCTGGGGGTGGTATCGGCTGCAACTGCCCTGCCGGTCATTTCCGTGATGACTTCATGAGTTGGCAACTGGGACACGATGCCACTGCCAGAGGTCCACTGGTGATCCCTGATTGATCCTAGGGAAGGGTTACAGGCATGTTGGCCTGGGGGGTTATGGGCGCACGGACCCGCTACTTAACAAGCCCTTTTATCCCAATGGTCTAGTGGTTGGGATTCTGACATGGTATCAGAGCGAAGGTCTCGGGTTCGAATCCCAGTGTGTGCACTTTGAGCATCCCAGTGCGGTGGGGTGTCAGAGGTCCACTGGTGATCCCCGATTGATCCTAGGGAAGGGTTACAGGCATGTTGGCCTGGGGGGTTATGGGCGCATTGACCCGTTACTTAACAAGTCATTTTATCCCAATGGTCTAGTGGTTGGTATTCTGACAGCCACGTGTCGTTGCACGTCGGTCAGCATTTCGGGCCAGTAGTAATACCGCTGCAGCTGCTGCCGTGTTTTCTCTACTCCGAAATTTCCTGAGGTAACCCCGTCGTGTGCCTCCTGTAGTAATAGCTCCCTTAGTAAAGTGTAGCATAATACCCAGATGCGATCGGTGCCAGCTTTTACGTAATAAACCCCCTTTGCTGTTGCGAACTGCTTCGAATTTCTACCTGTGAAGAACGGGTCGGTTTGATAGCCGTAGGTAAATAGTCCTGTTAGTAGCGGGCTGGTCAGGGCGAGTAGTATGGCGTGGATTTGGGCAGTGGGGCGGGTCAGTGCGTCGGCAATGTTCAATGCTCCTTTTTTGTAGGTGACCGTGTAGTGGAAATTTGACTCGAGGAAATCGAGCCAGCGGATCTGTCGTGGGTTCAGGTGGGGTTGTGCGCGTATGTACTGTAGTGATTTGTGGTATGTCCGTACTGTCACATATGCGCCGGTCAAGTACCAGCGCCACTCTTTGAACGCATGCACGATCGCGAACATTTCGCGGTCATGTATTGGGTAATTCTTCTCGGGCGGACGCAGTTTTCGTGACTCGTATGCGATGGGCTGTAAACCGTTGCCGAAATCCTGTAGCACTACGACTCCAATGGCGATGTCGTTTGCGTCTGTAACCACTTCGAATGGGCGGGGTCGGTCGGCGATGAGAAGGCAGCATGCTCTTTCCCCCCCCACGTAAAAGCGACCCCCTTCCGCAGTAAATCCGTCAGCGGGGCAGTTAAGCGTGCCATGTCCGGGACGAACCGACACACATAATTAACAAACCCTAAAAAACTCTGCAGCTCCGTGATGTTCGTCGGGGGGTGCCACGCTTTTACCGTGTCCAGTTTCTTTCGGTCGATCTCAACTCTAGCCTCCGAAATAACGTGCCCCAAAAATTCTAACCTATCCTGGAAGAACTCGCACTTGGAACCCTTGGTCAGTAGTCTGTGCTCGTCTAAAACTTTAAACACTGCTTCCAAATCTGCTAAGTGCTGCTGCTTATCACGACCGTAGACTAGGATGTGGTCGAGGTAAATTATCACGCATTTATCTAAGAGCGGCCTAAACGCCTCGTTCATGGTCATCTGAAATATCGCCGGTGCGTTGGTCAGCCCGAATGGCATCACGGTGTACTCGAATGACCCGTACCTAGTTCTAAATGTCGTCTTGGCACAGTCCAATGGTTCGACCCGAATCTGATGGTAACCTCCCCGTATATATATTTTCAAAAAGAATCGTGGTGTTCGCAGTTGATCTATCTACTCGTCGGCGCGGGGATTAGGGTATTGCGACTTGACTGTTATGTCAGAATGTTATGTTTGTCTAGCCTGCAGTGGGGTACTCAATAGTGAGTACAGCCCAATCTAGGGTTTGCTATATGTACTCAACTGCTTGCTAGTGCAACCCCTCTCTTTCTTGTTTCTAAACTTCCTTTGGTTTTTCAACATGTTACCCTGTTCAGTGCTCTGTAATCTATACACATACGAAACCCTCCGTCTTTTTTCAGTGTGAATAGTATCGGTGCGGCGAACGGCGATGAACTCGGCCAGATGAATTTCTTCTCTAACAGGTAATCTAGCTGCTTCCTCAGTTCATCGAGCTCGGGCTGTGCCAGTCGAAACTGTCGTTGTACAGATGGATGTGCCCCCGGTTCTAATTCTATTCGGTGATCATGCGCCCGCTTAGGTGGCAGTCCCTCTGGTAGATCATATGGAAAAATCCATGGGTACCATTTCAACAGTTCCTGTAGTTCGGGCGGTACCGCTGCCAGCAGTTTCTGAAAATCACTCGGCTGCTCTACTTCTCCTACCAATGCGATATCCATTGCGTACACGTCGGCTCCAGCGGCAACGGCCCGTTTCATTGTGATGGCGTTGACGTGGACCGTTGAAGATTCGGGCGACTGCCAGCGAGGTAGCTCGACCCAGTTACCGCTACTTCGCACAGTGCAGCTACCCGTCGTCCAGTCGATTCGCGGATTATAGCATCGCAGCCAATCACGTCCCAGTAAAATGTCGTGCCCATCCAGTGTCGTCGCGTGCATTTCCTGTGTAAACCCAAAGTTTCTCCCGCAGCGGACTTTTACTCTCTCCACCTTTTCTTGTATGGCCAGCGGCGTGCCATCGACTAAGCATGCATTTATCTCTGGTAAACACCGACTAAGTGTCAGTTGCAGCTTCCGTGCGGTTGCGGTATTAACTAAGCAGTGAATTGCTCCTCCGTTTATAAAAATCTTCACTACTGCTCCCTGGATTTTCCCGTGAATCAGTACTAGGCAATCCGTCGCTGTACCCTCCTTATTCATCCGAGCACGATCGATAGTGTGAATCGGTACGGTGACTCGGTGAGGGTCGGTAAGGTTGGGCGAGCAGGTTGTCTCGTCAGTAGTTGGCCCGATTTCTACTGACTGCTGGCGTTTCCCTACCTCTGAGACTCCCTCCCCTGCTCTTCTCCGCGGCACCTCAGCTCCTCTGGGCATTCGCTCTTCCGATGGCCCGGCCTGTTACAAGCAAAGCAGCGCCCTTAAATGGCGCGGCAGCTGCATTCGCTGCAACGGCGTGTACAGTGGCGTGCTCGGCCGGTCCCCGAGAACGTTGTCTGTAGTAGAATCCCGGTCTCGGTCAGCGTAGGTTATCGATCTTCTTGGCGAGCGCGAGGATCTCGTTGAAGTTCGAGAGCCCGCATAGCATGATTTCGTGCGAGATGTCCGGCTTCAGCCCTCCGACGTAACGGTCCACCCGCCCCGCTTCGTACATGTAGCCGACTTGCTTGCATAATGCGAGAAAACCGCTCGTGTATGTCAAAACATATGTGTTTATATTTCTCTAGGCTGTAGTGGGTTTAGCCTTAGGGGGTACAGTATTTCTCTCGACATCCTACTTGTACCCTCCCCCTTTCACTTAATGCATCATCCTAGTTCGTAACTTTAACATGGAATCAGAGTAGGTTCCTTAGGCCCACCACCTGCTGCTTTACTCCTGAGCTTAGGCCTCGGCCCGTCGCCCCTAGGCCAGTCACTCGCGCCCCTAGGCCCGTCGCCCCTAGGCCCGGCGCCCGCGGCCCGTCGTTCCAGGCCCCTAGGCCCGTCGATCCCGGCCCCTTGGCCCCGCGACCTTTCGTTTCTAGCCCCGCGGCCTTTCGTTCTGGCCCCGCGGCCCCGTCGCACCTAGGCCTCCGGCCTCGCGGCCCCGTCGTTCCCGGCCCCTAGGCCCCGTCGCTCACGGCCCCCGGCCCTTTCGTACCTGGCCCCGCGGCCCCGTCGTTCTCGGCCCCTAGGCCTAGTCGCTCACGCCCTCCCCCCCCCCCCCCCGGCCCCTTCGTACCTGGCCCCGCGGCCCCGTCGCATCTAGGTCCTAGGCCCCGCGGCCCCGTCGTTCCCGGCCCCTAGGCCCCGTCGCTCACGGCCCCCCGGCCCCCTTCGTACCTGGCCCCGCGGCCCCGTCGCTCCTAGCGTAGGTCCCGGCCCCGCGGCCAGTCGACCCGTCGCCCCTAGCCTCGTGACCCCCTGGCGACCTGTCACCCGTCGCCCCTACCCGTGACTAGCGACCCGCGACCAGCGACCTAGGCCCCTCCGCCCCTAGGCCCCGTTGCCCAGTCGCCCCAGTCGCCCCGTAGCCCCGTCGCCCCGTCGCCCCTACCCGCGACCCGCGACCCTTGACCCGCGACCCAGGCCATGCGGTCCCTAGGCCCCTCGGCCCCTGGCCACTCGGCCCCTCGGCCCCTTGGCCCCCAGGCACCTCGGCCCCTCGGCCCCTCGCCTCTAGGCCCCTCGGCCCCTAGGCGCTCCCCCCCCCCCCCCCCCTTTTCGTGTTTTGCCCCTCGGCCCCTAGGCCCCTCGGCCCCGCCCCTCGGCCCCTTGGCCCCTCGGCCCCTAGGCCCCCCCCCTTCGTGTTTGGCCCCTCGGCCCCTAGGCCCCTCGGCCTCGCCCCTCGGCCCCTAGGCCCCTTGGCCCCTCGACCCCTAGGCCCCCCTTCGTGTTTGGCCCCTCGGCCCCTAGGCCCCTCGGCCCCGCCACTCGGCCCCTCGGCCCCTTGACCTCTCTGCCCCTGCTACTGCTGCTCCTCAAATGCTGCTACTGCTGCGTCTGCTTCTACTGCTGCGTCTGCTGCTACTACTGCCGTCCCTCTCGCAGCCCCTGCTGCCCCGCACGCCGCCTAGCTTGCCTGCTATGACTTCTCTTCGTCGTAGCGGTGGGAGTGGGGACGGCGGTGGTGGCAGCAGTGGGAGTGGTGGCGGCCATCCTAGCAGTCGCTGTGGAGCTGTTCGGTGGGGAGTTTCTGGCGGTGGCCAGAAGTGGGTGCAGCAGCGCCAGCACGAGGCCCTTACACCCCAGCAGCTCCGTGAGTGGTACACTAGTAGGCCTGCCGAAAGTGCAGCGGCGTCCGCGCGAGACCCTTTCGCCTCAGCAACTTCGTGAGTGGTACGTTCAGCGTGGGGCGTCTCGGGGTAGTGTTATAGTCACAGTAGGCTCCAATGTGCCTAAAACGAAAGATAGAGTGCACAGCCGGATTTCTGCACAGCGGCTTCAAACGTTCATAGCGTTCTGGTCACGGCTTCAAATGACCTGATTCAAATTGGATCTGGAGCGTCTTCACGTCGTCTACAATTAGCAATTTAGATTGCACGATTTGATAAAGAATTGACAACACAGCGTCAGTTTGAACGAACGGTACTATGGCAGCCACTATAGTCTTAGAACACAAGATAGGAAGAGTTAGCAAGGGTTACGAGTTGGGAATGACTCCCAGCTCCTACAAACCCCAAGAGCCGAGGTACAGTGATGTGGAACAGTGCCACACTGTCCCCAACCACGAAGGGTCTCGAAACTACCCTTCACTAGGGCCTACACCAAGTGAAATGTTACACTACACAAAGTAATGTAACTATCTTCAATATCTTGAGGTGTACCCTTTTTGCGAGCTTCGAAATCACTTGAGGCTTGACACCAAGGCTCGGGCTCTTCATCACAAACTCATCCTTGAGTTCTTGATGGGTCTGCTGCACACACCTGCGACACGCCGAACGTTCGACACAGGACAAAATAGAAACCGCGCACGACAAAATAGAAATCGCGCGCGAGACACAAACGACCGCGTAACACGCGTCTAGCGATAACTCGCTATTGACTCGACACACACACTCGACATCATGACTCAACATTCACACACAATTATAAGCATGAAATATATATTATCCCATGCCCTCATACCATTCCATACACACACACATTCACGCACACGGACAACAAGCCGAGTGCAAACCGTAGGGTTGCACCAACAAACTCCCCCTCGGATTGTTGGCCTTAGGATATGTTGCTCTCTCAGTTCAGAGCCATCCCAGCCAGCTTGCAACACTTCCAATGCTGCTGCTCCACCAGCCTCTTGGTCATCATGTCAGCCGGCTGCCCCGTGGTCTTCACGTAGCGCAACTCAACTTCACCCGCGGTTACCATGCTCCTCGTCCAATGCCACTTCACCCTCATGTGCTTCGTGAGTCCATGCAACACAGGGTTCTTAGCAAGAGCAATGGCACCCTGGCTGTCACAGTACAGTGGGGTAGGTCCTTGCTGCTCCTCCCCCAATTCAGCCAACAAACGCCGCTGCCACACAATCTCCCGTACGGCACGGAAGAGTGCCATGTACTCGGACTCCACCGAGCTCAAAGCTTGGTCAACCTGCTTCTTGCTCTCCCAAGCAGTTGGGCCTCCACCAACACAGCATATGAAGCCTCCCACACTTGTCATGTCCTCTGGTTCTGATGCATATGAAGCATCCGAGTAGGCTGTGAGGAACAAACGCCCGGGTTCAACACCATCCGCGCCCTTTTGGCGCCTTTGTGCCGCCGCCGAGTATTCCAGCCCAACGGTCGGTGTTTGGCCAAGATACTTGGCCACCCTCATTCCAGCTGCTACCTGCTCCTCATTAGGGCATTGCACAACCCTAGCCAGCTGCCCGGTAGCAAACGCGACGTCCGGTCGGGTGTTTACCGCCGCATACATGAGGCTGCCCACCAACGAGTGAAATCGGCGCCTCTCCTCTTCACCAACGCTCTCCTCCTCTGGTCCCTTCACACACTTGAACCCAGAGGGAAAGGGTGTAGCCACATGGCCTTCACTCTGCCCAAAGTTGGCAGCCAATGCCTCCAGGTACTTTCGTTGATGCACCCGCATGCACCGCTTCTCCACGTCTCGTTCGATGTGGAGCCCAAGGTAGACGCTCACGTCACCAAGGGCCTTGCACTTGAACTTGTCTTGAAGCTTCAGCATCACCTCCTTCACAAGGTCAGAAGAGGGTGAGAAAATGAGGATGTCATCCACATAAACCACCATGAAACTCCTCTGCTCCCCCTCGCCAAGCATGAACAAGGAGTGATCGGCCGTTGAGGGAGTGAAGCCGATCCCCTCCAACACTTCGCGCAGCTTCATGTACCATTGCCTAGGGGCCTGCTTCAGCCCATAGAGGGCCTTCTTCAGCTTCCACACTCTGCCACTACCATCATCAAACCCCTCTGGCTGCGCCATAAAAATCTCCTCCTCAAGGATGCCGTTAAGGAATGCCGTTACGATGTCCATTTGCTTTACTACCCATCCTTTGATGGCGGCTCCCGCGAATAGGGTTCGCAGCGTCGTCGGCTTCACCACAGGGGCAAACAGCTCCTTGAAGTCCACCTTCTCCTTCTGCTGGTACCCCTTGGCTACAAGCCTAGACTTGTAGCGCTCGATCTTGCCGTCGGCATCCGACTTGATTTTGAAGAGCCACTTGGACGTTATTGCCGTACGCCCCTCCGGTAGCTCCACCAATTCAAACGTGTCATTCTCTTCGATGCTCTTCAGCTCACTCTCCATGGCCTTCTTCCACTCCTCAGCATCACTACTCTCCAAAGCCTCCTTGAGAGTTGCTGGTTCTCCCGGCATCTCCACCGGAGAGAAGAACGCGAAGGCACACTCCTCGTAGTCACTCTCCTCGTCGTCTCCGACCATCATTGCCGCTCCGGCCAGGGCTGTCTTGCCCTGCTTTCCCGGCGCATCATAGGTCAGCCTATTAGGGGGTTGAACTCTCCTCTTCCCCCTTCCTTCCTCCTCAGCTGCAGGGACTTGAAGGCCTTGGCGTTGCTGCGGTGTGGCTCGAATCCGTGGAGCACTCGTAGTACGGGAAGGGAGTGACGGTGCACGCTCGCTCACTTGCTGCACCTCCTCCTCTTCTTCCTCTGCATCATTGGCCTCCTCTCCCCCATTCACAAGGGAGGATTGCCTTGTGGTTGTGCTGCCGCTGCTCAGCTCCAAAGGCAGCTCCACATGCTCCAAACCGGAACTCTTCACCTCCCCAAACCGCACGCCTATCTTCGCCTCATTCTCCGCCTTCCAATCCTTGTACATGAAGTTCTCCATGAACTTGCAGTCCCTGCTCACCAAGAACTTCTTGGTGAATGGGTCCCAAAGAAGCCATCCCTTGCTGTTTTGAGCCATGCCCAAGTGCACGGCCCACACCGCCTTGGCACCAAGCTTGTTGTGCCGAAGATGCTTAGGCACGAGCGCCATGCACATGCACCCGAACACCCGAAGCATATCCACCTTTGGCTTCCTTCCTAGCCACTCCACATAGGGCACCCATTTGTCTGCTCCCACATGAGTCAAGGCTCTGTTCTTGGCCACACACGCGCTCCGCACCGCATCAGGCCAGAAATAGTCGGGTAGCCCGGCTTCAATGAGCAACCCGCGTGCCGCCTCCGTGATTGTGCGGTTCGCTCGCTCAGCGATGCCGTTCATTGCAGGGGAGTATGGCATGGTGAGGGAGTGCCGAATACCATTCTTCTTCAGCCACAACCCAAACTCCTTGCTCAGGAACTCTCCCCCTCGATCGGTGCGGATTGACTTGACTAGACGGTCTTGTTGCCGCTCCACCATCGGAAACCAATCCGTCTTCAACGTTTCAGCCACGTCGCTCTTCTTGGCCAGCACGTACACCCAAGTCATGCGGGTGTAGACGTCGACAATGGTGAGAAAATACTCAGCTCCAGCAGCTCCAAGCTTCAGGGGGCCCACCACGTCCATCACCACCTCATCAAGCGGTGCCTTTGCCGTTGCCTCCGAACTAGGGAACGGAAACCGGGTGAACTTGGCTTGAATGCACGTCGGGCAGCCAAGCACCTCATCGGGCTCCCCCTTCACACGTATGCCAGCAACCATCTCATTCTTCACTAGCTGCTGCAAGATGGGCAGGGCCACATGCCCCATGCGCCGATGCAAGGTGAGCCAATCACACTCCCCCGTAGCCGAAGTTGGATTGGAGAATGCCGCGCTCGCAATAGCGCCCCACATACTCTCTCCGTAGTCCTCCTCCGCTGCTGCCTCTGGGTTCTCCTCACCCTTTTGCTGCTCCTTGGTTGCTGCACCACTCTCCTTAGGTTCACTAAACTTGCTGGTCCCTCCAGGTTTGCTCTTCTTGAGCTCATTCTCCTTAGCGCAACCGTTCGCGCCATCGTCGCTACCGATCACTCCATCCTTGGTGCTGATGCTTGCTGCCACTTGCCTCTCCTTAGGCATAGGGACCACTGGGATCTGCCACATCTCGTTGTAGACATCCCTGTCCTCATGAAGGTTCCAAAGAATTCGATCGCCAAGCCTTGCGGTGTAGGTCTTGGCTCCCTTCGAGTTCGTGTCCATGCCGGCCTTTGCCAACCGCCGCACGGAAATCAGGTTTGCAGCAAGGCTGGGCACCCAAAGCACGTTCTTGAGGCCCACCATCTTCCCATCAGCACCCTTGAACATGGCCTTGCCCATGCCTTTCACCTCTGCTCGCTGCCCCAAAGCCGATGTGACATGCTTCACCGGTGACGGCTCGAGTTCGGTGAGCAAGTCCGGGCGAGGTGTCATGCTATAGGTAGCGCCACTATCAATCACCCAATAGTCCAGGGGGTGTAGGGTCACCTTCCCCACAGCTGCTGGCTCCTCAAAGCCTTCATCCTTCTCTGGACCAGCCGGTACTTGCGTCGACACGAAGTAGAATAGACCCGGGTATCGATCGTCGCTCGGGTCCTTGTCGTTGTCTCCGCTCTTCATGTTTGCAGCTCCGCCACCGCGACCGCCACGGCCTCCACGGCCTCGTCCTCTCCCTCCTCCTGCTCCTCTACCCTCTTGGCCTTGAGCAGGGGTCCAACCATCAGGGAGTTTGTAGCAGTCGCGCCACATGTGTCCGCTCTTGTGGCAATAGTGACACTCGCCGTCGAATCGGCCGCGACCGCGTCCGTAGCTCTTGTCGTCGCTGCCGTAACCGCCACTCCTGCGGCCTCCGCCGAAGTTGCTGCCACCAAACCTTCCTCCCCCTCGTCCTCTGCCTCTTCCTCGACCATATCCACGGCCGATGCTCGCTGCCCCAGCGCCATCCGCACTCGCCAACTCACGGCGGCGGAAATCCTCTTGAAGGATAGCTCGCTTCACGTCTTCAAGCGAGAGGCGGGGCAAGTCGCGATTAAGGTTGATGATGAGCGAGGACCATGACTCTGGGAGTAAGGCCAGCAACTTGGTCTTCTTTTGGAGCTCACTGTAGTTCAAATCAGCTCCCTCAAGCCGCGTCAACAAGTCGAAGAATTTCTGCACCCCTTCTTCAACCGCTTCGTCTTCTTCAATTCGTAGTGCCGCCATTTGCCGTTCCAACACCACCGCTACCGCCGCTGTTGCAGGAGCATGTACACCCTTGAGAGCAGCCCATGCCTTTGGTCCTTTCTCTGGTTCACGCTGGAATGGCTTGATGTGACGGATCTGACTGCTCCCCAACGCTTGCCCAAGTAAGAGATAGCCTTGTGCGCTCTTCCGCACCCACGGGCTCTTCTCCGGGTCGTTCTCGGGGCGCTTCTCCGTTCCTTCCATCACCTCCAGCAGGTCATAGTGGTCAAAGATGTTCTCCATCTTGAAGGACCATTCAGCAAAGTTGTCACCGTTGAACTTGTCAAGCCCAAACACCCTAGGCTCATCCCTAGGTGGGCCAAGACTTGGTTGCATGGGCGCCATGGCTGAATCGCGGGGTTGGCCTTGAGCTTGAGCTTCTCCACTGCCACCAGCACCTCTGCCACCCCTTTCCTCAGGTCCAGACATTGTCGAAACTGCTCCAAGGGGCTCTGATACCACTTGTTATAGTCACAATAGGCTTGAATGTGCCTAAAACGAAAGATAGAGAGCACAGACGGATTTCTGCACAGCGGCTTCAAACGTTGATAGCGTTCTGCTCACAGCTGCAAATGACTTGATTCAAATTGGATCTGGAGCGTCTTTACGTCGTCTACAATTAGCAATTTAGATTGCACGATTTGATAAAGAATTGACGACACAGCGTCGGTTTGAACGAACGGTACTATGGCAGCCACTATAGTCTTAGAACACAAGATAGGAAGAGTTACGAGTTGGGAATGACTCCCAGCTCCTACAAACCCCAAGAGCCGAGGTACAGTGATGTGGAACAGTGCCACACTGTCCCCAACCATGAAGGGTCTCGAAACTACCCTTCACTAGGGCCTACACCAAGTGAAATGTTACACTACACAAAGTAATGTAACTATCTTCAATATCTTGAGGTGTACCCTTTTGGCAAGCTTCGAAATCACTTGAGGCTTGACACCAAGGCTCGGGCTCTTCATCACAAACTCATCCTTGAGTTCTTGATGGGTCTGCTGCACACACCTGCGACACGCCGAACGTTCGACACAGGACAAAATAGAAACCGCGCACGACAAAATAGAAACCGCGCGCGAGACACAAACGACCGCGTAACACGCGTCTAGCGATAACTCGCTATTGACTCGACACACACACTCGACATCATGACTCAACATTCACACACAATTATAAGCATGAAATATATATTATCCCATGCCCTCATACCATTCCATACACACACACATGCACGCACACGGACAACAAGCCGAGTGCAAACCGTAGGGTTGCACCAACAGGTAGTGCTCGCTGCCCGTACGTCATTCGCACAGGTGACCGGGCTGGTCAGACTTGCGGGACAGTTGGTCACACACAGTCTCGCTGCTTCTCTTGTCTGAGCGACACCTGGCGTGCAGAGTTTGGCGACGCGACTGAGCTTCCCCGCTGGCTCGAGCTGGTTAGGCAGGGTGTGGATATCTTTACTCTAGATTATGATACTATTCTCACTGCTATGTATGCTTTGTCTGCTAGTGCTGAGGGTGACTGTTCCCGGTGTGTGCCACGTTAGCCCGCGTCAGTGGACAGGGCCGCGAGCGCTCTTTTCTGCTGGTAGTTGACGACTACACGCGGTACACCACGATCTTCCCCTTGCGCAGCAAGGGTGATGTCTCTGATGTCCTGATCCCTTGGATCCGCACAGTCCGTCTCCAGCTCCGCGAGCGGTTTGGCCAGGACCTTCCTGTCTTGCGTCTGCACTCTGACAGAGGTGGTGAGTTCTCCTCCGACCTCTTGCGGGAATTTTATCGTGGGGAGGGCATTCTCCAGTTGTTCACGCTTCCGGACTCCCCTCAGCAGAATGGGATTGCTGAGTGCTGCATTAGTCATGGAGGTCGCTCGTACCTCCATGATCCATGCGGCCGCTCCCAATTTTCTGTGGCCGTTTGCGGTCCGGTACGCTGCGCATCAGCTCAACCATTGGCCCAGTGTCTCCTTGCCGGAGACCTCGCCCACACTGCGTTGGATGGGGGAGGTTGGCGATGCGTCGGTGTTCCGGGTCTAGGGTTCTCGTGCCTATGTTTGCAATACGTCTGCGGACAAGCTCTCTGCCCGCGCCATTCCCTGCGTCTTCCTTGGCTTTGTCCCTGACGCGCCTGGCTGGCAGTTTTACCACCCCACCTCGCGCCGTGTCCACCCGTCTCAGGACATCACGTTCGACGAGTCGGTTCCCTTCTACCGTCTCTTCCCCTACCGCTCTGCCCCTCCCCCGCCCCCGTCGCTCTTCCTTGCTCCCGGTCCACCTCCGGTAGACCCCCCCCCCCCGCCCCAGGGTCCTGCTCCCTTGGGTGTGTCTCAGGTAGACCCTCTCCTTGGTACTACGCCTGTTCAGGTAGCTGTCGGCTCAGGTGCTACTCCAGGTGCTGCGTCTGGGGGTGCGGAGCTGGGGGGTGCGTGGTCTGAGGGTGCTGGGTCTAGGGGTGCTGGGCCTGGGGGTGAGGAGCCTGGGGGTGCTGAGCCTGAGGGTGTTGAGCCTGGGGGTGCTGAGTCGGAGGGTGCGGAGTCTGGGGGTGCTACACCTCGGGGTGCTGCTTCGTCTGGCGGTCCTGCTGGTGCTTCGCCGCGACTGTCTTCGCAGCAGCTGCGGGAGTGGCTTGTTCGGCGCGCACTTCGTCAGAGTGGAGATTCCGGAGCTGGAGGCGCTGGAGACACTGGAGCTGGAGGTGCTGGTGTTACTGCTGGAGCTGGTGGTACCGGAGGTACTGCAGCTACTAGTCCTGGATGTGCTCGTGCCAGCTGCCGGGACTGGTTGTGTTGGGGGCGCTGGAGCTGGAGACCCTACGGAGCCTGGAGAAGCTGGCGCTGGAGGCGATGGAGTTGGAGGCCCTGGTGCAGGAGGCGTTGGAGCTGCAAGAGCTGGAGCTGTTGACCCCGGAGCTGGAGGTGCTAGAGGCACTGTGCGGCCACAACCATACTTCGTTCCCCTGCTTCAGCAGGTTCTTGGTATCCTGTCTTCTACTGGCCTTACCCCTCCCTTCCTGTGTCTACCGCCTGACCAGTCGCAGCCGCCGTTACAGCTGGCCTCCCCACTGCCTGCTCCCTCTCCGTACACTGAGCAGTCCGGCGGTCTTACAGAGCGTCGTGAGCCTGCGTCTCGTCCTGTCTCGCCTGTTCGCCCTGTGCGTCGCGTTCCTCGTTCGCGTCCTCCTCCTGTCCCCAGCACGCACGCTATGGCGCTACATCCTTCCTCTGTTCCACTACGTGTTCCTCTGCCTGCTCCTCCTGAGTCCTCTCTTCCTGAGGCCCCTGACCCTGAGTCTGACCGCGCTCGTGCTGCAAGTCCCACTGTCTCTCGTCTCCTCGCCACTACTGTCACTGACCCTTCTTTTGAGTCTGCTACTGCGTCTGCTCTCGTTGCTGAGCTGCTTGACCTTGCTACTGCCTGTCGTCTAGACTACACAACTTCTCTTGTTGCTGAGTCTGCGTCTGCCAGTCCTCCGTCCGTCGGGGGTGAGTGTGCTCTTGGCACGGACGTCCTTGAGGACATGCAGGAGTACTTTGAGTGTCTTGCAGCTGCTGTACCTCGTTTCGCTTCCATGCTGCTTGCCTCTGAGGGAGACCCGGATGCACCAGACATCCCGACCCCGCGCTCTTACGCAGGGGCGATTACGGGTCCTTACTCCTCTCAGTGGCAGGCAGCCATGGATGCCGAGATGGCATCCTGGAAGTCCACAGGCACCTACGTCGACGAGGTTCCCCCACCTGGGGCGAACATTGTCGATGGCATGTGGATTTTCAAGGTGAAGCGGCCGCCGGGTTCTCCGCCTGCCTTCAAGGCGCGTTACGTTGCTCGAGGCTTCAGTCAGCGACAGGGGGTTGACTACTTCCAGACCTTCTCCCCCACCCCGAAGATGACTACTCTTCGGGTGTTGCTGCACGTTGCTGCTCTGCGTGACTACGAGTTGCACTCTCTAGACTTCAGCACAGCTTTCCTGCAGGGCAGCCTGCACGAGGAGATCTGGCTGCGCCACCCACCTGGCTTCACTGGTTCGTTTCCTGCAGGTACCCAGTGGAGCCTCCGCCGGCCAGTCTACGGTCTCCGCCAGACGCCTCGCGAGTGGCACGACACACTGAGGACGACACTTGCGGCTCTTGGGTTTGCTCCTTCTACTGCTGACCCGTCGCTGTTTCTACGCACCGACACCTTGCTGCCGCCGTTCTACGTCCTCGTGTACGTCGACGACCTCGTCTTTGCCACTGCTGACACTAAGGCACTGACCCTTGTGAAGTCGGAGCTGCAGAAGAGACACACCTGCACTGACCTGGGTGAACTGCGCAGCTATCTTGGCTTGCAGATCATCCGGGACAGAGCACGGCGCACCATCACCTTCAGCGCTTCGGCTTCCAGTTCTCCTCGCCACAGCCCACTCCTCTGTCTACCAGCCACTCGCTCTCAGCTCCACCTTCGGACAAGTCCGTAGAGCTGAGTGGTCCGTACCCAGAGCTTGTGGGTTGCCTCATGTACATGATGACGTGCACTCGACCTGACCTCGCGTACCCTCTTAGCCTCCTGGCTCGCTACGTGGCTCTCGGTAGGCACCGAAAGGTGCACTGTAATGCTGCAAAGAGGGTACTGCGTTACTTGTGCAGTACGTCGAGCATGGGGCTCGTGCTTGGAGGACGGGGTCCAGTTGTCCTCACCGGTCACGCAGACGCTTCCTGGGTTGATGACTCAGCTACGGAGCGATCGTCACAGGGTTACACCTTCAGCCTTGGCTCTGGCTCTGTTTCTTGGCGGTCTACCCGCTTGTCTTTGGTTCTCAGCTCCAGTTGTGAGGCTGAGATCTACGCCAGGGCCATGGCTGCACAGGAGCTACGCTGGTTCACCTACCTACTGACTGACTTGGGAGAGCAGCCTCGTTCGCCTCCAGTTCTGTACGTAGACAACAAGGCCATGATTGCCTTGTGTCAGGAGCACAGACGGGAGCACAGAACGAAGCACATCGCTCTGCGATACTTCCTTGCTCGAGAGTTGCAGCAGCGTGGCCAGCTTCGTCTTGCGTACGTGGCCACTAGGGCCAACACTGCTGATATATTCACCAAGGCACTTCCGCCTGGTGATCATCAGCGCTTCTCTACTGTGTTAGGCCTTGTGCCTACTGTGCCTCACTTGCTTACTGCCTGACTCTGCTTGTACTGAGATATATATATATATATATATATATACCTGCATGCTTACACTTGCTAGGGTATGATCACTGTATTGTTTGTTCTCTTTATATAACTCTGCATGTGAACTGGCCTTGTGGCCCTTTGCTTGTGCTCGGACTGTGTGGTGACTTTGTGATCCATTCTAAGCTTGCTTTGCTTTGCTTCTTCTCTTGAGTGGTCTTGTGACCATTGCTTGCTCTTGCTATCCCCCACTTCGCCTATGGGGGTGTAGGGCCATTAATACTGACGGTGCATTTTCTGCATCTTGTCAACTCCAATATGTCTGGAAAGGTTCGAGTCATGGACCTCTGGATAAGTATATAACGCAGAAAGTGGTATGCGGGTACACAATTCAGGTCCGTTCCGGCTTTTTTATAATAGTCCCCTTTATTGTTGTTGCTTGGAAGTGATTGCCTCTCGTGAAAAATAGGTCCGTCTTATAGCCGTGGGTGAATAGCCCCAAAAGTAACGGGTTCAAATGGGTGATCAGTACCGCAACGGATTGGACTGTCAGCCAAGGATTAATCGGGGCCTTCCATTTCTGGATGGTCTTGATTTCATTTGAGTCGATTTTGATGCCGTCGTGTGATATGACATGCCCCAAAAACTCTAACTCCGTCTTGAAGAACTCGTACCTAGAGCCTTTAGCGATGAGCCGGTTGTCCTGTAGCTGCTTAAATAGTGCATCGTGATCGCGGAGGTGCTGTTCGCGTGTCTTGCTTAAAATTAGGATATCGTCCAAATAAACGAGTACACACTATGTGTTTATATTTCTCTAGGCTGTAGTGGGTTTAGCCTTACGGGGTACAGTATTTCTCTCGACATCCTACTTGTACCCTCCCCCTTTCACCTAATGCATCATCCTAGTTCGTAACTTTAACAGTGTAGTCTTGGACCGACCCGAGTTGTCGCCAAGTACGTAGTCTCTGACGCGCTGAAATAGAAGCCGCAATAGGCTCGAAGAGCGCCCGAAGCCCTGCGCACCACGCATCCCATGTGCTGTACTGGGCGGTTTCGCAGAAAGAACTCCAGGTGACGGCTGGATCCGAGGGCCCTCCCTCTTGCGACGGCGGCTCGTAGGCGCGTGGCGAGGTCACGATGACTCGCCACCAGTCCATGGCGGGGCCCCTCAGCAGCGAAACTGCGTAGCGAATCTTCGCTGCGTCCGACTCGACGTAATTCACGTCGAAGAAAACGTTCATCATGAAAACCCACGATTGAACTGTCGGACCTCCACGTTGGCGAGGATCGAAGCAGGGCGGGCGCTGCGGCTTGAGTGGCATCGGCGCCATGATGTCGTTGTTGCCACTCGTTGTGGCGAACTCCTCGTGCCGGCGGACTTCGCGAGTCCCTTGTGTGCCTGTTGCGGCCCTGTTCCTCTCCATGCCAGGCATTGAGTGAGCGGCGCCATCACTGGCTGTGCCTGAGCGTTGTCCCACGCTGTCGTTCTGTGTCGGTGTGCCTGATGAGATGACGATCGGCTCCTCCGATTGTGCAGATGCATTTGCAGGTGCATGTGTTGGTGCTGGTGCATTCATCGTTGATTGCAAGCGAGCGGAGTCGCGTTCAGCCGTGAGTGTCGCAATTTCGATCGCCGAATATTCGAGTTGGCGCACGAGACGGTCAAGCTGCTCCTGCTATTGAAATACTTAGGAAGAAGTGTCGATTAGGTCAAGGGAGAGGGTGCAAGGAAAGTGTCGAGATGGTTTCTATACCCCGTAAAGATAGCGCCAATGTAGCCTAGAGAAATGTAAACATAAACATATATGTTTTGACACCTGCGTCAGTGTCGCGAGATTAATTTCGGCCATGGCGGGGGTGTCGGGCAAGCTCAGCGAGAGCCTCTGTCGTGGCCGTGCGTGCTTACGAGAGAGCACTTAGAGCGGCGGTGCTTGTTCGCTGAGAGACGTCCACCCCCCCCAAAAAAATGATATAGTGGGGAAGCGAAGGTGTGGGTGCGGTCCGAGAGGAGATTGTAGGCTCTGAATACCAAGTGGTACGAGTGCAATCGAGCGTGCGGGCGAGAATTGCACTATCGAAGCAAAACAATACAATGAGCCAAGGCATGCGCGAAGAATATATAGCGAACTAGAGTGGTAACGGTAACGCGAGGAATTGGGGTGTGCTACGGGCCTAGCGTCGATGTTGGTATATGTCGAGGCGGAGGTCCGGAGCGCCGGTTACCAACCGAGCCGTGAGGTTGGGTCGCATCATGAACAGTGGCGGGAGTCGTAGTCGACGCGAGTGTCGCGAGCGGGTAACGTTTCACTGTTTGGGTGCCGATGGCAGGAATGGTCTTGTACATGGTAAGCAGGGGCGCGAAGTAAGGAAAATGAATTTTCCTTACAACTGCACTGAAAAGGGTGCAATCTGTGAAGAACTGAGAGTATATACAGGTTTAGAGATGATTCATAGATATGTACTGCACTTCAAAGCTTATCCATTCCTGTGCCTTCTCCCCAGCCAAAACTTGAACGCCTTTATTTCCATGGGCTCGATGTGCTCGATCTTGCTCCTCCTTTCTCGAACGTCCGAGCCATTTCCACCCTTCCCCGAACCATCACCACTTTCATTCCTTACTAGACTACTCCCATTCTTTCGAACTAAATTCAAAGGAAACTCCTCCACCCCCTCCACCAGCCTGTCTGAGAACAGCTGCTGCAGGGAAACCACGCCAGAAGCTTGAGGGGGACGGCACGAACGGCGCAGCTGGGGAGGAGGAGCGAAGCTGTGGTCAAAGCCTTGCCGATGCAACAACAGTGCAATCGGAGGCTCATCAGAGGCCTGCATGGCAGTGAGGAGGCATTTGGAAGGTGCGCAGAGAACTAGATAAAATGAATAGCAGGAAAAAGAAAGGGGAGAAAACAGGGGGAGATATGGAGGAAGAAGGGGAATCTGCCCTTTGCTATCTCAGCTTGACGCACACACGAAGAGAGTGATGTGATCACAAAAACGAGGAGTTGGGCACTCACAGAGGCGTTGGGCAGTGGGCGGTGGACTTTGAAAGACACAATGTGCATGTCACAGGGCAGAGGTCGTGACAGCGGTGCATACCCCCACTCCCACCCCCCCACCTTTGTCCCACCCTCCACCCAACCTATTCCCAAACCTCCTCCTCTGGTTTTCCCCGAGCCCTTTTCCGAGCCTGCCTTCCGCCCCCCTTGCTGCTCCCACCTTCCAGCACCCCCCCCTCCATCTTGCTCCTCCCTTCCCTGACCACCACCCGCCTTTTCCCTGCCCGAGCCGCCCTGGGCCATCAGTTCACGCAGAGCCGCGGAATTTTCGGGCTGCCCGACGAAAATAACGGGCGGGTAGTTTAGCCGGGAGGAGACGCGGTGGGAGAGGAGGGAGGGCTTGAGAGGAGCGGAGGAGGAGGGGGAGGGGGGAGGGCGAGCGGAGGTGTTGGATTCGAGGGAGAGGTGGAGGGTAGAGAGCAGTGGGCGGTTGTCAGACACTCCCTGGGTGAGGCCCCTCCCATCGTCCTGGTTCAGCCTTCTGTCCAACACCATCTCTAGCCAACCACTCTGGGGGGAAAAGAAGGGTGTGGGAGAGGGGAGGAGGGAAGGAAAGGAGGAAAGGGGGAAAAAAAGGTGTGAGCTGGCATGGAAGTCGAATCGTCGTGGTTCAGTTGTTGATCCCACACCATCCCTAGCCACCCGCTCTCAAGGGGAGGAAGGAGGGAGAATGTCAGCACCCATGGCCTGGCGATTGTAAACGGAGAAGCGCAGCCCAGAGGGGCCTTGCAGGAAGGCGAGGGCGGGCAGAGAGAGAGAGGGGAGTGGAGAGAGAGAGAGAGGGATAGCTTAGCCCTCTTCCCTCTGCCTCTTCCCTCTTCCCTCTGCCCTCTGCCTCTTCCCTCTGCCCTCTGCCTCTTCCCTCTGCCCTCTGCCTCTTCCCTCTGCCCTCTGCCCTCTGCCTCTGCCCTCTGCCCTCCCTGCCTATATATAAGGGCAGTGTGTGCTTGCCTTTCCTCATTATTTCGTTGTGGTTTCATTTTCGGCTGCTCGCGCCGGCAGCCTTAGGCCGCCGCCGCTCGCAAACACGGCCTTCGGCTGCGCGTTTCTGGTGGCAAGGCAAGGCACTCAAGCGGGAGCAAGACTAAAAAGAAACACCTGGTTAACAAAGAAGCAAGAGAGGCCAAGTCTACGGGAGGCAAGATGCAACACTACACACGACGGCGCTCTACTGCGTGTACAGGCCAGCCCCCTCCGCCTCAAGCATCGAGCGAAGACACCCCACCATCGCATGACAGAGAGAGAGAGAGAGAGAGGCCCTTTGCCCCCCTTAGCGAGGGGCAGTTGCACCAGCTGATCGAACCCCCGTTCGACCACTAGGGTTGGACAGAAGGGGCCGGGAGTGGATAGAAGATAGGTGTGATGGTTAGGATGCTTGGTTGTTTTTCTTGCATGTATCTGCATCTTCATCTTCCTGTGTACCACCACTTTGTTAATGCAAGGACCGTTCGGGGAGTGGAGCAGGGGGAGAGAGAGAGAGCTTACCTTGAGACTGGCACATCCCATGGCTTGGCGTGTGTGTACTGAGAAGCGCAGGCCAGAGGGGTGTTGCAGGAAGGCGAGGGCGGGCATGGGGTAGAAGTTGGCGCGGTGGGGAAGGCAGGGTGGGGGGTGTGTGCCCCTGCAGTGAAGCAGGCGGAGAGAGAGAGAGAGCTCACCTTGAGGCTGGCACATCCCATGGCTTGGCGAGTATGAGCAGAGAAGCGCAGGCCAGAGGGGTCTTGCAGGAAGGAGAGGGCAGGCATGGGGTAGAAGTTGCCCTGCAGAGGAGTGTGGGCGAGGGTCTCCCTTCTGACCATCTGGAAGCCGTTCAGGTCCGTGTGAAAGACGGTGCCAGACCTGGCGTGGTGGTGGGGAGGGGGTGTAGAATAGAGGGTGCATATATTATGAGAGTGCGGGCGTGGGGACGTGAGAGGGCGAGGGCGAGGGCGGGCATGGGGTGGAATTTTCCCTGTAGGGGAATGCGGGCGAGTGTTTCCCTCCTCACCATCTGGAAGCCGTTCAGGTCCGTGTGAAAGACGGTGCCAGACCTGGCGTGGTGGTGGTGAGATGGTGGGGGGTGGGTGAGGGGTGCAGATATGAAGGGAAAGGATGTGAGGGCGAGGGCGGGTATGGGGTTCGAGTGGCCTTGCAGGGGGATGCGGGGGAGTGTCTCCCTCCGTACGGTCTGAAGACAGTTCAGGTCCGTGTGAAGGACGTTGTCAGACCTGGGGGAGTGGTGGCGAGGGGGCTTGGGGGGGTTGCATTTATGAGGGGGATGGATGTGCGGGCGAGGGTGGGCATGGGGTAGAAGTTGCCCTGTAGTGGTGGTGGTGTGGGGGTCGGGGGCTTGAGGGGAGGTGCAGATATGAGGTGGGGCATGTGAGGGAGAGGGCGGGCATGGGGTAGAAGTTGCCCTGTAGTGGAATGCGGGCGAGTGTCTCCCTCCTCACCATTTAAAAGCCGTTCAGGTCTGTGTGAAACGAAGACCCCGGGGAGTGGGGTGGGGGGAAGGGGGGGAGTTGCAGATTACATGGGGGGAGGGACAGCATCGCGGGTGAGGGTTGTTAATTTTTTGGGGCTTGATAACACCGGAGGGCATGTGACGGCGAGGGCAGGCATGAGGGTAGGCCACTCCACAGCGTATACCTGATTCCGGTTCGGTACCGAACCACGAGCTCCTTGTTGCCGAGCCACATGCGGCTGGTGAGGTCGACCCGGTGCTGCACCTCCACCAGAAGAGCCTGCTCCGAATGCACCCTGTACAGCCTCACCACCCGCACCACCGGCTCTGGTGCCCCCCGCCGCTGCTGCTGCTGGTAACTTCGGGACTGCTGCTGCTGCTGCTGCTGTTGGTTACTGTGCTCCTGCTGTTGCAATGAGGAGTGGGACTGTTGGTCGAAGCTGTCGGGTGCATCATCCTCCTCTGACTCTTCCGGACCTTCAGCCTCACCAAGCCCCATCGCTGCCGCGGCAGCAGCGGCAGCAGCAGCATCATACCCTCCTCTCTGCCTGCGCCTCGCCTCAATCCACTCGCTCTTCTCCCTCGCCACTCTCTCTCTCCAACTCTCCCCAACCCTCATCCCCTCCCCCTCCCCGTGCCCTTCATTCCCAGACAGCGCATCCAGCCCCTCTTGAGAAGCAGCATCAGCAGGCGAGAGCAGTGTGTAGTTAAAATCCTCATCCAGCCACGGCGGCCGCCCCCCTCCTTGCGTCCTCCGAATCCTCTGCATCCATCTCAACCGCTGCTTCCTCCGCTCCTCTCGCCGCAGTTCCGCTGCTGCACGTTCCGATCCAAGGTTCGGGGATGCAAGGTTCGGGGATGCAAGGTTCGGGGATGCAGGGTTCGGTGATGCAAGAGAGGCAAGATCTGGTGAGGCACGATCTTCCAGGAGTTTTGCTTCCTTACCACTCTGTATCGCGGATAACCGCTCGCCTTCTGTCTCTTCTCGCTGCTGTGTGTGCCGAGTCGCAATCTCCTCCCCCCCCTGACCCTCCCGCTGTGACTGCTCCAGAAGCTTTCCAAACACTCGCTGCTGCTCCCCAGTCAGAAACACCAACCCTTCCGCTGTTTCCCTTCCCTCAAAATGCCGCGGATGCAATACGTCTAGCTCCTCCTCACTCACTCCCTCACTCACTTTCTCACTCGCTCCCTCACTCGCTCCCTCACTCGCCCCCTCACTCCCTCCCTCTCTCCCTCCCGCGCTCACTCTCTCACCCGCTCCCTGACTCCCTCCCTCACTCTCTCCCTCGCTCGCCCTCTGAATTTCCTCCTCCTCCTGCTCCTCCCGCTGAGAGTGCTCAAGCAACTTACCAAACACTCGCTGCTGCTCCCCAGTCAGAAACACCAACCCTCCCGCCGCTTCCTTCCCCTCGAAATGCCGCGGATGCAATACGTCTAGCTCCTCCTCACTCACTCCCTCACTCGCTCCCTCAATCCTCGCTCTCTCCCTCGTTCCCTCGCTCGCTTCCTCACTCGTTCCCTCACTCACTCCCCCACTCGCTCCCTGATGCACTCCCTCACTCGCTCCCTCACTCGTTCTCTCACTCACTCCCTCGCTCCCTCCCTCACTCGCTCCCTCAATCGCTCCTTCATTCTCTCTGTTGCTCGCCCTCTGAATTTCCTCCTCCTCCTGCTCCTCCCGCTGAGAGTGCTCAAGCAGCTTACCAAACACACGCTGCTGCTCCCCAGTCAGAAACACCAACCCTCCCGCTGTTTCCCTTCCCTCAAAATGCCGCGGATGCAATACGTCTAGCTCCTCCTCACTCACTCCCTCACTCACTTTCTCACTCGCTCCCTCACTCGCTCCCTCACTCGCTCCCTCACTCGCTCCCTCACTCGCCCCCTCACTCGCGCTCTCACCCACTCCCTCACTTGCTCCTTCCCTCACTCCCTGACTCTCTTCCTCTCCCTCTCCCAAGTTTGTTCTTTCACTCTCTCCCTCACTCGTCCCCTGGCTAGCCCCCTCATTCTCACTCCCAGAAACTTCTGCTCCATCCTCGATATTGTCTGCTTCACTATCATTAACCAGCAGTTTACGTGCTGTAGCAGAAAAAGCTCCTTTCGCCACATCTGCAGCCCAACCCCCTTTCCTATCCCCTTCCCCCTCCCCATTCCCCTCCCCCTTCCCCTCCCCCTCACCCTCCCCCTGCCCTTCCCCTTCCGCCCAAGGGTCAAGATCCTCAGATTGCACCTCAGCCGTCCAATCATTCGGATGGGTGAATCTGAACCGTGTATGCACCTCCTCCACTAATGGCCCTCTACATACCAAGGAGGTCGAACCCCTCTCTTCCTCCTTAACCATCCAATACACACCACTCCCTCCCCTCTCTCCTTCAATCCTTCCATCACCCTTCCCCCTCATCTCCCCCCTAACCCTCCCATATCTCCTCCGCCCACTCTCCTCCTTCCCATCTCCCCGCCCATACCCACTCCCACTTCTCTCCCCGTGCTTTTCCCTTTCCGTTCCTCCCTGCCTTCCGCCCTGCTGCTCCTTCACTATAGGAACGGCAGCGCCATGTGGCAGGAAGAGATAGGCTCCCCCTGAGCTGGCATAGAGTGCAAACTGCTCGCTGACAGGCACAGGGGCTCGCATGTGGGGCAGCTGGGGGGGTTGGGGCAAGAGGTGCAGATGGGGGGAGGAGAGGTGAACGGGAAGAGGCGACGGGATGCGGAAACAAGAGATTGGCTCCAACTGGGCTGGCATAGGGAGCATACTGTTCCCTATATGGCCAAGGAGCATGCCGCATGCATGTTTTTTGGGGCGCCTCAAAAGTCAGCTGGGCTGGCATAGGGAGAATACTGTTCCCTGAATGGCAAAGGGGCATGCATGTCGGGGAGCTGGGAGGAGGGGAGATGTGGGGAGGAAGAGGCGGCAAAGGAGGATGGGATAGGGGATGGGAAGAGCCAAGGGGAAACAGATGAGCGAGGTATAGCATGTGGTGGAGAGAAAGAGCAGGATGCGAAGTGGAATCGGCATGCAATCCCACATGCATGCAAAGCAGTGTCACATGCATGCAAAGCAGTGTCACATGCATGCAAAGCAGTGTCACATGCATGCAAAGCAAGCACATGGCTGCATGGCATCAGCACCATCATCAGCAGCAGCAGCTCACCTGTATGCCTTTGATTAGCCCATCCATGCGCCCAAACTCCACTCGGTAGTGGCGGTTCGAAATAGCGAACACATCACCATCGCCAGCACCAGCAGCAGCCTCATCCCCCTCTCCCCCACGGCGTCCCCCCTCCCTTCCTCCCACCATCTCACACACATACGGCTCCGGACACACAAACCCCCGGGGAGGATGAAACAGCTCACCTGTATGCCTTTGATTAGCCCATCCATGCGCCCAAACTCCACTCGGTAGTGGCCGTTCGAAATGGAGAACATGTCACCATTGCCAGCACCAGCAGCAGAATCACCATCACCAGCAGCAGCACCACCAGCAGCATCATCGTCCCCCTCTCCTCCACGGCGCCCCTCCTCCCCTCCCCCCACCATTTCACACACGTATGGCTCCGGACACACAAACCCCCGTGGAGGATTAAACACCACAATAGATGACAGCACAGGTGCAGCGCAGGTAGGCACAGCTGCGTGGGGTGCAATGAAATAGGTGGAAAGGCCTAGGGGCGGCACGGAAGCTTCCCAGAAAAGACGGTGCCGCCCGGAGGACGGGGTTAGGCTCATGTTGCCTTTGGACCACTCGGGTAGCAGCTGCCCGGGGAGACATTTTCCGTGCTGCCCGATGACGGCAACGGCTGGAGATTTGACGAGGACGGAAATAATCTGGGGGTTGAGGGAAGAAGAGCCAGCGAGGGAGAAATGAGAGAACGAGAGAGGGAGGGGGAGAATACATCAGGGAGAGCAGAGAGGAGGAGTTTATAAGATGAGATGGGATAGCTTAAAGCAAAAGTGACCGATCAATAAATAGAGTGCAACCTTGAAATTCAATGTGATATGAAGAAGGCCAGGAGCTCCTCTCACTCACCTCCCTCCTCCCCTCACTCACCTCCCTCCTTTCCTCTTCCAAGGGATTGAACACCACCACTCTCCTTGCTCCCACCCCTTCTTCCCTCTCTACACCGCTCCCCACCACTCTCCGCTCCCAAGGACCGTCGTGCACCGACCGCCACCGCTCTGCTTCAAGAGGAGAGGGCTGCTGGGATACGGAGGAGTTCAGAGCGGTGACGGTTGGCACAGAAGGGTTGGGTGATCTGAGCAGAAGGGCAGCGACAGCAGCACACATGAAGTCCTGTGATAGGGTGGAAGGGGAGAGAGGGGAGAGATGAGAGGAAAGAGGAGAGGGGGAGGTGAGCGAGTGAGGGGAACCCAACCCTTCTGCAGGGGAATGTGGTGAAGAAATGGAACTGCAGTTGACCTGAGTTGACTTCCGTTGACTTGAATTGACTGCTGTTGACCTGTGTTGACTCACGCTGAGGTCTGTGAGCGCCTGGTGCATCCGCTGGCTATAGTCCTTCACCACGTGGTGCTTCGCTGTCCCTGTGATGCCGTCGTGGTGTTGAAACAGCGCCAGGTTGCGCCGTGCTAGCACCAACCGCTCTGCAAAGCTGGAAGGATGGGGAGGGGGAGGAGGGGTGGGGTTGGTGGTAACACGCATCAGGACAATCCCTGTGATGCCGTCGTGGTGCTGAAACAACGCCAGGTTGCGCCGTGCTAGCACCAACCGCTCTGCAAAGCTGGAAGAAGGGGGAAGCGAGGAGGGGTGAGAAGGGGTGGGGTGGGATGGGGATGTTTGTTATGGCAATTCACACGACCCCTGTGATGCCGTCGTGGTGCTGAAACAGCGCCAGGTTCCGCCTCGCCAACACCAGTCGCTCTGCAAAGCTGGAAGAAGGGGGAAGCAGGGAAGGGAGGGGGGCACACCACACGTGGGGATGCTTAGCCGCCACACGTGTTCCCCGTGATGCAGCGTCAGGTTCCGCCTCGCAAACACCAGTCGCTCTGCAAAGCTGGAAGGGGGAGAGTAGGAGGAAGGGGGAAGATGGTGTTGCTAACTAACGCACTTAACAGAGGTGTGGGGCAGGTGAGTGAGTGTGGGAAGGGAAAGTCACTGGACTCTCTATCTACTTGCAGTCGTGACAGTCAAACAGCAAGACCCCACTCACCCAGTCCGCCCAGCACAGTGCGTATAGCATGCCAGCCACGTGAAATGAGGGTGCTTTTCAGACGTCTCAAAAACTCATCCAGTCCACCCAGCAGAGCGCGTACAGCATGCCAGCCACGTGAGTGAGTGTGGGAAGGGCAAGTCGAGCAGCAAGGCCACACTCATCCAGTCCAGTCCACCCAGCAGAGCGCGTACAACATGCCAGCCAACCTCAGGCTCGCCTCACCGCCACTCATTCTGTCACTCTCACCTGTGCCGAACTCACTTGAGGGGCAAGCGCAGGTCTCACGGTGGGAGTACTGCCCACGGTCCTTGGGGCACTTCTGGTGGGCCCTCTACTCCCACCGTGAGAAGCGCCCACCAGTCTGCCCAGCACAGCGCATTGAGAGCATGTCAGCCGCTCTACTGGTGCGACTTTTGAGAATTCTCAATAGTCACCCCACCACCAGTGCGCCCAGCACAGCACAGCACAGCACAGCGCATAGAGAGCATGTCAGCCGCTCTGAGGTTGCTCTCCTCCGGTGCTCAGTCCACGGCCTTCCAGAAGGAGCGCGAGGAGAAGAAGCCGCTCCCTCTGTGCCCCTCTCACCTCACCTCCCCTGAGCAGAACTCACTTGAAGGGGAAGGGCAGGGCCTTGTCCTTGGGCTTGCCACTCCCAGTCGTGGAAGCCAAACCGCGTGAACCGCCTCTATCCGCCCAGCAGAGCGCGAACAGCATGTCAGCGGCCCTCATGTTCGCCTCCAATGCCCGGTCCACGGCCTTCCAGAAGGGACGCGAGGAGAAATAGCCGCTCCAGTAGTCGTGGTCGCGATCCGCATATGTGAAGAAATCCCCGGAGAGAGAGGGGAGAAGAGGGCGCAGCTGGGAGGTGCCAGTGGTCCTGGCAGGACCGGGTGCTGAAGTTCCCACTTTTAGGTAAGCGCTGGTGGAAGTGGCTAGTTTTAGGTACGGGTCTCTGTTAGCTAAGAGCCGGCGGCGCTGGATCTCCTCCTGGTGCTGGTTTTCGTGGCTGCCTAATAGTGAGTTCTGATCTAATGAGTCTGGGTTGAGCGACGGCTGTAGAGTCGCCTCACTGCTGTTCAGGTTGAAGTCTTGGTTCAGATCCAACTCTGTGTTCAGCTGGGCCCGGAGCCGGTTTGCTCTGTGCTGGGAGACCCTCTGGTGGGAAGCCCTCTGGCGGGCGGAGGCGGCGCGCAAGGCGGTGAAATACTCGTCAAGAGTGCCGAAGCTGGCGTTGACTCGGAGCGACTTTCTTGAGTTGATGAATGCGAAGAGCAGCTCGTAGCTGTGGAACTGGGCGTGGGCCTCATGCATGGAGGAGTAGCGAAAGTCGTCTCCCAGAGGCACCAGGAGGACATTTGTGCGGAAGAGCAAGGATTTCTTGCGCCACTGGTTGGGGGGGGGAGAGGGGCAGGGGGAAGAGGGCAGGGCAGGGGAGGAGGAGCAGGACAGGGGAACAGTGGGAACAGTGGGAACAGTGGGAACAGTGGGAACAGTGAGAACAGCAAAGGACGGAGGGAGGAAGGAAGGAGGACTTTCTTGAGTTGATGAAGGAAAAGAGCAGCTCGTAGTTTTGAAACTGAGAGTGGGCCTCGTGCATGGAGGACTAGCGAAAGTCGTCGGCCAGAGGCACCAGGAGCATGTTGGTGCGGAAGAGCGCCACTGGGGATGGGGAAGGGAAGCACAGGACGGGGAGGAGATAAGGGGGACTTTCTTGAGCTGATGAAGGCGAATAGCAGCTCGTAGCTGTGGAACTGTGCGTTGGCCTCATGCATGGAGGAATAGCAGAGTCATCTCCCAAAGGCACCAGGAGTACGTTGGTGCGGAAGAGAAGAGATTTTTTGCGCCACTGTGAAGGGGGAGGGGGGCAGGAGAGAAGCATCGCGGGGAAGAGCAGGAAGGAGAAGAGCAGGAAGGAGAGGAACAACAAGCAAGCACAAATGCATCTCCTCAATTAACACTGAAATGGGGTAATCGGAAATTTTGCTGGCCCAGATAAGCCAATTCGCTTGTTCGCCACATCTAAACCCCTCCCCCAGTCAAATTCATCTGCCACAATCCTGTCCCACCTGATTAAAAACGCCTCAGGACCCACCTACTCCATCCACCCATTTCCATCCCACTGATTCAAGTCAAGACGCCTCAGAACCCATGATTGCGCGGGACCCATCCTACCTGGCCCACCTACCCCCTCATCCCAATCCCACCTGGTCCACCAGCAGCTGTGCGCGCTGAGCGATGTTCGTCCTGGTGATGGGGATGGCGTCCTGCCCCCACGGGCACCAGTGCTGCGTGCCTGTGCGGCGCAGAAAGTCAAACTGCCGGCACAGAGGCAGATGAGAGAGAGGGGACGGAGCCAAGTGGAATGAAGATGAAAGAACGAAACATGAACATTATTTCATTCAGTATTGCAATGCGAACGTTCACAACAGAAATTTGTCGCCAATAGCGTTGCCGGCCGATGGCCCTAGTGCAAAGATAAGACCATATTGGGTCCTTACATGTATTGGGCCCAAGCACACAAGCTTCTTAAATCTAGTTACATTTTCCACTCATTTCATAAGGCCATCATACAAAGTGCTGGATGGAAGTAACGCAAACAATGATCGCAGCAGTAAAGATGAGAGAGCAAAGGAATGAAACATAATGTGCATTTCATTTTTCATTTTTAGTTTCTTTCGAAGCCTCTTCATAAGTCAATAAGCCTCGTTATAGTAACCAACAAGCTGCCATGCTCACAAATATATGTGTCTCTACGCACACACAGCTGCTGAATCAATCTAACTAGCCTCACACGCGTCTTACAGGGACGTACCTGGCAGCACACACCTGATAGCACTTATGTATGTGTAACGCACCTGGCAGCACACACCCGGGTCGGGCCCACAGGAGTGTGGAATGTCGTATGAGTAGAATGGCATCATGTGACAGAATATACGTGCTGCCCTCCTCCTCACATAACTGATAGCACATATGTGTAACGCACCTGGCAGCACACACCCGGGTTGGGCCCACAGGAGTGTGGTATGTCATACGAGTAGAATGGCATCATGTGGCATAGAATATCCGTGCTGCCCTCCTCCTCCTCCCCCCCCCTTGCTGCTGCCGCCGCCGCCGTCGCCTCCTCTGCCGCCCCTGTTGCTGCTGCCGCTGATTGGTCATCACCCATTGTGCCTCCTGACTGTCCTGACTGCTCATCGTTCATCACACCCCCTGTCTGGTCCCATGCCTGGCGCCAGAAGAACTCGAGGTGCTTCTGCCTCGCCAGGGCTTTCTTCACCTCGTAGTGCGTGCGCTGTATCAGCATATTGGCAAACCCCGACCTGATACAAACGGGGATGGCAAGGGACAGCACGAGTTGGATCCAAAAAACACCGATTTCACCTTGAAGTACAGACAGGGGTAGGGAGGCTCGGAGCACGACAAGGGAGGTCCAGACAAGGGAGGCTCAGAGCAGCTCAAGCACCATGTGGGAAATATCAAAAGGTTGGTCCAGCATGGGGACCGAGCAGCAATTTAGGCTCTCCAAGCCTAAAATTCTACTAAGGAACTGTCTGCTTACAGAGGGACTGGAGCAGCACAAGAAAGGAGAGAAACATCTGAGCATCCTGTGAGAAATCGTCTCCCACTGCATTTAACAAGTCACAGCTAGTCTGGCTGGCGTTTTGAAGCGCTTTCAGTGAAATGTATCACAATTACAGTGAACTT
The DNA here is from genome assembly GCA_947471745.1 of Closterium sp. Naga37s-1. Lineage (NCBI taxonomy): Eukaryota > Viridiplantae > Streptophyta > Zygnematophyceae > Desmidiales > Closteriaceae > Closterium > Closterium sp. Naga37s-1. The sequence continues at coordinate 410,614 of CANJKZ010001036.1, forward strand.
GACTTGACACACCGCATAACGCCAACTGTCGCATGGAAGCCCTCACCTCTTTAAAAGGTACGGCATGGTGGCGGAATGGCCAAAAGGGTCAATCGCCCAGCTGGTAGTGGGAGTCACTCCAAGGGTGTCATACAGCCATGTGTTGCCCTCCGTGAGCTATGGGGAGGGGAGGGGGGTTGGGGGGAGGGAAATGGGGATGGGGAGGGGAGGATAGTTAGGAGGTATTTCAGAATGGTTCATACATACCCTGACAAAAAGAAGCTAAGGTGCGGGGATGGATGGCTATGGGGAGCAAGGTGAAGTAGGGTCTCTTGTGAAAGCCTGAGAGGTGCATGCTGTGGCTCCTCCTGAGAGGTGCATGCTGTGGCTCCTCCTGAGAGGTGCATGCTGTGGCTCCTCCTGAGAGGTGCATGCTGTGGCTCCTCCTGAGAGGTGCATGCTGTGGCTCCTCCTGAGAGGTGCATGCTGTGGCTCCTCCTGAGAGGTGCATGCTGTGGCTCCTCCTGAGAGGTGCATGCTGTGGCTCCTCCTGAGAGGTGCATGCTGTGGCTCCTCCTGAGAGGTGCATGCTGTGGCTCCTCCTGAGAGGTGCATGCTGTGGCTCCTCCTGAGAGGTGCATGCTGTGGCTCCTCCTGAGAGGTGCATGCTGTGGCTCCTCCTGAGAGGTGCATGCTGTGGCTCCTCCTGAGAGGTGCATGCTGTGGCTCCTCCTGAGTTTACTGTTGCTCTAAGCTCACGCACCTGTTCAATTATAGCGTACTAGTGGATAGGACAGGTATCGACCCTATGACACCACCCACCAACCGTAGCGTAATGCTTCAGGGCGCCTCAACTCAACCAAGTTGGAATCATGGGGTCGATCGATATGTGGCTGCAAGTTGGTATCATGGGGTCGATATGTGGCTGCAACTTTTATCATGGGGTCGATATGTAGCTGCAACTTTTATCATGGGGTCGATATGTGGCTGCAACTTTTATCATGGGGTCGATATGTGGCTGCAACTTTTATCATGGGGTCGATATGTGGCTGCAACTTAGACATCCGTTGCTGTTCTCACCTTTTGAGGCGCCTCAAAAGTCAACTTAGAGATCAGTTGCTGTTCTCACCTGCGAATGAAAGAACGAGTGGCTCACTCACTCCCCCACCTGTTCGATTATTGCGTAGTAGTGGGAGTTGGCCTGCAATGGAAACGGAACGTACAGGGCGAGGCGAGGCAGAGGGTCGGGCTGTTTTTCTGGGGGCGGGAGTACAAAACAACAGTGATGGAGATTGGCCTGGTCGTGCTGAATTACAATAAAAGTCTTTGCTCAGCTGATTTTGATTGGGTCGCTCAGCTCCCCCCCCCCACCTCCCACTATCCCGCTCGCCTCATCGTTCATGACCCAATTTCTCCCCACTATCAGGCTCTCTCTTTCTAAGGCTTTCCTTCCATTAACAACTCGAGAAACTGCCCCCCTCCCTCCACCCCACTATCCCACTCACCTCATCGTTCATCACCCATCCTCCCCCCACTATCTCCAGCTGTCCTGACTGCACCAGCGCCCTCATCCCCTGCCGCTCCTCCTCTGTGGCATCCACCCACCAGCGGCTCAGATACGACATCTCCTCCCAGATGAAGCGACGCGAGGGGGACTGGTGTGAGGGTATGGGATGAGGGTTTCAGTAGGGCAAGCCAAGGGGTTGAGTACGGTTTGGGGTATAATCAGGGTGCAAGAAGGGAAAACGAGTGAGTGAAGCCCCAGCACCTTCAGCCACTGTCTCTCCTCCTGTGTGGCGTCCACCCACCAGCGGCTCAGATACGACATCTCCTCCCATATGAAGCGACGGGAGGGGGACTGGTGGGAGATGCAAGGGGTTGGGTGGGGTTGGGGTATAGGAATCAGGGCAGGGTTAGAGGTCGATAAGGGTACAAGGAGGGCTGTGAGTGAAGCACCAGTCCCTTCTCTCTCACTCACCAGCGGGTGGGTTAGTAGGGTACCATTAGGGTACCATTAGGGTACCATTAGGGTACCATTTTGCCCGAAGTGCACACACTGGGATTCGAACCCGAGACCTTCGCTCTGATAACATGTCAGAATCCCAACCACTAGACCATTGGGATAAAAGGGCTTGTTAAGTAGCGGGTCAGTGCGCCCATAACCCCCCAGGACAACGTGCCTGTAACCCTTCCCTAGGATCAATCGGGGATCCCCAGTGGACATCTGACATGGAGGCCTGAGAAAGAGAGCACAGAATGGTGTGCACTGTGCAGGATGTGCTGTGAGCTCCTGGCGTAGTACTGCTCGACCATCAGCAGCCAGCCAGGGTCGTTGCGGGAGTGTGGTGCTGTGCGGTGCTGTGTGGTGCTGCTACGACCAGGGAGAATTGAGAAGGGAGTGGCATGAAAAGAGAAAGTAGAGAGAGGGGAGTGACCTCGGAAGTAGAGAGAATGCAGGATGGTGTGCAGGATGTGCTGGGAGCTCCTGGTGTAGTACTGCTCGACTGTGAGCAGCCAGCTGGGGTCGTTGTGTTGTGGGAGTGCTGTGTTGTGCTGTGCTGTGCCGTGCTGTGATAATACCAGCAGTGATGATAGAGAGGGGAGTGGGCTGAAGAGAGAGTAGAGACCTGGGAGAGAGACTGCAGGATGGTGTGCAGGATGTGCTGGGAGCTCCTGGTGTAGTACTGCTCGACCGTCAGCAGCCAGCCGGGGTCGTTGTGGGAGTGTGGCACCACAAACACCCTCAGCGGCTCTTCGTCCCACTCGTCCCCCTTGTACTGCAGCTTCCACCCCTGTGGAGATGGGGGTAAGGAGATGACGGAGGGGGGGGATGATGGCGATGTGGGGATGTGGGGTTTGAAGGGAAGCGGGGAGGGTGGGAGGGTGGGGAAGGGAGTGGAGTGTGGCACCACAAACACCCTCAGCGGCTCGTCGTCCCACTTGTCCCTCTTGTATTGCAGCTTCCACCCCTGTGCGAGGGGAGAACACAGAGGGAGGAGGGGCGGTTAGAAGGGTTGATGTAGCTTCTACACCCTCGGCGTCCCACCCACCCCCATTTTTATGTAGCTTCCACCCCTGGCTGATGGGTCAATGGGAGGCGGGCGAGGAAGATGGGAGAAAGCAAAACAAACAAACAAACAAACAAACAAACAAACAGTACAAATACAGACCAGATATATGTTTATTTAAATACACATATGTACATATATCTGTATATATACATATGTATTCAAACCCCGAGTCCTCTCTCACCTGGGTCCACTTCCCACCCTTCTCGTTGGCAAACTTGATGCCATCGTAAACCTCCTTCATGTTGATGTCCGTTGTTGGCTCTGCCTCTCCGCTAACCCCTTCCCCCACTCCCCCCTCCGCTGCATCCCAGGATGCCTTCCCCTCCCAGTCTGCGTCTTCCCCCCACCCCGCTTTCGCCCCTCTCCGCCCACTGCTCTCCAGAATAAGCGCACGGAAGCCCCTAGAAGCATCCTCGATACTGTCTCCTGCAGGCGGGATCAGCGTGGGGCGGGAAGAAAGGAGGAAGGATAGGAGGAGGAGGACCTAGCAGGAACTACATACGCGTTAAGAATAGAACAGGCTTCGCTGCAGGCCATTATGGAACAGATGGCACCAGCAGCACCACCTTCACCTCACCTTTCTGATCCCAACTGCGGGGATTCTCAATCTGTGACCTCGCCTCACCGCACCCCACCACACCTCACTCGCACCTCACCTTACCGCACCTCGCCGCACATCCCCAACCTGGCTGTCATGCTTGAAGGATTATTATTTACCTGAGTTCTGGGTTGACAGAGTAGCACTGCACATCCATACACTGGATGCTAAATTCTTTAGGGTTCCGTGTACAACATCACCTCTTGTTCCTGTGTGATGCAAACTCAGCTCTCTGACTTGAACCAGTTGCTAAACTTGAGACATTATTTGTCACTTATGAGAATTCATAAATGAGATTCACGCATACCATTCAACTTCTGAGATTTTTTGGAAGCGATTCACGCATTCTGTTGACACGAACCGTGAAGATGGAAGAGCAGCACGTTGAGAGCGGCGACGGCCAGCACGCACACGAGGCACTGCCGCGTCGACCACGGGTAGCGACTCTTCGCCGCGGTGCGGCGTCTGAGCGACGAGCCTGAAGCCGGTTCTCCCCTGGTCATCGTGCAGCGATAGCAACGTTGGAAGGAGATTCTAAGCGCAGCTACAGGAACGGCGATCTAGGCAAAACAGCAGCAGAAATGCAGCGTCGTCCGCAGCGGAGAGCGAGAGAACCGCAGTGCGGCGTCTGAGCGAGGAGCCTGAAACCAGTTCCCCCCTGATCATCGTGCGGCGATCGAGCAACCTGCCGGATTCCTATACGCCGCAATAGCAACGCCGTGGCGTTCGCGTTTGAGATATCTCGGAAGGTTTCTAGCCTCCACGAATAGCAATGCCGAATTCGGCGCAGAAATTAGCAATTCGGTGTGACACCATCGCCAGCCGCCATGTGAGTGAGGAGCATTGGGCTGGTCCCCTGTGCTGAAGAGGTGAGCTTGTAGGTGAGCGATACATTTGATAAGAGGGTTCTAGTTACTGTTTAGTCATGCAAAAACATTACTAATGCAAAACAGCCGCCTTATATATTTCACTAACCCGCTTAAAATGTTTCAAGGTGTCCCACTTTGAAGATAGGAAAAGATGCATCGTCAGAGATCCACTTCCACTACGGATAATATTAGGCACTTTGAGATCTCCAATGCTTGATGCAATATATTAACTAGGTGTATAATCATATTACAGTATTGTTATCTTGCTTCTATCAACAAAAACATGTGTGCATTGCTCGATACTCCATTATCAGGGATTTGACGTCATCCCGATTACCCACTCAATTCTTAGAAGCAACGACGCCTGTTTCGATTCGTGGAAGTAGTGCGGCGAAACAAAATTCCTCGAAGCAGCGCATCCTTATTAGTGCCCGCCCGTAATAGCGGCATGTGGCGTAGTTCGTCCACGACGACATGGAGTATCTACCTAGCGATTCGACATGCGCGCTGTCGAAAGTCGCTGTCGGACTGGTACTGTCCGTTTGCGGAGGAACGTCGTCGTGCGTTGGCTAAAATTAGGTTTCCGCTCTGCCGTACTTCTGTTCAGCATCTGACTACGCGATAGATCATGGTTGTATGAGTTGACTTTCGAGCGACTCGAAAGTCAACTCGTGCATGATGCATCCTGCTCGAAGGCGCCCAAGTGTGGATCCGAAACGCCTTATCTTCAGTGGCCTTTGATTGTTTAGGTGTCACTCGCTGACTAGCTGCATTGCCTAACAATCGGGCCTACTGGTTGTTATGTATCACTCGTCGAGTGTTTTAAACCGGCCTACAATCTGCCTACGTGTCACTATGATGTGCAACGTGTCAGTTCGTGCACGTAGGCCGATTATAGGCCGCTTCGCCCGACCTCTAGAAAAAAAGGCACCTCAAAATGCTATCACCAACTTCATGCAAGGACCCTAGGGTACTATAAGTAATAGTACCACGCTGTTTCAATCAGAAGGTGTTCCAAGAGGCATGCTTACTGAGTCCGCAACTGTGCCAGTGACTCGTTCTTAGTGGTTCTGGCGAAAACCTAGCGGACGAGCATTCGAGACCAGGCGGCACCATGGAGCGCCGCGCATTGACTCTCTTCTGCCTCCTTGGTACAGCTCTAAGGCTGTTAGTAGTTCTGAAAGCTAAAGCTTGGAGAGTCTCAAGTAGCAAGGTAAAATTGGTAGCATAAACTCTGTAAATTTCAGAAAGCAAGAATGGCATACAAGGGACGAACGACTACTCTTATACACACTCCTAGGACTATGGCGCCTTGAGAAGCTCGTTCAGGCCGCTATATCACCTTTCTCTGCTGTCTCCAGCTAGGAACATAATATGTACAAGCAATGATCACAACTCTATGCTGGATCCTAGTTGTTCATATAGAAATCTGCAAAGTACAATCATGAGATAGTTCTAGAATAATACTTGCTGACTCGTTCTTTGTCTTCATGATGATTGGATGACAGCCAGTCACGTCCGAGGATTACGTGATGCTCTCCCAAAGGTACTTGCTGGAACTGGAGCTTATCTTTGTATGAGCCCATGGTGCAGCTGATTGGGAAAGGAGTTGGGCCACACATGATAGAAGCTCCATTCGCCATCTGCACTGTTTGGGAGTGGGAGTCTTTTTGAATAGGAAGGGATAATTCAGAAACGAGGTTTGATGATATGAAGTTTGAAGAGGCACCGCTATCAATCAGAGCCTTGAAGGTATGGTTTCGAATACCTATGGATAAGAGAAGGGGGTTGGATGGGATGGTGTTTTCAAGTGAGATGATGGATGGGCTCTGCAGGTTGCCAGGAAGTCGCCCCAAGCTTACTGGCGTTGACTGTTTCCCGGCGTTGGAAGTAGCGGGTGGTCGACTGGAACGTTCACGGCAGAATCTCCAGACGTGGCCTTTCTTGCCACACTTGAAGAAAACGACACCCATCTTCAAGGGTTTCTTCCCCTTTTCCATCACGTCCAGGTCCATAGGAGCAGGTTCTTGCTGGTTGAATGTTGCTGAAGAGGATGACTGATGGGAGGGAGCAAAAGGGAGAAACGGGCTGCGAGGAAATTGTGCCTTGTATGCAAAATGAACAGCGTCATACCGTTCAGCGACACGTATCATTTCCTCGAGCGTGGTGCAGTCCCTTAGCTCGACCTCCAAGCGAACGCTTGATTTCAGGCCACGCTTGAAGCGATCCATCTTTTCAGCAGTGGACAGGTCAGGAATCTCCTGGGAAACGTCACGGAAACGCGCCGCATACTTCTGGACGGACTTGAGTTGCTTGAGGGCAGCCAAGCAATCACGCGCGTTGAGTTCCGGGTTCACTGGTTGAAAGGCAGCCGTGAAGAGTTGTTTGAACTGGTCCCACATGTGAACAGATGTGTAGATGGACTGCCACCAGGTGATTGCGGAACCTCGAAGAAGCGTTCCCGTGAATGATGTCCACTCAGCAGGTGCAACGTGGCTCAACAACAAGTACTGCTCGACAAGGAACAGCCATCGGCTCACAACTGGCTGAAACCTTCCTGGCGTGAAAAGATCTGGCATAGCGGGTCTAGCGCGCTGATTTCCATCTGAGGGTGCAGTAGTATTCGCACTTGCTGCCACCGAACCGGCTGCAGCTATACTGGCTCGAATTTCAGCTTGCAAGCTCTCTCGAAGTTCAGAAACGATTTGGGCTCGGTAGTTCTGCAAAAAATTGGCCCAATCCTCAGAGGGCGGAGGTCCTAAGTCAGACGTCATGACGTAGTCCTAGCAGAGAGTCGTAATCTAGCTCGGATACCGAATGGTACAGCTCTAAGTCTGTTAGTAGTTCTGAAAGCTAAAGCTTGGAGAGTCTCAACTAGCAAGGTAAAATTGGTAGCATAAACTCTGTAAATTTCAGAAAGTAAGAATGGCATACAAGGGACGAACGACTACTCTTATACATACTCCTATGACTATGGCGCCTTGAGAAGCTCGTTCAGGCCGCCATATCACATTTCTCTGCTGTCTCCAGCTAGGAACATAATATGTACAAGCAATGATCACAACTCTATGCTGGATCCTAGTTGTTCATATAGAAATCTGCAAAGTACAATCATGAGATAGTTCTAGAATAATACTTGCTGACTCGTTCTTTGTCTTCATGATGATTGCACATGAGTCTTGTAATGCTGGAACGTAGTTGTAGTTGCATAGCGTGACTTGTTGCCTTGTTGTCGTGAAGATGCTCTCTTCTCTCTTCTCTGCTGCTTTGCTGGTTGGGAATTCACGTGTGCTTTGGGAAATCCCGAAGCGCACATTTCAGGTTGGAACTTCCAACCTCGAATTTGACATTTCAGGTTGGGATTTTGGCGAAAGTTACAAGTTCGCCAGCTTGCGAACTTTTCTGTGGCGAGTTTGCCTTCGCCCTGTAACACTCCTGCTGCTCTGTAAGCCCTGCTGCTGCGCTTTTTCAGTCGAGTCACCTAAAGACTCAAAAGTCACCTAAATACTAAAGTCACATGAGTGGGTTGCTGCTAAGTTCGATTCCGCATCGAGACTGTCACTTACACTGTCACTTACACTGTCACTTGGGCTGCCACTGCTTACAGTTTCCAACGAGCATTCGTGGGATAACAGAGCAGAGGCAGCAGATCCGACGGGTCAATAACGAGCATCATTCCTTCCCCACGTCCCGCCACAAATCCTGCTCTCTCTCTCCCCCCCTGCCTGCAGGTGCGACGGTCTGCACTGCCTACGGAGCGTCGACCACATCATTTCTCGACGCGCTCCTCGCTCACCAAGGCGGCTCTTTTGCCGCTTCTGCCGCTTCTACCGCTCAGGCCAAGCCTCTGATTTATAAGGGAAAGAGATTGGTAAGTGCGTTAGGATCAACCCAAGCGTTGCCAGCAGTGGTCGCTTCTTAATGGACCGCCCACCGTTGGCTGTATGATTCGTTTGTGTGCATAGAGACTTTGCAGGTCGTAATGATACCAAGAGAATTCGTCATGCTTTATTCATCATAAGAACTGAACAGCTTGTTAATGGATGTTGTTTGCTGCAGCTGATTTGTGTGCTGCAGTTAAAATGTCTGCTGCAGTTAAAGTGTGTGCTGCTATGCATTTCCCCTCCATCCCTACTCGTTACGTTCCCTCTCTCCCGTTTATAGGGAAATACAAGGCCAAACTGCGTCCTACCAAGCTCAACGGGAAGTTAGTTGGTGACGCAGGAGCTTCGGGGACAATTTCGATCAAGGCAGTGAAGTACGGCCCTGTCCCCTCATTCACTTGTCCATTACTTTACTTGTTCCAATGGCTCTGACACAAGTCCTGTAGAGTCACGCTGACTTGAGAGGGGAGCTTTTGAGTCATTAAAAAACACTTTTGTGACCTGAGCGAGTCCTGCAGTGTCACAATCCCTTGTTCCACTGTTGGCGCTGACACGCATCCTGTAAAGTCACATGGTCCTTTGCAAGTTTTGCGAGTTTGGGCCTCATGTTTTGGAGACGTCCGCACAACCACCAGCCAACCACTATTCGCTCGTCCTAGTCTTCAGGTGTTTGCATTGGCTCTACCAGTACACTGGCAGTGATGTATTCTCTACTCATAACCGGTATCTCTACTTGCCCTGTTGACAGGTACTCTTCATCGTCATACAGCTTGACCATTAAGTTTCTTGTGTTGAACCTCAAGGGAGGAGAGTAACCCGTCTATGACTCTGTAGTTTCCTGCTCTCAAGGAGCCACCTCGTCATCGTTCACCTTTATCAACATCACGCGACCCAACTCTCGCCGCAAGCGGTACATCTTCCGAGCGCGTATTGACCAGGCAGTGACCTCAGATTTGAACATGCGTGCGGCTATTGCCCAATTGGCGTCATCACAGGTGGCTGTAGGATGCGCAGGGAACAAGTTTGCGCTCTGTGGGAAGGCGTATAGGGTGAAAGAGGAAGAGCAACGTTTGCATCTGCTGTAGATGGCACGCCAATTATCAATAGTCTATAGTACAGCAGCCCCTCATCTCCCTGTTTGGGAACTTGCTTGTTCAAATGCCAAACCCCAGCATTACACTGTTGGGATGAAAACACAGTCACTTCAATTTACTGGTAATACAACTGCAATTAATGACCATAACCTTTCCTAGGTCAAGTCTTGTCTCCATCTTCAACATGTGACGGTGCTGAAAAGTAATTCACCCTTCAGATACTCATCGTGGGACTTTCTGAGGTGTTGAAACCCGGTAAACCTCCCATCACCCAGAAACCCCATACCGTAAAAAAGGATGATTCACAATAGCTATGGTGGTACCATCTCTGACGCATGCCCTGTACCACCATCACCCTTGCTCCGAAAGGGGGAGGTGATGCATAGCACAGGCGAGCACAATGGATGTTTGTGTGGGCTGGAGTCAGGCCCTCAGATTCTTTTTAGGGCGGTCTGATTCGTCAGACTTGGTACATAAATGTTGTCCGAACTATCAGAGTAGGTAAAAAAAAAGAGTCTGAAATATCAGAGTGTCATTTTTAAAAAAGTCTGATTATTCAGATTTACCAGTTGTGATTAGTCGGATTGCAATTTTGTGGGTTTGCTGTCTGTAGATAAGTTTTTAAACTACATTAATGTAGCACCACCACAACGCATGCCTGCATACTAGTGTGTCCAACCAATCCCTACTACTAAAAACTATATACTACTACTATTCTAGCCTATCCTATATAACTAGTACTCAATCATCATCATCACATTCAAGAGCATCATCATCTCCTAAGTCAACTACGTCAATCTCATCTGCAAGCTCCTTGCGTTGCCTGCTCTGTTGCCTTGCTGCATCAATTGGAGCGTTGCTGTGGGGCTTGCGCTTCTTGTAGCTGCGCCAGATAGTGACAATTTCATCCCACTTGGGCTCATACTGCATGAGGCTCATGCACATGAGATCCCCAAGCCGTGCATCCTTGATCGCCCCTCGCTGCCACGACTTGATGATATTCTGCCGCGAGAACCCACGCTCACACTCTACGGTGCTTAGCGGCAGAACGGCTACCGCCACCCACAACTGCACCAAGTTGGGGTAGTTCTCCCGCCAGTCCGGCGTCTTCAGCATGGCAATGAGTCCCGCATGGAAGCCCCGCTCGTTCCTGCTGGCCGCTGCAAGCACCGAGGTGAACATGCGCAGCTCCTTCTGTGCACGTCGCTTGTTGATTCTTGTCGAGGGAAGAAAGGTAGAACAACGGAAAGTATACACTTGACAGAAGTAGCACCACATCACGTAGAAACATACACAGATGAGATGGGTAAGGCACATATACATTTATAGTAAAGTACGGCTTACCTGGCAGGATTTCATCGCTCTGGTCTGCCTTGAACAGAGTGACCAGGGACGACAGCCACTGAAGGCATCTGGCGTTCCTCTCTCCTCGTTCCAGTGGATAATCATTAGGGGTGAATAGAATTGCCCCTGCCATTCCCTCCAGGTCGCCAAGCCGTGACTCCAGCTCGTGGACGATCTTCTCCGCGAACGCGGTGCAGACGTCCACGCAGCCATCATGCGTGGCGGGCCCCTCAAACTCCTCCATGTCGTCCTCATGCAGCTTGAACTTGAAGCTCGTTGGTTGCCCGTCGGAGTCAACACCCTCGACTTTCAGCTCCCTGTTTCCTCTGAGCCCATGACACGTGAGGAAAGGGGATAGCCGCTCACTTACGCCGCCACCGAAGTCGTCGCCGCAATCGACATATCGCGACTCGATGTGAGAGGTGGTGCGCCTTATCTGCCCATAGATGCCGGTGTAATCCAGCTGGGTTGAACACGGAAAGAAAAAGAATGTTGGAGTAAGATAGGGTTTAAATGATGAAGCAAATGTACTAAGTCCTAGCAAAACACCAGTGGCAGGCTCAACTCTTTGTGCTGGAAGGCCCTGTTCAAAATGTTCAACTGCTCAAGCACGTCAGCAATGAAAAAAAGAAGGAAATGAAACCTGTAGCTTGTCACCAGCGCATACATGTTATCATCCCACTCCTTCAGCATCACGATCAGCGCTGGAAGCACGGCGATAAAACGCAGCACATCATCGCCCCGCGAGAGCCAGCGAACTGCATGGATGCCTTGCAGTTCCAGTCTCGTTGAGGTGAAGACGTCTTGGAGATCCATGAACCGCTGGTGCCACGGCCCAGACCTGCCGAGGTGCTCGGCCATGGTGCGAATCACCTTGTCGACGACATCGAATGCGAGGATCTTCTTAGCAGCATGTTTGGAAGCCAGTGCCTCCCTGAAACGCATACAAGAAAGGTTAGAATTGTGTCTGTAAATAAAGGCAAGCAAAAACACTTTTACTTGAGTCCACATACATGTGAGCGATGCAGTGCGAAGACACCAAATGGGGGATGCGCAGGCGGAGGCGTGCCACCAAGCCCGATTTGCTGCCCATCATCACGTTGGCACCATCAGTGCTGATGCCGGATATCCACCTCAGGTCGACGCCGACTGCCTGCAGGTGCGACAGTAGGAGACTGAGCAGTGTGGCAGCATCCCCCTTGTCGACGGTGATGAGGGCGATGAACTCCGTCGCCACTTTGCTGTCGCGGATGAAAGTCACGTAGAGTATCATGTGTTTCCCACTGCACCGATCCGTGCTCTCGTCAAGGGAGATGCCGATGAAGGGACTTGTGAGCATGTGCTCCATCTGGGTTGTCTGAAGCCACGTTGCCGTCGCCTGCGTTAACTCCCCGAAGCCGTACCTGCGCATGAAAGTGTATTGTCAGTTACCATTTCACATCGAACAAAGAATGCAACAACACATACTAGGTACATATCAACTAGCTTAACTTATGTGGTGTAGTTTGTACCGTATCCCTTCTTGGGGAATCCCTTCACGCTCCTCCGCCAAGTACCGAACAAGCTTCACCCACAATCCCATTGGCGCGTCGCATCTGCTGACAAACAACGAGTCAAGAAGGGACTCCACGCGCAGCTTCTCCTCGTCGACCGTGACTCGAAGTTGGTCTATCAGCGGCTGCCGAGCCCCGCACTCCTTCAGAGCGGTGAACTTCGCCATCGCCAGCTTGTGCTTCAGTGTGCCAGCGTGCTTACGGAAGGACAGTGTTTGCACGTCTGTAGCACCTTTCCCGCGCCTCCCACATTTGCCTGCGTCATCAGCATGGGCTTGACACACACTGCACTTAAATGCAGGAAGACCAGAGGAGGTTTTCATTAGCACGAGCCAGGGAAAACGAGCTGACCACTGGGACTTGAACTTGTCGTGGGCATCCCCATACAAATCTGCAATGAGCTCCTCCAAATTGATGTTCAACCGTGGACAAGGCCATTCAGATGGGCTGGCAACGTTGTTATCGACCATTGCCGTCGCAGACGTCTTCCCGAAGCTAAGCGTTGCCTCCTTAAGCCGGATGTTGCACGCTGTAACAATAGCGGGCGGCTTCACGACATGATGCGATGCAGACTGCACCCCTGTCGTCAGTCTCAGCTCTTGTTACCACTGTCGCTGGCTTTGCCTCTTCCCACCACCTTGACTACGTGGCTCACCTGGTGAGTGGCCCTGCTCGGTCTCCGTCCTCTGGGGGTGCTCCTGTCTTTCCCCTGGAGGTCCTTGAGGATAGGCATTTCAAGCTTGGTTTCCTCGCGGCCGTTGTTCCTCATCTTTGCGCCATGCTGCTTGCCCCGGAGGGGGATCCAGACGCCATTGACATCCCGATCCCTCGCACTCACGCCGAGGCGGTCTCGGGACCCTGGGCTTCGTACTGGATAGCAGCTGAGGAGGCAGAGATGGCATCTTATAGGTCCACAGGCACCTACGTCGACGCCGTCCCACCTCCTGGAACAAACGTCGTCAGTGGCATGTGGCTCTACAAGGTGAAGCGGTCGCCTGGATCACCACCAGTGTTCAAGGCGCGCTATGTGGCGAGAGGCTTCAGTCAGTACGAGGGGGTAGACTTCTTCCAGACCTTCACTCCCACCCCGAAGATGACCACTCTTTGGGTGTTGCTGCACATCGCAGCTCAGTGCGACTACGAGTTACACTCCTTGGACTTCTCCACAGCGTTCCTTCAGGGGAGCCTGCACGAGCAGATATGGCTGCGTCGCCCACCTGGCTTCACTGGTTCTTTCCCTGCTGGGACCTCGTGGCACCTGCGTCGACCGGTCTACGGCCTGCGTTAGGCCCCCCATGAGTGGCACAACACACTTCGCATGACTCTTGCCGCGCTTGACTTCTTTCCGTCGTCTGCTGACCCGTCGCTGTCCGTTCGCTGTGGCTCGAACCGTTCTTTGTCCTGGTTTACGTTGACGACCTGGTCTTCGCCACTCCCGACCGACACGCACTGGCCTCTGTGAAGGAGGAACTGCAGAGGAGACACACTTGCACTGATCTTGGTGAGCTGCAGCGCTACCTTGGCCTGCAGATCACCAGGGACAGGGCAGCTCGCACCATTACGCTGACGCAGTCGCATATGGTCGAGCAGATCCTCACGCGGTTTCTCTTCCCGTTCTCCAAGGTATAGCTCACCCCTCTTGGTGTGGATCATAGGCTCACGGCTCCACCTTCGGACGAGCCATTTGAGTCCAGCGGTCCATATCCTGAGCTGGTGGGTGTCTCATGTACCTGATGACCTGTACTCGCCCAGACCTAGCGTACCCTCTTAGCGTCCTTGCGCGCTTTGTTGCGCCTAGGAGACACCGACCTTCCCACTGGTACGCTGCTAAGAGGGTGGCAAAGTATGTGGCGAGTACATCAGGCATGGGACTTGTCCTTGGAGGGAAGCAGCCAGTTACACTTACAGGTTTCTCAGACTGGCCGTGGGCTGACGACGCTGAGTCGCTGCGGTCTACACAGGGTTACTGCTTCAGCCTTGGGACCTGAGCTGTTTCGTGGAGGTCGACTCGGGCGTCGTCCGTCTTCAGTTCCAGCTGTGAGGCAGAGGTGTACGCTGCGGCCATGGCCACACAGGAGCTTCGCTGGTTGACTTTTCTCCTCATCGACCTGGGTGAGAGGCATCGCTCTCCCCCAGTCTTGTTCACTGACAACAGGTCTGCTGTCATGTTGTGCGAGGAGCTCCGTCTGGTTGGGAAGGCGAAGCACATCCAGCTTCGTTACTTCCTTTTGGGCGAGTTGCAGTAGCATGGCTAGGCACTCGTGAGACGTGTGGTCTCTGAGGCCAACACTGCGGATATCTTCACCAAAGCGTTACCGCCTTGTGACCACCAGCGCTTCTGCACGCAGCTGGGTCTAGTGCCTGCCCGTCATTACTTGCTTACATAGAGATGCTTGTCTTGCTTGTCTTGTACTCTTGCATCTTCTATCTTTGCTATATCCTTGCATGTGGACTGGCCGTGTGGCCTCTGACTTGTTCTCGGAATGTGTGGTGATCTTGAGATCCACCCTGAGATTTGTTTTGTGCTTATTAACTGGTCTTGTGACCGTTGCTTGTTCTTGCTGACTGGTCATGTGACCTTTGCTCTCAGACTGCGTGGTGACTTCGTGATCCACCCTGAGATTTGTGTTGCCCTCCACAGGACTACCGTCACCTAGACTATGGGGGTGTGTCAAACTATATTTTGAATAGTTTATCTAGTTGTAGTCTAGGTGTTCCTATTTTCCCTAGTTTAGGTTTATATTCCCTTGTACTTTCATCATTATAGTCATTCTATTATCTTCACAAGCAGAGCGCGACACGCTGGCTGCAGTAGGGCGCGACGCGCTGGCTGCAGCAGGGTGCGACGCGCAGGGCAGCAGGGCACGACGCGCTAGCTGCAGTAGGGCGCGATGCAGTGGCTGCAGCAGGGCGCGACGCGCAGGGCAGCAGAGCGCGACACGTTGGCTGCAGTAGGGCGCGACGCGCTGGCTGCAGCAGGGCGCGACGCGCAGGGCAGCAGGGCACGACGCGCTGGCTGCAGCAGGGCGTGACGCGCAGGGCAGCAGAGCGCGACGCGCTGGCTGTAGTAGGGCGCGACGCGCTGGGCAGCAGGGCACGACGCGCAGGGCAGCAGGGCGCGACGTGCAGGCTGCAGCAGGGCGTGAGGCGCGGGGCAGCAGAGCGCGACGCGCGGGCTGCAGCAGGGCGCGATGTGCGGGGGGGGGGCAGGCAGTGCGAGTAGCTGCAGGGCAGCGCGACACTGTGCGAGCAGGGCCGGACAGCGCAAGGGCGCTTCGGGCAGGAACGAGAGAAACTATCGGTGGGCCTTAAAAATTTAACAGGTTTCCTGCTCTGAATACCATGTCAGAATAACTGTGCAGGAATGAATGAACTATGACTGAGTTGGGTACAAGTACTAACCCTAAAGTGTTGTACCCCTTGTAGGCTAACCCACTATAGCCTAGAGAGAACACAAACATATAGTTTGACACATTGGTACTCACAGGACACTCTGACGCTTCTTGGGCCGACGACCAGGCGACTCAGCGTTTGTCACAGGGTTACACCTTCAGTCTTGGCTCTGGTTCTGTCTCGTGGAGGTCCACTCGTTCTTCTTCTGTGCTTGGTTCCAGCTGTGAGGCCGAGATCTACGCTGGGGCCATGGCTGCACAGGAGCTACGCTGGCTGACCTACCTGCTCACCGACTTGGGGGAGCGGCCTCATTATCCTCCAGTTCTGTACGCCAACAACAAGGCCATGCTTGCCTTATGTCGGGAGCAGAGACTGGAGCACAGAACGAAGCACATTTCTCTTCGCTACTTTCTTGCTCGAGAGCTGCAGCAGGGTGGTTAGCTTCGTCTTTCTTACGTGGCCTCTCGGGCCAACACTGCTGATGTCTTCACCAAGGCCTTCGGGTCTGGTGATCTTCAGCGTTTTTGCACTGCTCTTGGGCTTCTGCCCGTTCTACCTCACCTGCTTGTCTCTTGATCTTGCACTTGTTGTATACTGATATCTATATTTATACCTGCATGTTTCCTCTTGCTAGGTTGTGATGAGTGTACTTCCTTGCTTTTATAACTCTGCATGTGAATTGGCCTTGTGGCCGCTTGCTTGTGCTCGGATTGTGTGGTGTCCTTGAGATCCACCCTGAGCTTTGCTTTGCTTTGCTCTGTTGTCTTGCTTGACTGGTCTTGTGACCGTCTTGTTGTCCCCCACTTAGCCTATGGGGGTGTGTCAAAGTACAACCTTACTTGTAGGCTATAGTGGTGCACTCCTTATGGGGTACAACACTTCTAGGGTTAGTACTTGTACCCCAAATCTTGCTAATCCAATCATTCCTGCACAGTGATTCTGACACCGGTATCAACCGGTATCAAAGTCTTAAAATAGGCTAGGAAGTGAGTGTCGAGAGAATTGTGTGGGTAGGGAGGAACAAGGAGATACAAGTGTCGACCTAAAGTGTTGTACCCTTTAGAGGGCAACTCACTGTAGCCTATCTAACAATATATGGAAGATATGAACATTTGACACACCCCCATAGGCTAAGTGAGGGGCATCAAAGCAAGCAAGGTGAACAGATGGTCACAAGACCCAGTCAAGACAAGAAGCAAAGCAAGCTCAGGGTGGATCTCAAGGACACCATACAAATTCCGAGCACAAAGGAAGTGGCCACAAAGCCAGTTCAAGAGTTCACTAGGATATATAGAAAAGCAAAACAAATATAGCAAACAACAAGGCTACAGCAGTCGAGGGCCTACCTCAACAAGCCTCAACTGCACACAGAACCAGTGGTGGTCACCAGGCGCCAAGGCCTTGGTGCAGAAGTCAACAGTGTTGGTCTCTGAGGCCACAAAGTCCAAGCGTGACTGGCCGCGTCGCTGCAACTCTCGCAGGAGGAAGTACCTCACGTCAATATGCTTCACTCTACTCTCCAGTTGAGGATCTCGACACAGGAGGATCATGGCCTTGTTGTCAGCGTACAAGGTCGGTGCATAGCGAGGCCGCTCACCAAGGTCGGCGAGCAAGAAGGTCAACCAGCGAAGCTCCTGTCCTGCCATGGCACCAGCGTAGATATCTGCATCTGCACTGGACAAAGCCAAAGACGACGACCGTGTAGAACTCCAAGACACAGCACCAGCACCCAGACTAAAACAGTAACCCTGAGTCGAACGTTGTGTCAAGAGAATGAATGAGAATGAATGAACAAACAGTTGGGCACAAGTACTAACCCTAATTGGGTTGTACCCCTTATGGTCTACCCACTACAGCCTACATAAATGTAAGCTATATATAAGTTTGACACACCCCCATAGGCAAAGTGGGGGAGAACAAGTGGTCACAAGACCAGTCAAGCAAGCAAAGCAAGCTCAGGGTGGATCACAAAGTCACCACACAGTCCGAGCACAAGCAAAGGGCCAAAAGGCCAAATCACATGCAGAGTTATATAAAAGAGAACAAACAATACAGTGATCATACCCTAGCAAGTGCAAGCATGCAGGTATATATATAGATCACAGTACAAGCAGAGTCAAGCAATAGGCAAGTGAGGCAAAGTAGGCACAAGGCCTAACACAGTAGAGAAGCGCTGATGATCACCAGGCGGAAGTGCCTTGGTGAATACATCAGCAGTGTTGGCCCTAGTGGCCACGTACACAAGACGAAGCTGGCCATGCTGCTGCAACTCTCGAGCACGGACGTATCGCAGAGCGATGTGCTTCGTTCGGTGCTCCAGTCTGTGCTCCTGACATAAGGCAATCATGGCCTTGTTGTCTACGTACAGAACTGGAGGCGAACGAGGCTGCTCTCCCAAGTCAGTCAGCAGGTAGGTGAGCCAGCGAAGCTCCTGTCAGCCATGGCCACTGCGTAGATCTCAGCCTCACAACTGGAGCTGAGAACCGAAGACGAGCGGGTAGACGCCCACGACACTGAGCTGGAACCGAGGCTGAACGTGTAACCCTGTGACAACCGCTGAGTCGCCTGGTCGTCAGCCCAAGAAGCGTCTGCGTGACCAGTGAGGACAACTGGACCCCGTCCTCCAAGCACGAGCTCCATGCCCGACGTACTGCACAAGTAACGCAGTACCCTCTTCGCAGCATCCCAGTGCACCTTTCGGTGCCTATCGGGAGCCACGTAGCGAGCCAAGAGGCTGAGAGGGTACGCGAGGTCAGGTCAAGTGCACGTCATCATATACATGAGGCAACCCACAAGCTCTGGGTACGGACCACTCGGCTCTACGGACTCGTCCGAAGGTGGAGCTGAGAGCGAGTGGCCGGTAGACAGAGGAGTGGGCTGTGGCGAGGAGAACTGGAAGCCGAAGCGCTGAAGGACCTGGTGCACCATGTGTGACTGAGTCAGTGTGATGGTGCGCCGTGCTCTGTCCCGGGTGATCTGCAAGCCAAGATAGCTGCGCAGATCACCCAAGTCAGTGCAGGTGTGTCTCTTGTGTAGCTCTGACTTCACAAGGGTCAGTGCTTCAGTGTCAGCAGTGGCAAAGACGAGGTCGTCGACGTACACGAGGACGTAGAACGGCGGCAGCGATGTGTCGGTGCGTAGAAACAGCGATGGGTCAGCAGTAGAAGGAGCAAACCCAAGAGCCGCAAGAGTAGTCCTCAGTGTGTCGTGCCACTCGCGAGGCGCCTGGCGGAGACCATAGACCGGCCGCCGAAGGCTCTAGTGGGTACCTGCAGGAAACGACCCAGTGAAGCCAGGTGGGCGGCGCAGCCAGATCTCCTCGTGCAGGCTGCCCCGCAAGAAAGCAATACTGAAGTCCAGAGAGTGCAACTCGTAGTCACGCTGAGCAGCGACGTCCAGCAACACCCGAAGAGTAGTCATCTTTGGGGTGGGAGAGAAGGTCTGAAAGAAGTCGACCCCCTGTCGCTAACTGAAGCCTCGAGCAACGTAACGCGCCTTGAAGGCAGGCGGAGAACCCGGCGGCCGCTTCACCCTGAAAATCCACATGCCATCGACTATGTTCGCCCCAGGTGGGGGAACCTCGTCGACGTAGGTGCCTGTGGACTTCTAGGATGCCATCTCAGCATCCATGGCTGTCTGCCACTGAAAGGAGTAAGGACCCGTAATCGCCTCTACGTAAGAGCGTGGGGTCGGGATGTCTGGTGCATCCGGGTCTCCCTCAAGGGCAAGCAGCATGGAAGCGAAACGAGGCACAGCAGCTGCAAGACACTCAAAGTCCTCCTGCCTGTCCTCAAGGACGTCCGTGCCAAGAGCACACTCACCCCCGACAGACGGAGGACTGGAAAACTCAGACTCAGCAACAAGAGCAGTGGCGTAGTCTAGACAACAGGCAGCAGCAAAGTCAAGCAGCTCAGCAACGAGGGCAGACGCAGCAGCAGACTCAAAGGAAGGGTCAGTGACAGTAGTGGCGAGGAGACGAGCGATAGTGGGACTGGCAGCACGAGCGCAGTCAGACTCAGGGTCAGGGACCTCAAGAAGAGGGACTCAGGAGGAGCAGGCAGAGGAACAAAGGAAGGACGGAATGCCATAGCGTGCGTGCCGGGGACAGGAGGAGGACGCGAACGAGGAACGCGACGAGCAGTGCGAACAGGCGAGACAGGACGAGACGCAGGCTCACGACGCTCTGTAGACCGCCGGACTGCTCAGTGTAAGGAGAGGGAGCAGGCAGTGGAGAGGCCGGCTGTTACGGCAGCTGCGACTGGTCAGGCGGTGGACACAGGAGGGGAGGAGTAAGGCCAGTAGAAGACGGGACACCAAGAACCTGCTGAAGCAGGGGAACAAAGTACGGTCGCGGCCGCACAGTGTCTCCAGCACCTCCAGCTCCAGTGCCAGTGCCTCCAGCTCTAGCAGCTCCAGGCTCCGTAGGGTCTCCAGCTCCAGCGCCCTCAACACCACCAGCCCCGACAGCTCCAGTACCCTTGGTACGAGCAGCTCCAGGACCAGTAGCCGAAGTACCTCCGGTACCACCAGCTCCCGCAGTACCTCCAGCACCTCCAGCTCCGGTAGCTCCACTCCGAAGGCGTGCATGTCGATCAAACCACTCACGCGGCTGCTGCGGAGACAGTCGCGGCAAAGCACCAGCAGGACCTCCAGACGAAGCAGCACTCCGAGGCTCAACACCCCCAGACTCCGCACCCTCCGACTCAGCACCCCCAGGCTCCGCACCCTCACAATCCACACCCCCAGGTTCAGCACCCCCAGACCCAGCACCCTCAGACTCCGCACCCCCCGGCTCCGCACCCCCAGACGCAGCACCTCGAGCAGCACCTGAGTCGATGGCTACCTAAACAGGCGCAGGACCAGAGAGAGGGTCTACCTGAGACACACCTGAGGGAGCAGGACCCTGGGGCGGGAGGGGGTCTACCGGAGGGGGACCGGGAGCAAGGAAGAGCGGCGGGGGCGGGGGAGGGGCAGAGCGGTAGGGGAAGAGACGGTGAAAGGGAACCGACTCGTCAAACGTGACGTCCTGAGAAGGGAAGATACGGCGCGAGGTGGGGTGGTAAAACTGCCAGCCAGGCGCGTCAGGGACAAAGCCAAGGAAGACGCAGGGGATAGCACGGGGGGAGAGCTTGTCCGCGGACGTATCGCGAACAAAGGCACGAGATCCCCAGACCTGGAACACCAACGCATCGCCAACCTCCCCCATCCAACGCAGTGTGGGCGAGGTCTTCGGCAAGGAGACACGGGGCCAGAGGTTGAGCTGATGCGCATCGTATCGGACCGCAAACTGCCACAGAAAATGGGGAGCAGCCGCATGGATCATGGAGGTACGAGCGACCTCCATGACTAAGCCAATGCGGCGCTCAGCAATCCCATTTTGCTGAGGGGAGTCCGGAAGCGTGAACGACTGGAGAATGCCCTCCCCACGACAAAAGTCCCGCAAGAGGTTGGAGGAGAACTCACCACCTCTGTCAGAGTGCAGACGCAGGTCAGGAAGGTCCTGGCCGAAACGCTCGCGGAGCTGGAGACGGACTGTGCGGATCCAAGGGATCAAGACATCAACGACCTGACCCTTGCTGCGCAAGGGGAAGACCGTGGTGTACCGCGTGTAGTCATCAACTACCAGCAGAAAGTAGCGCTCGCGGCTCTGTCCACTAACGCGGCTGGGCCCCACACGTCTATGCGGAGAGTCTGCAGGGGAGCAGTCGTCGGGGGAAACGAGGAGGAGTGAGGAGCGGCGCGCTGCCGCCCCTCGACGCAAGGAAGGCAGGGCGGGGCAAGCGAGAGCAGGAGGGGAGGTAGAGACCTGGGAAGACCAGAGACAAGAAGACGAGAGTGCATGCCACGAAGGCGTGGCAGGGAGGGGTGACCCAGGCGGTGGTGCCACAGAAGAGTCTGGTGCAACAGGAGGCGACACGAGCAAGAGGCGGCTACCTGACCTGACGCGGACACCTGGGCAGACGCAGCTACCTGAGGAGGCTCGGTAGCGAGTGTGTACAGACTCGACCCTGGCCGACGAATGAACGTGGCCAGGTGACGCCCCGTCTGTGTGCACGAGCAGATCGACACACGCTGACCCCCAGGAGTGGTGGTAGTGACCATCGCATCCTGGAGGGCAGCGGTACTCACCAAGTTCGTAGAGAACGAGGGGAGGTGAAGACCTGACAGTGAGCTGGACAGAACTGTCAGTAGAGCTGCACTGTGAGATCCCCGATCGATCCTAGGGGGGGTTACAGGCGCGTTTGCCTGGGGGGTTATGGGCGCACTGACCCGCTACTGAAACAAGCCCTTTTATCCCAGTGGTCTAGTGGTTGGGATTCTGACATGGTATCAGAGCGGTCTCGGGTTCGAATCCCGGTGTATGCACATGTAGGCCGTTGCCACTGTGCTCAGTCCTGGGCCTCCCAGTGTGGGGGGGTGTCAGTAGAGCTGCACTGTGAGATCCCCGATCGATCCTAGGGGGGGTTACAGGCGCGTTTGCCTGGGGGGTTATGGGCGCACTGACCCGCTACTGAAACAAGCCCTTTTATCCCAGTGGTCTAGTGGTTGGGATTCTGACAAGAACCGCCAGACATGGGAGGAAAGTGGAGCAACGGGCAACGAGTGGGCCCCTAGAGGGGTCAGCCAGTCTGACCGGGACAGGTGCAGGTAGAGGAGTGAGAGTGGTGCTGTCACGAAAGAAACTGTGAAGGTGTGCAAGGACTGAGCAGGCGCAGTACCAGGGAGAGTACCAGACTCAGTAGAACCTAGAGCAGCAGCAGCTATACCTGGGTCAGGCAGCACACACCGGTAACAGTCACCCTCAGCACTAACAGACAAAGCATACATAGCAAAAAGAATAGCATCAAAGTCTAGGTCAAAGATAGCAATCCTAGACCTAAGCAAATGTGCCCAGCGAGGGAGCTCGACGTCGTTACCAAACTCAGCACACCAAGCGTCGTCGAGGCGGGAGAAGCAGCGAAGCTGAGTGTGAAGCTTCTCGCATGTCTGACCAGCACGAATACCCGTGCGAATGGCATACGGGCAACTACCCCCAGACGCCCCACGCAAGAACCACTCACGAAGCTGCTGGGGCGAGTGGGTCTCGCTCCGACGCTGCAGCTGCTTATGCTGGCCACCTCTAGAACCAACACGCCGAGCGCCAGTCCCACTGCCACCAGTCCCAGTGCCGCCACTGCCGCCACTCCCACCGCTGCCTCCACCGCCGCCACCAGAGCCCCCACTCCCTCCACCAGTCCCGCCGCCGCCACCACCTCCACTGCTGCCCCCACCACTACTCTCGCTGCAACCTCCACCACTGCCGCTGCCACCTCCACTACCCTTGCCACCCTTGCCTTTGCTGCTGTGGCGCTTCGCACTAGCAGAAGCAGCCCCGACATCCTCAGCAACAGAGACGTCTGCAGCAGCAGCAGTAGAGGCGTAGGAGAGGGCAAGGGGGGAGGGGGAGCACCCCTCAAAGAAGGGCGGGCGCGGAGTGCCACGAGCAGCACCTACAGCAACTGCACTAGTCTTAGCTTCGAGGAGATGCTTCTCGAGGAGGTCAACAGTGAGGGAGGTGGGGTCAAGTGAGAGAAAGTGGTCCCTGACAGAGCAAAGAGAGTCAGGGAGGCGAGTGACTATGAAGTAGAGGGTGATGAACATCGGGGGCTGGTTCTTGTCAAGGAACTCAGCGGGGGCGGCAGCGCGGTAGTGAGCGTCACTAGCGCGAAGGTGGGAAACCAGGTCCTCGACTGTGGTAAAGGCGGACAGCTCGGGGAACAGGTAGGGCAGAAGCAGGCGACCTAGAGCAGCAGTGGCAGGGGAGGAGTAGCGAGCGACTCCAGCGTCGTACAGTGCCTGGGTTGTCCTCTGTTGTCCGAAGTGAGCGCATTTGGCTAACGGCTGGTGGTTGCGAATGGCTAAGCGGGCAGCAGCCTCGCGAGAAAGCCATTGTGAGCGGGTCGCACTGTCAGCTGTGGCGGGAGGGGCAGTAGCGGCGCCTGACGCTAGGTCAAACAGCGAAACACTGTCCTTAGAATCGTTCAGTAGGTACAGCTGCAGGTCGTCGAGCCACGTGTCAAACTGAACCGGTATGCCCTCATGATGGAATGCGAGAACCCTAAGAGAAGCCATAGCTGTGCAGCACGCAGGAGCAGCAGTAGCAGCAGTAGTAGCAGCTGTAGCAGTAGCAGTAGGGACAGAGAGGCCAAGGGGCCGAGGGGCCTGCGGCCTAGGGGCCGAGGGGCCAAGGGGCTGAGAGTGCGGGGGCTAGGGGTCGACGGGGCCGGGTGCGCGGGCTAGGGGTCAACGGGGCCGGGCGCGGGGCTAGGGGTTGACGAGGCCGGGGGCGCGGGCTAGGGGTCGACGGGCCGGGGCGCTCGGACTAGGGGTCGACGGGGCCGGGCGCGGGCTAGGGGTCGACGGGGCTAGGCGCGGGGCTATGGGTCGACGGGGCCGGGCGCGGGCTAGGGGTCGACGCGGCCGGGCGCGGGGTTAGGGGTCGACGGGGCCGGGCGCGGGGATAGGAGTAGAAGAGACCGGGGGCGCGGGCTAGGGGTCAACAAGCCGTGGGCGCGGGCTAGGGGTCGACGGGTCGGGGGCGCGGGCTAGGGATCGACGGGCCGGGGCGCGGGCTAGGGATCCACGGGCCGGGGCGCGGGCTAGGGGTCGACGGGGCCGTGGCGCGTGCTAGGGGTCGACGGGGCCGTGGCGCGTGCTAGGGGTCGACGGGGTCGTGGCGCGGGCTAGGGGTCGACGGGCCGGGGCGCGGGCTAGGGGTCGACGGGCCGTGGCGCGGGCTAGGGGTCGACGGGGCCGTGGCGCGGGCTAGGGGTCGACGGGGCCGTGGCGCGGGCTAGGGGTCGACGGGGCCGTGGCGCGGGCTAGGGGTCGACGGGCGGGGGCGCGGGCTAGGGGTCGACGGGGCCGTGGCGCGGGCTAGGGGTCGACGGGCCGGGGCGCGGGCTAGGGGTCGACGGGGCCGTGGCGCGAGCTAGGGGTGGACGGGCCGGGGCGCGGGCTAGGGGTCGACGGGGCCGGGCGCGCGGGCTGAGGGAAATACGAACGGCATGAGGATGCGGCTGAGGGAGGCAGAGGAAGGGGTGGAATAGCGTGCAGAATTAACATCATACACCTCCTTCGCAGTCTCTACCAGGTCGAAGTGAGCGGCCTCAGTCGGTGGAAGGAGCTCGGTCAGCGCGAGTACAGCCGTAGCATCACGGGAGTCCCAAATGTCCCGCGCCAAGACGAGCCGACCGTAGTCCGCCTGCGCCTTCGCAGTCAGGGAGGGGCACGGCAGGTAGGGGCTCCAGACGCGGTGGTGCCTGGAGGGCGCCAGACGCGTGGGCGTACAGGGTGGCGTCTTCCTGGCACTGACTGGTGAGGTAGCGCTGAGTCTGGCGGAGCCAGGTGCCGAACTCTATCGGGCGCCCCTCTGCATCAAAACGAAGGCGGCGGGAGGAGTCCATATTGGACGCTAGGCTAGGAGCAGCTGGAGCACGGAGCAAACGGAGCTAGGAGCGAGGAGCGCCAAGTGGGACTAGGCGAGGTACTGCCGAAGCACGGAGGAAAACTGAGCTAGGAACGCCAGTCTAGTAACGAACGGAGTTGGGAGCTAGCTGAGCTAGGAGCACACGGCTAGAGGAGGCAGGGCTGACGGGCCGATTGAGGAGCCGGAGAGTCGTTCGAGGGGCTGGCGGAGCGAGGAGAGACCTAGCTAACAACGAACGTAAGGAATAGCCTAAACAGCTAAGTGGAGCGGCCTCCAGCCGCTACGGAGCGAAAAACTGTGAGTATGAGTGACGCGAGTGTCAAACCAACGGAGGTCGGGTGGTCCTGGGTAGTGTGCGCGCGTGATGAGGGGATGTGAGCGGTTGGAAGGGGCTATGATCGGTTGGAAGGGGCTGTGAGCGGTTGGAAGGGGCTGTGAGCGGTTGGAAGGGGCTGTAAGCGGTTGCAAGGGGCTTTGAGCGGTTGGAAGGGGTTGTGAGCGGTTGAAAGGGGTTGTGGGCGGGTGGGAGGGGCTAGCTGGCGGCTAGCTGCTGGCCGCTAGCTCCTGGTGGCGGCTAGCTGCTGGTGGCGGCTAGTTGCTGGCGGCTAGCTGCTGCTGGTGGCTAGCTGCTGCCTAGCCGTGTTGCTGCAGTAGCACGTGCTGCTGCCTAGCCGTGCTGCTTTAGCAATGCACGCGCTGCTGCAGGCAATGCATGCGCTGCTGCTGCAATGCGAGCGCTACTGCTGCAATGCGCGTGCTGCAGTGGCGTGCGCGTCTGCCGCTTGCTAACGCGCGCACTGCTACTGCTGGTGCGTGTGTGCCTGCTACTTGCACGCGCGACTGTTGCGGGCTAAGCACGACTATGCGGGCCCGCGGGGGGGGGGGGGGGGGGGGGTCCCTTCTGGAGCGCGATGAAACGAAGGGCCAGTGGGGCCATTTAAACGCAACGAAAAATGAGGCCCGCGGGGGCCTTTGAACGCGACGAAAACGAGGCCCGCGGGGCTACCCGCGACGAAACGGAGCCTAGGGGACGGGCGCCTCGGGACCGGCTAAGGGAGGGAGTGGAAGCGTGGGAGGGAGAAAAATTACCTACTCTAATACCATCTTAAAATTGGCTAGGAAGTGAGTGTCGAGAGAATTGTGTGAGTAAGGAGGAACAAGGAGATACAAGTGTCGACCTAAAGTGTTGTACCCATTAGAGGGCAACTCACTGAAGCCTATCTAACAATATATGGAAGATATGAACATTTGACACAAAGGACCAACACCCGTATCAAATCTCTTACGGTATCAAATCAACTCTAGCACGTCAGCAGTGGGAAAGAGATCCTGTCCTGGCCCTTCAGATACTCCTTATTGTGGAACCTACTCAAGTGCAAGAAGTCATGGCATAGCATGGTCACAATGGTGTGCCTCGTGCCCCCAGAATCATGCCTTGTGCTCCCTTCAACCCCCCTCTGCAATTCTTCTGCCCAGAAACTCCAGCCATTTGGCGGAGGAGAGCAGCCCCTTGCCCCTCAGATGCGCCTCAACATGGAACTTGCTCACATCACATGCCGGAAGTCACGGCCACACAGCATGGTCACAATTGTATGCCTCGTGTCCTCGTCAGTCCCCCTTCAGCACATCTCCCGCATGAAAACTCAAGCCCATTCGCAGAGGGGAGTGTTAAGAATCTAACGGAAGGAGGATGATTGAATTAGGAATGAAGGGGGATACATAGGTGAAACCCTAAAGTGATATCCCCTCAAGGCAAGGCCCACTACAACCTATAAAGCACAACCAAATAATACTTGACACACCCCCATAGGCAAAATGGGCGATAGCTAACACAAAGAACGGTCACAAGACCAGTCAAGCAAGAGAACAAGCAAAGCAAAGCTCAGGGTGGATCTCAAGGACACCACACAGTCTGAGCACAAGCAAGCGGCCCCAAGGCCAGTTCACATGCAGAGTTATAACAAGCCAGTACACTGATTACAACCTAGCAAGAGTAAACATGCAGGTATAAAGATATATATCAGTGTACAACTAGAGCAAGTCAAGCAACCAGTAGGTGAGGCAGAGTGGGCACAAGCCCAAGAACAGTGCAGAAGCGCTAATGATCACCAGACCCAAGGGCCTTGGTGAAGACATCAGCAGTGTTGGCCCGAGAGGCCACGTAAGCAAGGCGCAGCTGACCACGCTGCTGTAGCTCACGCGCAAGGAAGTAGCGAAGAGCATGTTCTTCGTTCTGTGCTCCAGTCTCTGCAGGAGAACGTGGTCGCTCCCCCAAGTCGGTCAGCAAGTAGGTCAGCCAGCGTAGCTCCTGTGCAGCCATGGCCCCAGCGTAGATCTCGGCCTCACAGCTGGAGCCAAGTACAAAAGAAGAACGAGTGGACCTCAATGAGACAGAACCAGAGCCAAGACTGAAGGTGTAACCCTATGACGAACGCTGAGTCGCCTGGTCATCGGCCCAAGAAGCGTTAGAGTGTCCTATGAGTACCACTGAGCCCCGTCCTCCAAGCACGAGCCCTATGCCCGATGTACTGCACACGTAACGCAGTACCCTCTTCACAGAATCAAAGTGCACCTTTCGGTGTCTACCATGTGCCACGTAGCGAGTCAGGAGGCTGAGAGGGTACGCGAGGTCAGGTCGTGTGCACGTCATCAGGTACATGAGGAAACCAACCAGCTCAGGATACGGGCCACTAGGCTCTACGGACTCGTCCAAAGGTGGAGCTAAGAGCGAGTGACAGGTAGACAAAGGAGTGGACTGTGGCGAGGAGTACTGGAAGCCAAAGCGCTGGAAGACCTGGTGCACCATGTGTGACTGGGTCAGGGTGATGGTGCGCCGTGCTCTGTCCCGGGTGATCTGCAAGCCAAGATAGCTGCGCAGTTCACCCAGGTCAGTGCACGTTTGTCTCTCCTACAGCTCCGCCTTCACTAGGGCCAGTGCCTCTGTGTCAGCAGTAGAAAAAAACTAGTCGTCGACGTACACGAGAACGTAGAATGGCGGCATGGTAGTGTCGGTGCGCAGAAACAGCGACGGGTCAGCAGTCGAAGGAGCAAACCCAAGAGCCGCAAGTGTCGTCCTCAGTATGTTGTGCCACTCGTGAGGTGCCTGACGGAGGCCGTGCACTGGTCGCCATAGGCTCCACTGGGTACCCTCAGGAAGCGACCTAGTGAAGTCAGGTCGACGGCGCAGCCAGATGGCCTCGTGAAGGCTACCCTGCAAGAAAGCTGTCAAGAAGTTGAGGGAGTGCAGCTCGTAGTCACTCAGAGCTGCAACGTGTAGCAACACCCGAAGAGTGCTCATCTTTGGGGTGGGGGAGAAGGTCGGAAAGAATTCGACCCCCTTCACGCTGACTGAAGCCTCGAGCAACGTAACGCGCCTTGAAGGCAGGCGGAGAACCCGACGGTCGCTTCACCCACATGCCATCGACTATGTTCTCCCCACGAGGGGGAACTGCGTCGAAATAGGTGCCTGTGGACTTCCAGGATGCCATCTCTGCGTCCATGGCAGTCTTCCACTGAGAGGAGTAGGAACCCGTAATCACCTCTGCGTAAGAGCATGGGGTCGGGATGTCTGGTGCATCCGGGTCTCCCTCGGGTGCAAGCAGCATGGCCACGAGATGAGGTACAGCAGCTGCAAGACACTCAAAGTCCTCCTGCCTGTCCTCAAGGACGTTTGTGCCAAGAGCACACCCACCCCCGACAGACGGAGGGCAGTCAGACTCAGACTCTGCAACAAGACTAGTGGCGTAGTCGAGACGACAGGCGGCAGCAAAGTCAACAAGCTCAGCAACTAGGGCAGACGCAGCAGTGGACTCAAACGACAGAGACGACGGCGGCGGCGAAACGAAAAACGGTTGCCGCTGCACAGTGCCTCCAGCACCAGTACCACCAGCTCCAGCACCCCCACCGCCAGCACCTCCAGCTCCAGGGTCTCCAACTCCAGCGCCTCCAGCTCCAGTGCGTCCAGCTCCAGCTCCTCCACCTCCAGCGCCAGCGCCTCCAGCTCCAGCGCCTCCAACACCAGTGCCTCCAGCTCCAGCTCCTGTAGCTCTAGCGCCTCGAGCGCCAGCGCCTCCAGCTCCAGTGCCTCTAGCTCCAAGGTCTCCAGCTCTAGTGCCTCCAGCTCCAGCGCCTCCAGCTCCAATGCCTCCAGCTCCAGGGTCCCCAGCTCCAGCGCCTCCAACACCACCAGCTCCGGCAACTCCAGTACCTCTAGAACGAGCACCTCCAGGACCAGCAGCTCCAGCACCTCCGGTACCTCCAGCTCCAGCAATAACTCCAGCACCTCCAAGACTAGTAGCTCCAGCACCTCCAGCTCCACTGCCTCCAGTAGCAGGGCCTCCAGCTCCTACAGCGCCACTCCTAAGGCGTGTGCGCCGAGCAAACCACTCGCGCAGCTGCCGCGGTGAGAGAGGCTCCCGCCCGCGAGACTATCGTGGCGAGGCACCCGTAGGACCTCCGGCAGACGCAGTACCCCTAGGCTCAGCACCCCCAGACTCCGCACCCTCAGACTCAGCACCCCCAGGCTCCGCACCCTCAATCTCAGCACCCCCAGGCTCCGCAACCTCCGGCTCAGCACCCCCAGGCTCCGCACTCGCAGGCTCAGCACCCCCAGGCTCCGCACCCGCAGGCTAAGCACCTCCAGACACAGCACCTCTAGCAGCACCACCCCCAGCAGCACCAGAGTCTACAGTTAACTCGGGACGCTCAGCCAAGGAGAGTGGGTCTACCTGAGACACACCTGAGGGAGCAGGACCCTGAGGGGGGAGGGGGTTTACCGGAGGGGGACCTGGAGCGAGGAAGAGCGGCGGGGGGGGGGAGAGGGGCAGTGCGGTAGGGGAAGAGACGATAAAAGTGAACCGACTCGTCAAATGTGACGTCCTGAGAGGAGAGGACACGGCGCGAGGTGGGGTGGTAAAACTGCTAGCCAGGCACGTCAGGGGGAAAGCCAAGGAAGACGCAGGGAATGGCGCGGGAGGAGAGCTTATCCGTGAAAGTATCGCGCACAAAGGCACGAGAGCCCCAGACCTGGAACACCGACGCATCGCCAACCTTCCCCTTCCAACGCAGTGTAGGCGAGGTCTCCGGCAAGGAGACATGGGGACAGAGGTTGAGCTAATGCGCAGCGTACCGGACCGCAAACGGCCACAGAAAATGGGGAGCAGCCGCATGGATCATGGAGGTACGAGCCACCTCCATGACTAAGCCAATGCGGCGCTCAGCAACCCTATTCTGCTGCGGAGAGGCCCGAAGCGTGAACGACTGGCGGATGCCCTCCGCACGACAAAAGTCCCGCAAGAGGTCGGAGGAGAACTCACCACCTCTGTCAGAGTGCAGACGCAGGACAGGAAGGTCCTCGCGGAACCGCTCGCGGAGCTGGAGACGGACTGCGCAGATCCAAGGGATCAAGACATCAGAGACCTCACCCTTGCTGCGCAAGGGGAAGACCGTGGTGTGACGCGTGTAGTCGTCAACAACCAGCAGAAGGTAGCGCTCGCGGCCCTGTCCACTGACGCGGGCTGGGCCCCACATGTCAATGTGGAGAGTGTGCAGGGGAGCAGTCATCGGGGGAAACGAGGAGGATTGAGGAGCAGCGCCCTGCCGCCCCTCGACGCAAGGAAGGCAGGGCGGGGCAGGCGAGGGCGGGAGGGGAGGCAGAGACCTGGGAAGACAAGAAACAAGGAGGCGGGAGTGCATGCCACGAAGGCGTGGCAGGGAGGGGTGACCAAGGCGGTGGTGCCACAGGAGAGTCTGGTGCAAGAGGAGGCGACACGAGCAGGGGGCTGCTACCGGACCTGACGCGGACACCTGAGCAGACGCAGCTACCTGAGGAGGCTCGGTAGTCAGTGTGTACAGACTCGACCCAGGCCGACGGGTGAACGTGGCCAGGTGTCGGTCCGTCCGTGTACACGTGCAGATCAACACACGCTGGCCCCCAGGAGTGGTGGTAGTGACCATCGCATCCTGGAGGGCAGCGGTACTCACCGAGTTCGTAGAGAACGAGGGGAGGTGAAGACCTGAGAGTGAGCCGGACGGAACCGCTGGACACGGGAGAAGGGTGGAGGAACGGGCAAGAACTGGGCCCCCTGAGGGGTTAGCCAGTATGACCGGAACAGGTGCAGGGAGTGAAGTGAGGGTGGTACAGTCGTGAAAGAAACAGCGGGAAGCACCTGAGTCAAGCGTAAAGGTGTGCAAGGCCTCAGCGGTTGCAGTACCAAGGAGAGCAGACTCACTAGCACCTAGAGCAGCAACCTCTATACCTGGGTCGGGCGGCACACACAGGTAACAATCACCCTCAGCACTAACCGACAAGGCATACATGGCAGCAAGGATAGCATCATAGTCAAGAGCAAATATATCAACTCCAGACCTAAGCAGCTCTAGGTCCTCCAGCTCCAGTGCCTCCAGATCCAGCGCTTCCAGCTCCAGTGCCTCCAGCTCCAGGGTCTCCAGCTCCAGCGCCTCCAACACCACCAGCTCCGGCAGCTCCAGTACGTCTAGTACGAGCACCTCCAGGACCAGCAGCTCCAGCACCTACGGTACCTCTAGCTCCAGCAATAACTCCAGCACCTCCAGGACTAGTAGCTATGGCACCTCCAGCTCCAGTGCCTCCAGCAGTAGGGCCTCCAGCTCCTGCAGCGCCAATCCTAAGGCGTGTGTGCCGAGCAAACCACTCGCGCAGCTGCCGCGGTGAGAGAGGCTCCCGCCGGCGAGAATGTCGTGGCGAGGCACCCGTAGGACCTCCAGCAGACGCAGTACCCCTAGGCTCAGCACCCCCAGACTCGGCACCCTCAGACTCAGCACCCCCAGGCTCTGCACCCACAGTCTCAGCACCCCAAGGCTCCGCACCCTCAGGCTCAGCACCTCCAGGCTCCGCACTTCCAGGCTCAGCACCCCCAGGCTCTGCATGCGCAGGCTCAGCACCCCCAGACGCAGCACCCCTAGCAGCACCACCCCCAGCAGCAACAGAGTCTACAGTGACCTCGACAGGCTTAGCCAGGGGGAGTAGGTCTATCATAGACACACGTGAGGGAGTAGGACCCTGAGGGGGGAGGGGATCTACCGGAGGGGGACCTGGAGCGAGGAAGAGCGGCGGGGGGGGGGGGGAGAGGGGCAGAGAGGTAGGGGAAGAGACGGTAAAAGGGAACCGACTAGTTAAACGTGACGTCCTGAGAGAGCAGGACACGGCGCGAGGTGGGGTGGTAAAATTGTCAGCCAGGCGCGTCAGGGGGAAAGCCAAGGAAGATGCAAGGAATGGCGCGGGAGGAGAGCTTATCCGCGGAAGTATCGCGGACAAAGGCACGAGAGCCCCAGACACGGAATACCGACGCATCGCCAACCTTCCCCGTCCAACGCAGTGTAGGCGAGGTCTCCGGCAAGGAGACACGGGGCCAGAGGTTGAGCTGATGTGCAGCGTACCGGACCGCAAACGGCCACAGAAAATGGGGAGTAGCCGCATGGATCATGGAGGTACGAGCCACCTCCATGACTAAGCCAATGTGGTGCTCAGCAACCCCATTTTGCTGAGGGGAGGCTGGAAGCGTGAACGACTGGAGGATGACCTCCCCACGACAAAAGCCCCGCAAGAGGTCGGAGGAGAACTCACCACCTCTGTCAGAGTGCAGACGCAGGACAGGAAGGTTCTCGCGGAACCCCTCGCGGAGCTGGAGATGGAATGCGCAGATCCAAGGGATCAAGACATCAGGGACCTCACCCTTGCTGCGCAAGGGGAAGACCGTGGTGTGACGCGTGTAGTCGTCAACAACCAGCAAAAAGTAGCGCTCATGGCCCTGTCCACTAACGCAGGCTGGGCCCCACACGTCCATGTGGAGAGTCTGCAGGGGAGCAGTCTTCGGGGGAAACGAGGAGGAGTGAGGAGCGGCTCGCTGCCGCCCCTCGACGCAAGGAAGGCAGGGCGGGGCAAGCGAGGGCGGGAGGGGAGGCAGAGACCTGGGAAGACCAGAGACAAGGAGGCGGGTGTGCATGCCACGAAGGCGTGGCAGGGAGGGGTGACCAAGGCGGTGGTGCCACAGGAGAGTCTGGTGCGAGAGGAGGCGACACGAGCAAGGGGGTGCTACCGGACCTGACGCAGCAACCTGAGAAGGCTAAGTAGCCAGTGTGTACAGACTCGACCCAGGCCGACGAGTGAACGTGGCCAGGTGACGGCCCGTCCGTGTATACGTGCAGATCAACAAACGTTGACCCCCAGGAGTGGTGGTAGTGACCATCGCATCCTAGAGGGCAGCGGTACTCACAAAGTTCGTAGAGAACGAGGGGAGGAGAAGACCTGATAGTGAGCCAGACGGAACCGCCGGACACGGGAGAACAGTGGTGGAACGTGCAAGCACTGGGCCCCCTGAGGGGTCAGCTAGTCTGAATGGAACAAGTGCAGGGAGTGGAGTGAGTGTGGTACTGCCGCGAAAGAAACAGCGGGAAGCACCTGAGTCAAGCATGAAGGTGTGCAAGGCCTTAGCAGGCACAGTACCAGGGTGAGCAGACTCACTAGCACCTAGAGCAGCAGCCTCTATACGAAGCTGCTGGGGCGTAGGGGTCTCGCTCGGGCGCTGCTGCTGCTGCCTCTGGCCATCGCCAGAACCTCCCCTCTGAACAGCTCCACCCCGACCGCCACCACTGCCGCCGCCACCACTCCCACTGCCGCCACCATCGCCACCACCACTCCCACCTCTGCCACCACCGCCGCCACCGAAGCCCCCACTCCCGCCACCACTCCCACCGCCACCTCCGCCACCTCCACCGCCTCCATCACCTCCACCACCACCACCCCCGCTGCCACCTCCACCACTCTTGCCTCCCTTGCCCTTGCCGCTGCGGCGCTTCCCACTAGGAGCAGAAGCAGCCCCGACCTCCCCAGTACCAAGGATGTCAACAGCAGCAGCAGAAGCGTAGGAGGGGGCAAGGGGGGAGGGGAACACCCCTCAAAGAAGGGTGTGCGAGGAGTGCCACGAGCAGCACCTACAGCGACTATGCTAGTCTCAGCTGCAAGGAGGTGCTTCTCGAGCAGGTCGACAGTGAGGTCTGTGGGGTCAAGTGCGAGAAAGTGGTCCCTGACTGCACGAAGAGAGTCAGGGAGGCGGGTGACTATGAAGTAGAGAGTGATGTACATCGAGGGCGGCTTCTTGTCTAGGAACTCGGCTTTGAGGGCAGCGCGGTAGCGAGTGTCGTTAGTGCGAAGGTGGGTGATGAGGTCCTCGACTGTGGCAAAGGCTGACAGCTCGGGAAACAGGTAGGGCAGTATAAGGCGGCCGAGAGCAGCAGCGGCAGGGGAAGAGTAACGAGCGACTACAGCGTCGTACAGGGCTTTAGCAGTCTTGTGCTGGCCAAAGTGAGCGCGTTCAGCTAACGGCAGGTGATTGCGAACGGCTAAGCGAGCAGCAGCGTCACAGGTAAGCCACTATGAGCGAGTCGCACGGTTAGTTGTGTCAAGAGGGGCGAGGGAGGCTCCAGACGTGTGGTCAAACAACGAAACTCTGTCTCTAGAATCTCTCAGTAGGTACAGTAAGTCATCGAGCCACGTATCGAACTGGATCGGACGGCCCGTATGATCGAATGTGAGAACGCTGAGAGTAGCCATAGCGGGCAAAGCAGGGTGGTGCGTGACGAGCAGGGGGGCACGTAGGCAACAGGACGGCGTGACGGGCAGGGCGGCGTGGGGGCACTAGGGAAGCGCGCGTGGGCAGATCAGGGCGACGCGGCGGCCAGCAGGGCGCTGTGCGGGCAGGGCAGGGCGGTGTGGCAGGCGGCAGGGCGGCGCGCAGGCAGGGCAGGGCGGCGCGACGGGCAGGGCAGGGCAGGGCAGCGCGCAGCCAGCAGGGCAGCGCGACAGGCAGGCCAGGGTAGGGCAGCGCGACTGGTGGGGTAGGGCGCTATGGGAAGCGAACCAATCGGTGGGCCCTAAAAAAAACTGTCCTGGAACAGGACCTGTTCTGAAACCATGTTAGAAACTAGACGAGGGAATGACTGCATTGAGAAGAAAGTTGGTACAAGTACTAACCCTAATTGGGTTGTACCCCTTATGGGCTACCCCACTACAGTCTACACAATATAAACATTATAATAGTTTGACACACTAGAGAATTGGTGCCTGCAAGTCATTCCATTTGTAGTCATTCCATTTGTAGTGAGCAAGAGCTCTAAGCCCCTTGAATAGCCCTCAGACATGGCACATGGGCACTGTAGGTGTCACAAAGGCCTGCTCTGTACCACCATCACCTGCTCCGCAAATCTCCTTAGGCAGACGGCAAGAGACATTCTTCACTCAAATACTCCTCATTATGGAACTTTCCGAGATGCCAAAACCCATTGTCACACAGCATGGTCACAATCACAATGCTGCGCCTCGTGGCCCTACAAGTATGCCCTGTGCTCCCCTCACCTCCGCTCTGCAAATCTCCCACTCCAGCCCTTTCGCAGAGGGCAAGAGACCCTGTCCTCTCAAATACCCCGCATTATGGAACTTGCCGAGATGCCGGAAGCCGCTGTCACACAGCATGGTCACAATGGTGTGCCTTGTGCCCCCATCATAGCCCCGCCTTCGGCAAATCTCCCGCCTAAGAACTCAAGCCCTTTCGCAGAGGGCAAGAGTCCCTGTTCCCTCAAGTACCCCTCATTATGGAACTTGCTGAGATGCCGGAAGCCACTGTTTGTCACACAGCATTGTGACAATGGTGTGCCCGCTTCAAACATCACCCTTCTCTGCAAATCTCCCACCCAGGGACTCCAGCCCTGTGGCAGTAGGGAACAACCCCTGGCCCTTCAAATACCCCTCGTTATGGAACTTGCTGAGATGCCTGAAGCCGCTGTCACACAGCATGGACACGATGGTGTGCCTTGTGCCTTGTGCCTTGTGCCCGCTTCACCTCCCCTCAGCAAACCGCCCACCCAGAAACTCCAGACCCTTGGCAGTAGGAGACAGACCGTGCCCCCTCAGATACCCCTCGTTATGAAACTTGCTGAGATGCCGGAAGCCACTGTCACACAGCATGGTCACGATGGTTTGCCCGGGGCCCAGCTTTTCTGCCACGCGCACGGCGCCCACACAGTTCATGGCCGAGGAGGAACCAATGAAGAGCCCTTCGTTGCGCAAGAGATAGCTGAGGCACACAGGAGGGAGGGGGGGGGGGGGGGGGGGGGGGGGGGGGGGGGAGAGAGCGCAGGGCGTTATGATGAGAGAGTGCTTTCTCCGCCACGCGCACAGCGCCTACACAGTTCATGGCTGAGGAGGAGCCGATGTAGAGCCCGTCATTGCGCATCATTTGTGGCAAAGGAGGGAGGGTGAGGGGAGAGTGCGGAAGGGGGAGGGGCGGGCGCAGGGGCATGTGTTTCAGAGAGTGCATTTGTGATACCCGCACGGCGCCCACACAGTTCAAGAGATAGCTGAGGGCACACAGGAGGAGGGGAGGGTGCAGAGAGAGAGAGAGCTTCTCTGCCACACGCACGGCGCCCACACAGTTCATGGAAGAGGAGGAGCCGATGCAGAGCCCGTCGCTGCGCAAGAGGTAGCTGAGGAAAGGGAGGGAGGGGGGGGGGGTGGGGAGGAGAGTGGGAACGCAGGGGGGGGGCGTTTCAGAGAGTGCTTTCGCTGCCACTCGCACGGTGCCAACATAGTTTGTGCTGAGGCCGGGTTTTGGGGGACCCTTACACGTCTTCTCTTAAACCCCGACAAAGTTCATTGCTAAAGAGGGCCTGATGACAAACCAGTCGATGTGCAAAAGGAAATAGAGCCG
The DNA here is from genome assembly GCA_947471745.1 of Closterium sp. Naga37s-1. Lineage (NCBI taxonomy): Eukaryota > Viridiplantae > Streptophyta > Zygnematophyceae > Desmidiales > Closteriaceae > Closterium > Closterium sp. Naga37s-1. The sequence goes on from CANJKZ010001036.1 coordinate 447,609, forward strand.
CATGTGCCCTTTACGCCCCAGGGGGAATGCAGGGGTGCGTGCGTTTGGGTTTTTTTTCACTAAAAAGCAAACCCTAGAAAGTAATTGAGGCCCAGGGAAAAAAAAGGCGTGTGTGTGTTTGAGAGAGGTGCGGGAGGAGGAACAAGGAGATGGAAGCGACATTTTTTGAAGTCACATCCCCTACTTCACAGCCACTTAAATGTCACACCCACACTCAAAAGACAGTCACCGCGGAGCAAAAGACATCTCAGCAGCCTCTATCATGCCCTTGGAGCAAGGTGATTTTTGAACTGATTAACAGTCACTCCCCCAAGCATAGCCCCCACTCACACCCACCCACCCACCAAACCATCTGAGTAGCCTTTCCATCCGTTAAGCTGAGAGCATAGGGGATTCTAACCTGATCCAGCAGTCACTTTTGCAAGCACACTCACACACACACTCACTCGCACACACAAACACACAAACACACACAAGTATACCCGCACACACAAGTATACCCGCACACACAAGTATACCCGCACACACAAGTATACCCGCACACACAAGTATACCCGCACACACAAGTATACCCGCACACACAAGTATACCCGCACACACCCACGCACTCACCGCGCCATCTCAACAGCCTCTCTATCCGTCCCTCTGAACGCGCCATCAATTCGTGCAGCATTGAAGTTAGCCGTCAGCCGGTTGATGCCGATGCCCTCTGTGATCGTGTCACACGAGACACACGGGTTCCACGGCCAGACACACGCACACACCCACAATCCGTCTCTCTCATACCCCCTTCTTCCCGCTCTGCTTCCCCCCTCTCTCCCCCCTTCCGTAACCCCAGACACCCCCCAAAACTCGCACTCACCGCGCCATCTCAACGGCCTCTCTATCCGTCCCTCTGAACGCGCCATCGATACTCGCAGCATTGAAATTAGCCGTCAGCCTGTTGATGCCGATGCCCTCTGTGATCGTGTCAAACGGGTTGCGCAGCCGCCTCCCCTCGGCCTCCTGCCGAGTGTACAGCACTCCACGTGTGACCTTGTGGAAAAGACTCGAGCCTGGAGGGTCAATCAAGTAAACCTTCACTGCAGGGTTTTGCTCCTGCAATGCCGTAGGGGAGTAAGCAAGATGAGGCAGTCTTCCTTAGTCTGGCAAAACCCCTCTCTCCGCTGCCGGGTGTACCTATCCCCTTACAACCACCCCACCATCATCCCACCACCAGCCCACCATCAGCCCACCTCACCCACCTTGAGGAAGCACGACACCCCAGCAATGGTCCCCCCAGTGCCAGCAGCAGCCACAAAAGCATCCACTGCGCCGCCCGTCTGCCTCCAGATCTCCGGGCCTGTGCCACAGTAGTGCGCTCGGTAGTTGGCCAGATTCTCAAACTGATCCGCAAAGAATCCACTGCTGCTTATGGTGGTGGTGGTGCTGCTGCTGCTGCTGCTGCTGCTGCTGCTCCCAAGAACTGCGTTGCAACCATCACTGCTGCCACGTGGCACACCAGGATTGGCCAGAGAGCCAAGCCCATCAGCAGAGCAGCCATTGCTGGCATCCGCCATGCATGCGGAATTTGAATCCAAGCTACACCTCGCAATGGCATTGCTGGTGCTGGCAGCAGCAGCAGAGGAATCTATGCTGCCATTGCAACATGTACTCTCTGGGTCCCTGCCACCGCTGTCACTGCTGTCGTTACCGCTGCCGCTGCCGCTGCCGCTGCCACTGCCACTGCCACTGCCAGTGGCAGCATCCCTGGGGCCTCTGGGTCTGCTGAAGTGTTGAAGGCAGGTGAGAAAGGGGAGGAGGGGGAGGGGAAGAAGGCAGGTGAGAAAGGGGAGGAGGAGGGGGAGAAGAAGGCAGGTGAGATAGGGGAGGAAGACGAACGAGTTCTTGTCTACTTGATACTTTTTCTGGGTGATGGATATTGCAACAAGTAGACAAGACAAGCAGGCTATTCTGTAGGTACCTGTAGGTGTGGGTGGGTGTCTAGGTGTGCGTGGGGGTCTGTGGGTGTGTGTGGGTGTGCGTGGGGGTCTGTGGGTGTGTGTGGGTGTGTGTGGGTGTCTGTGAGTGTACGTGGGTGTCTGTGGGTGTGCGTGGGTGTCTGTAGGTGTGTCTTTAGGTGTGTGCAAGTGTGTGTGTGGGAAGGAAGGCAGCAGCAGGAATACCTACAACTGCTCTCACTTGTCACATTCTCTCCTCCTGTCATCACTCCCCCCCGCACGCCCCCCTCTTTTCCCATATCCTCCGCCTCCTCCCCTCCCCTGCTCGCCTCTCCTCCCCCTCTCGCCTCCTCGGCTCTCCGCTTTGCAACGTTGACAAAGTGCATGGGATGGGTGATGGACACAGGGCGCACACGTGCTACCTGGGAGGGATGGAAAGTGCAGGGGGACTTTTGAGTCTCCAGTAGAGTGACTTGTGGGTCTCTCCGCCTTGCAACATTCACAACGTTGACAAAGTGCATGGAGTGGGTGGGTGATGACCACCGGGCAGGCGCACACGCGCCACCTGAGAGGGATGGAAAGTGCAGGTGGGGGGGGAGGGGGGGACTTTGAGTCGCGAGGGGGGGCGGTGGGAACTTTTGGTCTAAACCCAGAATTCCTGATGCAAGACAAACACCTCGGCACCAAGAGCTCGCATTGCCTCTGCCTTCTCCACAGCAGCATCGTCTGTCATCGCCACGAAGCAACTTCAGCCTAGTTATACAAACCCTGAACCCTGGAGTATAAACACCCTGATGCAGGGCATCCACCTCTGCCCCCAGTGCCCGCATTGCCTCTGCCTTCTCCACAGCAGCGTCATCCGGCAGCGCCACAAAGCACCATCAACCTTGTTATACAAACCCGAAACCCTAGTTAGTCAGAACACCCTGACGCAAGACACTCACCTCGGCACCCAGAGCTCGCATGGCCTCAGCCTTCTCAACAGCAGCATCGTCCGGCATCGCCACGAAGCAGCGGCAGCCAAACGCCGCGGCGACCAATGCGAGCGCGACACCTGTGCTGCCCGCACTGCCCTCCGTTATCAGCCCCCCGGGTTTCAGCTGCCCAGACTCGAGCGCCTGGCGAGGGGAGAGAAGAATGGGGGAGGAGGGGGTTACGAAAGGAGAACGATAGGAGAACGGATTAGAGGGAAAGCCCGGGAAAAAATGCCCTCCGAAATCAGCCCTCTGGGTTTCAGCTGCCCAGACTTGAAGGAGGGCCAGGCAAGTGAAAATGACTTTTGAGTCGATTCATAAGTCTGCCTAGACTTGAGGGAGGGAGGGACTGTCGATTGAGATTGGAGAAAACAAGGGCAGAGGAGTTGAGAGATGAACAAAGGAGGGGGAAAGAAAGGAGGGACTCCAAGGCCTGGCGAATGAAAGGGGAGAAAACCAAAAAAGGGTGGGTGAGTGAGTGAGAGGGTTAGGAAAGGAGACCGAACGAAAGGGACAAAAAGGAGGAAGGTGAAACTTGGAAAGAGAAAGCAAAGGAGGGCTATGACGAGCGGCGCAGTGCAGCGATTGCAATGTTACGGGCCGCGGCGCGTTCTATAATATCCAGAATTATTACCTCCTGCACGATCCGTAGCGCCACGCGGTCTTTAACGCTGCCGCCCGGGTTGACGAACTCCGCCTTGCCGTAGATCTCGCAGCCAGTCGCGGCGGACAGACTCGCGATGCGAATCAGCGGCGTGTTGCCGATCGCCGCCACCAGCCCGTCGCCGCCCTTCCGCGAAGCTTCGTGGCTTTTACAATGGCCGATCGCAGCTCTTGGCCCGTCGCGAGTATGAGACGTAGGCTCCATGCCAGTCGCACAGCAAGTCGCATCTACTGCGGGGGAATCTTTGAAGCGGTCGATATCGCGGGGAGCGACGCCGTGGAGAGAATCCCAGCCGACCATATCGACGCGGCAGTGAGACTCGGGCGGTGCATTTTGATTGAACGATGAGGGTAGCGACGAGACTCGAGGCGTCTCGATAGACGACGAGAGGGCGGATCGCGTGTTATGGAGTAATGTGGAGCCAGCGCAATTAGGGAGGAAGGTGCGTGTGATGCGGCGCAGGATGCGGAGGAGGAAGGCATGGAGGATCGCGGGAAGCGAGTGGAGCGGTCGCGAGAGGACGAGAACGGCGATCGCGGACGCGAATCCAGCGGCAGTTGCGGCGGCAAGTGCGGCCACGGTAGCGGGGATTCGCCGAGCCGCCATAGCGCGGAGCTAATGACGAAATGCTGTGCTCAGGGGAATGACACCCCCAGGCTGACGAAACTCGCAACGCTCTGCTGGTCGCTCCCCTAAGGTACAACCCACTTTGATACCACGGTACTAGTCATCATAGTAAGGCCTGTTTCTTATCAGGCTGAGCTTCCAAAGGCCCTCGAGGCTTATTTGACGTTAGCTACCATTTGACCTGCATCAATCTATGGGTGTAATGATGCCTAGAGGTCTAATATGGCTGCATAACCTCTTCATTGACACTATAGTAAATGTACAATGGATACAAGACAAATCCAAGCATCTAGTGTATGGAAAGACATGCAGGCTAATCCTATTGTGAGGCCTACAAATAGGCCTCTGAGATGTCTCAGTGGTCCTCTCCAAAGTAGGCAAAGTCAGCTGCAGAAAGAGAAGTCACCTCGGGTGGTGCGTGGTTGACGCCCTCGGTAAAACGAATTTGTGCATGACGACAAACAGTGCGAGACTGCTCACGTTGATGGACCAGAGAAATCCGTTTGTAGAAGTTGGTCTCAAACAGCAGGGGAAGGAAATCTGTAGCACCACTCAAGTCACGGAGTTGTGAAGCCCCTTTGCGGCTGCATTGGCGTAGGAAATTGTTGAACGATGAGCCGAAGCAACCGAAGGTTTCGATGACAAGGGGAAACAGTTTGACGTCTGGACGGTCACGAAGTGCTGCAGCATAGTGGGTGGTCTTCTCACTTTCACGAGTGGCTGCTGCTGAACCAATCACCGTAGCTGCGTTGGAGTGTGGAAACCCCTTTTGTGGATCAGCAATAGAAACATCCAAGGCACAGGTGGTACCAGAGCTAATGTCGCGGCACGTGATGTCTGTGCGGCGGCCAGGCAGGAGATGCTGGTCTTCCATCTGCGCAGAGAACCCAAGCTCCAAGGCAATGCGATGAACTTCTCGTTTGATTACGCCGTGCACCTTAGTAGGCTCGTTGTTGCTAGGGCAGCGAAGGACATGAGAATGGATGGAAGGATCGGTGAACGGGGAGTTGCAGGTGCAGGTGAGTGAAGATGAAAGGTGAGGAAGAGGAAGGCCTAAGCGGATAGCTGCTGCAATGCGCCACTCGGTCTCTGAAAGCTGCATGTGCGGGGAGGATGGAGCCACAGTGAGCCAGTCACCTGCATGCGGGCCCTGCAAAGAGGTTAGACGAGCAAGGCGAAGCGGGGACGTTACTGTGGCTCGAACCTTCTCCAGCAAATCGGCTTCGAGGTGTTGGGAGAGGTGAGTAAAGAGTTTAGGAGGGTAGCCCGATTGAAGCACAGGCCATGATGGGAAGCGGTCACGAATGTCTTGGGGAAGCATGGTCATGGTAGATGAGATTGAAGGGTCGAGGAGGTTAATGGAGTCCGTGGTGACGTAAGGGCGGAAAAGAGGAGCACCATCAGTGATGAAGTGGGTGGATAGGGTCGAAACTGCCTGCGCCCAGCTGCAAAGGTAACTGAGGGGGGCGATGGATGCAGAGCTGCGAATGCCGAAGCCACCTAAGCGGATAGGGAGCGAGGCTTGGAGGCGGGCCGATGTGGACTGTTCAGAGGTGGGATTCCAGTACTCGGAGCCCAGGAGCTGAGAGAAGTGGCTGAAAATCGTGCTGTCCCATGAAGAGAGTAGCTCTTGGATTTCGGGAAAAGGTGCGACCGTTCTGAGGAGGAAAGAAGGTCGGGCAGTGATGCATAAGGAAAGGATCCGTGAGGCAACCTGTGGGTCCTGCAGTTGATGCAGTAAAGGGAGGGAGGTAGTGAAAGAATCGAGCTTGTCACGAACTGTAGAGATGATAAAACCGTCTGAGCCGGTGGGAACTCCAGCCACAGTGAGACCGTTTGCAGCGATGGAAATACCCGGGGGCGGAATGCAGTGTTCGGGCAAGTCCATAGGGGCCCATATGTGAAGATTGAAACAGGAATGTGAGGGAATGATGTCACTAGCAAGCAGTTGAGTACATATAGCAAACCCTAGATTGGGCTGTACTCACTATTGAGTACCCCACTGCAGGCTAGACAAATATAACATTCTGACACACCCCCATAGCCAAAGTGGGGTGTAATCAGCACAAGAAGCAAAGCAAAGCAAAAAACAAGCTCAGGGTGGATCACAATGTCACCACACATTCTGAGCACAAGTAAGCAAGCAATAGTTCACAATAATAAGTAAAGCTAGAGGCTATCACAGAGGGCAAGTGTGGAGGAGGAGGGACTATGAGAGGAGAGGAGGTAGTGGGCGGCAGCTGAAGCTGCTGGCACACGGCGCAACTGGAGCAACTGGCACTCGGGCTACTGGAGCAACTGGCACACTGGCAACTGGAGCAACTGGCACACGGGCAACTGGAGTAACTGGCTCCGCGGCTAACTCTGAGCGGCAGGAGCAACGGACCCACGGGCGACTGGCGCAACGGGCTCTCGGGCAACTGGAGCAACGGGCTTACGGGCGATTGGCGCAACGGGCTCACGGGCGACTGGAGCTGCTGGCTTCACGGCGGCCACCCCCCTTCAACCTCCCCAAACTGTTCCACCCCCCTTTCACACACCCCCTGCTGCACCTCTAGGTTCACTCACACTCCACCCCCTAGCACCACTCCATCGGCTCCCACACACCCACCCCCCTCAGCGGCAGCTGCAGCAGTGGGAGACAGAGGAGGAGGAGGAGCAGGGGAGACCACACACCCGCCACCCCCTACTCGCCACCCCCAAACCCTAACACAGGGCAGGGCGGGATGGCGGGTAGGGAGGTTACGGGGGGGGGGGGGGGGGGGGGGGGGGGGGGGGGGGGCGACGCGCGGCCTCCCAGGGCGCCAAAACAAGCGGCAGAAGGGGCGACGCTCGCCCCCCCCCCCAGGTCGCCCCTCGCGGCCCCCCAGGGAGCCGCGACGGGCGACGGGAAAAGAGGGGGGGGGCGGTGCACGGGTCCTCGGTGCGCCGCGACAGGCGACGGAGCATGGCCGGGGCGGGGCCGGGGCAGATTCGGGGCAGGGCCGGGGCAGGGCTCGACAGGGCCGCGACAGGGCAGGGGCAGGGACGGGGCAGGGTCGGGGCAGGGCCGGGGCAGGGCCGCGACAGGGCCGCGACAGGGGGCCGCGACGGGGGCCGCGACGGGGGGCCGCGACAGAGGGCCGCGACGGGGGGCCGCGACAGGGGGCCGCGACGGGGGGGGCGCGACGGGGGGCCGCGACGGGGGGCCGCGACGGGGCCGTGAAGGGGCCGCGACGGGGCCGCGACGGGGCCGTGAAGGGGCCGCGACGGGTTCGCGACGGGTTCGCGACGGGGCCGCGACTGGTTCGCGACGGGGCCGCGACGGGGTCGCGACGGGGTCGCGACGGGGCTGCGACGGGGTCGCTACGGGGTCGCGACGGGGTGGGGCCGTGAAGGGGCCGGTACGGGGCCGTGACTGGGCCGTGAAGGGGCCGCGACGGGGCCGTGAAGGGGCCGCTAAGGGGCCGTGAAGGGGCCGCGACAGGGCCGCGACGAGGTCGCGAAGGGGCCACGAAGGGGCCGTGAAGGGGCCGCGACAGGGCCGCGACGGGGTCGCGAAGGGGCCACGAAGGGGCCACGAAGGGCCGCGACGGGCAGCAGGGCAGAGCGCGAAACGCACTAAGGGCAGGGCATAAAAAAAGTTTAGCGAAGTGGTGGGCCCTAGGAAGGATCGGTCCCAGTAGGGAACCAGCTCTGATACCATGTGAAGATTGAAACAGGAATGTGAGGGAATGATGTCACTAGCAAGCAGTTGAGTACATATAGCAAACCCTAGATTGGGCTGTATTCACTATTGAGTACCCCACTACAGGCTAGACAAATATAACATTCTGACACCATAGAGAGCACTTAGAGGGTTGGACAGTAAGGCCAAGAGAGAGAAGGCGGGAGGTAAGGTCATTGTATGCGGAAAAGACGTCTGAGGGAGGGCCGACCAAGTAGGTATCGTCTGCGTATGAGGTAACGAAAATTGAGGGAGACTGTTGCTGGGTTGGTTGGATGGCTAGCTGCTGTGTTAGGGCGTAAAGAAAACCTAGTAGACCGGTTGAAAATGTATTATTAGTAGGCTGCGCATTCAATAAAAAAAATAGTGGTGATCTCTATATGATTTGATCCATTAGCAAATCATTTTTCATAGAACCTGTATAATAATTCCTGTTCATATTAACCTTAATGCAGATAAAGGGAATATATTCCTATCCAAACCAACCAAATTTACCCACCCATCAATTTTGCAATTTAGTGGCTGAAGAATCAACTGTTCTTGTTGGTACCACGCAACTAACTATTCGGAATTCAGATGCCATTTTGTGGAAGTTTGACCCTTCTACCGCGTATTTTCTTAACTTTGACCTGACTCTAGAGCGTTTTCTTGGAAGTTTGATCTGTTTTCTCGTTTCTTGGAAGTTTTACACTTGAGCGCGTTTTCTTGTCTGTCCCATGTGGACCTCAACCAGTTGTACGCGTTACGTGTATCAAAAAAAGAAAAAAAGAAAGAAAAAAAAAACTCTTAGTTCACGGTCTTCTTCGCAAACTTTGTCCTGAGCGCCATTCGTTCATGCACTGTAGTCTCGTTTTTTTTTCTCCATCGTGCACAGACTTTCGCTTCGACATTCTCTCTTCAACAACATGCCACCCAACTCAACCACTCAACAAATATTGTCCAAGCGAAACCCTTGCGATGGAACAGCCCCCTCTTCCGCACTGTTGTTCCCTTCCGGTTTAAACAACACCCCAATTGTAGCACACGGTTAGGGCAGGGCTGACGTTTCAAATTTAGGTACCCTGATTTCAACCTAAAAAAAACAAAATTACCCTGAAGGCACATTTTCCAGAAAAACAGCACCCTGATTGCTCAGGGTTGAGAAGTAGTGAACTCTGAATGTTCAGGGTCGAGAATTGAAAATCAGGGTCGTAGTAACGCGCTCTTTCTTTACCGAGAATTGAAAATCAGAGGTCGAATCTGCTGTTGGTGTCGCAAGGGTGACTGTGACTGGCGCTGTGACTGGCGCGCTGTGACTTGCGATGTGACTGGCAATGTGACTGGCACTGTGGCGATGTGACTGGCACTGTGGCGATGTGACTGGCGCTGTGTTAGAGCAGATCTATTTCGACTGTCAGTAGATCTGCACTGTGGATGCCCGATTGATCCTATGGAAGGGTTACAGGCATGTTGGCCTGGGGGGTTATGGGCGCACTGACCCGCTACTTAACAAGCCATTTTATCCCAATGGTCTAGTGGTTGGGATTCTGACATGGTATCAGAGCGAAGGTCTCGGGTTCGAATCCCGGTGTATGCACATGTAGGCCGTTGCCGCTGTGCTCAGTCCTGGGCCTCCCAGTGTGGGGGGGTGTCAGTAGATCTGCACTGTGGATGCCCGATTGATCCTAGGGAAGGGTTACAGGCATGTTGGCCTGGGGGGTTATGGGCGCACTAACCCGCTACTTAACAAGCCCTTTTATCCCAATGGTCTAGTGGTTGGGATTCTGACATCGACCAATAACAGCAACCTAAAATCTGACATTACAGATTCGCCCGATCTAGATGGTGGGTGTATGGGAACGAAACTTCGAAGAAACTTCGTCTCGATAAAGCGAGGGGGGGGGGGGGGGGGGGGGAGGATTACGCACGTGGGGGGCACTGAAATCAATGCGAAGGGGTTATCAGGAGGAAATTTCCGAGAAACTTCGCCCCGATAACATCGCATTCAGGGTCCACAGGCCTCGTACTCTGTATTGACAGGGTCCGTGAAAACCCTACATTGAGAGTGTACACAAAATTTCAGGGTCCGCTAAAGCAATACTCTAAATGGATCAGGGACCAAAATGTGAAAAACCTGATTTCTCAGGGTCCAGAAAGTGACAAGTCTGAAATCACCCTGAAATCAGGGTAATTACCCTGATAAAATCAGCCCTGGGTTAGGGACGGTTCAGTTTGGTTCAGTTTCTTAGTCGAATGAAACAAAGTTCAGACTGCCAAATATGTACGCGGGAAATTAGGTTTGCAGGATGTGCGTAGTTGAAACTAGGCACAGCTGACTATTGAAGCTCTAACTAGTGGGCACGTCGTCGTCTTATTAGGCCCCGTGTGGGTGGAAAGCTAGCCTCATGTCAGGTTCGGTGGCATGGCACTCGCAGTGGTCCAGCGATGTCTAGCTTAGACCCGAGGGCTCCGTACGGTGAGTACACGTATAGATTGCATACTACCAATCGGCTTATCTTCAGACCACCTGAACTGGTTTACGTGTCACTCGACGAGTGGCTACATAGGCCTACAATCAGGCATGTGTCACCATATGCAAATGAGTGGAGGGGAGGCTTTCAGGCCCAGATGTCTTTTCCACCGCTCTCTCTCGAGAGAAGCACACGAGCCCTGCGCCGCCAGCCTCCTCCACTCAATGGTGACATAAACTGTCGACACTTCTAGTGTGAGTCACATGAATCGTCTCTTTTCTGAGAGAGCCAGAGCGAATTTCCAGAGTGACTCCATTCCAATGGCTGGCAGTAGCGGACAAGGGTTTTGAGATCAGCATCATGGAGCGCCGCGCGGCGTTATCACCATCTCTCCTTTGCCGCCTTCTACTTCAATCTTGCATCGGAGACCTAGGACTACTGTTTAGATTCGGTCGGATAACAGGCAAATTCTTCACGTCAAGAAACTGAACGAGAATGAATGCATTGAGCAGAAAGTTGGTACAAGTACCAACCCTGATTGGGTTGTACCCTTTATGGGCTACCCCACTACAGCCTACACAATATAAACATTATAACATTTTGACACACCCCCATAGGCAAATTGGGGGAGAACAAGTGGTCACAAGACCAGTCAAGAAAAGGCAAAGCAAGCTCAGGGTGGATCACGAAGTCACCACACATTCCGAGCACAAGCAAGTGACCACAAGGCCAGTTCCCATGCAGAGTTATATATAATAGAACAAACAGTACAGTGATCATAACCTAGCAAGTGTAAGCATGCAGATATATATATAGATCACAGTACACGTAGTGAGCAAGTGCGGCAAAGTAGGCACAAGGCCTAAAACAGTACACAAACGCTGATGATCACCAGGCTGAAGTGCCTTGGTGAATATATCATCAGTGTTGGCCCGAGTGGCCACGTAAGCAAGACGAAGCTGACCACGCTGCTGCAACTCTCGAGCAAGGAAGTATCACAGAGCGATGTGCTTTGTTCTGTGCTCCAGTCTGTGCTCCTGACACAAGGCAATCATGGCCTTGTTGTCTACGTATAGAACTGGAGAAGAACGAGGCAGCTCTCCCAAGTGGGTCAGCAGGTAGGTGAGCCAGCGTAACTCCTGTGCAGCCATGGCCCTTGCGAAGATCTCAGCCTCACAACTGGAACTGAGAACAGAAGACGGGAATGTAAACAGCCAAGAAACAAAGCCGGAGCCAAGGCTGCAAGTGTAACCTTGTGACGACCGCTGCGTAGCCAAGTTGTCAACCCAAGAAGCGTCTGCGTGTCCAGTGAGGACAACTGGACCCCGTCCTCCAAGCACGAGCCCCATGCCCGACGTACTACACAAGTAGCACAACACCCTCTTAGCGGCCTCCCAGTGCTCTGGTCGGTGTCTCCCGGGCGCAACGTAGCGTGCCAGGATGCTAAGAGGGTAGGCAAGGTCAGGTCGAGTGCAGGTCATCAGGTACATGAGGCAGCCCACAAGCTTTGGATACGGGCCACTCGGCTCTACGAACTCGTCCGAAGGTGGAGCTGAGAGCGAGTGACGGGTAGACAAAGGAGTGGACTATGGCAAGGAGAACTGGAAGCCGAAGCGCTGAAGGACCTGATGCACCATGTGTGACTGAGTCAGGGTGATGGTGCGCCGTGCTCTGTCCCGGGTGATCTGCAAGCCAAGATAGCTAAGCAGCTCACCCAGGTTAGTGCAGGTGTGTCTCTTCTGCAGCTCCGACTTCACAAGAGCCAGTGCCTTAGTGTCAGCAGTGGCAAAGACCAAGTCGTTGACGTACACGAGGACGTAGAACGGAGGCAGCGAAGAGTCGGTGCGTAGAAACAGCGACGGGTCAGCAGTAGAAGGAGAAAACCCAAGAGCCGCAAGCGTCATCCTCAGTGTGTCGTGCCACTCGCAAGGTGCCTGGCGGAGACCGTAGACTGGCCGCCGGAGGCTCCACTGGGTACTTGTAGGAAACGACCCAGTGAAGGCAGGTGGGCGGCACAGCCAGATCTCCTCGTGCAGGCTGCCTTGTAAGAGAGTTGTGATGAAGTCAAGAGAGTGAAGCTCGAAGTCACGCTGAGCGGCAACATGCAGCAGTATCCAAAGAATAGTCATCTTCGGGGTAGGGGAGAAGGTCTGGAAGAAGTCAACTCCCTGTCACTGATTGAAGCCTCGTGCAACGTAACGAGCCTTGAAGGCAGGCGGAGAACTCGGCGGCCGCTTCACCCTGAAAATCCACATGCCATCGACTATGTTCGCCACAGGAGGGGGAACTGTGTCGATGTAAGTGCCTGTGCACTTCCAAGATGCCATCTCTGCGTCCATGGCTGTCTGCCACTGAGAGGAGTAGGGACCCGTAATCGCCTTTGCGTAAGAGCGCGGGGTCGGGATGTGTGGTGCATCCGGGTCTCCTTCAGGTGCAAGCACCATGGCCACAAGATGAGGTACAGTGGCTGCAAGACACTCAAAGTCCTCCGGCCTGTCCTCAAGGGCGTCCGTGCCAAGAGCACACTTACCCCCGACGGACGGAGGACAGTCAGACTCAGACTCAGCAACAAGACTAGCGGCGTAGTTGAGACGACAGGCGGCAGCAAAGTCAACAAGCTCAGCAATTAGGGCAGATGCAGCAACAGACTCAAACGAAGGGTCAGTGTCAACAGTGGATAGACGACGTGTGACAGTAGGACTTGCAGCACGAACTAAGCCAGACTCAGGGTCCGGACCGTCAGCAAGGGAGGACGCAGGAGGAGACTGCAGGGGAACTCGCAGTGGAACAGAGGAAGGACGAAGTGCCATAATGTGAGTGACGGGGTCAGGAGGAGGATGCGGACGAGGAACAGGACGACCGATGCAAACAGCGCGAACAGGCGAGGCAGGACGAGAGTCAGGCTCACGACGCTCTGCAAGAGAGCCTGTCTGCTCAGCGTAAGGAGAAGGCGCAGGCAGTGGGGAGTCTGGCTGTAACTGTAGCTGCGACTGCTGATACGGTGGACACAGTAAGCGAGGAGTAAGGCCAGTAGAAGTCGGGAGACTAAGAACCTGGCGAAGGACCGAGCTAGGTGGCGGCAGAGACGACGGCGGCAGCGAAACGAAAAACGGTCGCCGCTTCACAGTGCCTCCAGCACCAGTACCGCCAGCTCCAGCACCCCCAGTGCCAGCACCTCCACCTCCAGGGTCTCCAGCTCCAGCGCCTCCAGCTCAAGTGCCTCCAGCTCCTGCTCCTCCAGCTCCAGCTCCTCCAGCTCCAGTGCCTCCAGCGCCAACGCCTCAAGCTCCAGGGTCTCCAGCTCCAGTGCCTCCATCTCCAGCGCCTCCACGTCCATGTGGAGAGTCTGCAGGGGAGCAGTCGTCTAGGGAAACGAGGAGGAGTGAGGAGCGGCGCGCTGTCACCCCTCAACGCAAGGAAGGCAGGGTGGGGCAAGCGAGGGTGGGAGGGGAGGCAGAGACCCGGAAAGACCAGAAACAAGGAGGCGGGAGTGCATGCCACGAAGGCGTGGTAGAGAGGGGTGACCAAGGTGGTGGTGCCAAAGGAGAGTCTGGTGCGACAGGAGGCGACACAAGCAAGGGGCTGCTACCGGACCTGACGCGGACACCTGACAAGACGCAACTACCTAAGGAGGCTCAGTAGTCAGTGTGTACAGACTCGACCCAGGCCGACGGGTGAACGTGGCCAGGTGACGGCCCGTCTGTGTACACGTGCAGATCGACACAAGCTGACCCCCAGGAGTGGTGGTAGTGTTTGTCGCATCCTGGATGGCAGCAGCACACACGAAGTTCGTAACGAACGAGGGGAGGTGAAGACCTGAGAGTGAGCTGGACGGAACCGCCGGACACGGGAGAACAGTGGAGGAACGGGCAAGAACTGGGCCCCCTGAGGGGTCAGCCAGTCAGACTGGAACAGGTGCAGGGAGTGGAGTGAGTGTGGTACAGTCGCGAAAGAATCATCACGAAGCACCTGAGTCAAGCGTGAAGGTGTGCAAGGCCTCAGCAGACGCAGTACCAGGGAGAGCAGACTCACTAGCACCTAGAGCAGCAGCCTTTGTACCTGGGTCGGGTGGCACACACAGGTAACAGTCACCCTCAGCACTAACAGTCAAGGCATACATGGCAGCAAGGATAGCATCATAGTCAAGAGCAAAGATATCAACACCAGACCTAAGCAGCTCTAGCCAGCGGGGGCGCTCAGCCTTGTTGCCAAACTCTGTCAGAATATTATGCTCTAGCCTGTAGTGGGGTGCTCTATAGCGAGTACAACCCTTCTAGGGTTTGCTATTTGTATCCTCATTCTTGCTAGTGCAACTCCTCCTTCTTTGCCTAAACTGTTTCTTGCCTAGCTAGGGCTTTCCTAGCTATGGCGCCTTCTTCTACTGCTTATCTTCACATGGTATTAGAGCGATATGCTCCTGGCCTGTGGGCCCCACCTCACTGCTTCCGCTGCTACTGCTACTCCCTGTCCGCCGCGCGCCCCGTGGTGCGCGGCGTCGAAATTAGGGTTTTTCAGCCCGCCGTGCGCCCCGAGGCGCGCGGCGGTTTTCTGCCCGCCGTGCGCCCCGAGGCGCGCGGCGGTTTTCTGCCCGCCGTGCGCCCCGAGGCGCGCGACGGGTTTCTGCCCCGTCACTCGGCGCGTCGCCCCCAGGAGGCGCTACGACGGGCGACGGGGACCCGCGCGTCGCCCCCCGTCGCCCGTCGTGGCCTGCGCGCGGCCCGTACAGCCGGCGCGCGGCCCGTACGGACTGCGCCAGGCCCGCGCGCAGCTCGGGCCGCCTGCGCGCGGTTCGGGAGGCTGTGCCAGGCCCGTGGGCGGCCCGTTCTTCGCTGCCCCTGTCCTCCCCGCTGTCCCCCGTGCTTCTGAAGGCGCCCCACCCCTCCTTCTGCCTGTTCTCCTGGATTAGGGTTTGGGGGTGGGGGGTATGGGGGTGCAGCTTCTGTGTGCCGTTCCCTGCTCCTCCTCCTCCTCCGTCTCCCTGTGCTGCAGGTGCCGCTGAAGGGGGGTGGACCTGTTGGAGCCGTCGGAGTGGTACTAAGGGGGGGTGAAGAGGGAGTGGAGCTAGGGGTGAAGCAGGGGGTGTGTGTCAGGGGGGGTGGTACTGTTTGGGGGAGGTTGAACGGAGGTTGCCGTCGTGTCGCCAGCAGCACCTGTAGTCCGGGGAGTTGCTCCGGTAGCCCAGTCGTAGCCACCTGTGCCAGTCGCCCGTGGGTCCGTTGCTCGTCTGCCGCTACTTTTAGCCGCGGGGCCAGTTACTCCAGTAGTCCGGAGCGCTGTTCCGGTAGCCGCTGTGCCAGTGTGCCTCCTGTTGCCCGTGTGTCTGCAGCTTCAGCCGTCGCCTCCTATCTCCTCTCCTCTCACTGTCCCTCCTCCTCCTCACTTGCCCGTTGTGACTACCACTAGCTTTGCTCATAATTGTGAACTTTAAACTATTGCTTCCTGAACTTGTGCTCAAAATGTGTGGTGACATTGTGATCCACCCTGAGCTTGTTCTGCTTTGCTTGCTCTGCTGATTACACCCCACTTTGGCTATGGGGGTGTGTCAGAATATTATGCTCTAGCCTGTAGTGGGGTGCTCTATAGCGAGTACAACCCTTCTAGGGTTTGCTATTTGTATCCTCATTCTTGCTAGTGCAACTCCTCCTTCTTTGCCTAAACTGTTTCTTGCCAAGCTAGGGCTTTCCTAGCTATGGCGCCTTCTTCTACTGCTTATCTTCACAAACTCTGTGCGCCAAGCGTTGTCAAGGCGGGCGAAGCAGCGGTGCTGTGTGTGAAACTTCCCGCATGTCTGACCAGTGCGGTCACCTGTGCGAATGACATACGGGCAGCGAACACTCTCCCAGACGCCCCACGCTGAGCAAACCACTCACGAAGCTGCTGGGGCGTAGGGGTCTTGCTCGGACGCTGCTGCTACTGCCTCTGGCCACTGCCAGAGCCTCCCCTCTGAACAGCTCCACCCCGACCACCACCACTGTCGCCGCCACCACTCCCACTGCTGCCACCACCGCCACCACCACTCCCACTGCTGCCACCACCGCCGCCACCGAAGCCCCCACTCCCGCCACCACTCCCATCACCACCTCCGCCACCTCCACTGTCACTGCTGCCACCTCCACCGGCTCTACCGCCGCCACCCCCACCACCCTTGCCTCCCTTGCCCTTGCCGCTGCGGCACCTCCCACTAGGAGCAGACGTAGCCCCGAGCTCCTCAGCACGAAGGAAGTCAACAACAGTAGCAGACGCGACAGAGGGGACAAGGGGGGAGGGGAAACACCCCTCAAAGAAGGGAGTGAGAGGAGTGCCACGAGAAGCGCTTGCAGCGACTATGCGGGTCTCACCTGCAAGGAGGTGCTTCTTGAGCAGGTCGACAGTGAGGTATGTGGGGTCAAGGGCGAGAAGGAGGTCTCTGACTGCGCGAAGAGAGTCAGGGAGGCAAGTGACGATGAAGTAGAGAGTGATATGCATGGGTGGGGGGTTCTTGTCTAGAAACTTGGCTGGAAGAGTGGCGTGGTAGCGAGTGTCGCTAGTGCGAAGGTGGGTGATGAGGTCACCGACTGTGGCAAAGGCTGACAGCTCGGGAAAAAGGTAGGGGAGTATAAGACGGCCGATAGCAGCAGTGGCAGGGGAGGAGTAACGAGTGACTACAGCGTCGAACAGTGCTTTGGCAGTCTTGTGCTGGCCAAAATGCGCGCGTTTGGCTAACGGCAGGTGGTTGCGAACGGCTAGGCGAGCAGTAGCGTCACGGGTAAGCCACTGTGAGCGAGTCGCACTGTCAGCTGTCTCGAGAGGAGCGAGAGAGGTCCTAGACGTGTGGTCAAACAAGGAGACGCCATCCTTAGACTCGCTCTGTAGGTACAGCTGTAAGTCGTCTAGCCAGGTCTCAAACTGGATCGAACGGCCCTCAGGATTGAAGGTGAGAACACTGAGAGAAGCGCGGGCAGAGCAGGGTGGCGCGCGACCAGTAGGGCAGCACGCAGGCAAGGACGGTCCGACGGGTAGGGTGGCGCGTGAGCACTAGGGAAGCGCGCAGGGCAGGGCGGGGCGGCGCACGGCTAGGGAAGAGCGGCGCGCGGCTAGGGCAGGGCGGCGCAACTGGCAGGGCAGGGCGGTGGCCAGCAAGGCGGTGGCCAGCAGGGCGGCGCGCGGGTAGGGCAGGGCGGTGCGGCGGCCATCAGGGCAGCGTGGCGGCCAGCAGGGCGGCGCGCGGGCAGGGCAGGGCGACGCGGCGGCCAGCAGGGCGACGCGACGGGCAGGGGAGGGCGGCGCGCTACCAGCAGGGTGGCGCGACGGGCAGGGCAGGGCAGCGCGCGGCTGGCAGGGCGGCGCGACGGGCAGGGCAGGGCAGCGCGACTAGTGGGGCAGCGCTACGGGCAGGGAACTATGTGGTGGGCCCTAAAAAAAAACGGTCTTGGAACAGGACCTGCTCTGAAACCATGCTAAGAAACTGAACGAGAATGAATGCATTGACAAGAAACTGACTACAAGTGCTAACCCTAATTGGGTTGTACCCTTTATGGGCTACCCCACTATAGCCTACATAATATAAGCATTATAACAGTTTGACACAAATGTCCTGGGAACACCTGCACATACATGGCAACAGACCCAGTTACCATGAGTCGCCTGCTCAACCAATCGACATCAGTCAAAATGCAACAAGGGGAGAAAGCGGGACCGTATATCAACCGATGTCGTAATCTACGCGACCACATCAAGAAGTGTGGCGGAACTGTCTCTGACAATATGTTCGTCTCGATGGTTCTCTCTGGACTTGGACCAGATTGGCGTCAATGTCAGTCGCTGCTTCGCACTCGAGCATCCATTTCCGAGTCTGCCCTTTGCGCCACACTCCTCTCCGAACAGAAGGAGATTGATATGTACAACAAGAACAACAAGAGGGAGAACTGGGGCAACTGAAGGGGAGCAACACGGAAAGAAAGGAACCTTATGCAAGTATTGCAAGAAACCGGGTCACACCATAGACCGGTGTTACAAACGACAAGCCGTCGACGAAAGGCGCAATAACTCATCTGGTCAGCAGTCCATGACGCCCTCTGCAGCTCCAGCCACGACAGTAACCATGTCGCCACCTTCAGTCGCCACCACCTCCCAAGCTCCTGCACGGATCTCCACAAAGGACAAAGGGAAAGGTATGATCTTAAACTGTATGGTGTGTCGTAGAGGCATTCGATGCTACAACAACAACATCAGCTTTCCTCCATACACTCCGATCAATCCGATCACACCAACCTCAGAGAATGATCCCACGGTCAACATCTGGGACAAAACAGTGAATCCGCCTGACTTCAAACTTGCTCCAATTACACCAGATTCTCCCCCCAGTTTCAGCGCAAGAAGCTACGTCGACCTCTCGCCGTACTACGGAGAATTCGACCGCATCATTACTCCAAAGATTGTCGGCATCGCGCGTCAGAGCCCCGAGAACCTCAACACCTTATATCTTGACAGCTGTTGCGAGCAACACATGGTGGGATCACCAAAATTCATCAGCGACTCAAGGCGCATGCGGCGACCATGTGAAATTACTATCGCCAACAACAACCGACTGAAAGCATACGACATCATAGAATTTACCTTGAAGCCATGGACACCCACTTCACTATTCACATCGGAGACGTGTTGGTTGTTCTTAGCCTACAGCACAACATGCTCTCGTCAGCACAACTCATGAGGTGCGGAGTCGACATTCGAAGCAACTGCAAAGAGAGAAGCTTCGAGTTGTTCTACAAGAACACTTACATCGAGAAGGCAGTCGACAACGACGGAGTCTTCGTATTAAAATTCACTGCGAAAGGAACAACAAGCGACTCCGAACGGACTCTTCTTCTGAAGACGACTCCCACCGAGGCACCGACTTGGTCACACCCTGATGAGATGGACCTCGAGCAACCTGCTTCAGACGGACTTCTTCGCCTGCGTACCGTCCCAACTGCTTCAACCTCCACTCCCGGAGACACCGGACCTGCAACAATGGAACAGGAGGAAGACAACAGAAAGTCAGCAACTACAGAAGCTGACACTAGAGGATGGGGAGCACCTGCTGGAACTGGATGGGGCGTAACGGGACCAGTCTCACCCACCTGGGCCACTCCAACTTCTCAGGTCGGCGCCTGGGGAGTGCCACAACCACCAGCAGCGGAAGGAGGAGGATGGGGACCACCATCACTACCGGTGGGCGTTCCAGCTGAAGGAGGCTGGGGGACTTCCACCTCCCGCGACGAATGGGGATACCCAAAAGCTCTGGGTCTTCCCCCCGAACCTGTCGCAGAGATAGACCCGTATTGGGCAACGCGTGGCACAAGCTGGAGAGTGCATCCTCTTCCAGATCAGTACGATCTTGACACACCAGAGGAAACAAAGGAGGAGTCAGAAGAGATGACCTACGAGTTCGGAGGAGTAGTGGAACCACCCGAACATACCGAGGAAGCGTCGCCACCAGAGCAAGGACCCCGGCTGATCGAGGTCACCGGCGATGAGTACCTCTACTATCGCGTTCCAATGGAGGGACTTCCTGCCTCCGAATGGCCTGAAGCAGCATCTTTTCCGCAACTGCTTGTCACGGGCGATCCAGTCCACGCCGGAGACACGGACGCATCATCGGAATTCCCGACGCCGCCCTGGAGCAAAACTCTGGCCAAGCCTTCGCAACCGATGTGAGCAACGCCATCGACAAAGGACATGAACCGGAGCAGCGAGACAAAGCAGAGAGAAACAAATATTATCAAAACACAGCCAACTACCAAGCAGAACCAGAAATTTGGCATCAACGACTCGGACACCCCTCTCACGTCACGCTAAAAAACTTTATCAAAGCCAAAGTCTTTGACTCCGACGCGCTACTGGTTCCTAGAGGAGGTTCCCTCACAGCAGACTGAGCCGACCCGCCGTGCATCGTCTGCCCCACTGCGTCGCTCGCCCACAAGCCCTTCCCCGACTTACCTCCTGGCTACGAACGCTACGAACCTCTCGAAAAGGTCTACATCGACTTCATGATTCTCAGCCAAGACGGGCTTGACGGCGAAAAGTACACGCTAACCTTCATCAACGCATCCACGCGTTACGTCTGGGCTATCAACACCGATTGTCGCTCTCTTGCCTTCGAGAATCGCTTGGATAAAGCACGCAGAACGTCAATCAGGGTTGAAGCTGAAAAGTTACCAGACGGGTGGAGGAACGGAGTTCTTCTCGACTGAGTTCAAAAGAACTCTTCACCAAGAAGGGGATTGAGCATCTAGTGTCCTTGCCCTATGCTCACGAGCAGCAGGGAGTAGCAGAACGGACAAACAAGAGCCTCGCCACAAGAATGAGGGCCCTCATGAAGCAGTCGGCCATCCCAACCAAGTATTGGCCATTTGTGATGAATCACGCTGTTCGGCTGCACAACTTGCTATCCTCCCAAAGCCTCGAGAACAACATCTCGCCTTACAAAGCTTGGACGGCCAGAAAAACTGACACGCGTCTTCTTCGGGTGTTCGGCTGCATGGTACAGTACAGGCCACACACAGCAAGAACAGGAAAGTTTGCTGACCGGGCACGCTGGGGCATTCATCTCGGGATAAAAAAGGAATACAAGGCGTGGATCGTGCTGGACTACGCGACACACAAAGTGACAAAATAACGTGACTGCATCTTCTACGAGAATCTGACCCTGCCACTGTTCAAGGAACATCGCGAAGCTGACAATGCACCGGAAAGGGTTTTCAAGGGACACCGCAGCTTCGCCACGTCACGGGATGAAGCTGACCAGGCAAAGGACGCAGACGCATCTGACAACACACACCATTCGACTCCTTTCCATACATCCCCCTTACAAGCCCATTCCAGACACCGACTTACATTCCTGTTTCTCAATTCGATCCTAACGATACAACTCATGAAGCCCACAATTACAACAGCATAGCATGCCAATCTCCAGATTCCGAGTTACCTCCACGCAACTCTTCGCAAGACACCATCCGTCCCGGTCATGACAGGGACAACAACGTCGTCGAAGTTACCACCTTCCACGACTATGACCGCCTCCACTACGAAAAAAACCAATGAAACCGGCCTCCGCATCCTTGGGTTCGCAGTCGCTGTTTGCCACACCTCCCCCAAGGAACCCACCACCATTCGTCAAGCCCTGTCTGGACCCGACAGTGAGAAATGGAAGGCAGCCATGGCCGCAGAAGTTGCTGTGCTGAAGAGTCGCGGAACGTGGACGCTGGTTCCACGCTCATCCGCGAAGGGGAGAAACATCCTCAGTGGCAAGTGGGTCTTCCGAATCAAAGCGCTCGCGGATGGTTCCATTGACAAGTACAAAGCGAGATGGGTGGTACGCGGCTTCGAACAAACTCACATGGTGGAATACGATCTTACCTTCGCGCCCGTCAGAAGACACACCTCAGTGCGCATCCTCATCTGCATCGCAGCCGTCAAACAACGTCCGCTCCGACAGATAGATGTCGGTAGTGCATTCTTGTACGCACCAGTCGACGCCATCATCTTCGTCGAACAGCCGCACGCCTTCGAAGAAAGCGACGGTGCTGTCTGTCTTCTCCAAAAATCCCTTTATGGGGTTAAACAAGCACCTCGCCTGTGGCAGCGGTACCTGCACACCGTTCTCACGGATCTCGGATTCACTCAGCTGCCGCATGACCTTGGGATGTACCGGAAGGAGTCGCGCGGCAAATTCATCCTTCTTGTCCCCTATGTCGGCGACCTCCTCTACAACGGAGATGACATGGAGCTGCTTGACCGGTTCGAGGAAGAAATCAAGGTGAAGCTCGAGGTGACGATCAACCACAACGTCACGCAGTTCCTTGGTCTCAATATCACCCATTCCACCACCTCCATTCACCTCTCTGCCGCTAAATACGTGGAAACAAAGGCGAAGAAATTCGCCATTGCCCCGATCAACCTCACCACCCCCTTCCGCACTCCTCCTCCTAATCATGAATCCGACACCACGCCGCTCTCCATGAAAAATGATCGGCTTTATCAGCAGCAGTTGGGGTGTCTCCTGTTCGCCGCCGTCACGTGCCGGCCGGATCTCTCCTACGTCGCAAGCCAGCTCGCACAGTACCTGAAGCTACCTGAAGGGGAGAATCTACTGGACCTACGCTGAGCACTCCAATACTTCATCTCTACCCCTGACATCGGACTCACCTATGAAGCCAACTTAACTGCTACTCTGCATCTTCACGGCTACGTAGACGCAGACCATGCGGGAGACATTAACAACATACGCTCCCGCACAAGATTCATTTTTCAACTCCAACCTGCCGGACTCATCTCTTGGAGCTCCCACAAGTAGGAACTCATCGCCCTTTTGTCAGCCAAAGCAGAGTTCATCGCCGTCAGCGCAGCTGTTCGCGAAGGACTGTACCTGATGGAGCTCCTGCAGGAAGCAAAAGTGACGATGAACGGGCACCTTACGTTACTCTGCGACAATCAAAGCGCGATCAAAATCGCGGACAAGCCCGGCTTCGTGAACTGCACGAAACACATCGCACTCTGCTACTTCTTCGTGAAAGACGAGATCGAGAAGGGCAAGGTCAAACTCACGTACTGCCCAACCGGTGACATGGCAGCAGATTTCTTGACCAAGAAGCTGCCACGTTAGAAGTTCCAGCACTGCACCGACCTCTGCGGGATCACGAAGAAATCCCACGTGGCTCACCTTCAGGAGTGAAGGGGAGTGTTGGAATAACCGAAAGGTTATCATAACATTCCCGAAGGTTCTCTCCTAATGCGCCACTTCATAACAAAGCAGCGCGACTGTACCAGTACCGCAATAGCTCATATAGAGCATGCGGAAGCTCGAGAGTCACCCGAAGGTCAACAGTCGAAGTCAAGTCAAACGGTCGTGACTGTTGACTGTCCAGTAACCGTACTCGAAGGTTACACGCTGCAATATGGTAATTGTCGAGTCGAGTAATAGTCGCGGTGATTGTAGCAATGTAATGCAGTTAATAAAGGAATGTACCCCTCAGATTACATGGCTAGCTAGATTGCTATTTATACCTTTGTAATCCTAACGTCCTGTTCTCTTTCAAACTTTATTAACAAGGTCATTACAAAGACTTCATTGTCTTCTCTCAACTTAGCAGTCCTATCCTATCCACTTCGATTCCTAGTTATAACAACGATAATCCCCAGAGATGACCAGCACTTTAAAAATGTGCTAGGGATTATCCACCAGCCTTGATTCTGGTGGATAATCCCCACCATTCCCCACCAAAACTACGGAGGGCTATACAACATATGCACGGTGGCCGAGCGACTCCGCTACTCCCGCGGCGCCAAGAAGTCAGTTCATGGCTGAAGACAAGCCAGTGACGAGCTGATGTCGCCGCACAAAAGATAGCTGAGGTAAAGGAGGGAGGGGGGTTGTGTGTGCTCGAAGGAGGTTCGAACAGGGGACTGGGACAGGGGACAGGAGCAGAGAGGGGTGAGGGGGAATGGGGAGAGGTGAGGGGGAATGGGGAGAGGTGAGGGGGAATGGGGAGAGGGGAAGGGGAACGGGGAGAGGGAAAGGGGAATGGGGATAGGGGAATGGGGATAGGGCCATGGGATTGAGGAGAGGTGAGGGAGGGGAAATGGGAAGAGGAGAGGGGGGGTTGGGTGCGGGGTATCCGTGTGTCGAGCTGCTTTGTCTGTGATAGAAACAAGTGGATTCGGGACCAGTAATGGAAGGAAAGAAGTGAATGAATGAAGCGCTATAAAGCACTGTGTGTTGTAAACGGACTGTGTGCTAGGAACGCACTGTGTGCTGGGAACGCGCTGTGTGCTGGGAATGCACTCTGTGCTGGGAACGCACTGTGTGCTGGGAACGCGATGTGTGCTGGGAACGCGCTGTATGCTGGGAACACGCTGTGTGCTGGGAAAGCGCTGTGTGCTGGGAATGCACTGTGTGCTGGGAACGCACTGTGTGCTGTTTCTCATGCGAACGTTTCTCGCTCACTCAAATCTGCTCTTCATAGTAGCAGCAGGTTTGGTCACATAGCTTTCAGTCGCTGCCACATACCGTCATCGCCTGAATATAAGACATATATGTCTTCTCTTATACACTAGAAACAAAAAATATTCGGTTGTCTTGTAGATGGGGTGGTTTGGGGTGTCTTATAATTCTTATAATTCTTATAAAGGCACCCCTGCCTTCTATTCCACAATGTCTTATATCCGCGCGATGACGGTACTCAGGTGACCTTTGGGGCCCCACACACAGGCCTCAAGAGAGGATCCAATGTTATCTTTCTCGTATGGGTGTTTGACTTGTAGCGCTTTTTCTGTAAGGGTATTTTCTCCTGTACTTTTTATTATAAGGGTCCACCAGATTTTTACTTCTTTTTTTTCATTAGTTTGTTATACAACTTCACCTTTTTTGGCTAATTAATGTAATTACACTAATACAGACATGCATTCAGAGTGTTTTCTATCCCCAACCTAAGCATCAGTGGGCCCGTTGAAATCCTTTGCCGGGCAACGTTTCTTAATGCTAGAAAATATCTCGACCACCTTCAGCCAGTCAAGGTCAGCGTGTAGCAGGGCCACTGTCATTAGGTCGCCCAATTTAGTGTCCCCTAGGCTGCTGCAGGACCTTCTTGATGCGGTTCTGGTGGCTGAACCCACGCTCGCACTCAACCGTGCTCAGAGGCAGCACGGCTACGGCCTGCCATAAAAGGACCCTCCACAGTCAGAGGACTCCACCATGAGTGTTAGCGACTTGAAGAAGCCCATGTTGGCATGGTTGGTGTTGATGGTGTGCAGGAAGAGCACAAGCTCCTCCTCACATGCCTTAGAGGAAACTTATGTCGATAGGGGAAGGAATTCAACACAAACACATGGGGAAGAAGTTTGAGCGTGAGTTGACACGAAGGGCAAAACATATTCCAGCAAGACATGGCAGGAGGTTATACGAACCATAACTTAAAATGCCAAACCATAACTAAACACGCCACTCACGCAACCTGGCAAATACAGGTGAAACAGCCTGTCTAGCAGCCAGAGCGACTCACGTCACTTCCACAACAATGTCTGATGGTCTTCAGGGTACACTCCTGGCCTGAAGATCTTTGCCCCGTTCAGATCCTGCAGGTCATCCAGATGGAATCCCGGCCTCCCCTTGACCTCCTTCGCGTACTCCCTGCACGAGCTCGTGTTGTTGTTGTAGTCGCCCTTGCCTACCAGCCTTGCAATGGGTTGCACGCATGAAGGTATGAACAGAAACAGTACCTGTTGCTTCTGAAACTTCACATTCAGGTCGTTCAGAATGTCCAGCACATCTGCCAAGAAAAAAACATCATCTGAAATTTAAAATGGGTGACCAGTTCATACAACTTGTACCGAATCTCGTAAAGAAACACGATAATGGCCGGCAGCAGCTTCTCCACGAGAGAGCCACCTGGCGTCGTGGATTCCATGAAGCTCAAGATTGGTCTCGCACAACGTCTCCTGCGGACTCTTGAAACGCCCGTGATGGACCGAGCTTATGGCTACATGGTCGGCAAATGTTCGTATTGCGTGGTCGATGACGTTGAACTCTGAAAACTAGCAGCATCTTTGGCTGCCAAGGCCTCACGGCATGAACAAGGAGAAACAAATGTATTACCATGGATTGTCATGACATCGGTACTCCATAAAGAGCGACTAAAAACATGCGGTGTTGTCACAATACGTGCCATTGTATACTTACCGATGAGCGATGCAATGGCACGAGACAAGGTGTGGCACTCTAGCTCATAACCGCACAACAAGGCCGTTATGTGGGCCGACCATCACGGATGCACCATCCGTGCTGATCCCAGCAATATTCTCGAGGTCGATGCCAACGGACTGAAGATACGCGCACAACAACTCCAGCATGCTCGAGGCGTCGCACTTCCCAACGGTGAGTAACGTCGAGAACTCTGTTACGACTTCGTTCTTCTTCACATGAGCGAGCGACATGCACAAGAACTGAAAAAATACTCACTCGGAAAAGTAGCTGCTTTTTTTTATCAAGGGGGAGGTTCGGGGTCTCCAAATCCACCATCAACTTGATGACTCTGATGTAAGAAGAGATGAGCGACTCAGACCTGCACGTGTAGACGGTGTTCTTCAGAGCGGTGATGAGGTGGAGGGTTGTCGAATCGAGCCCTTCGTACTCGGCCAACAGCGACTGCCTCAGCTTCTTACTCTCCTTAGCCTTCATTGCCAAGTGTGCATCCCGGTGGGCGTTGGAGCACTGGTGCGTGCGGATACTTTGTTTCTGCATGTCACGACCACCAGTGCCGCCTTTCCCATATTGTGTGTTCGCTCCCTCAGCTCCGTGCTCAATGCATGTGCTGCACCTCAACACAGGAAAACCATCGCCCGTCTTCTCAAGAAGAAGCCATGGGAATAGATTCTCCCACCAAGTTTTAAACCGCCTATGCGCTATGGCAAAAGCAGCCTCGAGGTCTGGCGAGTCATCCGCTTCCTCGGCGACCTCGTCATCATTGTCGTCTTCCTCGTCTTCGAGGTCGACGGGGTCGGTACTAGACCTCTTACAGAAGGTACGGTAAGGCAGGTCTGCTTCCACTTCGTCTCGGTTACAGTTCTTGCCTATCTCTTGACAGACGCGCTGTACGGTCCTTGAGTCTTGACAGACGCGCTGCACGGTCTGTCATGGGGCGCGCCGTCACGTCAATGCGTTTCTGTATCCCACCGCATTCGGAGTGATGTGGGGGTACACTAGCGGGGGCAATCGTGCGTGATATTGTGTAAGGGTCCCATGCCAAAACACTTTCGCATCAGTGTATACAGTCAGACCACTCTGAAATATCAGTGTGCTAACCACGTTATACCTTTTCTTGTAAGGGTTCACAGCAGAATAGGTCTGAAATATAAGGGTCCAAACCAGAACCCAGCCTTAAAGGGTCATAAGAGTATTTTAGACTGATATCATGGGGGCTGCTCCCCTTGCACTCACTCTCCTCGCACTCATATTCCTCCTCTCACTCACTCTCCATCTCTCGCTCACTCTCCTCACTCTCCTCCAAGCACTCACTCTAACCAACCCTTCTCAGCAGCAGCAATGGAGACAGAGCCTCTGGCGGGGTGGAGAGCCATGAGCTCTCCCCTCATGAGCACTCAGTAGAGAAAAAACACTTATGACTCTCCCCTCGCCACGAGGGTGTGTTTGGAGAGGCCAGTGGGAGGCGAGGGGTGGAGAGTGGAGAACGGAGAGTGGGGGTTGGGGAGTGGGTAGTGGGTGGTGGGTAGTGGGTAGTGGGGGGTGGAGAATGGGGAGTGAGTGACCCATTCTCCAGGCAGTTTGGGAGAGAGTGAGGCGGGGAATAAACGCCCTAGTGGCCGCAGCACAGCCAAGGACCCACGAGGGCACCAACCTACCGTATCAACCCCTCATAAACCCATCAACCCATCTATCGGACTTAAAACACACAGTCAAGGGGCCAATACGGCATCAACCTGTTATGAGGCGACTTCCGAGTCCATTCAAAGGGCACAGACAAGGGCTCACTAGGGGTCAACCCATCACGAATCTTCCAAATTGTAGCCGTACCGAGCAAGAAAGAATAATTTCTTCTTCCCCTTGCCTCCCTTTCCCCCTCCTTTTCCCGTCCCCTTGGCGCTCAGTTGAGCCGCCCTAGCAGCTGCAGCAGCTTTGGCATCTTCCCTCTTCTTCTTCTCCTCCTCCCTCCGTGCTGCTGCTGCCTCTCTCTCTGCTCTCAACTCACTGCCAGAGGTAGGGGAAGGGGGAAAGGGGTTCAGGGAAAGAGGATGTAAGGAAATGGGGAGGGATGGGAAGAAATGGGAAGGAATGGGAAGGTGTGGGAAGGTGTGGGAAGGAATGGGAAGGAATGGGAAGGTGTGGGAAGGAACGGGTAGGTGTGGGAAGGAATGTGAAGGTGTGGGAAGGAATGTGAAGGTGTGGGAAGGAATGTGAAGGGTGTACTGACTCCGTGGATGCACTGAGTGCTGTTCTGCATGAGAGCATTTCTCACCTTTTCCAATCTGCGCTTATCAGCAGCAGCAAGAGCGGGCAGTGGTACCGGTGATATAGATCTTACGGGCTAGGGGCTTGCCTTGAGATGCCACCGATGTTGGTCTGACTTTTGCCTTGAGAATTCTCAAAAGTCAAACCAACATAGCTTGCCTTGAGATGCCACCGATGTTGGTTTGACTTTTGCCTTGAGAATTCTCAAAAGTCAAACCAACATAGCTTGCCTTGAGATGCCACCGAGCCCGCCATCGCGAGGGTGGCGCCGTAGCTGATTGCAAGTCACTCAGCTCTGGGGGGCCGAAACTGCCATGCGCTGACTCAATACAAAACTCACTCATCATCTCTCTCACTCGCTCTAGTCGCCCCCTCTCGGCAGCAGCGGAGGAGACGGAGCCTCTGGGGGTGGGGGGTCCGGACCAGACGGTCATAAACCATGGAGCTGGTTTAAGAGTTTGATAAACAAACGCACTCATCATCTCTCACACTCACTCTCATCATCTCTCACACTCACTCTCATCATCTCTCTCTTACTCACTAAAGTCGGACCTTCTCAGCAGCAGAAGTGGAGACAGAACCTCTGGGGGGGCGAACTGCCATGAGCCATGAGCCATGAGCCTCTGGGGGTGGGACTACCATGGGCTAGCTCAAGAAATCTCTCATCACCTCTCTCGCACTCACTCCAGTCGGCCCTTCTCAGCAGCAGCGGTGGAGACAGAGCCTCTGGGGGGGCGAACTGCCATGAGCTCCACTTCAAACACCAATGTGGCGCTGCCACGTGGACCAATGAGAAATGGGGAAGGAGGGAAAGGTGAGGTACTTTCTGAAGGAAATTTCACAGGAGGAAAATCAGGGCGAAGATGGTAGCAGGAGAGGGGTTAAAGGGGTGGGGGAAAGGGAACGGTAGGAGATGGAGGGAGGAGAGAAAAGAAGCCGATCATTGTTGGGATTGGGCTTAGAGCGAGCCTGCATGCTGTTGTCCAGGCACACGAGGGAAAGGGAACGTCCACGCATGCATGCATGGGCATACCCTGGGATGGATGCATGGATGTATGCATGGATGCACGGATGCATGTGTGTATGAGTGCATGGATACACGGATGCATGTGTGTATGAGTGCATGGATACATGCACATTCGCGGACAGACCTACTCTGGGATAAATACACGAAAGAATGGATGCATGGGCATGTATGGGCATGTATGGGCATGTATGGGCACGTATGGGCATGTATGGGCATGTACGGGCATGTATGGAAATGTAGGGGAATGTACAGGCATGTGTGGGAATGTATGGGCATGTACAGGCGTGTAGGTGAATGTATAGCCATGTACGGTCATGAGTGCATGCATGACACGGGCATGTACGGACATACCCTGGAGGAATTTCGGGAGGAGAACCGTCATCTCCATATGCATAGTCTGATTGACACGTCAGCTCTGCCAGATCACCCACCTGACGTCAGCACGTGCGATTGAGTCAGGTGCATGAGAAGGGGCAAGCGAGGGATTAGGGGCAAGGGGTCGAAGAAACAGGCTCGCACCCGAAACAGTATCGTGCTCATGTGGGAACGAACAATGATAGTCTCTTGCTTGATAGCAATGTCTCATGTGGGAACAAACAACTAGTTTAGTTCTACAGATGGGGTGGTTACCCTTAAAAAGAAACCCGTGCTTGGCATTAATGCAATAACAGAAGAGAAAAAAACCACTCACTTTCACGTTATTGATGGCTATTATCCCATGCACTAGCTAAATCCACTCCCGCTCTGCCTAACTACAATAATACCAGATTCTCACCTTCATGCTCTTAATGCCGATATCCCATGCGCGAATCACCTTCCCCTTGCCCACTTCGAATGTGAACACAGCATTGTCCTCCCTCGAGCTGTCAAACACCTCGCCCGTGGTCAACCGCCCCTCGTAGTGCACTGGACATTGAGAGAAGGGGGAAGAGGAGCGGGAGAGGGGGAGAAGGGGGAGGGGAGAAGGGAGGGGGGAGAGAGTATGTGGTGCGTGAGTGCGGTCATGCGGCGAACACTGCGTTGACCTCCCTCGAACTTTCAAACACCTCCCCCCATAGTGCACTAGAGACGGGTCCGGGGGAGGGAGGGGGAGGAGGAAGAGGCAGAGAGGATGGTTGGGCTGGGAGTGAGGGCGTGGAGGGAAATTGGGTTGGGATGGTAAACACAGAATTGTCCTCCCTCGAGCTCCAACACCTCGCCGGTGGTTAGTCTCCCCTCATAGAGCACTGGGTACGGAAAGGGGAAGGGGGAAGGGGAGAAGGGTGGGGGGGGAGGGGGTGGGGGGTTGAGGGACAGAACTGTCCTCCCTCGAGCTCAAACACCTCGCCGGTGGTTAGTCTCCCCTCGTGGTGTACTGGGTACGACATAGTACACTTATTTCCGGATAGAAACACACCACGTCACCCCTCGCGCAGGCACTTTACTCAAATGAAATGCCTGTAATCCAACATAAATTGAAAATAATAATTTAATCTTGCTCTTCACCACGCCGCCGTCGCCGCTTAAATCCATGCGGACGAGATTCGACGCGTCGCTGGTGCACGATACTATTAGCGCTACTAACAGAGCTCACACGTTAGCAGGAGAGCTAACAAGCTACCAAATTACTAAGGTAAACCCACGCTTGCCCAGTGCTGAAGTGAGCAAGTGTTACGCGAATCAGTGTGATGAGGATGACAAGGAAGGCGGGGGATGACGTGGATGATGGGGAATGCGGGTGCGTGAACTGTCGAATTTAGGGCTCCGGTTCCTGGCTGGTGAAAAAAGGCGGGAAAAGTACCCGTTGTAAAAATTGAGCTTGGATAATATCAAGGACATCAGAATTAGGACTGACTGACAGCTGTCGAAATTTCTAGGCACAACGGGAAGGGGAGAACAGAAATGCTGCTGTTCCGCGATATTGAAGCACTCACGTTACTTGAAACAAAACAAGTTTTAAACGACGAAAGCTTTTGAGAGCTTCTGTAAACAACATAGTGTGCATTACCAAACACATTGCAAGAATTGGCCAAGACCCACAGCGAATTTCTGGAACATCCTTTCGTGAGCATAGGCAGCTCAGAACATATTATTTATGGGTGAGTTTATATGGCAACCAGCCATTTGAGGCTTGAGCGGTCTTATCGAATCAAGTCACTCATTTGTTGATGCTGGCTTTCCGAGCCGTTCTAATAATGCATCTGGTGTCAGGAAGAATGGAATCAATAGCCTTGGAGTGTACTTCAGCTGGTGGAACCTGCAAAGCGAAGGACAGAATTGACCAGACTGATTGGAGTTGAACACACGATGTCATTGCATTTTTCTTTTTAGTGAATTACGGCAAGTGATTCCTGCTCCAGTCAGTGAGAGGAATGGATTAAACACTTGGACTTGGTGGGTCCATTCTCTGGAAACACGCTGACTTCCTTGGGATAGAAGCGGAGACAAAATAAAGTTCACTTGCTGCCCATGGGAAAACCTGAGAAAAGAGGGGAGCCAGCTTCTAGTTGTGGCATTCCGCTCCTTGTAAAATGCACTTGGTGCCCAGATTTCTGTCCGTGCACCTCATCTCAAGGGCTCAAAATGCTTTGGAACAAAGAACTCTGCGCGTTGCTCACCAGGAGTGGAAGGGGAGGGCGAAGCAGTGTAGGTGAAGGTGGTTGACACTGTTGAATGGCGGGCGGTGGAAGCCAAAGCTACCAGGGGGGCGGGGAGAAGGGGGAAGGGGGGATGGGGGGAGCTGAGGAGAAGACTAGGGTACGGGAGGGAGAAGCAGGGCAGTGCAAGTGAAGGTGGTTGACACTGTTGAACGGAGGACGGTGGAAGCCAAAGCTAGGGGGGCATTGGGAGGGTGAGAGGGGAACGGGGGGTAGGGGGACCTCATTCCCACGTACTCATGCACAGACTTTCCCTGAGGCCCGGGCTGGGGAGGCAGGACGGAACAAGCTGTTTCACTGAGGCCCGGGCTGGGGAGGCAGGACGGAACAAGCTGTTTCACTGAGGCCCTGGCTGGGGAGGCAGGACGGAACAAGCTGTTTCACTGAGGCCCTGGCTGGGGAGGCAGGACGGAACAAGCTGTTTCACCGAGGCCAGGGCCCCCTTGCTCTCGCACAGACCTGCTGGTACCACTGAGCGTCTGCAATTGCCTTTGAGACGTCTCAAAACTGAGCGTCAGGAATTGATCATGCGAGCTCTCCTTCTGTTACTTTTGGGATTCCAAAAGTATTTCCAATACGCCGGGGTTGATTTATCATCACATGGACTCACTGGTACTCCTTGGCGTCGGGTGCGTGCTCCTTCACGAGCTCTTGACTTGACCCAGTGCTACCATGCTCTCCACTGCATGGGATGAGCGGAGGTTGATAGACACTGACCCACTGAGACCCAGGTTGACTCATTGGCGCACAGACTCACTGGTACTCCCTAACGTCTGACGAATTGCTTCTGGAATTCTCTAACAGCATTTCCAATGCACTGCTGTTGACTTGGTTTGACTCACTATAGCGCAGACTCACTGGTACTCCTTGGCGTCGGGTGCGTGCTCCCTCACGAGCTTGTGGCCCAGTGCCACCATGCTCTCCACTGCATGGATGGTAGGAGAGGAGATTGACTGACGTTGACTTGACTCACTGAGACTCAGGTTGTCCTACCAACACACGGACTCACTGGTATTCCTTGGCATCAGGTGCGTGCTCTCTCACGAGCTTATGACCCAGTGCCACCATGCTCTCCACTGCATGGATGGGAGGAGAGGAGGGGAGGGGCGGGGGGAGAGAGGAGGGGAGCTTATGACCCACTTTCACCATCCTCTCCACTCGATGGATTGAGGGGAGGAGCGAGCGGAGCGTGAGGTAGGGGGGGAGATGGGATAGAGGAGAGAGGACGCGAGGACGGGAGGAAGGAGGGGAGCGTTTGACCTATCGCCACCATGCTCACTGCAAGGGAGGAGGGGAGAGACGAGGGACGAGTGGAGGGACGAGTGGGGGGATGAAGGTTGGTTGGCAGGGAGGGACGAGGGGGTGAGGAGGAAGGGAGGGAGGAGAGGAGGGCCGAGGGGAGGGAGGAAGAAAGAAAAGAGAGGGGAGCTAATGACTCACCGCCACCATCCCCTTGGATGAATCGTGAACATAACAAGAGAGCTTACAGGAAAAGGTAAGCTTTGGATTAGAGCAATGCAAGCGAGCAAGGGCGAAGTGCAAAGGCGGAAATGCTGATTGTGCAAGTAGGAAATGAACGGAAGAGGTGCAAGGGTGGTTGGGACAGATACAAGAACGGAAGGGACGTGGAGAGAGATGGGGTTAGATGGAAGATTCGAGCCAATGCATACGCACATGAATGCACAAATCCATGCACACATTCGCATGCATTGATGCATGCATGTGTATGCATGTGCTTGCACATGCATACATGAAC
The DNA here is from genome assembly GCA_947471745.1 of Closterium sp. Naga37s-1. Taxonomy (NCBI): domain Eukaryota; kingdom Viridiplantae; phylum Streptophyta; class Zygnematophyceae; order Desmidiales; family Closteriaceae; genus Closterium; species Closterium sp. Naga37s-1. The sequence goes on from CANJKZ010001036.1 coordinate 481,372, forward strand.
AGCCATGCGAAAACCCCCCTAGAAATGATAAGTGGCAACGCACCCAGTTGCCGATGTGATTCGGTGGGGGTGAGATCGTTCACTGTTGCTATGTGCTCGATGGGTATCACCTGTATGTGCCTGCATGTGCAATGTGCATGGACGCATGAAGGACGGATGGATGGATGGATGGATGGATGGATGGATGGATGGATGGATGGATGGATGGATGGATGGATGGATGGATGGATGGATGGATGGATGGATGGATGGATGGATGGATGGATGGATGTCATGGCATGGCACGTTGGCACCAGCAAGGCAAACACAGCCACGCTTAATGGGGGTGAGATCATTCACTGTTGCTATGTGCTCTATGGATAAGTGAACACACGGATGCATGGACACATCACATGGATGCATAGATGCATGGACGGTGGACGGTGGAGAAATACATCTATGCTCAACGGGACTGATATAGGAAAAAAAAACTCTGCGGGGCTTGGACCAATCACTGTACATGACCCCAATTGGAAAAAGTTTTTTTTTGTGTAACAGACAGACACATACATGCATGCACACATATGTATGGACACACAGCACATTCTCAGGGATTTTCCACTGCCACCAACCCACACCAACCCAGTCCATCAAACCCCGTCCAGTCTGCTTGTGTTGTGACTTACTTGTGAGCAGCTGGCCTTATATCGGGGAATGCTATTAACGAGTCATCCTGCACTGCACAACGACGGCATGACTCCGTACCGCCATTCCATTTCAGACTCCCCCATGCCATGCCATGCCAATAAGAGCCATTATACGCCGTGCTTTGGCATGCCATGCCAATCCATGCCATCCCATCCCATCCCATCCCATGCATGCCATGCCATGCCATGCCAGTAAGTGCAATGCCATGCCAGAACGTGAAATAGTCAAATGAAAACAGTAACCAATAGGCATGACTCGATTGCGGGTGATAGCAGAGATAAATTGACTAATCGGAAATCCAAGGGACACGTGGACACAGTACAAAGGAGTGAGTTACGAGCTAATACCCACAATCGCGTCACCTTGTAAAGCAGCGTGGTCGGCTCACGACCCGGCCGAGTGACGCCCTTGGCGATGTCGCAGAAGATGCAGTTGAGATTTTTCGCCATTCGCATGCTGCTTTCGCTAACGGGTCAGGATACGACTCGCAGCCCGGTGCGCGAATCGCGTTTTGACAGCGAAAGAAGAGTTATGCCGTTACAATTCTTTGAGTCAACTTTGAAGTTACCGCGAACGATGATGAAAGGACGTATTACCGTAGAGGTAACTTCATGCGAGGCCGCTCGCGAGGGTCGTCCTATAGTGTCGGCATCGCGCGATACACCATCAGAATGCGTGCCTGAACCACTTAATGCTATCTGAGTAGTAAATATAACGCTTCGTCAACAAACATTGGCGTGTCTGAACGAGCTAATGCGTCTACTAATCCGCTTCCTGACTCGAAAGTAACCGTTTACTCAACAATGGAGTGGCTGGACCAGCTACCGAGAGTTTAGTTTCTCAAAAGACACCCACGCAACGCGGCGCTTAAAAAGACGTGACTGTTTCTGCTTGCAGGTCGACTATCGCTGGCAGATCGTGCGAATGGTCAACTCCGATGGTGGGAATGGTTGCTCCTTAAAACCCGCAGGCCAAGAATTTCAACCTTAGGAAGGTTGGTTGGGAGTGAAAACGCAAAAGGCCTGCGAACCAATAGGAGTGTCCGAAATGTTGGACGAGGTCTAGAATTCGGGAATGATCACAGGCATTTTTGGGACATCCAACCAGCGCTAGGAAGGATGAACCGAATTTGGCCTTCTTGGCCTGCGGGTTTTAAAGCATTGTGAGGATATCCCTCGAAGCCGTGGGTGCTAGTGTAATGGCGTGTACAAAGTGCTGCAAAAACTTGACGTCGAGGGATGTCGGTGAATCCTGACGGTTGGAACCGTTGATCCGAGGGTTGAAATTCATCGACATCCCTCAGACGTTCACTTTGTACACGCCATAACGATTGTGCGTGTGTTGTGTTGTGATATGTTGTACCCAGGTTGGTATGAAAGGCAAGTCAGGGTCTGATAAGTATGTACTCGGGACTACACCCTATCAAACCATACTCTTTCTTAAAACGACCGTTTCGGATTGTACTCAGCCTTATTCAACCGCATTCGGACATCCTTTTCTGGACACACCGGAATGGATAAAGGCGCCACCGGTGAATGTAACTATTGCAGCATACAGAGAACCACGAGGTAAAAACGCTCTTCAATGGAAACATCTGCTTACCGTATCATGTTCTACGTAGTTTAAGGTTTAGGGTCACCACCGTAAATATATTAACAAGAACACTGGAGTCTACATTTCATCAAGAAGGTTCCATAAATATTTTCCTGCCTTTTTAGCTTGTGATTGTCCACTCACTGCTGCTGTTGCTGGTGCTGCAGCTGCAGGCACAGGTGTCACCACAACAGAACCCTGTTGAGGCATCCTTTCCCCAACATCACTCACTGCCGCTGCCCCAGCAGCAGCAGCAGATGCAGCATCACCACCACCACTACCAGCACCAGAATCACCCATAGCAGAACCAGCAGCAGCGCCAGCTACACCAGACCCACCAGAGCCCCAAGATCCAGCCAGACCAGCAGGAGATGCAAGAGAGGAGCCAGAAGCGCCTGATGCAGCTGAACCAGCCCCCCCCGCTGCTGTCGCAACACCACTCACACCGTTTTCACCATTCCCACCGCTCCCAGCAGCAGCATCAGCAGCACCAGGAGAACCACCCTCCCTGCTGCTCCTGCTCCTGCCTCCACTGCTTCTCAGGTCCGTCTTCTCCCATTTCCAGCGCTTCTTGCTGGGGTCATTGCTGTCAGGCACCAGCACAAACCGCCCACTGCTCTCCCTCACACTCACCTGCTTCGCACGCTGCTGCTGTTGCCGCTGGTGGTGCTGGTGGTGCTGCTGGTGGTGGTAATGTCGCTGATGCTGGTGGTGGTGCTGGTGGTGCCGGTCATGAGCCCTGGCGTCACTTCTGCTATCCTTCATCCCTCCTCTTCCCAGCACCCTTCCCTCTCTCCCGGGTGACAACAGGTCAGCAAGAGGACGCCTGTCCCTTTGAGGCCCAGCTGTTGTTGTTGCTGGATGGGCAGAAATGGTGGCGTTGCTAGATGCAGTGAATCTGAACAGTTCGCTGCCCTGCTGCTCCCTTGCTGCTACTTCTGCTGGTGCTGCTGCTTCTGCTGCTTCCGCTGCTGCTGTTACTGCAGCGACACCGGTTGTAGCACCCACGACAGCATCACTGCTACCACCCCTCTCTCCACTCACACAGGATCCACACTGCCCCGTGCCTCCTGCTTCTCCTCCTGCACCTGTTCCTTCTGCTTCTCCCTCGCTTCTTGCACCTCCTCTGAGTGCTACCCTCGCTCTAAGCTGCATGAGCAGACCCACTTCGTGAGGAGACAGCAGGCCGAGCAAGGGAGAAGACGCACCAGCACCACCAGGGGCCACCCCAGCAGGGACCACCCCAGCAGGGACCACCTCAGTAACCCCAGCAGCAGCCGCAGCGGAAGGAGCAGAACCACCAGCAGTGATACTACCAGTAGCAACAGTGCCAGCAGCACCACTAGTAGCGCCTGCACTCATTACCCCCACTTCTCCACCACTGCTGCTGCTGCCCATGTGAAACCCTAATGCTCTCACCACAGGCCCCCTGTGCCTTCCCATGCTTGAGTCAGTGTTCTCCAGCAAATACTCGATACTGTCATCTTCCCTAATCCATTTAAGAGGACTCAACTCGCCCTCCGTGCCACCAGATGAGTGACGGCTTGAATACCCTGTAGTCATCCCCTTGCCTGCTCTCGCTTGCTCCTCCTGTCTCCCTACATGGCTCCTTGTTCCCCCAATTCCAGATTCAATCATGTCACTGGTGGGGACTCCAGGGGTATCTCTGGGGAAATTACCCTGGAAAAAGAGCGCCTGCTCGGCAGCAGCGACCAGCTTTGCCAAGACCGCTGCTGCTGCAACATCTGATGCGCCCTCTACTCCCGCAGCGGCAGCAGCAGACGCAGAAGCAGCAGATGTGTGAGATGCAGAGTTACTGTCTGAGGTGAAACTAGCAGCTACATGTGAAGCAGTGCCACTGGGTGAAGCCAAAGAAGCACTTGGAGCAAAGGAGGCAGCAATTGGAGCAAAGCCAGCGCCAACAGAGACACCTGTAGTACCATGTTCAGCAGCAGAAGCAACAGCAGCAGTGCCACCAACATGAGCTTCGATCTCAGCACCAGCAGTAGTAGCAGCCGAAGCAGCAGCAGCAGACGCAGCCGCAGCAGCAGCAGCAGCAGCAGCAGCAGCAGCAGCAGCAGCAGCAGCAGCAGCAGCAGCAGCAGCAGCAGCAGCAGCAGCAGCAGCAGCAGCAGCAGCAGCAGCAGCAGCAGCAGCAGCAGCAGCAGCAGCAGCAGCAGCAGCGGCAACCTCATCGGACTTACTATCAGCGACAGTAACTCGATGGAACGACTCTGCCAATTCCACTGCCAGTGCTTCTGTGTCTGCTGATGTGTCTTCTGCTGTGTCTGCTGTTGTGTCTGCTCCTCCTGCTTCAGCTGAAAAAACTACTTGTTTTCCAGCCGTCCCCTCCTCCCCCCTTTCGCCCTCTATCCTCCTCACACCTGCCACTGCCAAGCCAGACCGAAAAGTATCCTCCAATTCACTCCCAACAACCACCGATTCCTCCTCCCTCTGCTCCTCCTTCTTCCCCCTTCCCCATTCGTTTCTGGAATCCGATTCAGCTTCTCTCCTCTTGACTACAGCCTGAACCTTCTTCATTTCTGCCCTCAATCTCTCCACCTCCTCCACCATCTCTGCATGCTCCGCCAAAGTCGGTCGGCCAATCGATGTGCCCTCTGCCCTCTCCCCCGCCTCTTCCCTCAGTCTCCTGATCTCCTCCACCATCTTCGCATGATCAGTCAGTGCCTGCACCCTCGCCGACTCCACCTCCTCCTTAGCGGTTGCCAGCGCCCCATACTCCTCCCTCAGTCTCTTCAATTCCCCTTCCATCCGCACCATCTTACCCACCATCTCCTGCTCTTCTTCCTGGTGCATGTTTCTCTCCCTGGCCTCTTCCCGTAATCTCTTAATCTCCCCTTCCATTCTTGCCACCTCCTCCACCATCTCTGCATGCTCTGCCAGTGCCTGGGCCATCGCCCGCTCCCCTTCCTCCTTAGCCGCTGCCAGCGCCCCGCACTCATCCCTCAGACTCCTCACTCCCCCCTCCATCTTTCTCGCCATCTCACCCACCCTCTCCTCCTCCCCTTCCTTGTTCCACAGGCCAGAAACCGTGGCTACACCATCTGCTCCACTTCTCTCCTTCGCCTCTGCCCTCGATCTCTTAATCTCCCCTTCCATTCTTTCCACCTCCTCCACCAGCTCTGCATGCTCCGCCAGCGCCTGTGCCATCGCCCGCTCGCCCTCCTCCTTAGCTACCGCCAAGGCCCGGCACTCCTCCCGAGCCTCCGCCAGGGCGGATTCCAAGGTTCGGTAATCCGCCAGCAAGGCCCGGATGTCCTCCAGCTGTCGCTCCGTAAGCTGCACAGAATCTTCAGTCGCAGTTGCAGTAGCAGCAGCACCAGCAGCAGCAGCAGCAGCAGCAGCAGCACCAACACCACCAGCACCAGCAGCAGCACTTGCAGCGAGAGTAAAGACTGCTGCGCCAACTTTCCCCGTGCCCTCCTGTGCCGCCTTCTCCTCTACCCATTCCAACCTCGCCTCAGCAGCTGCTGCAGCAGCACGCACCACAGCAAGCTCCTCTAGAGCAGCAGACAGGGCCTGCTGTGCTAAATCCAGTGCCTGCTGTGCTGATTCTAGTTCCTTGGCCTTGCTTTCCAGTGCTGCAACCGCCTCCTTCGCCCTCTCCTCCCACATCACTACCCTCCTCACACTCTCTCCCGCCCTCCTCTCACTCTCCTCCGCCCTCCTCTCACTCTCATCCGCCCTCTTCCCACTATCCTCCACTTCCCTCTCACTCTCCTGCAATCGCCCCTTCAGGGCCTCAATCTCAGCAGAACCCGCTTCCCCCCGGGCAGCCGCAGCAGCTGCAGCACTCGCGGTCTCCTGCTCTTCCGCTCGCCGCCTCTCCCCCTCCAGCATCACCAATCTCGCCTGCAACGAGACAATCACCTCCTCCCGCTTCTGCAGCTCAGCTGCTGTTGCTGCCTCAGCCCTTGCAACCTCCCCTTCCGCGCGCCGCCTCTCCGCCTCCAACTCTCCTATTCTCGCCTGCAACGACACAATCATCTCCTCTCGCTTCTGCAGCTCCACACCTGCTGCTGCTGCTGCCTCGGCCCTCGCAACAGCAGCACCCGCACCAGCCCCTGCAGTCCCCTCCTCTTCCGCTCGCCGCCTCTCCCCTTCCAGCATCACCAACCTCGCCTGCAACGAAACAATCATCTCCTCGCGCTTCTGCAGCTCCGCAGCTGCTGCTGCCGCGCTTGCTCTTTCCGCCGCTCTTGCCGCTTCTGCCACCGCTTCTGCCGCCGCCACTGCTGCCCCGGCCCTCACAATCTCCCCCTCCGCCCGCCTCCTCTCCCCCTCCAACGCCCCCATTCTCGCCTGCAGAGAAACAATCACCTCCTCCCTCTCCCGCAGCTGCACTCTTGCTTCCCCTGCTTCCTCCCTCGCCACCGCAGCAGCCGCAACAGCATTCACAGACTCCCCTTCTGCCCTTCGCCTCTCCTCCTCCAGCATCCCCATGCGCGTCTGCATCGAGAACATCATCTCGTCCCGCCGCCGCAGCTGCCCTCTTAGCCGCAGCACCTCTGCTCTGCTCGCACTCACTGCTCCCAGGGGCCTGTCAAGCGGATGCTGCGAGCCCAGCTCCGCGCTGCTCAGGCCTGCGGACGCTAGCGGCTTACCGACGGCAGGGGAGGGCAGCGGGGAGAGGTGCGAGCAGAGCGAGCTGTCAGAAGAACGCAAGTAAGACGCGTTGAAAGACCCTGGGGTGGACCCAGGACTAGGGGACTCTGGGATGGACGACTGTCGGATAGAAGACCCTGGGATGGTAAACCCTGGAGAGGCCTCAGGAGTTACTCCAGGGAAGGCTGACCCTGGCGAGGATTTGCTGAACGTCTCTGATCCGGGGAAGCCACCAACACGGGAGCTGTCCAATTCAAAAAGGGCATTGTACGAATAAGATGGGTAACTGTCAGTCGCGGCTTTCGTGCCTTCTCTTTCCTGTTCTCGTTCGAGATCTCCTTCTCGTTCACCAACGTGCTGCCACTGATACCCCCGGTGCCAGTCGTCCTGCGACCCCTCTTCGTACTCCGCCCCTTCACTCGCCTCCACGTCCCCTCCCTCTCGCTTCGCCCTCGCACAACACCCGCCCTCCGTCCCATGCTTGCAGAGAGAAGGGAGAAGGGAGCAGGGAGAAGCGCTCGCATCCGTCTTGCTCCTCCCGGGCGTGCTGTGAGGGCTGTGAGTTACACACGGGGAGGATCTTCTATCTGTCCTGCCCCTAGACCGCCCCGTTCCCTCAGCCTTGCCCCTAGACGGTCCCGCCCCCTCAGCACTGCTCCTGGAACGGAGCACAGAGGCAGGAGATTCGATCTTCTCCTCCTCCTCACTCGAGTTTGGAACAGCCAGAGCACCATCACCAGCAGCACCACTAGAACAACCACCACCACCGTTACCACCACTACCACCACCACTACCGATACCACCGCTACCAGCCCCAGCGCCATCAGCAGCAGTGCCGCCCGCGCTGCCCGCAGCAGCAGAGGTAGATGCAGCAGCTGCGTGTCCAGCTCCGGGCTCTTGCGCTTGCTTATCAGCGGCTGCGAGAGAGAGGTGTTTCAAGCCCTGCTCCAGAACACTGGCGGTAGTGCTGGTGTTGTTGGCGGTGGTGGTGGGGGTGCGAGGGGAGCGTGCAGCTGGGGATGCGAGGCTTACATTCTTCTCCCTTCCTCCTGCTTCACCTGCTCCTGCTGCTCCTTCTCCTACTCCTACTGCTGCTGCTACTGCTTCTCCTCCTGTGCCTCCTCCTCCCCCCCCTCCTCCCGGCCTTCCACTCCCACCGTGACTGCTCAATCTGACCCCATGCTCCCTGCACCTTCCTTTCCCCTTCCCGTTCCCCCCTCCGCTCTGCACACCCGAAGCAGCAGTGGTACAGCACGACGCTTCGGAACCCCGGCGAAACGGCAGAGGCTGGGTGCCGTCGCATGCTTGGTTGCGGTGGTGGTTGCTGTAACCAGGCCCGGGATGCATCTGCTGCTGCTGCTGGCCTTGGGCCATTTGTCGGTTGCGCAGACCTGTAGCTGCCATCGCGGCGGCTGCCACCGCACCCCCCGCCAGTGCCGCCCAGGGGAGCGCATCTGGGGGGAGCAGGCGCTGGAGAGGGGAGGGCGGGTGAGGAGTAGGGGGATAGCAGAGACGGCAGGTGAGGAGAAGGGAGGAGGGAAGGAGGGGGATGAAGGGAGTGCGTGGAGAAGGGGGAAGGAACGACAAAGCAGATCATGTAGAAGAAGTTGGACGGCAACCTTACGCTAATCCGTCTCATTTAATCCGCGTGTAGTGAGTCGACTCAAAAATCGACTCACTACACGAGGAAGTTGGACAGCAACCTTACGCTAATCCGTCCCATTTTGATCATGTCACTTGTCGTCACAATCTGTTACTCTGGTGTAGAACTTCGTACCTACCAAAACGGTCAACATCCCGTTTATTATCCTCCAAACAGTTTATTTTCTTACCCTGGAATAAGCGTCTCGATGCCTTGATGCTGAAGATGACTCATCCTGCTTCTGCCGCTTCGGCTGGGCTCCTTGCTGCTGAAGGTGCTGTTGGTGCCGCTTCTTTTCTTGATCTGAAGCTGACGATGCTTCTCGTGAGGTTTTCCGAAGCTGCGTCTCAGGTTGGGGCAGAACCTCTCCAGCAGCTGAATGCGGTGTAGAGTCCTTTAGCGACACGTCTACCTCAGCACGTTGCGACGGGTTACTGATTTGTTCGCTGGCTCCTCCAGTGACAGTGGCCGTGCGAACTTTATTCTGCAGGATAAAATATATACAGGAAGGGCGACAAAGAATCCCTATGAAAAACATGCTCAAACAAGAATAACGCGAGAAATACACATTCTCGGGAAGATAGTCATCGCAGTTCGAAGTAGCTCGAGATAAAAAAAAGGGCTGAAAAAGAGGGCTGAAGCGTCGAACACGATGCTTCGCGAACTTTGGAAACTGGCGTCGACTGTACTTTGCAAAGGCACAGACCAGGGAGCAATGCACTTTTCACCTACGATGCCCTTCGTCAAACATTTACCTTGATGCTGATCGATCCTTTCTGCGTGACATAGGTGCTCCAGTCGTGCCTCTCCATGATGAGAATTAATCAGGTAACTCTATAACTCGATTCTTTTATCTGGTTCGTCTGTGAAAATACAAGTACTACATCGCAAAGACGGGCTGGCGAACTAACATTTGGGCAGAGGGAGCATAACGAGAAGACTGGAATCAGCAACTGAGTTGTACTACTGGCCACAGCAGCTACGCTTCTGATAGACAACTAATAAAGTAGATCGCTAACCAGAACCTAGATTATGGCGGGAAGGAGTTTGCTGGAGGTGGTTGAGTTGAGTTGATCTATGCTATGTGCTGTTTGCATTGCACAGTACAGTAACCAATTCTCACCAAAAAGGAAACTCGAGGGTCGTTCATTGGTCAACCTCGATGTTTGCCTGCTTTCCCTACCTTTACCAAGAAGAAGGTTGTAGGCGGTCCAGTCTGCTGCATTAGACGTTTAGCACGGCGCAGATGGGTGGAATGCTCTTCACGAGAAGTTACACCTCGTCCACAAGTTCTTTCCGATTTTCGCTTGGTCCTGATTTTTGCGAAATGGGGGGTCAGCGAACTAGTGGACGAGAACGATGGCGACGGCACCCATGCTGCCACGTTCAACGAAACCTACGACACCCAACTGGGACTCCCGCGGTGGCGACTGGTTGACATTTCATTTCGTGTTGCACGAACGAGGCGACGGGAGGACGCAGCCGTTGGAGGCGAGGCGAGGGTTCCAAATCGCTTGTCAGACACGAGGTGGTAACTTCGTCGGTGCTTACATTTGGTAACCAGCTCAGCCCAGAAATGTAAGACGAGACAGCGGTGGTTGGGAGCGGTTTCGTACGATTTAGTTTCCTGATCCAAAATCCTCACAAAGCCAAACTTCAACCACACCACTTCACTGATCAATCAATGGCTATGGCTGATCCAGAGCGCATCTGCTTGTAAAAGTACCCCCTTCAAGCAACATCCCATAATATAAATGGCGATAACCATGGCAAAGCGACACGTAATGTGCAATTTTGCTGGACGAAAGTAGACGGCACAGTAGGTTCCAATCTTGAAGCGAGCGGCGCTTTCGTGTCCGCAATGCACAGCGTCATCTGGTCCGTTGGATCGCTACAACGTCCACACCATCATCCATGCCGCCTTCGTCCCCTTCACAGCTGTACCACTAAGGTACAGTACGTAGAATGCGCGCGAAACTCGTCTTAGCAGCACATGTGTCTTTCTGTCCTACGACCGAAGCAGATAGCTGGTCTTCCAAGCCGTCCTCAACCCATTCCCCTCAAATTTTCGCTTCTTATTCCCCGCATCTCCAGGCGTTTATCGCTCTTCTATTTCTGCTCGGTCCTGCTCTCTCCGCTTCACAAACTACCGAGACGCAAGAGTCGCCTAATGTGACTGCTCAGACGCTTGACAGCAACAGTGGTTCGACCGCGTCGAATCCCACCAAACCACCGAAGATCACACCCTTTAACTTCACTCTCTACCACTCCAGGTTCGAATCCACGTCCCCAGTATGGATCCTCGTTACAAGTTCGATTCCTGGCTCTGACATGAAGCCACTATCTCGGGGGTATCAATTGTAATTCTTGCCCCTGGATACATACATATGCCCCAGGGATCTTTTTCCCTGGCCTTCCCCCGTCTCTTCCTCCGCTGCGACCTCTCTTCCACCCAAGTCTCTTTGTGTCGTGTGCACCCGGGATTCCCCCCTGTCTATGATTACCATGTTGACCATATCCACGCAGTGATGCATTTGTATGAAGAAGTGTTTTGAGACGTCTCAAAAAACTCCGCTGCAACCTCTCTTTTACCCAAGTCTTTTTGCGACATGTGCACCCGGAATTCCCCCCTGTCTATGACTACCATGTTGACCATATCCACGCAGTGATGCATTGCTCCGCAAGATCCGCGCTCTTGCAGCCCGGCATCCCCATGCTGCAGAGGTGAGCTGTCCCTTGTCTGAGCACAGATGAGAGCGATGAGCAGCTCCCCCTGGCTCACATACTTAGTTACCAGTCATCCCAACCCAACCCCATGCTGCAGCAGAGGTGAGCTGGCATGCCGTTGCTGAACTGGTTCTATTATTATCTGCTTCCCTGCATCATGTCGCTAGTGGTTTGAGCAGAAGCATGGTAAAACAACGAACGAATCAGTTCCAATCGGGTATGTCTCATTTAGGAGGATGATATCAAGGATGTCTCCCTTTCGTTTCCTTTCCCTGCCGAATCTTCTCCTTTCCTGCAATGTTCTCCAACCAATGCAGCTTAAGGAGATAACGATTCAGTCTTCTGGCGGGTACACATCAACCCTCACTGCAGTCACGCTACACTGTGCACGCATCCCTCTGCCTCGCTCCCAAGCTGACATACCTGTAGCCTCGGATGCAGGCTCGGCCCGAGCCTCCGGTGCAGGCTTGGAAAGAGGTTTAGGAGGCTTGGACGGAAGGCGTGGGACTGCAGAAGGTGTGGAAAGGAAGCATTGGGTAAGGAGGAGGGATGGGGCGAGTAGTAGCACGCACAGGCGCCTCATTAGCCGCAGAAGTGACACCGACAGCAGCAGTGAGATGAGTGAGAGGAACATGAGGAGCACTTCTGGTGTGAGCAGGGACGGCGGGGAGAGCAGGGAACACAGAGAAACCATGGAAGTCAGGGAGATCAGAGTGAGCAGTGTTTATGATGGCAGGGAGGTGAGAGAGAGCAGAAGTCGCAGTGGCTCTGCCCCTGAGCCAGCAGACAAGGTACTCTCGAGAAGCAGCAGCGTGGAATCAGCGTCTGGGTCCACTTTCAGGTCTCGCCTGGGCAGAGTGATGCCCGAATGGGTGAGGAGGGCGTGGAGTACCGTGAGGCACGCTGCGGCTGACCCCTCCGACGCACTGCATTCGACTTTTGAGGCGTCTCAAAGGGCGTGGAGGGCCGTGAGGCACGCTGACCCTTCCGACGCACTGCATTCGTCGCTGGTACTACAGCTGCCATCATCACCATCCCCGTCACCATCCCCCCCCTCCTCACCATCCCCACCACCCCCGCCATCCCCCTCGTCGATGATATCACTGGACTCCTCCTCATTCTCACCTGCCTCGTCGTTGCTAGCACCTGTACACCACGACCACAGGAACCATCTGACAAACCTCACAACCGCTCTCCACTCAGATGTGCTCAGAACCCTGTCGCTCAGGCGAGACCTGCGCAGCATACAGCCTGGCAGACCCTCCCCTCTTCTTGCTGCCTCTGCTGCTTTTGCTGGTGCTACGGCTGCAGCTGCTGATGCTACTGGAAGGCAAGGTGGATTTGCTAAGGGCGCTGCTAACATGGGACCTTCTGTACGATCTGCTTCTGATGCAAGGAACAAGGGGACAGATGTGCCTGGTGATGCTGCTGCAGCAGACAGGGATGTAGCTTTTGCAATGAGTGACGTGGCTACTGCAAACAGTGACGTGGTGACTGCCAACAGTGACGTGGCTACTGCCAACAGTGACGTGGCGGGGGCGAGAGAAGGGGGGGAAGCGACAGCAGCGGACGAGGGCGCGTTCAGTGGTTTCGGTGGCGATGCTCGCTACTTCAAGAGGCTGGGGGGTGGCAGCAATGCGTCGTGCAGCAGTGCAGATACAGTGGAGGGGCTCTCCACGGTGTTCCCTGCGGAGCTGTCAGGGAAGCTGCGCATCCTCCTTGTAAGTACCGCCCACAGCTCGTGTTTGCTGCAGGTATGTTGGTTCCTCCTTCTGCCTCCCTCATGTGCAGCAGTGCAGATACAGTGGAGGGGCTCCCCACCGTTCTCCCTGCGGAGCTATCAGGGAAGCTGCGCATCCTCCTTGTAAGTACCGCCCGCCCACGTGTGTGTGTGTGTGTGCGTCAGGAGGTCTCCTTCTCCCATCTCCATCTCCCTCGTGGGTCGTACAGCAGTGGCAGCAGTGCAGACACCTTCATTGGAGGAGCTCTCTACACTCCTCCCTTCCCTTCCCTGCCGGGCTGTTGGAAAAGCTGCACATTCTCCTTGTAAGTGCGTGCGTGTGCTTCAGGAAGGAGGGCTTCCCTTCCCATCTGGCTCAACTCAATGCATCAGTGCAGTGCAGACAGCGTTGATGGGCTCTTTCTTTATGCTTCTCCTCTCCCTGCCGAGTTTTGAGGCGCCTCACAAAGCGTTGATGGGCTCTTTCTTCATGGTTCTCCCTACCGAGTTGTCGGGAAAGCTGCGCATTCTCCTTGTAAGAACCGCCCACGTGTGCATGCATGCGTGCGTGCGTGTGTGTCGTGCTTCAGGTAGGTTCTTGCTTCCGATTCGCTCATGAGCCGTACAGTATTGTCCTCCTGGCTGGTCCTCAAGGCTCAAGGTGTTTGGGCGGCACGGGAGAGAAGCCATTCGCAATGAGCTGAGCTGGGCTTTAACCTGCTCATGGTCCTTGTGGGGGGGGAGAGGTGGCGGAGAGAGGGTAGTGAACAATGCAAGAAGGGGTATTTTCGTCCGCTCACTCATGCCTCACTGTCCCTGCCCTGCCTCTTCCCCCTGCCCCCACCCCCTCCCCTCCCACCCCCTGCCTCCTCCCCCTCCCCTCCCACCCCCTGCCCTCAAGGCTCAAGGTGTTTGGGCAGCACGGACGAGAAGCCATCACCACTGAGCTGGGCTTTAACCTTCTCAGGGCCCTCGTGGAGAGAGGTGGGTGGCGGAGAGGGAAGTGACGAAGAAAGGAGGAGGTATTTCTGATTGCTCACTCGTGTCTCACTACCCTGCCTCTTCCCACTGCCCTTCCCCCTCCCACCCACTCCCACCCCCTGCCCTCAAGGGTCAAGGTGTTTGGGCAGCACGGACGAGAAGCCATTACTACCGAGCTGGGCTTTAACCTGCTCAAGGTTCTCGTGGGGGAGAGGGAGGTGGTTGAGAAGGGAGCGGCGGAGAAAAGCGACGAGTCGGGAGGAGGGGAGGAAGTTACGGAGGGAGAAGAGAAGGAAGGGAAGGGTGAAGGGAAAGAGGAGAAGAGTGAGGAAGTGGAGGAGAAGGGGGAGGGGGGTAGGGAGGGGGGAGGGAAGGAGGGGTCTGAGGGTGGAATAAGGTGGGAGCAACTGGCTCTGATCTGGCCACACCTGGTTATCACGGTGAGTTGACCTGTGAGTCGACGTCGTCGACTGGGTAAACAATATCCTAGAACTCTTGGGTATGGTTTTTTAGGCGCCTCAAAAAGTTTTGAGGCGCCTCAAAACTCGACGACGACTGAGTAAACAATATCCTATGGCTCTTGGAAATGATTATATGTGTTTTGCTGGTCCTTTTTCTCGCAGATCGTGCCCATGGAGAATGTGAACGGGAGGAAGAAGGTGGAGGCAGGCGAGCTTTGTGAACGACGAAACGGTGAGATGTGATGTAACGAGCAGAGATGTAACGAAGAGGAGAGATGCAATGTAACGACGGGCGGGGTTGTTGTAATGTGAAGCACAAATGGAGCTTGATTTCAGAAGATGTGGGTAGACCAAAGAACTGGGACCACCACCATAGAGAGATTCACTTGAATCATGCAACTGGGGTGTGTAGCACTCCACAATCACGTGGTTTTCCATTCACAAGAATTGCTACCACGCGGCATGAAATGGCTGCTTGGTTCTTGAAATTGCTCAAGCACAGTTGATTACGTGACGTTGGCTCTCTCATAGGGAACCAATCCTCCGTGAATAATTTTCTAAGCAATACACATTATTGTTAATTCTAAGCAATACACATTATTCTTAATTCTAAGCAATACACATTATTCTTAATTCTAAGCAATACACATTATTCTTAATTCTAAACAAATAGTTTTCAAGAAATGAGCACACTGAGGCAGGCTTCCTGCTTTTCACTCAACTCAATCCGTTGATCTCTAGCCCTTCCCCTTCCCCATGGCCCCTTCTCCATGGCCCATCCCCCATGGCAGGGCGTGGTGTGGACATTAACAGGAACTGGGACTGCGACTGGGGCGTGAAAGAAAAGGTAGGTTACCACACCACACCATGCCACACCACACCATGCCACACCACACCATGCCACGCCGCACCATGCCACACCGCACCATGTCACACCTCGCCGTGCCTCACCGCACCATTGAGACTGTAGCCCGTGCTCTCTCCCTCCTCCCTTGCTCTTCCTCGTGCAGGACTACAACCCTCTGGAGTCTGGAGGACTCCATCAGTAGTCTCACTCTCCCTCACTCCCTCACCCCCTCACTTCTCAACTCCCTCTAATATCCCTTTGCCTCCCAGGACGACAACCCTTTAGTGGAGGCCCCTGGGACTCGTGCATTCAGCGAGCCAGAGGCAGAGGCAGAGGCGGTGAACTGGCGGTTTGGCTGTTTGAACCTCACCGTTTCGATTCGCCCTTATCATCTCCCTTCCCAGGACTACAACCCTCTTGAGGAGGCCCCTGGGACTCACGCATTCAGCGAGCCAGAGGCAGAGGCAGTGAGGCACCTGGCAGTGTGGTTCCAACCACACGTGTGGTGTGAGTGAACGGTAAACCAACCTCGCCATTCACACACACAACCCCTCTCTCCTGCCTTGCTCTCTTGCTCTCTCACCCCCAACCTCAGGACTACAACCCTCTGGAGGAGGCTCCTGGGACCCACGCATTCAGTGAGCCAGAGGCAGAGGCGATGAGGCGGCTGGCGGTGTGGTTCCGACCGCACGTGTGGGTGAACGTGCATTCGGGCATGGAGGCGTTGTTTACTCCGCTGGACCACAGGGGGGATGGTGTGGATGCAAACACACTTGCAGCCATGCACGTGAGTGGAGAATACAGGGAGGGAGAAGTAGTGTGCTGTGAACGTGTGGGTGAACATGTGGGTGAACGTGTGGGTGAACATGTGGGTGAACGTGTGGGTGAACGTGCATTCGGGCATGGAGGCGCCTTTGTCCCCCGTTGACCACCGGGGAGATGGCGTGGATAAGAGCACCCTCCCTGCCATGCATGTGAGTGAGTGAGTGAGTGAAAGGGGGGCAAGGAGGGAAGGTATGGGTGTTCTGGGTGCACGTGTGGGTGAAGGTGCATTCGGGCATGGGGGCTCTGTTTACTCGCCTGGAGGCTGGACCACAGGACGGGCAAGTCGTTTAACAGTAGACACTTTGCGGATCGGATTGCGAAGCAAGCGCAACATAGACCAATGGTGCCAATTCATTCTAAAAAAATACTCAAGATTACTTGACCTCATTGCTGCCGTTCCAGTCACCGTCTGACTCGTTCCTACCCACTGCTGTGCTCGGTGTGTCACGAAATCAATCCCATGTTTCCACGGTCCACCCCTCCAACATCAATCTCTCCTCTCTTCCCCCCTCCTACTTCTCTCCCCTCGCCAGTCCCTCTTGGAGAATCATAGCCTTACATCTTCCACGTGCCTTCCTCTCCTCCCTCTCTCTCCCCTCGCCAGTCTCTCTTAGAGCGCCTGGATGCAAGCCACTGTGGTGCTCGCTGTGTCATCGGCTCTGGCGGGGGCTTTGTGGGGTGAGTGCTGCGAGGTTGAACTTGGTGCTGCGAGGTTGAAAGTGGTGCTGCGAGGTTGAAAGTGGTGCTGCGAGGTTGAAATGCATATGTTCCCCATGAAGCCTCTCTAGCCATCCAAGTTTCCCAAGCCTCTCAAGCCTCCCATACACTCCTTCCAGCCACCCACCCCCCTTCCTCGTCTCCCCTCTTCGCCTCCCCTCTTCGCCTCCCCTCCTCGCCTCCCCTCCTCGCCTCCCCTCCTCGCCTCCCCTCCTCGCCTCCCCTCCTCGCCTCCCCTCCTCGCCTCCCCTCCTCGCCTCCCCTCCGTGCCTCCCATAAGTACTCGCACAGGGACATGCTCCAACTGCTTTCCACCATGGCACTGTGATGTGTGTTCTCTTCCTCTCTCCCTCTTTTTCTCTTTTCCGTTATCAACACCCTGTAGGTACTTTGCCCATGGCACGGCCACTGACTGGATGCACGATGTGCTCTGAGTACTGTCAGCATGGCGTGGAGGTGCTCTGAGTACTGTCAGCATGGCATGGCATGGCGTGTCAGCAAATGCTTCCTCACACGCTCCACCCGTTCCCCTCCTCCCCGCCCCATTCGCCTTCCCTCCCCTGCAGATATTTTGCCCACGGCATGGCCACTGACTGGATGTAAGATGTGCTGCGAGCGTTTGCAGCATGGTTGTGGGATGTTGAGTCCTCATTCCCCCAATCCCCCATCCCCCTCCACAGGTACTTTGCCCATGGCACGGCCACTGACTGGATGTACGACGTGTTCCCTCCCCTCTCGCTTCCCCTCCCTTTCTTACTCCATCATTCCACCTCTCGTCCCCCCTCTCTCTCCCCCCCTCTATCTCCACCGCAGCTACTTTGCCCACGGCACGGCCACTGACTGGATGTACGATGTGCTGCGAGTGCCACTCGCCTTCACGTTTGAGGTGAGAGCACCCTTGCAGCACAGCTGAAAAGTTGAGGCGCCTCAGAAATCAAGTTTGAGGTGACGGACAGCATTCCAGCTGTTGGACGTTTTTATTCTCCTTCCGTGCTTTGTTTCAGTCCTGTATTTCACTCCATCCCTGCATTGTCTCATTCTCTCTTTCCCTATCGCAGTCTACAGTGCCGTGTTACAGAGCCTGCACCCCCTCTTTCCATGCACCTTGTTCCGCGTTTTGCTTTTGTTCCCTCCCTCTGATCCATCCCGACACGTGCGCTGAATTTGCGTCATCACCCATCCCCCACCCCCACATACGCACACATCCTGACTGCACTTGGGCCTTCGGCCGCGTCACATCCCTTCCCCCATCCCTTCACCCATCCCTCCATTTCCTCGGCTAATCGCCAGACATTTGGAGATGAGAGTTTTCCCACCTCCGACTGCTTCCCACTCTTCAACCCCATCACAACTGATAAGTTCCAGGTACCCACTCCGGCTCCCCTGTGCTATCCCATAGAGTAGTAAGCATGCTCTTTTTGAAAGGTCAGCAATTCTTTTTGCTACTTAACACAGTGCATGGTTCCTGATTCCCACCACTACAGCAGCACTTTCTGCCACAAATTGCGTCACTGCCTTGCTTGGCATGTGCTTTCGCTTCATGCCTATTAGGTATGTCCCTTACATTTGCCCTCTCTCTCTTTCTTTCCCTATGCCTCCTCCAATGAAATGAATGCATGCAGGAGGTGGTGAACTCATGGACAGCACTCTTCGTCTCCTTCCTCGCTCTCCACCCTGACACACTCCACAAGATTCCCCACCGCCTGCAACCCCTTTTCACCTTCACTCTCCCTCCACCTCCCCCTCCACTTCCTCTTCCAGTTTCACTCACTCCACACCACCCCACCACACATATGGCCTCTCATCTCGTCTCGCTTTCACGACTGCAGATGCCGTTGCCTCATCTGCACTTTCTGTTGCCTCTTGTACTCCTTTTAGGCCTCTCTGCTATGGTCCCACGGTTGTTTGCTGTTGCTGTACGGTCAGAACATACACGAAGGCGCATAATGCGTCGACTACTTCGCAGGCAATGGTGAACATCAGATGCCCGAGAACCATTTCTGTGATAATGATGTACATTATTCATGGCCCTTGCTCTGGCACTGCTTGCTCCTAAAGACTGCCTGCTTCTGAAGAAGTTGCACTGTATGCACAGCTAAACAATGCACTAGCCAAAGTAACTGAAGGATGGTTATTGAGCTGGTTATTGTGCTGTGCAGGGTTTTTTTTTTTTTTTTTTTTTTTGGTTGCGAAGCAACCCTTTACGATCGATTTTGCCAAATTTTATTTTCATATTTATTAATTTTAAATAAAATATGAAAATAAAATTCATAAACTACAGCACCCTTCCCATACTGTGCATATTGATTAGTTGTCAATCTTGTTCACAATACATCAAACCATATGATTTTTTTTTATCATATGTTTTGTGCAGATGTGTTGTACTGTTTGCATTATATGTTTTACTATTAAATGGTGTTGTAGTAATGATAAATAAATGCATGTGCATAAAATAATGCTATATGCATAATGTTCAATATGATATGTCATGAATCATTATGCACATGTATGCACATAATAAAATGCGTGACAGTTAACGACCCAATAACTAAGCTACCGCCATCCAGGCCCCTAGATTCGTTTTGAGGTAGTCTGAGGCCTCAGAGTACACCCCTCCTGGAACTCTGTCTGTCAGAGGTGCCTCAAAATTTTAGTCTGAAAATTCAGACAAGCACAAATTTTTTTGTCTGAACTGTCAGAGTTACTTCAAATTTTAAGATGTTCATGCAGTTTCGTAAAAGCAGTTATAATAGCATTGAGGCTGATTACAGCCTACCATACCAACGCATCAGGCAACGTGCTCGTGCTCGTGCATCGCCTCTGCTCATGTCGGCAGCGTTCCAGTGTTTTTGTCACGTGCAGCGCATGGTTGTTTCTGCTCTGCTGATCTCATTTCGTTTTGTCGTGTGTGTGATTACCGTTCTGTACCCATTTTCTCGCATGTGTGCCGATTTTGTCAGTTTTGGATTTGCTTTTCAAGCGATTCGATCGTTCACCCGATCTGTATCAGGTGGGCCAAGTGCCACGCAGCTGAGCTGGCAGCAGGCAGATTTGTTGCTTGGCGCGGCATGTGAGGATCAGACAAGTGCCACACGAAACTTTCAGTACGAATCAGGAACTTCGCAATTCACACCAGTGCGTGCTGCAGATGTTTTTACAGCGAATCAGCATCAAAGTCGCCTATTCTTTACAATACATTGAGAAAGCTTGCTTTCTTATTTTTATCAATTGGCATCGTTCTCATTACAACTGGCTTATTACAACATTTGCATCGAGATTGAACACAAGCTAGTGCATGCTAATATCACTAGCTAAGATGTACCCTATCCAAGTGGCATTAGCAAGGCGTTCTACGCTGGGGTGGGTGGTGGGGATGTTGAGTGAGCCGTTTGAAATAGAGAAACGTGGGTGGAGGGAAATGAGCTCCAACCCACGGTTTTTGTAGTTGGAGAAGGGCGTTTAGCGCGCTTCGACGATGCCAATTGTGCAGTACAAGCAGCTTCGCTTTCACAATACACAATTTTAAAAAACACAATGTGTGTTTAAAAATTATAATATTGAGAAAGCTTGCTTTCTTATTTTTATCAATTGGCATCGTTCTCATTACAACTGGGGTCTCTGAGACATGGGCAGCGGGGGCCTCCTATGGCGTACGAGCGCCTCTGTGTGTTGCGCCGAAGACACCGCCTGCGTCGGATCTTGCAGGTTGCGGGATGCTGTGATGAGAGGCTCGACGTATGGCGTGACGTACATTTCCTTAGCTGTGTCGCTTCGCCATCTGCCCAGCCGTTTGAAGACTCTGTCTGGCACTCCAGTGTTGGCTGCTACTGTGGCCGCGCCTTTTCGGAAAGAGTGAGTGCCGAGCTGCAGCTCTCCCAGACCAACTTTTGCGAAAGCTTCCTTACACCAGTTCCGAATTGTAGTGTATGAAGGCGGCTTCGCTTGGCCTTTGCTGCTTGAAGCGTGCCCGAAGACACGAATCAACGGTCCCTCTGACTGAGGACCATAGCCGGCGAGTTGGATGAAGCGTCGGGTGCAGCGCACTGGGCAACAAGGGTCTGTCGTTGCTGCAATGGGTATCCATGTTCCGTGACCGGCCTGATCGGTCTTAGAGTGTGGTATGAGGATCCACATGACCTCTTCGTCGAATTGGATGTCTTGCCATTGTATGGCCACTAGGTCGGAGTATCGCAGAAATCCTGAGTACATGAGGATGGGGATCAGCCCTTTCTGAAATTCCGCAGGGTCGTCAGACTGCAGGTAACTCCCGGCCATGTCGCGGACTTGTTGGATCGATACGGGTTCCTTCAGACGAGTAGGGCGGGGGCAGTGTCGTTTTGCACAGTCGCGGACTTGGGTGGTAAACGGACCGATTGTTGGGCATTTGTTCCCAGTCATGCGATGGGCGAAGCTTACTGCCGAGCACGTCAGCTGCACCACGGACAGGGTGGCTTTGCGTCGGATTGCGTGAACCAGGTATAGTGCGAGTGTCATGTCGGAAGCTGGAAGAAAGGAGCGATCCACTTTTGTGCAAAATGCTCGAAGCTTGGCCCAGTATGGTTCGTATGTCCGGATCGTAGAATCGGCGCGTGACTGCGCGAGCATTTTGATCAGTTGGTCGTGTAACTTTGGGAGCAAATCTGAACACAGGAGTGGACAATATGCATTAGTCAAATACCACTCGCAGTGCAATGATTGGGCTATGCGGTAGTCCCGTGCCCGAGAAGGCAGTAGAATGGGACCCTGTATCTAGGCATTGGCTTCCGTGTGTGAGAGGGATGTGCGCGTGGATGTGTGGAGCCCAAGTACATAGGGAGGGTTGCAAAAGTGGCCACCAACTTGCGCCTGGCCAGTGCGGGACTATTAATGTGAGTGATGCATGGGTGCGTTGTGCATGGTGGAGGACGGCTGGGACCAGTTGGGGTGGGGGGAAGGCGAAGTTGTTTTCGGCTGTCCATGCGATCGAGAACGCATCAACTGCGATGGCTTCCGGGTGGGGGATCTTGGTGCAAAAGCGCGAGAGTTGGGTGTTGTGAGAGTTTGCAAAGAGGTCGATGGAATGCGGACCCCAACGACGTTCTAAGATGCGAAACCACGGCTTCTTCAACGCGTAGTCGTCGTGGTCGACCATTTTTGAAAGCTCGTCAGCATGTGAATTGAGCTCTCGCGGGATCCATTCAATGATCAAGCGCGTGCCGAGCCCCATGCATGTTCAGATGATGCTTTTGCAAGCCATTGTGAGGTCAGAGCTGTGAGAGCCGCCTTTGCGACGGATGAAGAATACGCCCTGGTTGTCCACCCGCACGAGAACGTGTTTTTGCTTGATCTTGTTGGCGTACGTTTGGAGCGCCCAAAGGACGCCTTCGATCTCCCGCCGCGTGCTGGACGTTGCCTGTAGTGGCTCTGACATGGTTGCGCTCGCTTCTTCGAGGCCACCCGGAAATGTAGTTAGAGTGGCGCCCCAACCATGAGAGCTGGCATCCACATGAATTACCGCATCGTAGCTGTTCCGGACGTGGAAAGGTGCACCGTTGAACCGGTCGAACTCCTCAAGCCAAAAGTGTAGCTCCTCTGCTGCGGCTGGGGGGATGACCACGTTGCTTTTCCATGACGGTGCGTCGTTGATTACTTGTAACATGGCGTGGCTGAATGCGCGAGCGGTCGCGCCAAGTGCGACCCCCATTGATGCGAGCATGCCTGTGATTCTGGCCACGTGGCGGACCGGGACTGGTCGGCATGCCTTGCTTGCGCTCAGGAGGTTTTGGATGGTTGCATGTAGTGAGGCTCGTCGGTCGGGACCGATGGAGAATCGACCGGTATCGGTTTCCAGCTCTACACCCAAAAATCGTAGGCGTTGCGATGGTGACAGCTGTGATTTCTTCGCATTTATCACGAGTCCTGCCTCTTTAAGGTCCAATATCACACGCTGGCAGATCGCTTGCGCATGGTCTTTCGACTGACAGAGGAATAAGATGTCGTCCACGTAAGGGATGACTCGGATGCCTTGTTCTCGCCAGCGCCGAGCCAGTTGCTTGATGAGCTGCGTGAAGACGAATGGAGCTGTCGCGAGGCCAAATGGCAGTGAACGAAATGCGTACGTGCGCCTCCCAAATTCGAAGCCGAGGAACTTCCAGCATGATGGGTGGATGTCGATGTGGTGGTAACCGGATTTAAGGTCAATGGAGAACATCCAATCCCCAACGCGTGCCAGGTCCGCCACGCGGTTGAGCCCCTCGTACTTGAACTTGGGGACGATTAAGCTTGCGTTGACTTTCCGCAGATCAAGAATGAGTCTGCATTTGTCTTTTTGCTCGACCACATTGAGTGGACTTATACACGTCAGCTCCGTTGCGGGCATCTGGACTGCTGCTCCGGTCTCTAGGAGTTCTTGGATAGCGGTACGCGTGAACGTAGCATGCGTGTTTGCCCCGACATGGTTGCGATCGTGGAAGGGTTGTGGTGGGCCGTGGCTCCATGGTAGCCAATAACCCCTGGCGATGACGGAAAGGACGAGGCTGCAGGGACACCAGGAGCTCCACCACGCAAAGGTCGCACGAAGTCGACCGCGCATTTGTGTAATGGTTTTGTCCGTGACGGCAAATTCATACGGATCGTCGTAACATACCGCCTCGCACTGTCGTGCTCCTGTAATTGAGGCAAATGGGGTAGGGTTGGGAGTTCCATTTGACGCATGCATGTGCGTGTGCATGTACGCGCAATCGTTGATCAATGGTGTGAATGAGATTGCCTATCTATCGAAAGGACAACAAATATGTCGTGCGCGCGCCGACGCTTCTTCTTCTTCTTCTTCTTCTTGGTTTTTTTTTTTTTTTTTTGCTCCATGGGCACCCTGATCATGGTAGGCAAGTAGGTGTCACTCTCTGGACCCCCTCCTCTTTTTTTTTTTTTTTTTTTTTTTTTTTGTCTCATCTAGCACCGTGGCTAGCCCTTTTTCCGATACATCACATCGCGCTTTTTTTTTTTTTTTTTTTTTGCTCGCCTTGTCATCCACTTGGTAAGACGTGGTTGTGCATGCCTTTAGTGCATGTGGGCTGGTGCTTTGAACCATGGACATGCGTGTCCACCGTGCTTTGTCTTGTTCTCTCTCTCTCTCTCTCTCTCTCTCTCTCTCTCTCTCTCTCTCTCTCTCTCTCTCTCTCTCTCTCTCTCTTCCTCTCTCTCTCTCATGCTCTGCACCTCCTCTGTGTGTCTAGAGGCTCTTTGCAAAATAGTAAATCAAGGAACTTTTTATTAAATCAACCAACACACATTGCAATGCTTCCTAGCATTCATCACCCCACCGGGTGGCCAAATACATGGGACCGAGGGGTTGTTGTTCCCCTTCCCTATCCTAGGCCCAAAGCCTATTACTACCCTTCACTAGGGCTGGCCTCTTGCCATCGCAAACCCCTAGGGCTGCCCACGGTTTTCGCACTCAAGAGTGCACCGTGCCTAGCGCCCAAGGCGCCTAATCCCTTGGCCCGCTCCTACACCACCGGAGCGGGTCCTTGGCCGCCATGCCCGTTCCTAGGGCAGGCACTTGCCACATGTCCCGGCTGGCCGCAGCGGAAGCACGAGCCCCGAAACCCACGACAATTGGCCGTGGGCGGGGGGGCCCGCTTGGGTAAGAACGGCATCGGCCCGTTGTTTCCGCCGCGGGTGACACGAGCGTATGCACTTGCCGAGCGGTCCATTGCAGCCATATCCGCGACCGCCTGCTTGAAGGGTCGAGAGGTCAGCAGGCTCTTCTGCTGGTACAGTTTGAAGCGTTTCGCCGTGCGGAAGTCGGAAGCGTCCTCCACTTGAAGCACCTCGAAACGCCCCGAGATGAGGTTGAGCGCGTGTGAGATGAGTTCGAGTCCGCCCGCCGAGTCGCCTCGCTGCGCCTTGTATTCCGCGTGCAGCAGGTACGCACGCAAGTCCTCCAGCAGCTCCGCTTGCTCTCGCACGGAGTCGTTGACGAAAGTCGCCGCCGAAAAGGTGAGGTTAGAAGAAGGAAGGGGGGGGAGGTTTTCCGTGCCAATAAAATTAGCAGTGTTGACTGGAGCCTCACCAGCTTCATCTTCAGAGTCGTCGGTGTCGTTGTCGACCGCCGGAGCAGGGGGAGCGGATGTCGCTGCGTCGTTGTCATGCCGGTTCGTACGTGCTCCTCGCGTGCCTTTTTCCTTTTTCGCGTTTTCTTTTTTAGCCGACGCAGATGCAGCGGGTAGTGCAGTTTCCGCAGCTGTAACGCTGACGGGCTGCTGCTGTAGAAGGGATAGCAGCGCGTTGACCTGGTCCGGGGTCAACGCCTGCGTCAGTGCAGGGGCGGTCGTCGCGTCAGACGAGGAGACCGCAGTCCGCCTCCTCTGGCGCTGACGCGACGGTCCAGCCGCGGGTGCTGGTGTGTGCTCGGCGTCAGGTGCGTGTGCCGCGCCAGTTGCCGTCGCCACTTGCGCCGCAGGTGCCACAGGCGCCACTGGCGCCACTGGCGCCACAGGGGCCGAAGGGTGCTGCTGGGCGTCGGCACTTTTGTTGACCTCGAGCCCGCCCAGCAGCACGTCCACTGCAGTCGGGGCGGGCGGTCCATCTTCTGCCCGGCGCTTGTTACGGCGGTCGCCCGCAAAATCGCGGGTGTTACGGTCGGAGTCGGAAGCGGGGTTGGACGAGTTCCCGTTGTTAAGTGTCGTCGTCGGTGCCATCGTTGATCGATTGAAGTTAAAAATGTCGCTAAGTAAAGTCGAGGGTGACTCGCCTCTAGGAAGCGATTTTGTTCTAGCCAGCTTGGAAGGAGAGAAAGACTACGTGAGCGGAAATGTTGAGTGAGCCGTTTGAAATAGAGAAACGTGGGTGGAGGGAAATAAGCTCCAACCCACGGTTTTTTTTTTTTTTTTTTTTTTTTTTTTTTTTTTTTTTTTTTTTGTAGTTGGAGAAGGGCGTTTAGCGCGCTTCGACGATGCCAATTGTGCAGTACAAGCAGCTTCGCTTTCACAATACACAATTTTAAAAAACACAATGTGTGTTTAAAAATTATAATATTAGCGATAACTTACATGTGACGAGATTTTGTCTTCAGAAATCTCGTAATCACGCAACCATTTCCTCAGCGAAACTGGAAGATATTCTCGACGAACGAGTGTATTTGGATGTCCCAGCTGTCGAAGTGAGCGTTGCTCACGTCCTGGCACTCCACTGCCATCTCGGAAGTGGGCATATCGGAAGGAAACTTCCAGGAAACTTTCCTCCGATAAGCGCGCAGAGTGTACCCCCAATACAAGTCTGAGGCTCAGCCTACCCTAGTAAAATTAGGCTGAAATTTCAGACAACTCATAAGAAAAAACTCTGGAAAATCAGACAAGGTACATAAATAAATTCTTGGAGTTCAGACTAGGTACAAAAAAAAAGTCTGAACGGACTCTGATTCAGACTCCAAAGTCTGATATCTAGGGCACTGCCGCCATCCCCTACCTAGCATGGGGGGGAGGTCAATAGCATAGATTTTGAATAATCAACTATCACATGAAACAACACAATCTGTAAATCCTAAAAAAATGGTTAACGCTATCAAATCCAGTTCGAAGTGGCAACACACGAGTCACTTTGTACGCCAATGAACCTTTTGTGAAATGATAGACCTGAGCCATCTTTTTAAAATTCACAGACATGCATTGTTGATGCAATGATGAACATAAAATAATACACATGCATGCATACAATGACACATACGCACACATACACACACACACATACGAAGGCAAACTAACGATAATAGAATCGCATACAAATGCACAAACTAAAAAAAAAAAAGTAGGAAAAAATGAAAACAGAAGATGGAAAATTTATGAACAGCAATCTAAATTAAATTCCACAATCCAACATTTCCCAATCGCTTGGCTCAATCATAAGGTAGTTAATCTGGCGTACGCGAAACCTGGTGAAGAAAGAAAACAAGCATCACAAGACGAAGAAAGGAACGAGTAGAAGGGATAAAGAGCGAATACTGTCAGAGTTATATGACATAGCTACTGTAGGCTATAGTGGGGTAGCACATATGGGGTACAGTTGCCTAGGGTTTGCCTTTTGTACCCAACTTTCACTTAGTCATTTCATTCCTGTTTTCTTGATTCACATGGTATAGAGCGGGTTCCTACATGGGACCGTTCCTTCCTAAGGGCCCACCATAAGAATTTTTTTTTTAGCTGCCCGCGCACATTGCGCCCTGCCCTAAAATTTTTTTTTTAGCGGCCCCTACGCTGCCCCTACGCGGCCCCTACGCCGCCTCCCACGCGCCCCCTATGCGGCCCCTGGCGGCGCCCTGACGAGGCCCCTGCCGGCGCCCTATCGCGGCCCCTGACGCGCCCCCTAGTGGCGCCCTGACGCGGCCCTGACGCGGCCTGACGCGGCCCCTGGCGGCGCCCTGACGCGGCCCTGCCGTGGCCCCTGACGCGGCCCTGACGCGGCCTGCCGCGGCCCCTGCCGCGGCCCTGAAGCGGCCCCTGACGCGGCCCTGACACGGCTCTGCCGCGGCCCTGACGCGGCCCTGACGCGGCCCTGCCGCGGCCCCTGGCGGCGCCCTGACGCGGCCCCTGACGCGGCGCCTGACGCGGCGCCCTGACGCGGCCCCTGACGCGGCCCCTGACGCGGCGCCCTGACGCGGCCCCTACCGCGGCCCTGACGCGGCCCTGCCGCGGCCCCTGACGCGGCCCTGACGCGGCCTGCTGCGGCCCCTGCCGCGGCCCTGAAGCGGCCCCTGACGCGGCCCTGACGCGGCCCTGACGCGGCCCCTGCCGCGGCCCCTGGCGGCGCCCTGACGCGGCCCCTGACGCGGCGCCCTGACGCGGCCCTGCCGCGGCCCCTGACGCGGCCCCTGCCGCGGCCCCTGACGCGGCCCCTGACGCGGCCCCTGTCGCGGCCCCTGACGCGGCCCCGCCACCTACCTTTCCGGCCACGCCGCCTCCTCTCAGCGGCCCCGCCGCCTCCTCCCAGCGGCCCCGGACGCCGCCCTCTCAGCGGCCCCGCCGAGCCGCCCAGCAGCCTAGCCGCCCAGCAGCTGAGCCACCGAGCCGCCCAGCAGCCGAGCCGCCGAGCCGCCTAGCAGCCGAGCCGCCCAGCAGCAGAGCCGCCGAGCCGCCCAGCAGCCGAGCCGCTGAGCCGCCCAGCCGCCGAGCCGCCCAGCAGCCGAGCCGCCCAGCAGCCGAGTCGCCGAGCCGCCCTGCAGCCGAGCCACCCGAGCCGCCCTGTCCGGTAAGAGCAGCGCCTCTCTCACAGCACTGCCCTCACCCCACTGTTTGCGCTGCTAGTCTACTGCTGTCATGGCTACCCCTAGTGTCCTCGCTTTTGACGCTGAGGGTCGGGCCATTGACTTTGACGTCTGGATAGATGACCTGCAGCTTTTCTTACAGTGCGATAGGGCAGACGGCCTCTCCCTCTTTGACCTCACTTCTGGTGCCTCTCCTGCCCCCGCCACTGATGCTGACGAAACTGTTCGCTCCCAGTGGGCCACGCGCGATGCTGCTGCACGTCTTGCTGTGCGTCGCCACCTGCCTACCTCTGAGCGTGCGCACTTTAGCCAGTGCAAGAGTGCTCAGACCTTGTACGATGCTGTAGTTGCACGCTACTCCTCCCCTGCCACTGCTGCACTGAGTCGCCTCATGCTACCGTACCTCTTCCCTGACCTTGCTGCCTTTCCCACAGTCGCTGACCTCATTACGCACCTACGCACTAGTGACACTCGCTACCGCGCTGCGCTTCCTGCTGAGTTCTGCGCCAAGAACCCCCCCCCCATGTACATCACCCTCTACTACATAGTCACCCGGCTCCCTGACTCCCTTCGCGTAGTCAGGGACCACTTCCTCTCAGTTTGCCCCACCACTCTCACCGTTGACCTCCTCGAGAAGTCCCTCCTAGCAGCAGAGAAGAGCATAGTAGCTGTAGGAGCCTCTCGTGGTGACCCTCGCACCCCCATCTTTGAGGGGTGTTCCCCCTCCCCCCTTTTGCCCTCTGTTGCCTCTGCTGCTGCGGCCGACCTCGTTGGGCTTGAGTCGGTCGGTGCGGCGTCTACCCCTAGCGGGAGACGCCGCCCTGGCAAGGGCAAGGGGGGCAGGGGCGCTGGAGGAGCTAGCGGGGGCGGTGGAGGCGGCAGTGGAGGCGGTGGAGGAGGTGGGGGTGGCGGTGGGGGTGGTGGCGGGGGTGGAGGTGTCGGTGGCGGCAGTGGAGGCGGAGGCGGCAGCGGCAGTGGCGGAGGGAGCGGAGGTGGCGGCGGTGGAGGAGGAGGCGGCGGAGGAGGTGGAGCTGGTCGGGGTGGCGCTGCGCAGAGGGTCGGCTCCGGTGGTGGTCAGCGCCAGCAGCAGCAGCAGCACCAGCAGCGCACTCGTGACATCCCCTCCCCTCAGCAGCTCCGTGAGTGGTACACTGCACGCCAGAGGGGTGGGGGTACTGGTCCGTGCACCTACGTCCTCCGCACCGGCGACCGCGCGGGTGAGCAGTGCGGGGGTGCGCACTCCACCCAGCGCTGCTTTGGCCGCCTGACGGACGCTTGGCATCACCAGTTCCCTGAGGCCACTGAGATCCCCCGCTGGGGTGAGCTGTCTAGGGCGGGTGTGGCTGTCTTTGACCTTGACTTTGATGCTATTCTTGCTGCCATGTATACTGTGACTATTAGTGATGAGGGTGACTGTTACCGGTGTTTTCCGCCCGACCCGGGCATTGAGACTGCTGCTCTAGGTACTGGTGAGGCTGCTGCTCTAGGTGCTAGCGAGGCTGCTGCTCTAGGTGCGTCTGCTCCCTCAGGTGCTGGTGAGTCTGCTCTCTCAGGTTCTGCGTCGGCTTCGGCCTCCCACACCTTCACCCTTGACTCGGGGGCTTCTCGCTCCTTCTTTCGAGACCGCACCACACTCACGCCGCTTAGCCGGCCAGTTGCAGTCTCTCTGGCAGACCCCTCTGGGGGTCCTGTCCTTGCTCACTTCTCCACTGTCCTCCCGTGTCCGGCGGCCCCCTCTGGTACCCTGTCTGGTCTTTACCTTCCCTCGTTCTCTACGAACTTGGTGAGTGGTGCTGACCTACAGGATGCGGGGGTTCACCAGTTCACTCCTGCGAGTCGGCGGGTGACCCACTGCACGGACGCTCGGACAGGCCGACACCTGGCCACGTTTACCCGTCGGCCGGGGTCGAGCCTGTACACCCTGACCACTGCGTCTCCTCCAGTCACTGCGTCTGGTCAGGTAGCTGCGTCGGGTCAGGTGTTTGCTGCAGCGTCCAGGTCTGGTCCTGAGTCTGCCCCCTGTTCGTGTCGCCTCCTGTCTCACGAGACTCTCCTCTGGCACCACCGCCTTGGTCACCCCTCCCTGCTTCGTCTCCGAAGCATGGCCTCCCGTGTCCTTGTCTCTGGTCTTCCCCGGTCCCTCCCTCCCCTTCCTCCGGGGCCTGGCCCTACCTGCGTCCCCTGTGTCGAGGGGCGGCAGCGGGCTGCCCCTCACTCCTCCCAGTTTCCTCCGACAGAGGCCCCGCTGCAGACGCTTCACATGGACGTGTGGGGCCCGGCCCGCGTCCGTGGACAGGGTCACGAGCGCTACTTCCTGCTGGTGGTTGACGACTACTCGCGTTACACCACAGTCTTCCCCTTGCGCAGCAAGGGTGATGTCACTGAGGTGTTGATCGACTGGATCCGCGCAGCTCGTCTCCAGCTCAGGCAGAGCTTCGGCTCGGACTTTCCTGTTCAGCGTCTGCACTCTGACAGAGGTGGAGAGTTCTCCTCTGGCCTTCTGCGAGCCTACTGTCGTGCACGAGGCATCCGCCAGACCTTCACGCTTCCGGACTCTCCACAGCAAAATGGGATTGCTGAGCGCCGCATTGGCATGGTCATGGACGTCGCCCGTACGTCCATGATGCATGCGGCTGCCCCCCATTTTCTGTGGCCGTTTGCGGTTCAGTACGCGGCGCATCAGATCAACCTTCACCCCAGGGTCTCCATGCCGGAGACCTCCCCAGCTTTGCTGTGGACAGGGAAGGTTGGCGATGCGTCTGCGTTCCGTGTCTGGGGATCTCGGGCGTTTGTCCGCGACTTGTCTGCGGACAAGCTGTCCCCTCGTGCTGCTCCTTGCGTCTTCCTTGGCTTCCCCCCTGACGCGCCAGGGTGGCAGTTCTACCACCCCACCTCTCGCCATGTCCTGTCCTCCCAGGACGTCACGTTTGACGAGTCGGTCCCCTACTACCGCCTCTTCCCCTACCGCACTCCGTCCCTCCCCCCGCCACCGCTCTTCCTTGTCCCAGGTCCCCCCCCGGTAGACCCCCTCCCCCCTCAGGGTCCTGCCCCTTCAGGTGTGTCCCAGGTAGACGCAGTCGAGCCTGTCGAGGTTACTGGTGACTCTGGTGCTGCTGAGGGTGCTGAGCCTGGGGGTGCTGACTCTGGGGGTGCTGAGCGTGTGGGTGCTACTACTTGGGGTGCTGAGCCTGAGGGTGCTGAGCCTGGGGGTGCTACTACTGGGGGTGCTGAGCCTGGGGGTGCTGAGCCTGGGAGTGCTACGCCTGGGGGTGCTACGCCTGGAGGTGCTGAGCCTGGGGGTGCGGAGCCTGAGGGAGCTGGGCCTGCTCGTGTGGCGTCTGGCGGTGCTGAGCCTGGAGGTTCTCCGGGTGCTTCGTCTCGGCGGGAGCCACTCTCTCCACAGGAGCTGCGCGAGTGGTTTGCCCGGCGCTGGAGGCGTGCTGCTGGAGCTGGAGGTTCTTCGGCTGCTGAGGGTGCTGGTGCCGCGGGTCCCGGAGGTGCTCGTACTGGGAGTACTGGAGCTGCTGGGCCTGCGGGTACGACTGGAGCTGGAGCTGCTGAGGGTGTTGGCGCTGAGGCTACTGCTGTCGGTCCTGGAGGCGGTCCTGCTGGGGGTGCTACTGGTGCTGCTGGAGGTACTGGAGCTGGAGGTGTTGCTGGCGCTGGTGCTGCCGCTGGGGGTACTGGTGCTGTCCCTGCTGTGTCTGGAGTCGCCGCGCGGCCTCGGCCGTACTTCGTTCCGCTCCTTCAGCAGGTTCTTGGTCTCCCGCCTTCTACTGGTCCTCCTCCTCCCTTAGCGTGTCCACAGCCTGTCCCGTCACAGTTACAGTTACAGCCGGCCTCCCCACTGCCCGCTCCTTCTCCCTACACTGGTCCTACTGGAGGTCTTGCTGAGCGTCGTGAGCCTGCGTCTCGCCCTGCGTCGCCTGTCCGTGCTGCTCGCACTAGTGCTCGTGGTTCGCGTCAGCGTCCTCCTCCTGTCCCTGGCACGCACCGGATGTCTCTGCGTCCGTCCACTGCTCCTCTGCGTGCCCCTTTGCCTTCTCCTCCTGAGTCCTCTCTTCCTGCTCTTCCTGACCCGGAGTCGGACTCTCTTCGTGCTGCCAGTCCTACTGTCACGCGTCTCCTTGCTACTGTTGTCACTGACCCTTCCTTTGAGTCCACTGCTGCGTCTGCCCTAGTTACTGAGCTCGTCGACTTTGCTGCTCGCTGTCGTCTAGACTACGCTGCTAGTCTTGTTGCTGAGTCTGAGTCTGTCTGTCCTCCGTCCGTCGGGGGTGAGTGTGCCCTTGGCACGGACGTCCTTGAGGACAGGCAGGAGGAGTTCCAGTGTTTGGCTGCTGCTTCACCTCATCTCGTGTCCGTACTGCTTACCCCTGAGGGAGACCCGGATGCACTTGACATCCCGACTCCGCGCTCTTACGCGGAGGCGATAGAGGGTCCCTACTCCTCTCAGTGGCAGGCAGCTATGGACGCAGAGATGGCTTCCTGGAAGTCCACAGGCACCTACGTTGATGAGGTTCCCCCGCCTGGGGCGAACATCGTCAGTGGCATGTGGATTTTCAGGGTGAAGCGGCCGCCGGGTTCTCCGCCTGTCTTCAAGGCGCGTTATGTGGCTCGTGGCTTCAGTCAGCGGCAGGGAGTTGACTACTTTCAGACCTTCTCTCCCACCCCGAAGATGACCACTCTTCGGGTACTGCTGCACATAGCTGCTCACCGCGACTACGAGCTGCACTCTCTTGACTTCAGCACTGCTTTCTTGCAGGGCAGCCTGCACGAGGAGATCTGGCTGCGTCGCCCACCTGGCTTCGCTGGGTCTTTTCCTCCTGGCACCCAGTGGAGCCTCCGGCGGCCAGTCTACGGTCTCCGCCAGGCACCGCGTGAGTGGCACGACACACTGAGGACTACACTTGCGGCTCTTGGGTTTGCTCCCTCTACTGCCGACCCGTCGCTGTTTCTGCGCACCGACACTTCTTTGCAGCCGTTCTACATCCTCGTGTACGTCGACGACTTGGTCATTGCCACAGCTGACACTGCTGGACTCGCCCACGTGAAGTCCGAGCTGCAGAAGAGACACACGTGCACAGACCTGGGTGAACTGCGCAGCTACCTTGGCTTGCAGATCACCCGGGACAGAGCACGCCGCACCATTACCCTGACTCAGTCACACATGGTGCAGCAGGTCCTTCAGCGCTTCGGCTTCACGTACTCCTCGCCTCAGGCCACTCCTCTGCCTACTCGCCACTCGCTCTCAGCTCTGCCTTCGGATGAGTCCGTAGAGTCGAGTGGCCCGTACCCAGAGCTTGTTGGCTGCCTCATGTACCTGATGACCTGCACACGACCTGACCTTGCATACTCTCTTAGCATTCTTGCACGCTATGTTGCTCCTGGGAGACACAGACCGGAGCACATGGCTGCAGCGAAGAGGGTGTTGCGCTACTTGTGCAGTACGTCGGGCATGGGGCTTGTGCTTGGAGGGCAGAGTCCAGTGGTCCTCACTGGACACGCAGACGCTTCTTGGGCTGACGACCAGGCTACGCAGCGGTCGTCACAGGGTTACACCTTCAGCCTTGGTTCCGGCTCTGTTTCGTGGCGGGCTACTCGCTCGTCTTCTGTTCTCGGCTCCAGTTGTGAGGCTGAGATCTACGCCGGGGCCATGGCTGCACAGGAGCTTCGCTGGCTCACCTACCTGCTGACTGACCTCGGAGAGCCGCCTCGTTCTCCTCCAGTGCTCTACGTAGACAACAAGGCCATGCTGGCCTTGTGTCGAGAGCAGAGACTGGAGCACAGAACGAAGCACATTGCTCTTCGCTACTTCCTTGCTCGTGAGCTACAGCAGCGTGGTCAGCTGCGACTTGCGTACGTGGCCTCTGAGGCCAACACTGCTGATATCTTCACCAAGGCACTTGCGCCTTGTGATCATCAGCGCTTCTGTACTCAGCTGGGTCTTGTACCTACCTTGCCTCACTTGCTCACCTCTTGACCTTGTTTGTACTGTTGCATATATATATACTCCTGCTCTTGCTTGTCTAGCCTTATATATATATGTAATCCTGCATGTGAACTGGCCTTGTGGCCTTGAACTTGTGCTCGGAATGTGTGGTGACTTTGTGATCCACCCTGAGCTTGCTTTGCTTTGCTTGACTGGTCTTGTGACCCCTTGTTCTCCCCCACTTTGCCTATGGGGGTGTGTCAGAGTTATATGACATAGCTACTGTAGGCTATAGTGGGGTAGCACATATGGGGTACAGTTGCCTAGGGTTTGCCTTTTGTACCCAACTTTCACTTAGTCATTTCATTCCTGTTTTCTTGATTCACAAATACGGTGAAAGAAAATCAACCGAAAGGAAGAAGCAAAGAAAACAAGACGAATGGTTTCAAAACAAGGGAGAGAGGACAAGAGAGAGAGAACGAGAGAAAGAAAAACAGAGAGAGAACGAACGAGAGAGCGAGAGAGAGAGAGAGAGAGAGAGAGAGAGAGAGAGAGAGAGAGAGAGAGAGAGAGAGAGAGAGAGAGAGAGAGAGAGAGAGAGAGAGAGACCGAGAGAGAGAGAGAGAACGAGAAAGAGAGAACGAGAGAGAACGAACGAGAGATAGAGAGAGAGAGAGAGTTCAAAAACAGAAACTAAGAATGAAGAAACGATGCAGCTACGAATAGAAGGAGTGGCTAATCGAAGAGTCTGAAAAAAGAGAAGGAAGGGTGAAGAACGGATAAAGAAAAAATGGTCACGAAAACCTAGACAAACGTCACTAGATGCGGAATCTATTAAAAGGAAGTACCGGGCAGATGGAGACGGAGCAGCAGATGGAGCGTGAGTACCGGGCTCATATAAACTGGGCTCCACTCACGAGTGGGAGAGACAAAGAAGAAAAGGACATCGAAACCCTAGAGAAGTTAAATTTCGTCGCACGAAAACTGACCCAATAAATTAAAACAGACTAATATGTAAGTCGTTTGTAGCGCAGCTGTAACTGCATCGACTAGGTGTTAAACGGTCTTCGGTTCAATTCTATTAGGTGTGCAGTTTTACCAGATCTTGGTTACAACTCAAGATGATTGTTGGAATGTCTAAGTTTTGTACACTCTATTAGCTTTACAGGTTAATGTAATTTTGCAAAATGCTTCGCAACCTTAAGACGATTTCGTCGCCTCTTGTTTTTTTTTTTTTCACTGCTCGGATTTTCAGAGTTGTAACCTGTACAAAGAAAAATGCATTCTCCAGAAATTTACACTGGTCTATCAGAGGACCAGCTAAAATCAAAACTCTGGCAAATCAGAGAAAACTTCTTCCAAAACAATTACCCAGAAACATCAGAGTGACCCCCAAAAAATCACTGATTTTCAGAGAAACAGAGCAATTTACTCTGATAAAATAAGCCCTAGTGCTGTGCATACAGCAGTAGTTTAGTCTTTAAGCTTTGATGTGGCTGTGCTGATGTTTCTACTTGTTGGTGATTTCTAAGTATGTCATGAAGCCCTGAATAGGCTCCTGATGTCATTGCTAATCAGAGCTAAAAAAAATACTCCCTCAGCTTCAATCCAATTTACAGAAGCCACCTAATTTACAGAAGCCACCAGCTAGATACATCAAAGGCCAGGAAACTAAACACAGGCCTACTGTCCACCACGAAGGCGGAGGACAAGGTGAAGAGTGGACTCCTTCTGAATGTTGTAATCCGCGAGAGTGCGTCCATCCTCCAGCTGCTTACCAGCGAAGATCAAACGCTGCTGGTCAGGGGGAATGCCCTCCTTGTCCTGGATTTTCGCCTTCACGTTGTCAATGGTATCGCTGCTCTCCACCTCAAGGGTGATGGTCTTCCCAGTGAGAGTCTTAACAAAGATCTGCATACCACCGCGGAGACGGAGAACCAGATGCAGCGTCGACTCCTTCTGGATGTTGTAATCCGCGAGCGTGCGTCCGTCCTCGAGCTGCTTGCCGGCGAAAATCAGACGCTGCTGGTCAGGGGGGATCCCCTCCTTGTCCTGAATCTTAGCCTTGACGTTGTCGATGGTATCACTGCTCTCCACCTCGAGGGTGATGGTCTTGCCGGTGAGAGTCTTGATGAAGATCTGCATGGTGCTTGACGAGACTGAGCCTATTAGAATAATAGAGCTGGATGAGAGAAAGCTGGTAGATGAACTCGAAACTGCACGCAAAGTTGAACTGCTGAGAAATGAAGAACCGAGTACTAAATATTCTACTTAGGGTTGATTGAGTAAGGCTGAAGTTTTGATTTAGGTAGAAGATAGTGCCAGGACGAAGATGGTGGGATCAGGGGGAGTCGGCTCGGGAGACGGTTCGGCATGAAAGCCTGGTCAGAGGTAGGGAAAGGGCGAGAATTGCAGTGAGGTGACGGGGTGGGGTGGAGCTAGGGGAAAAGCCCAGATTACTGGGAAACGCGTTCGGAAACTCCAAGAAGCTGCGAGGTTTGGTTGGACACTTCAACAAGCAACCCGGCCTGGAAACACCAACAAGCAACCAGGTACGGACAACCACCTTACCATGGGAACGGTTCGGACTGAGACAGGTTTCAGGCTCGATGACATCGGTTTTCTCCAGTCTGCACCATGATGGCGGTTTGGTCTGGCTCGACAAGGCTGCTGGTCTGGTTCGACTGTGTCGCTGGCATGGATTCTGCCAGCAGCGTATGGCGAAAGTCATTCATTGCATTCATGTCACGTCAACGGCGATAGTGTGGTGGTTGCGACTTGAACGCCACGCGTCGCCAATTGGAAACTGGCGCGGTGAGGGGGGTGATTGTCGCCGTAACTGTTTCGCAGGGCGACTGGCTGAACTCTACAAACAGGATACCTTTCAGCGAAGGCAAAGGAACATTCAACAAACTTCGCTGGGAACTCTGAAGGCTTTCAGCAGGGGCAAAGTTGAAAGCTGCGCGAAGCATCGCTTTCTTTCGTGAAGATTCTTTGACAGCCGAGTTATGGCAACCAGAACCCAAAGATGTTACTTCGAACACTTTTTATGGAGACTTGTTCTGAGTTGTAAAAGAGAGTGCGCAGGTTAACGAATAACGAGAAGGTGATTGAACAGACTGATCATACAATGAAGGCACACGCTAATATAGTGAGTAGGCTAGCTAGGAGGGAACTTCGGGTGAATGAGGTTGGGTGCAGGTTTGGCGAAGAGAAAGGCCGAAGGCGACGCGAGGAGGCTCGGCATCGTTGATGTCGGCCAAACGTGCAGAGTCCGAAAATCGGGGCTGTACGCGAAGCAGTCAACCCCGATAAGGAATTCAGTAAAATTCCTTACAAGACTGGTGGACTAGAAGCGCTGTATGGGTTCAGCATGGGGAAAATATGCCACTCGTAATCAACAAGGGTCTCGATAATATGTTTGGTAAAAAAAATAACGGGTACGGTCACTGCAAACGATGTTTTCACGTGTTTGATAAAACGTTTCGTGGAATCAGTTGTTAGAATCTTACGGGAAAGTTGGGTGTCGACTATCGAGGGGGGAAAGATACAAAGGAGAAACCTAACGGGTTGTACCCCACAGTGAGTACCCAACTAAGCCTAACCAAACTATAACAAAAATACACATATGTTTGACACACCCCCATAGGCAAAGTGGGGAAGAACAGAGGGTCACAAGACCAGTCAGGAAGTGCAAAGCAAGCTCAGGGTGGATCACAACGTCACCACGCAGTCTGAGCACAAGCAAGAAGGCCACAAGGCCAGTTCACATGCAGAAATATATATGTAACAACAACAGTACAGTGATATCTACCTACAAGAACAAGCATGCAGGAATACATATAAATCATGGTACAAACAAAGCCTACAGCAAGTGAGGAAGAGTGGGCACAAGGCCTAACAAAGTGCAGAAACGCTGATGATCACCAGGCGGAAGCGCCTTGGTGAATATATCAGCAGTGTTGGCCCGAGTGGCCACGTAGGTAAGACGAAGCTGGCCACGCTGCTGCAGCTCTCGAGCAAGAAAGTAACGGAGAGCGATGTGCTTTGTTCTGTGCTCCAGTCTGTGCTCCTGACACAAGGCAATGGCGGCCTTGTTGTCGACGTACAGAACTGGAGGAGAACGAGGCCTCTCTCCCAAGTCGGTCAGCAGGTAGGTGAGCCAGCGCAGCTCCTGTGCAGCCATGGCTGTGGCGTAGATCTCTGCCTCACAGCTGGAGCCGAGAACTGAAGACGAACGTGTAGAACACCAGGAAACTGAACCAGAACCAAGGCTGAAGGTGTAACCCTGTGACGACCGCTGCGTAGCCTGGTCGTCAACCCAAGAGGCGTCCGAGTGACCTGTGAGGACAACGTCACCCCGTCCTCCAAGCACGAGCCCCATGCCCGATGTACTGCACAAGTAGCGTAGTACCCTCTTGGCAGCATCCATGTGCACCTTTCGGTGCCGACCAGGAGCCACGTAGCGAGCCAGAAGGCCAAGAGGGTACGCAAGGTCAGGACGAGTGCAAGTCATCAGGTACATGAGGCAGCCCACTAACTCTGGGTAAGGACCACTCGGCTCTACGGACTCGTCCGAAGGTGGAGCTGAGAGCGAGTGACCTGTAGCCAGAGGAGTGGCCTGTGCTGAGGACCAGGTGAAACCGAAGCGCTGAAGGACCTGCTGCACCATGTGTGACTGAGTCAGTGTGATGGTGCGGCGTGCTCTGTCCCGGGTGATCTGCAAGCCAAGGTAGCTGCGCAGTTCACCCAGGTCTGTGCACGTGTGTCTCTTCTGCAGCTCCGACTTCACCAGGGCGAGAGCCTCAGTGTCAGCAGTGGCAAAGACCAAGTCGTCGACGTACACGAGAACGTAGAACGGCGGCAGAGAAGTGTCGGTGCGCAAAAACAGCGACGGGTCAGCAGTCGACGGAGCAAACCCAAGAGTCGCAAGTGTCGTCCTCAGTGTGTCGTGCCACTCACGTGGCGCCTGGCGGAGACCGTAGACCGGCCGCCGGACGCTCCACCGGGTACCAGGAGGGAACGACCCAGTGAAGCCAGGAGGGCGGCGCAGCCAAATCTCCTCGTGCAGGCTGCCCTGTAAGAAGGCTGTGCTGAAGTCAAGAGAGTGAAGCTCGTAGTCATGCTGAGCGGCAACGTGCAGCAGCACCCGAAGAGTGGTCATCTTCGGGGTGGGGGAGAAGGTCTGGAAGAAGTCAACTCCCTCTCGCTGACTGAAGCCTCGAGCCACGTACTGAGCCTTGAAGACAGGCGGAGAACCTGGCGGCCGCTTCACCCTGAAAATCCACATGCCACTGACAATGTTCGCCCCATGAGGGGGAACCTCGTCGACGTAGGTGCCTGTGGACTTCTAGGATGCCATCTCTGCGTCCATGGCTGTCTGCCACTGAGAGGAGCACTCACCCGCGATCGCCTCAGCGTAAGAGCGCGGGGTAGGGATGTCTGGTGCATCCGGGTCTCCCTCAGGGGCAAGCAGCATGGATACGAGATGAGGCGCAGCGGCTGCAAGACACTCAAGGTCCTCCTGTCTGTCCTCAAGGACGTCCGTGCCAAGAGCACACTCACCCCTGACGGACGGAGGACAGACAGACTCAGACTCAGCAACAAGACTGGCGGCGTAGTCGAGACGACAGGCAGCAGCAAAGTCAACAAGCTCAGCGACTAAGGCAGACGCAGCAGTAGACTCAAACGACGGGTCAGTGACAACAGTGGCAAGCAGACGCGTGACAGTAGAGTGCTCAGCACGAAACTGGTCAGACGCAGGGTCAGCAACGACAGGCAGAGAGGACGTAGGGGGAGACGGCAGAGGAACACGCAGCGGAGGAGAGGAAGGACGACGAACTACAAGGTGAGAGCCGGAGACAGCCGGCTGCCGCTGACGAGGAACACGACGACTGGAATAACCAGAACGGACAGGTGAGACAGGACGCGACGCAGGCTCACGACGCTCAGCAAGGCCCCTAGTCTGCTCTGTGTACGGAGAAGGAGCAGGCAGCGGTGAGCCAGGCTGTAACGGAAGACCAGTAGACGAGGGAAGACTGAGAACCTGGCGAAGTGCAGAGTCAGGTGGTGGCTGAGACGACGGAGACGGCGGAGCGAAGAACAGGCGCTGCTGAGTAGTGCCACCAGCACCAGCAGCTCCAGCACCTCCAGCAGCTCCAGCACCTCCAGCAGCTCCAGCACCGCCAGTAGCTCCAGGACCCTCAGCAGGTCCAGCACCTCCAGCAGCTCCAGTACCTTCAGCAGCTCCAGCACCGCTAGTAGCTCCAGTACCCTCAGCAGCTCCAGCACCGCCAGCACCTCCAGCAGCTCCAGTACCTCCAGCAGCTCCAGCACCCTCTGCAGCGCCAGTACCCTCAGTCACAACACCGCCAGCCCCAGCAGCTCCAGTACCCTCAGTACGAGCACCTCCGGGACCAGCGACACCAGCAGAAGAACCTCCAGCAGTAGAGCCCTGAGGTGCAGAAGCACGACGCTGACGGCGACCGTACCAGTCGTGCAGCTGCTGGGAGGTGAGGGGCACACGCGGACGAAGACGGCTACTCCAAGGAGACCGCGGAAAAGCAGTCGCAGAACCCTCAGACGACTCACCCCCAGACTCAGCACCCCCAGGCTCCGCACACGCAGGCTCAGCACCCCCAGACGCAGCACCTCCAGACGCAGCACCCCCAGGCTCCTCACGCTCAGCGCCCCCAGACTCAGCACCCCCAAGCTCCGCACCCCCAGGGACAGCACCACTCGCAGCAGGACCGGAGTCACCAGTGACCTCAACAGGCACAGGCGCGGGGGGGTCTACCTGAGAGACACCTGAAGGAGCAGGACCTGGCGCGGGGAGGGGGTCTACCTGGGGAGGACCTGGGGCGAGAAAGAGCGGCGGGGGGGGGCGAGGAGCAGTGCGGTAGGGGAAGAGGCGGTAAAAGGGGACGGACTCGTCAAAGGTGACATCCTGAGACGCAAAGACACGGCGCGAGGCGGGGTCGTAAAACTGCCTGCCAGGCGCGTCAGGGACAAAGCCAAGGAAGACGCAAGGAATGGCGCGAGGGGAGAGCTTGTCCGCGGTGGTATCGCGGACAAAGGCACGAGCACCCCAGACCCGGAAACGCGACGCGTCGCCAACCTTCCCCGTCCACAGCAGTGTGGGCGAGGTCTCCGGCAAGGAGACACGGGGCCAAAGGTTGAGCTGATGCGCGGCGTACCGGACCGCAAACGGCCACAGAAAATGGGGGGCAGCCGCATGGATCATGGAGGTACGAGCGACCTCCATGACTAAGCCAATGCGGCGCTCAGCAACCCCATTCTGCTGAGGAGAGGCCGGAAGCGTGAAAGTCTGGCGGATGCCGTGCTCCGCACAGAAGGCTGCCAAGAGGTCTGAGGAGAACTCACCACCTCTGTCAGAGTGCAGACGCAGGACAGGAAAGTCCGACTGGAACCGCTCGCGGAGCTGGAGACGAGTAGCGCGGATCCAAGGGGATCAAAACATCAGGGACATCCCCCTTGCGCTGCAAGGGGAAGACCGTGGTGTAGCGCGTGTAGTCGTCGACAACCAGCAGGAAGTACCGCTCGTGGCCCTGTCCACGGACGCGGGCTGGGCCCCACACGTCCAGGTGGAGAGTCTGCAGTGGAGCCTCTGTGGGAGGGAACGAGGAGGAGTGAGGAGCGGCGCGCTGCCGCCCCTCGACGCAAGGAATGCAGGGCGGCGCAGGCGAGGGAGGGAGGGGAGGCAGAGACCTGGGAAGCCCAGAAACCAGGAGGCGGGAGTGCATGCTGCGTAGGCGAGGCAGGGAGGGGTGACCAAGGCGGTGGTGCCACAGGAGAGTGTCATGCGACAGCCGGCGACACTCACACTGTGTAGCTACCTGAGCAGACGCGTGCAACTGGGGAGACAAAGGGGCGGAGCGTGACGCAATGGTGAGGGTGTACAGACTGGACCCCGGCGCACGAGCGAACGTGGCCAGGTGGCGACCAGTCTGGGAGCACGTGCAAATCGCCACACGCTGCCGGCCAGGGGTGAAGGTGTCAACCCCCGCATCCTGGAGGACAGCGTTACTCACCAAGTTCGTAGAGAACGAGGGGAGGTGGAGACCAGACAGCTCACCAGACGGGACCGCCGGACACGGAAGCACAGTGGAAGACCGTGCAAGCACTGGGCCCCCAGAGGGGTCAACCAGTGAGACAGGAACAGCTGCAGGGAGGGGAGTGACTGTGGTACTGTCGCGAAAGAAACAGCGGGAAGCACCAGAGTCAAGTGTAAAGGTGTGTAAAGCCTGTGCAGGCGCAGTACCAAGGGGAGCAGACTCACAAGCACCTAGTAATGCAGGGGCCATACCAGGGGTTATACCAGGATCCGGCGGCACACACAAGTAGTAGTCACCCTCAGCACTAACAGACAAGACATACATAGCAGCAAGAATTGCCTCATAGTCAAGATCAAAGATAGGTACATCACGCCTAAGTAAGTCTGCCCAGTTGGGGAACTCAGTAGCATCAGGAAACTTGGCGCGCCAGGCGTCGCTAAGCCGAGCGAAGCAGCGCTGCTCAGTGTGAAAACCTGTGCACTGGTGACCAGCGCGGGGACCTGTGCGGATGATATAGGGGCAGCGACCAGGACCCCCAGAAGCCCCACGCCCGGCATACCAGTCAAGAAGCTGCTGGGAAGTGGGGGTCTGGCGCTGACGCTGATGCTGCTGCTGCTGCTGTTGCGGCTGCTGCTGCTGCTGCGGCTGCTGCGGCTGCTGCTGGCCCTGACCACCACTGCCACCACTGCTCCCTCCTCCCCCACCTCCGCTGCTGCCGCCTCCACCGCTCCCAGTGCCTCCGCCGCCCCCACCACCACCTCCACCGCCGCCACCCCCATGACCACCCCCACCACCGCCTCCACCTCCACCACCTCCACCACCTCCACCACCTCCACCCCCACCGCCCCTGCCACCCC
Source organism: Closterium sp. Naga37s-1 (assembly GCA_947471745.1). Taxonomy (NCBI): domain Eukaryota; kingdom Viridiplantae; phylum Streptophyta; class Zygnematophyceae; order Desmidiales; family Closteriaceae; genus Closterium; species Closterium sp. Naga37s-1. Next base: position 524,301 of record CANJKZ010001036.1, read on the forward strand.
GGCCGCCCCTGCCGCTGCGACGCTTCCCACTGGAAGCGGAAGGAGCTCCGACCCCCTCAGCACCAAGGTAGTCGTGAGCAGCAGCTGCGGAGGTGTAGGAGGGGGTGAGAGGGGAGGGGGAGCACCCCTCAAAGAGGGGAGAGCGAGGAGTGCCACGAGCAGCACCTACAGCGAGGATGTTCTTCTCTGCTGCGAGGAGGTGCTTCTCGAAGTCGTCGACAGTGAGAGTGGTGGGGTCTAGCGCTAGGAAGTGGTCCCTGACAGAGCTAAGAGTGTCAGGGAGGCGGGTGACGAGGAAATAGAGAGTGAAGTACATCGGGGGGGGGTTTGCGGCGCAGAACTCGGCTGAAAGGGCGGCACGAAAGCGAGAGTCAGTAACGCGCAGGTGAGAAACTAGGTCCTCAGCAGTGGTGAACGAGGAAAGATCGGGGAACAGGTACGGTAGCATGAGTCGACCTATGGCTGCAGTGGCCGGGAGGAGTAGCGTGCAACTACAGCGTCGTACAGTGTCTGAGCAGTTCTGTGCTGGCTGAAATGCGCTCGCTCAGTAATCGGCAGGTGGTTCCTAATAGCTAGGCGTGCAGCAGCATCACGAGTCTGCCAATGGGAGCGTTCTAGAGCAGGAGCATCAGCAGCAGGAGCAACGGCAGTGCCAGAGACGTAATCAAACAGGGAAACGCCATCTTTGGCATCAGTCAGAAGGAACAGCTGGAGATCGTCTAACCATACAGTGAACTCGATGGGACGACCGTCAGGCTCGAACGCTAGAACGTTAGGCGTCACCATATTGGCTTAAGGCAGGAGGTAGCAGGCAGCAGGCAGCAGACAGAGGCAGCAGGCACCAAGTAGGAGGCAGGAGGCAGAGGCAGGAGGGAGGGGCAGCAAGCAGCAGGCAGGCAGCAGGCAAGCTGCAGGCAGGCGGCAGCAGGCAGCAAGTAGGCAGGCAGGCAGGCGGCAGGCAGGCGGCAGCAGGCAGCAAGCAGGCAGGCGGGAGCAGGCAGCAAGTAGCAGGCAGGTAGCGGGCAGGTTGCAAGCAGGCGGCAGTAGGCAGCAAGCAGGCAGGCAGGTAGGCTGCAGGCAGCAAGCAGGCAGGTGGCAGCAGGCAGGCAGGCTGCAGGCAGGCGGCAGCAGGCAGCAAGCAGGCAGGCAGGCAGGCGGCAGGCAGTAGGCAGGCAGGCGGCAGCAGGCAGGCAGAAGGCAGGCTGCAGACAGGCGGCAGGCAGGCGGCAAGTAGGCAGGCAGGCAGGCTGTAGGCAGCAAGCAGCAGGCAGGCAGCAGGCAGGCAGCAGGCAGGCTGCAGGCAGGCAGCAGGCGGCAGCAGGCAGCAAGCAGGCAGGCGGCAGCAGGCAGCAAGCAGCAGGCAGGCAGCAGGCAGCAAGCAGCAGGCAGGCGGCAGGCAGGAGCGGCAGGCAGCAGGCAGCAGGCAGGCGGCAGGCAGCAGGCAGCAGGCAAGAGCGGCCTGAGGGCTGCATGTGGCGGCTTGCTGCACGAGGCTGCAGGCTGCGCGTGGCTACGGGCAGCGCGCGCGGCCGCAGGCTACGTGCGGCGACGGACTGCGCGATCTGCGGGCTGCTTGCAGCAGCGGGCTGTGCGTGGCTACAGCATGCGCGGCTGCATTCTACGTGCGGCTGCGGGCTGCGCTGGGCGACGGGCCGCACGTGCGCGGCTGCGGGCTGGTCGCTAAGCTACGGGCTACGCTGGGCGACGGGCCGCGCTGGCGTGGCCTAATCAGGTTTCGCACGGGCGGCTTAAGGGGCGCACAGGCGGGGCCGAAACGGGCTACGCGGGCTGCTGAGACGGCGCACGTGGGAAAAAAAAAGGACCGCCCGAGGCGCGCGCGGGCAGCCGAGGTGCGCGTAGGCACTAGGCAAGACAGGCAATCGTGGTGGGCCCTAATCGTAGGTCCTAAGGACCTATGCTCTATACCATGTTAGAATCTTACGGGAAAGTTGGGTGTCGACTATCGAGGGGGGAAAGATACAAAGGAGAAACCTAAGGGGTTGTACCCCACAGTGAGTACCCCACTAAGCCTAACCAAACTATAACAAATATACACATATGTTTGACATCAGTCACAATCAACTGGGAAAAAATAACGCGAATGGTCATAGATGAAACTCCCGCCCAAAAAAGATAATACCCAAAACGAACCTGGATGCAATTGTCAGAATGTGTAATTTCTCTAGTCTGCAGTGGGTACTCCATAGTGAGTACATCCCTGTTAGGGTTTGCTATATGTACTCAACTGCCTGCTAGTGAAAAGTCTTTTCTCTGTTTCATTCCTTTCTTCACGATTCTGACATGCTATCAGAGCAGGTCGACCCTCTCTGGTCGACCCTGTGGATGGGCCCACCCGATGCTTCCGCTGCTGTACTGCCTGTCGCGCGCCCCGGGCGCGCGACGTTTTCTGCCTGCCGCGCGCTTGTGGTGCGCGGCGTTTTTTCTTCCCGCCGCGCGCTCGGGGCGCACGACAGTTTTCTGCCCGTCGCGCCGCCCTGGTGGTCGCGTAACGCCCTGCCCTGCCCGTCACGCGCCCCGAGGCGTGCAACGGTTTCATCGCCCGTCGTGGCGCCCTCGGGGGCCCGCGCGCGGCCTCCCTCCCGTCGCCCGTCATGGCGCCCTCGGGGGCCCGCGCGCCGCTCCCCCTCCCGTCGCCCGTCGTGGCGCCCTCAGGGGCCCGCGCGCGCCCCCCCTGTCAAACATATGTATATATATGTTATAGTTTGGGTAGGCTTAGTGGGGTACTCACTGTGGGGTACAACCCCTTAGGTTTCTCCTTTGTACCAACCCTCTCGATAGTCGACACCACTTTTGCCTAGGATTCTAACATGGCATCTAGAGCATCGGTCCTTAGGACCTAGGATTAGGGCCCACCGTACCTGTGTGCCTTGTCTAGTGCCCGTGCGCGCCTCGGCTGCCCGCGCGCGCCTCGGGCGGTCCTTTTTTTTTCCCACGTGCGCCGCTTCAGCAGCCCGCGTAGCCCGTTTCGGCCCCGCCTGTGCGCCCCTTAAGCCGCCCGCGCGCAACCTGGTTAGGCCACGCCAGCGCGGCCCGTCGCCCAGCGTAGCCCGCAGCTTAGCGACCAGCCCGCAGCCGCGCACGTGCGGCCCGTCGCCCAGCGCAGCCCGCAGCCTCACGCAGATTGCAGCCGCGCACGCTGCCTGTCGCCACGCACAGCCCGCAGCTGCAAGCAGCCCGCAGCCCGCGCAGCCCGTCGCCGCACGCAGCCTGCGGCCGCGCGCGCTGTCCGTAGCCACGCGCAGCCTGCAGCCTCGTGCAGCAAGCCGCCACACGCAGCCAGCAGCCTCACGCAGCCCTCAGGCCGCTCTTGCCTGCTGCCTGCTGCCGCCTGCCTGCTGCTTGCTGCCTGCTGCCGCCTGCCTGCTTGCTGCCTGCTGCCGCCTGCCTGCCGCCTACCTGCCTGCCTGCTTGCTGCCTGTTGCCGCCTGCCTGCTTGCTGCCTGCTGCCGCCTGCCTGCCACCTGCCTGCCTGCCTGCTTGCTGCCTGCTGCCGCCTGCCTGCAGCCTGCCTGCTGCCTGCCTGCTGCCTGCCTGCTGCTTGCTGCCTGCTGCCGCCTGCCTGCAGCCTGCCTGCTACCTGCCTGCTGCTTGCTGCCTGCTACCTGCCTGCTGCTTGCTGCCTGCTGCCGCCTGCCTGCTTGCTGCCTGCTGCCGCCTGCCTGCAGCCTGCCTGCTGCCTGCCTGCTGCCTGCCTGCTGCTTGCTGCCTGCTGCCGCCTGCCTGCTTGCTGCCTGCTGCCGCCTGCCTGCAGCCTGCCTGCTGCCTGCCTGCTGCCTGCCTGCTGCCTGCCTGCTGCTTGCTGCCTGCTGCCGCCTGCCTGCTTGCTGCCTGCTGCCGCCTGCCTGCCGCCTGCCTGCTTGCTGCCTGCTGCCGCCTGCCTGCAGCCTGACTGCTGCCTGCCTGCTGCCTGCCTGCTGCTTGCTGCCTGCTACCGCCTGCCTGCTGCCGCCTGCCTGCCGCCTGCCTGCTGCCTGCCTGCTGCCTGCTGCCTGCTGCCGCCTGCCTGCTGCTTGCTGCCCCTGCCTCCTGCCTCTGCCTCCTGCCTCTGCCTCCTGCCTCCTACCTGGTGCCTGCTGCCTCTGCCTGCTGCCTGCTGCCTGCTGCCTCCTGCCTTACGCCAATATGGCGATGCCTAACGTTCTAGCGTTCGAGCCTGACGATCGTCCCATCGAGTTCACTGTGTGGTCAGACGATCTCCAGCTGTTCCTTCTGACTGATGCCAAAGAGGGCGTTTCCCTGTTTGATTACGTCTCTGGCACTGCCGTTACTCCTGCTGCTGATGCTCCTGCTCTAGAACGCTCCCAGTGGCAGACTCGTGATGCTGCTGCATGCCTAGCTATTAGGAACCACCTGCCGATTACTGAGCGAGCGCATTTCAGCCAGCACAGAACTGCTAAGACACTGTACGACGCTGTAGTTGCACGCTACTCCTCCCCGGCCACTGCAGCCATAGGTCGACTCATGCTACCGTACCTGTTCCCCGATCTTTCCTCGTTCACCACTGCTGAGGACCTAGTTTCTCACCTACGCGCTACTGACTCTCGCTTTCGTGCCGCGCTTTCAGCCGAGTTCTGCGCCGCAAACCCCTCCCCGATGTACTTCACTCTCTATTTCCTCGTCACCCGCCTCCCTGACACTCTTAGCTCTGTCAGGGACCACTTCCTAGCGCTAGACCCCACCACTCTCACTGTCGACGACTTCGAGAAGCACCTCCTCGCAGCAGAGAAGAACATCCTCGCTGTAGGTGCTGCTCGTGGCACTCCTCGCTCTCCCCTCTTTGAGGGGTGCTCCCCCTCCCCTCTCACCCCCTCCTACGCCTCCGCAGCTACTACTCACGACTACCTTGGTGCTGAGGGGGTCGGAGCTGCTTCCGCTCCTAGTGGGAAGCGTCGCAGCGGCAGGGGCGGCAGGGGTGGCAGGGGCGGTGGGGGTGGCGGTGGAGGTGGCGGTGGTGCAGGCGGCGGGGGAGGTGGAGGTGGTGGGGGTGGTCTTGGTGGTGGAGGCGGTGGAGGTGGTGGTGGGGGCGGCGGAGGCACTGGGAGCGGTAGAGGGGGCAGCAGCGGCGGTGGGGGAGGAGGGAGCGGTAGTGGCATTGGTGGTCAGGGCCAGCAGCAGCCGCAGCAGCAGTAGCAGCAGCAGCATCAGCGTCAGCGCCAGACCCCCACTTCCCAACAACTTCTTGACTGGTATGCCGGGCGTGGGGCTTCTGGGGGTCCTGGTCGCTGCCCCTATATCATCCGCACAGGTCCCCGTGCTGGTCGCCAGTGCACAGGTTTTCACACTGAGCAGCGCTGCTTCGCTCGGCTTAGCGACGCCTGGCGCGCCAAGTTTCCTGATGCTCCTGAGTTCCCCAACTGGGCAGACTTGCTTAGGCGTGATGTACCTATCTTTGATCTTGACTATGAGGCAATTCTTGCTGCTATGTATGCCTTGTCTGTTAGTGCTGAGGGTGACTGCTACTTGTGTGTGCCGCCGGATCCTGGTATAGCCCCTGCAGCACTAGGTGCTTGTGAGTCTGCTCCCCTTGGTACTGCACCTGCACAGGCTTTACACACCTTTACACTTGACTCTGGTGCTTCCCGCTGTTTCTTTCGCGACAGTACCACAGTCACTCCCCTCCCTGCACCTGTTCCTGTCTCACTGGCTGACCCGTCTGGGGGCCCAGTGCTTGCACGGTCTTCCACTGTGCTTCCGTGTCCGGCGGTCCCGTCTGGTGAGCTGTCTGGTCTCCACCTCCCCTCGTTCTCTACGAACTTGGTGAGTTCGCTGTCCTCCATGATGCGGGGGTTGACACCTTCACCCCTGGCCGGCAGCGTGTGGCGATTTGCACGTGCTCCCAGACTGGTCGCCACCTGGCCACGTTCGCTCGTGCGCCGGGGTCCAGTCTGTACACCCTCATCACTACGTCACGCTCCGCCCCTTTGTCTCCCCAGTTGCACGTGTCTGCTCAGGTAGCTACACAGTGTGAGTGTCGCCGGCTGTCGCACGACACTCTCCTGTGGCACCACCGCCTTGGTCACCCCTCCCTGCCTCGCCTACGCAGCATGCACTCCCGCCTCCTGGTTTCTGGTCTTCCCAGGACTCTGCCTCCCCTCCCTCCTTCTCCTGCGCCGCCCTGCATTCCCTGCGTCGAGGGGTGGCAGCGCGCCGCTCCTTACTCCTCCTCGTTCCCTCCCACAGAGGCTCCACTGCAGACTCTCCACCTGGACGTGTGGGGCCCAGCCCGCGTCCGTGGACAAGGCCACGAGCGGTACTTCCTGCTGGTTGTCGACGACTACACGCGCTACACCACGGTCTTCCCCTTGCAGCGCAAGGGGGATGTCCCTGATGTTTTGATCCCCTGGATCCGCGCTACTCGTCTCCAGCTCCGCGAGCGGTTCCAGTCGGACTTTCCTGTCCTGCGTCTGCACTCTGACAGAGGTGGTGAGTTCTCCTCAGACCTCTTGGCAGCCTTCTGTGCGGAGCACGGCATCCGCCAGACTTTCACGCTTCCGGCCTCTCCGCAGCAGAATGGGGTTGCTAAGCACCGCATTGGCTTAGTCATGGAGGTCGCTCGTACCTCCATGATCCATGCGGCTGCCCCCCATTTTTTGTGGCCGTTTGCGGTCCGGTACGCCGCGCATCAGCTCAACCTTTGGCTCCGTGTCTCCTTGCCGGAGACCTCGCCCACACTGGTGTGGACGGGGAAGGTTGGCGACGCGTCGCGTTTCCGGGTCTGGGGTGCTCGTGCCTTTGTCCGCGATACCACCGCGGACAAGCTCTCCCCTCGCGCCATTCCTTGCGTCTTCCTTGGCTTTGTCCCTGACGCGCCTGGCTGGCAGTTTTACGACCCCGCCTCGCGCCGTGTCTTTGCGTCTCAGGACGTCACCTTTGACGAGTCGGTCCCCTTTTACCGCCTCTTCCCCTACCGCACTGCTCCTCGCCCCCCCCCCGCCGCTCTTTCTCGCCCCAGGTCCTCCCCAGGTAGACCCCCTCCCCGCGCCAGGTCCTACTCCTTCAGGTGTCTCTCAGGTAGACCCCCCTGCGCCTGCGCCTGTTGAGGTCACTGGTGACTCCGGTCCTGCTGCGAGTGGTGCTGTCCCTGGGGGTGCGGAGCTTGGGGGTGCTGAGTCTGGGGGCGCTGAGCGTGTGGAGCCTGGAGGTGCTGAGCCTGCGCGTGAGGAGCCTGGAGGTGCTGCGTCTGGGGGTGCAGAGCCTGTGTGTGCGGAGCCTGGGGGTGCTGAGTCTGGGGGTGAGTCGCCTGAGGGTTCTGAGACTGCTGTTACGCGGTCTCCTTGGAGTAGCCGTCTTCGTCCGCGTGTGCCCCTCACCTCCCAGCAGCTGCACGACTGGTACGTTCGCCGTCAGCGTCCCACTTCTGCACCTCAGGGCTCTCCTGCTGGAGGTTCTTCTGCTGGTGTCGCTGGTCCCGGAGGTGCTCGTACTGGGAGTACTGCAGCTGCTGGGGCTGGTGGTGGTGCTGCTGGAGGTACTGGAGCTACTGGCGGTGCTGGAGCTGCTGAGGGTACTGGAGCTACTGGAGGTGCTGGAGGTGCTGGAGCTACTGGGGGTGCTGGAGCTGCTGGAGGTGCTGGGGCTGCTGGAGGTGCTTGAGCTGCTGGGGGTGTCGAGAATCGTGGCAAGAGTAGTTAGGTTAATTGGGCCTAGGCTTAGTAGCCTAGGCCAAAGGGGGTTGAGATAGTTGGTGCCAAGGAGGCGAGAGTCGAGAGAATGAGAAGAGGAATGATGTTCACTATAGCACTGGGGTACATATAGCAAACAAAGGATGCAAAGAAGGTGGCACACCAACAAGTTTATAATAACTACACTAACTACAGCTACAGGCAGTTATAGATATATTCTAACAGGGGGTGCTGGAGCTGCTGGAGGTGCTGGAGCTGCTGGAGGGGCTGGTGCTGCTCGTACTGGTGGCACTGCTCAGCCGTGCCTGTTCTTTGCTCCGCCGTCTCCGTCGTCTCAGCCACCACCTGACTATGCACTTCGCCAGGTTCTCAGTCTTCCCTCGTCTACTGGTCTTCCGTTACAGCCTGGCTCACCGCTGCCTGCTCCTTCTCCGTACACAGAGCAGCCTGGTGGCCTTGCAGAGCGTCGTGAGCCTGCATCGCGTCCTGTCTCCCCTGTCAGTTCCGGTCGTCGTGCTCCTCGTCAGAGCCAGCCAGCTGTCTCCCGCCCTCCCCTTGTAGTTCGTCGTCCTTCCTCTCCTTCACCGCGTGTTCCTCTGCCGCCTCCCCCTGCATCCTCTCTGCCTGTCGTTGCTGACCCTGCGTCTGACCGGTTTCGTGCTGAGCACTCTACTGTCACGCGTCTGCTTGCCACTGTTGTCACTGACCCGTCGTTTGAGTCTACTGCTGCGTCTGCCTTAGTCACTGAGCTTGTTGCCTTTGCTGCTCACTGTCGTCTAGACTACGCCGCCAGTCTTGTTGCTGAGTCTGCGTCTGTTTGTCCTCCGTCCGTCGGGGGTGAGTGTGCTCTTGGCACGGACGTCCTTGAGGACAGGCAGGAGGACCTTGAGTGTCTTGCAGCCGCTGCGCCTCATCTCGTATCCATGCTGCTTGCCCATGAGGGAGACCCGGATGCACCAGACATCCCTACCCCGCGCTCTTACGCTGAGGCGATCGCGGGTGAGTACTCCTCTCAGTGGCAGACAGCCATGGATGCAGAGATGGCATCCTGGAAGTCCACAGGCACCTACGTCGACGAGGTTCCCCCTCCCGGGGCGAACATTGTCAGTGGCATGTGGATTTTCAGGGTGAAGCGGCTGCCAGGTTCTCCGCCTGTCTTCAAGGCCCGTTACGTGGCTCGAGGCTTCAGTCAGCGAGAGGGAGTTGACTTCTTCCAGACCTTCTCCCCCACCCCGAAGATGACCACTCTTCGGGTGCTGCTGCACGTTGCCGCTCAGCGTGACTACGAGCTTCACTCTCTTGACTTCAGCACAGCCTTCTTACAGGGCAGCCTGCACGAGGAGATCTGGCTGCGCCGCCCTCCTGGCTTCACTGGGTCGTTCCCTCCTGGTACCCAGTAGAGCCTCCGGCGGCCGGTCTACGGTCCCCGCCAAGCGCCACGTGAGTGGCACGACACACTGAGGACGACACTTGCGGCTCTTGGGTTTGCTCCGTCGACTGCTGACTCGTCGCTGTTTTTGCGCACCGACACTTCACTGCCGCCGTTCTACGTTCTCGTGTACGTCGACGACTTGGTCTTTGCCACTGCTGACACTGAGGCTCTCGCCCTGGTGAAGTCGGAGCTGCAGAAGAGACACACGTGCACAGACCTGGGTGAACTGCGCAGCTACCTTGGCTTGCAGATCACCCGGGACAGAGCACGCCGCACCATCACACTGACTCAGTCACACATGGTGCAGCAGGTCCTTCAGCGCTTCGGTTTCACCTGGTCCTCAGCACAGGCCACTCCTCTGGCTACAGGTCACTCGCTCTCAGCTCCACCTTCGGACGAGTCCGTAGAGCCGAGTGGTCCTTACCCAGAGTTAGTGGGCTGCCTCATGTACCTGATGACTTGCACTCGTCCTGACCTTGCGTACCCTCTTGGCCTTCTGGCTCGCTACGTGGCTCCTGGTCGGCACCGAAAGGTGCACATGGATGCTGCCAAGAGGGTACTACACTACTTGTGCAGTACATCGGGCGTGGGGCTCGTGCTTGGAGGACGGGGTGACGTTGTCCTCACAGGTCACTCGGACGCCTCTTGGGTTGACGACCAGGCTACGCAGCGGTCGTCACAGGGTTACACCTTCAGCCTTGGTTCTGGTTCAGTTTCCTGGTGTTCTACACGTTCGTCTTCAGTTCTCGGCTCCAGCTGTGAGGCAGAGATCTACGCCACAGCCATGGCTGCACAGGAGCTGCGCTGGCTCACCTACCTGCTGACCGACTTGGGAGAGCGGCCTCGTTCTCCTCCAGTTCCGTACGTCGACAACAAGGCCGCCCTTGCCTTGTGTCAGGAGCACAGACTGGAGCACAGAACAAAGCACATCGCTCTCCGTTACTTTCTTGCTCGAGAGCTGCAGCAGCGTGGCCAGCTTCTTCTTACCTACGTGGCCACTCGGGCCAACACTGCTGATATATTCACCAAGGCGCTTCCGCCTGGTGATCATCAGCGTTTCTGCACTTTGTTAGGCCTTGTGCCCACGCTTCCTCACTTGCTGTAGGCTTTGTTTGTACCATGATTTATATGTATTCCTGCATGCTTGTTCTTGTAGGTAGATATCACTGTACTGTTGTTGTTACATATATATTTCTGCATGTGAACTGGCCTTGTGGCCTTCTTGCTTGTGCTCAGACTGCGTGGTGACGTTGTGATCCACCCTGAGCTTGCTTTGCACTTCCTGACTGGTCTTGTGACCCTCTGTTCCCCCACTTTGCCTATGGGGGTGTGTCAAACATATGTATATATATGTTATAGTTTGGGTAGGCTTAGTGGGGTACTCACTGTGGGGTACAACCCCTTAGGTTTCTCCTTTGTACCAACCCTCTCGATAGTCGACACCACTTTTGCCTAGGATTCTAACACCCCCCCCCCCCCCCCGTCCCGTCGCCCGTTGTGGCGCCCTCGGGGGCCCGCGCGCCCCCCCCCTTCCGTCGCCCGTCGAGGCGCCCTCGGGGGCCCGCGCGCTGCCCCCCCCTTCCGCCCGCAAGCCGCCCCTGCAGCCCGCGTGCTGCCCCTGCAGCCCGCGAGCCGCCCCCTGCCGCCTCCTGTCCTCGTGCACCTGTGGGGTGGCGGGTGTGTGAGTCGTCCCCTGCTCCTCCTCCTCCTCCGTCTCCCACTGCTGCAGCTGCCGCTGAGGGGGGTGGATGTGTGGGAGCCGAGGGAGTGGCGCTAGGAGGGTGACACGGGATTGGAGCTAGGGGTGCAGCAGGGGTGTGTGAAAGGGGGGTGGGACAGTTGGGGGAGGTTGAAGGGGGGTGGTCGCCGTGAAGCCAACAGCTCCAGCCGCCCATGAGACCGTTGCGCCAGTCGCCCGTGAGCCCGTCGCTCCAGTTGCCCGTGAGCCCGTTGCTCCAGTCGCCCGTGGGTCCGTTGCTCCTGCCGCTCAGAGTTAGCCGCGGAGCCAGTTACTCCAGTTGCCCATGTGCCAGTTGCTCCAGTTGCCAGTGTGCCAGTTGCTCCAGTTGCCCGTGTGCTAGTTGCTCCAGTTGCGCCGTATGCCAGCAGCTTCAGCTGCCGCCCACTACCTCCTCTCCTCTCATAGTCCCTCCTCCTCCACACTTGTCCTCTGTGATAGCTTCTAGCTTTGCTTATATTTGTGAACTATAAACTGCTTCTTGTTGTGCTGATCATGCCCCACTTTGACTATGGGGGTGTGTCAGAATGTGTAATTTCTCTAGTCTGCAGTGGGGTACTCCATAGTGAGTACAGCCCTGTTAGGGTTTGCTATATGTACTCAACTGCCTGCTAGTGAAAACTCTCTTCTCTGTTTCATTCCTTCCTTCTCTATTCTGACAGCAATTTTGGATGAATCAACCCTAAACACAACTCGCCAGGTGTTTAGGGTTGATCCGTTCCCAAACCGCATCCGATTCCGATTGGGGTTTAGTAATTTTAGAAATCAGCTGATTGGTTGGGCGCAAGCGGTAATTTTGTAGAGTTTCAAGAAATTTTGGCAGGAGTTACATGTGTGACCATTCGCATGATTTTTCACCTGTTGTTAGTGACTGAATCCGTGACCCCACTTACCAAACCCGTCAGCAAACCCGATACAGTGACCGTACGCGTTACCTTTTTACCATTCACGTTATCGAGTCCCGTGTTGGTTATTTGTGACATATTTTCCCTTCAGTATAAGATATTATGCTCAATTAGCCCACGTCAAACACTTGTTAGTTTGCATGCCTATATAACTTTATTATTCATAAGTCAAATTCATCCGAAAATTTCGCAACGAGTCTAACCACTTTTTCTCGTGCCTGGTGAAGTTATTCTGCTTCCAACCAAAGTATTTAGATAAAACTCCGTTGAGCAGATAGAACACTATTGCTTTTCATATACTCTCTGTAACCAAATTGAGGGAGTGTGAAGGCACCGAGCTGAGAGAAGCACCATTATAGCAGGGACAGAGAAATGTTCGGTTCCTGTTTGTCTGTTCCTGCTGCCTGTCTGTACCCAACGCGCAGTGTGAGCCTTGGCGAGGAAGCTCGAGGTCGAGTGCGGAGGGACGACAACGAATGTCATTGACACGGACCGCGACCAATCGCCGCCACCGATAAACTTCAGGTAACCCTTGGCCAACATATTTCGTGTAAATTCGCGACAGTTCGTCTCCGCAAAATAACATGCTGCCATTGAGTTACGAGTTGCCGAATATCGCCGGCTACGAAATGCTGTGTCGCGAAAGCACTCCACCGCTTCCCGCACCGCATGTCGGTCATTGTTGACACGCCCTCAGCTCTGTCCGATTTATAAGTGGCGTTTCGTCCATCTATCCTTCATCCAATACATTCGTGCTTCCACTTCTCTCAGTTCTCAATCCAGCAGTCCAGCCAGACGCTTCCAGTCCAGCCTCGTTTTCGACATCTCCCTGACCCAACAATTTCTTAGCGACAATCGTGCCCTTTTTCTCAAACAAATGGCTAGCCCACGGTTCATTCCTCTCTTCGGCCTCCTCTGCATCGTGCTATGCTTCGCCACCGCGCACGCACAGGCGGCGAAGCCCACCAAGGCGCAAATAAAAGCCGAGCTGCAGAACATGGCGAACACAATCACCAAGAAGTACATGCAATAGTCTAAATACGCCAAGGAAATTAACAAGTACATCGGCCTAGCACGTAAGGACTCCAAATCGTAACATAAATATTTTTCCTCGTTACCACGGTTCGCCTCGCCTTATTCTCGTTCACAACGTCGCGAACAAAAGTCCCGCATTTGGAAGCGCCATCGCAAAAATCTGGGACCCAATTTCGATAGGGTTTTTCTCGTTCGGCAAACGGTAGACAAAATCGCCGTCGCGTTTAGTGGGTTAAAACCTACGGAACTGTATACATATTATTTTTGGTATATTTTTTGAGTTCATAAACATGTACAGTATTATACTTTCGGAAATGTGCTTTACATATGTATAAAATTTTGAATCCTCTATGACGTGTTCAAGTGATGGCAAGTCTTTTCAAGCAAAATTAATCAGTCTCTACCGTAAATACATGCAGAATTAGATATGCATCTACTCAAACAAATAATAATTGAGTAAAAATGTGCCAGGACGCTTAAATGACTCGACAATGTGGACAGCATGGAACAACAAGTCCACTTCCACGACGTCCCGGTGCAAGTTTCGAGTACGCGGTAACTTGGCCCACTCTAGGCGCTTGCAACCTGTCGCGTTGTCGTTACCAACCACCTCATAATACTAGACGTAGGCAAACCCTTTGTTGCTTTGTGCATGCTTAAAGAGGAGAAGCACACCGACATACCATACCTCCTCCCCACCACTAATGGCCACATGAGAGAACCACGGGTCGCCGTGGTGCGATGGGTTCGCACGAATAAAATGAGTGACCCTGGAGTGGTACTCCTCAGAGCCGGCGGGAATGGCCACGCCGATGTAGACCTGGAGGCATTTGGAGGTCGTGTGGGCAGAACGGAAAGGAAAATGTGGAGGACGGGAGTGGGAGAGGAGTGAATATGGCAGGCCAGAGAGGAGACGGACGTGTGAGGGGAGGTATGGGGGATGAGAGTGAGGGTTGCAGGGCAAACAGGAGCGGATGAAAGTGAGGATGGCCAGAGGGTGAAGGGTAGTGTGAGGGGTGGGGGTGGGGGATGTATGTGAGAGTAGCAGTCCAGAGAGGAGAGGCAAGTGTGAGGGAGTGGGGGATGAATGTGACATAGCAGTCCAGAGAGGAGAGGCAAGTGTGAGGGAGTGGGGGATGAATGTGACATAGTAGTCCAGAGAGGAGAGGCAAGTGTGAGGGAGTGGGGGATGAATGTGACATAGCAGTCCAGAGAGGAGAGGGAAGTGTGAGGGGTGATGATAGGTGATGAGATTGACGGTTGCAGGCCAGAGAGGAGAGGTACGATTCGGAGGAGGGGGGGGGGGGGGTGGGTGGTTTAAGAGCGAGGATTTTTTGGTCCAGACTGGAGAGGGAAGGTTGAGGGGAGGGTTGAGGTAGGCAGGACTTTGAAAAGCAGTAACTGTCAAGGGACGGTATCCGAGTGAACACAACAGGCAAGGGTAGTTAGAGAAAATGGGCAGGAGGGAGAAATTGTGAGCTTACATGAAGGGTTGGGGACGTGATGCCGGCCGTCTTGAGATCCTCCTGCAGGGTATCCAGGCAGCCTCCCAGTGCTGAGTTGTACAGTGCAAAATGGTCTGTGCTGCTTCGGCGATACGTGCTACCAGCCATGTGCATGACCACATGGGTCCTCAAAAAGATGCACTGCCTGGTTGTGTCCGCCTGAAAGATACAAGGTTAAACAGCATTAACAGCGACCAGGGTGTTGTTAAAGCAAGAAAGATAACAACAACAGATTCGTGTAAAAAGGATTAGTACCCAAAGCATACCTCGTAGAAGGCACAATTGTAGTCGCGTTCCTCATGAATGTCAATTTCCACCTGTGCTAGCATTGATAGGAATTGATTACTTTTGATAATCGACTCGGTCCATTGGCGACGGTTTGATGCACGGTACGGTCTTTTCACTGTGACTTTGTGAAAATGTTCATACATATTCATTGAGTACTCCTCTGGCAAACCCCCCCTCCGAATCGCATCAGAATAGTGCACCACCATGTGCACTTTCACAACCTTCCAGGCAGAGGCCTGGGTAGGAAAGGCCTGGGGCAGTTGTGGGGGGAGGGGGGATGGAATGAAGTCAGAGCACGAAGTTATGGTGGTGGAGGGAAAAGACCTGAGAACCAAGGTAGGATGATTAGTTCTGCCAGGAAATGCAGCACATGCAAACATGGGCAGCACATGCAAACATGGGCAGCACATGCAAACATGGGCAGCACATCAAAACATGGTCAGCACATGCAAACATGGGCAGCACATGCAAACATGGTCAGCTCAAAGTGAGAAGGGCTGCTCATGATGACACTGAAGCGGACAAAGGGAAACAAAAGTCCCACCTTTGCGCAAGGTGATCCACATTGTCAAGGCTTTCGTCAGTGTGATAGCGCGGGCGGAAGGTGGCCTTGTACCAGCGCAAGAATGCATGCACTGCGTCAATATGCACTTAATCGAAAAGCCCTTCCAAAATGAAGATTGCTAATTGCATCACTGCACGGTGTTCAGCAGCAAAGACGCGAGCTCCGGATTGGAAATACGTCCCTGGAACAGGCAGATTCAAGCCGGCTATCCGCCCATGCTTCCATAGCCACTTCATCCTCATGTATATGGTAGCAAGGGCGGAGGCAAAAAAGGTAAACAAAATAGCAAGGACGGTTTGGTGGCTTGGGGGGATTTGTCATACAAGGGTGAAGGATTGGAAAGGCAGATTAGTAATCTGAGGGCAGATTCAGGGCAAGGCAATGGAGATAGCAATCTGAGGGCAGATTCAGGGCAAGGCAATGGAAGCACTAACTCGTCTAGCTTGCCGTTCTTTGCGTTGTCGAGTCTGGCTTGTGAAGAATTAAACAGGAATGAATGCACTAGCAAGCAGTTGAGTACATATAGGAAACCCTAGATTGGGCTGTACTCACTATTGAGTACCCCACTGCAGGCTAGACAAATATAACATTCTGACACACCCCCATAGCCAAAGTGGGGTGTAATCAGCACAAGCAGCAAAGCAAAACAAAAACACAAGCTCAGGGTGAATCACAATGTCACCACACATTCTGAGCACAAGTAAGCAAGCAATAGTTCACAATTATAGTAAGCAAAGCTAGAAGCTATCACAGAGGGCAAGTGTGGAGGAGGAGGGACTATGAGAGGAGAGGAGATAGTGGGCGGCAGCTGAAGCTGCTGGCACACGGTGCAACTGGAGCAACTGGCACTCGGGCAACTGGAGCAACTGGCACACTGGCAACTGGAGCAACTGGCACACGGGCTACTGGAGTAACTGGCTCCGCGGCTAACTCTGAGCGGCAGGAGCAACGGACCCACGGGCGACTGGCGCAACGGGCTCTCGGGCAACTGGAGCAACGGGCTCACGGGCGACTGGCGCAACGGGCTCACGGGCGACTGGAGCTGCTGGCTTCACGGCGGCCACCCCCCTTCAACCTCCCCAAACTATCCCACCCCCCTTTCACACACCCCCTGCTGCACCTCTAGGTTCACTCACACTCAACCCTCTAGCACCACTCCACCGGCTCCCACACACCCACCCCCCTCAGCGGCAGCTGCAGCAGTGGGAGACGGAGGAGGAGGAGGAGCAGTGGATGCCACACACCCGCCACCCCCTACTCGCCACCCCCAAACCCTAACACAGGGCAGGGCAGGATGGCGGGTAGGGAGGTTACGGGGGGGGGGCGGGGGGGGGCAGGCAGGTGCTGCAGGTCCCCTCCCCCCACTGCCGCATCCGCTCCAGGGGGATGGGGAGGGGTGCTGTGCATGGGGGGGGGGTGCTGCTCCAGGGGCGGCTGCACCAGGGGCGGCTGCACCAGGGGCGGCTGCACCAGGGGCGGCTGCTCCAGGGGCGGCTGCACCAGGGGCGGCTGCTCCGACGCGTGGCCCCCCCCCCCAGGTCGCCCCTCCCGTCGCCTGGTGAGGCGACCTGAGGGGGGGTTGGGGGGGGGGGGCAACGTGCGGCCCCCCGCGGCCCCCCCCCAGGTCGCCACGAAAGGCGACGGGAAAGGGGGGGGGGGCGGTACGCGGGCCCCCGGTGCTCCGCGACAGGAATGGCCGGGGCGGGGCCGGGGTAGGGTCGGGGCATGGCCGGGGCAGGGCCGCGACAGGGCCACGACAGGGTCGGGGCAGGGCCGCGACAGGTCCGGGACAGGGCCGGGACAGGGTCGGGGCAGGGCCGGGGCAGGTCCGGGGCAGGTCCGGGGCAGGGCCGGGGCAGGGCCGGGGCGGGGCCGCGACGGGGGGCCGCGACGGGGGGCCGCGACGGGAGGCCGCTACGGGGGGCCGCGACGGGGCCTCGACGGGGTCGCGACGGGGCCATGAAGGGGCCGCGACGGGGTCGCGACGTGGCCGCGACGTGGCCGTGAAGGGGCCGCGACGGGGCCGCGACGGGGCCGTGAAGGGGCCGCGACGGGGCCGCGACGGGTTCGCGACGGGGCCGCGACTGGTTCGCGACGGGGCCGCGACGGGGTCGCGACGGGGTCGCGACGGGGCCGCGACGGGGTCGCTACGGGGTCGCGACGGGGTGGGGCCGTGAAGGGGCCGGTACGGGGCCGTGACTGGGCCGTGAAGGGGCCGCGACGGGGCCGTGAAGGGGCCGCTAAGGGGCCGTGAAGGGGCCGCGACAGGGCCGCGACGGGGTTGCGAAGGGGCCACGAAGGGGCCGTGAAGGGGCCGCGACAGGGCCGCGACGGGGTCGCGAAGGGGCCACGAAGGGGCCATGAAGGGCCGCGACGGGCAGCAGGGCAGAGCGCGAAACGCGCTAAGGGCAGGGCAGAAAAAAAAAAAGGTTTAGCGAAGTGGTGGGCCCTAGGAAGGATCGGTCCCAGTGAGGGAACCCGCTCTATACCATGTGAAGAATTAAACAGGAATGAATGCACTAGCAAGCAGTTGAGTATATATAGGAAACCCTAGATTGGGCTGTACTCACTATTGAGTACCCCACTGCAGGCTAGACAAATATAACATTCTGACATGGCTATGGCGTCACGAATGTGCATCTACACCCCAACGTCCGCCTGGTGAAGGACATCAGGCATGAGCGCCAGGTATGGGTTACCCCATGGTGTGTCGGCGTATTTGAAGTCCCAAATGAATGTCTGCAGTGGGGTTTGGCTTCCTTGGTCAGGTAGAAACTTGTAAAACATAGTAAAAGGACAAACACTAAAAAACAGTTTAGGGAAGGCAATGAACGTACGTGAAAAGGGAATGAGGCCTACAGCGCGGCATAATCCTTAGCCAAAGTCTTCCCTACTTGGTATAACATCTTGTATTTATCCATCAAAAACCGTTGCTCCTTTGGGTTCCTCGACTTGATTTTTTTTGTCAAGTTGTCGCACTCGGCACCCACCGCGTAACACATAGAGCACGGCCGGTTGCTACCGTGCTGGAATGTGCTTGCCACCTTGTAGCTTTCCGGGTAGTCGCAAGGATATCTATAGAACAACGGCCTCACAAGGCGTTTGACCCCTAATGGGTCAGACCACACACAACTCACTTCATTGCAGGAAGGCACAAGACGGAAGTCAATGTACTAGTAATCTGAGACAAATGAAAATCCAGGGAGTGCTGTTCAAAAACTGACTTGTTGCTGGCATCGATGAGTGGCTGGAGGACGATCTGCATGCATTTCAAAAACAGCTCTGTCTTGACGTTGCTTCTCCATTTCGAATGAGGCAGTGGCAGCATTGCCACCATTTTCTTTGCACTCGTTTTCCAACGATGTTCAACAACAATATTCCCGAGTGAGAGGACAACGGGCCAGACCTTCTGTGTGTCGTTTTTGCTTAGTTGCGTGACGTCCGAGTACACTATGAGCGCAGCGATGACCTCTTCTTTGATACGAAGTGCCTTCTGCAATATTTACAAGACAATGTAGATGGTTTTAAAGCAGAGGAACCAACGTTGCCGAGCTCTACTATCACTCTGACCCTCCCTACACACTCACATCCGAGCTCA
The DNA here is from genome assembly GCA_947471745.1 of Closterium sp. Naga37s-1. Taxonomy (NCBI): domain Eukaryota; kingdom Viridiplantae; phylum Streptophyta; class Zygnematophyceae; order Desmidiales; family Closteriaceae; genus Closterium; species Closterium sp. Naga37s-1. The sequence continues at coordinate 543,010 of CANJKZ010001036.1, forward strand.
CCTTTCGCTCTGACCCTCCCTATACAGTCACATCCGAGCTCACCTTTCACTCTGAACCTCCCTACACACTCACATCCGAGCTCACCTTTCACTCTAACACTCCCTACACACTCACATCCGAGCTCACCTTTCACTCTAACACTCCCTACACACTCACATCCGAGCTCACCTTTCACTCTGACCCTCCCTATACACTCACATCCGAGCTCACCTTTCACTCTAACACTCCCTACACACTCACATCCGAGCTCACCTTTCACTCTAACACTCCCTACACACTCACATCCGAGCTCACCTTTCACTCTAACACTCCCTACGCACTCACATCCGAGCTTACCTTTCACTCTGACCCTCCCTATACACTCACATCCGAGCTCAACTTTCACTCTAACACTCCCTACACACTCACATCCGAGCTCACCTTTCACTCTAACACTCCCTACACACTCACATCCGAGCTCACCTTTCACTCTGACCCTCCGTATACACTCACATCCGAGCTCACCTTTCACTCTAACACTCCCTACACACTCACATCCGAGCTCACCTTTCACTCTAACCCTCCCTATACACTCACATCCGAGCTCACCTTTCACTCTAACACTCCCTACACACTCACATCCGAGCTCACCTTTCACTCTGACCCTCCCTACATACTCACATCCGAGCTTCCAGAGCACTTCATCCACACATCCGAGCCCTGAATACAATCCTTACCATTGCCTTTCACTCACCTGGGCATCGAGCCACCAGTTGCAATGTTGGGGGCTTGTATAAATCCTCTTCCCATTGCGTTTTTCTTTTTTTTCTCGGGTACAGTGCGAATCCTTTTTGGTTGCACCGGTCTTAACAAATCGCCTGCACCATCTGGAAAACACGCAAGACAAAAAACGATCATTAAATCACGGCCAAATAGATTCTCTGTAGTGAAAGAGCATCACTCCCCGTGACCTACCTTGAGAGTGTCCGTGTATATAGACTTCAAGGGCACATAGACGGGTCGGCCATTCTCCAACACCCCTGGGACCTCGACCATTGTCGTCTTCCACTCAGGCGCTTTCGAGCCCCAGTTGTCCGCAGCCCACTTTTGCGCATCTTTTATGCTCCGCCGGCCTTGGAGTTCCCCGGAGTTAAAGCCAGGGTGGCATATGACCCGCAAAAACCGCTTGCTTTCTTCAACGGTCATGCCCTGCCCTTCACGAAAGCTTTGCATCAGTAACACCAGCTCTTTTCGTGTGTCGAAGATTCCAGGCCCCCAATCGAAGTCAATCGGCTCTTGAGAGGCGTCGGGCTGAAAGGCGAATTGCTCTTGCTCATTCGTTGGCGCATCAAAGTGTGGCGCAGTGTGAGCCTCTTGTGCGGGGCTAGTAGGAACTGCCGGATCGTCAACCCGCCTACGCTTGTGATGATGGCATGCGGGTGGCGGATCCTTATGGATCTTTCCATATTCGGTAGCCTTAAACGGGCCGTTCTCGTAGCCCTTGTCACGAAGGCGAGCTTGATGCAACCTACACTCTACGTTGTTGGTCTGATGAGACTTCAGAGAACGGTGCGTCTGGAAGATTTTTGCGCACCATGCACACAAGATAAGTGATAACATTACTAAATAAGGTGCTCTCAGAGTTGCTGCCATAACAGAGGCAAATCTGAAGCCGTTGCTGGCTTCCTATCCCGCAAATTCTGAGAAAGGGACTGCGGAAATGAAGGCATTGCAAGCCTTCGCGACTTTTATGAGGATCGATCGGCATGTTGTGAAGTAGAAGCAAATAGAGACGACAGTGCATCAAATCTCTAGCGATCGTTCTTCCAAGTGCACGACCCTTGGCGTCTTGGCGGTCGAAGTCCTACTAGTGCGCTTCGTGGTAAATCGTAAAAGATCGTGCCTCATCGGTAAGAATTTGTGCCTGTTGAAGTTGGCAACTTAGTGAGTTCAAACCTTTGAACTCGCTCCGTTTTAAGTTTTACACAGGTTGTTTCAAAAACTCACACACTAAATAGAAGAGCCAGGAAATTGATAATTCACAACTTTACATTTCATTCCACAACCATTTGCACGAACCATTTGAGCTTAGAAGAGGTGTTTCTCTATAGTATCGCATACCGTATACCCTTGAACAAAACCCACAGGTGCGCTTCTAATTCTACAGGCTCAAATCTTTGGTGCACCGTCTCGGAAGGGGTCACCGTTTTAAGTCATTTTACGCATCCAGACTTTCTTTGTTGTTCAGCTTGGTGTGGTTGTCCTTGACGTTGTCGCTGTTGTTGTCACTGTTGTTGTTGTCACTGTTGTTGTTCTTGCCGTTGTTGTTGTCGCTGTTGTTGTTGTTGTCGATGTTGTTGTTGTCGCTGTTGTTGTCGCTGTTGTTGTTGTCGCTGCTGATGTTGTCGCTGTTGTTGTTGTTGTTGTTGTTGTTGTTGTTGTTGTTGTTGTTGTTGTTGTTGTTGTTGTTGTTGTTGTTGTTGTTGTTGTTGTTGTTGTTGTTGTCGCTGTTGTTGTTGTCGCTGTTGTTGTTGTCGCTGTTGTTGTCGCCGCTGTTGTTGTCGCCGCTTTTGTTGTCGCTGCTGTTGTTGTCGCTGCTGCTGCTGTTGTTGTTGTTGTTGTTGTTGTTGTTGTTGTTGTTGTTGTTGTTGTTGTTGTTGTTGTTGTTGTTGTTGTTGTTGTTGTTGTTGTTGTTGTTGTTGTTGTTGTTGTTGTTGTTGTTGTTGTTGTTGTTGTTGTTGTTGTTTGTTGTTGTGACTTGTCGTTGTCGTTGACGTCGTCGCGCCGTTGCCCTCGTCGGCACACTCGTCCTCGCTGTTGTCGTCGTTGTTCTTGTTGTGACAATTAATTTGTACGTTTTGCTGATTGATGTTGTGACCACTTGTGTCAAAGGCTGGACGAGTTATGCTAGCGTGATTGTTTCTTGCTTGCTGGGCACACTAACCTTTATATAGCCTATGGGTTATTGTCAAATTGTATGTGCTACATTTGTGTTGTTACGATGGATGTCATTGGTTAGGGTTAGCTATTAATACCACTTGCAACTTAGTCATACCGCTTGTTCTACGTCTGAAAGTAGCATAGTCACAATACCATAATTTATTAGTTTAACTAAAGCTATATCATCATGTTTATAACTGTGTTTAACCTTCGAAGTTATTCCAAACCAGAATCATACCTTGATTTGATATTGCACCTCACATGACGGTGCAGATCGTTAGCGATTGCAACGCTTTGTTGGATCATTTTGTCGTTACTCAGATTACGACAAATTTCGGAAGTGGCTGACTAGAACAGCACATGGCTTGGTTGGGAGTATTGTCAGTATTCCTCGCTTCACACTTGGTCCAATTTTGGCGTAGCGAGCAACATCGACGTCGACCAACACCTTCCATTCGCGGAAATCACAAGTTTCCTGCCAACACGAATGTGACAACGAATGGGTGACGCGTTTGAACTAGGCACGTACTCATTTCCGCAGAGGAAGAAATCACACTATGTGTGGTTGCAATCACACTTCCCCATAAATCGTCCTCGTAACACTGTTCCTCTCCTTACTCGCAAGCTTTCATTGACTAGCTTAGACGGTTTCGACGGTTCCGATTTGTTGTTGCCAACTGATCGTGTGGACCATACTTCTTCTTCATTCGAATGTTCAAACCAAGGCAGTTTAAACACTCAAACCATCGCCTCTACTGATAGTTAGAGCACAGAGGAGGACTTGGCTTTGTTTTCCTCACTTCCCAACTCCTCCTGAAGCTCTCGTGCCAAAATAAAGTTCACATTTGGCACCAACACTGGAGGGTTAGATGCTAAACGCTCCTCTGATTTGTGGTTAGCTCGTATTGTGACAACATGTCGAACCAACTCCTCGCCCAGACTTTCACAGTAGATAGCAGAGCTCGTAGCAGGTGGCGTTTTCAGCTGCCTAGGCGCTCAATCACATGCCAGCAGAACATCACTACACCTGCCAAGCGCCGCCGATCACCTGCCCATCCTTGCCTCTCACCTGCCCAAATGTGGCGCTCACCTGCCCTTTGGCGCCAATCACCTGCCCTTGCAGGAACTGCAGTCTATAGGCCGAGTTTAACTACTACTTAAGTCACAACTCACCGGGGATTATTATCATATTCATCCGCCTCCTAGTTCCTATCTTTCTCGGTACGGTCTTCACAACCTCCAGAACTATGGCTAATGTCCTTGCTATCCGTAGCGAGGTGACAGGCAAGCCCCCCATCAAGATGACCCCCAAGATGCAGGGAGCTGGGGGTCTTGGTACCCGATTGAGTGGCGGTGTCAAGAAGCGCAAGACTGCTGGCGGTCGACTGATCCAGAATGTGCACAAGGATGGGGGCGATTCTGACAGAGATGATGTCGACAATGTTGCGGGCAACACCACCATTGTCTACGCCTCTGCTGCCGCAGCTGACCCGTCTAGCGATACTGGTGATGCCGCTCCTTTGGGGGTCCAAGTCCATGCTGACGACTTCAGTGATGAGGAGCATGACGAGGAAGAGGAACGCACAAAGACGCAGAAGGAAATGATTGGTAAGAGGCACTGTTACCACTATCGTGCTTGCATTCTAGCTCTAACCGTAACACACTTTTGAACCACTATTGTGCTTGCATTCCAGCTGTAACCGTAACACACATTGTCTGTGCCGCAGGGGACGGGCGACAGGACATGCTTAACAACATCACCGAGCGTGATGGGGCGTCGCTTCCCTCTCAAAGTCCTGCTGAGAGCCCACTAGAGGGTGTTGCCGCGGCATCTGACCAGGCTGCTAACGGGTGGCCTGCTGAGTTGGAGCGAACCACACAGCAGCAGCCACTGCTGATTTCATCGCTGTTGGAGAAACTTAACAACGGGTCCTGCTCGAACCTGGAGAAGGGTGCGGTGGGTCCTGCCTCGGGGTCTCCAAGCACCAATGGAACTCCGCGATCAGCACCAACATCGCAGCGCGCTCATGTCGCCACACCAGAACGCAAAATGCTGCAGCGCCCGACGTCCGACCGTGCTTCCCCTGCTGTGCCGCGGAAGCGGAAGTATCCAACAATGAAGAACAATGGTAACATGTGCGACGTCGTCCTGCACACGTCACTCAGCGGTATCCCGTTGAGGGACCAGATCCTCATGCGCCAATTGCCTGCCTATGGCAAGGCATGGAACGTAAGTACCATATCAAAAGTGTGGAATGGGGGTTGATGGGTTGTGTTTGTGTGGGGTGTGGCACAGGGGCGTTGCTGTCTTGGTATTGGAATCATGATAACTTCCACGCATGCCTTGCTTTTTGTACATCCCCTCTTCACCCTTCCCTCACACCCCTCCCTTTCTGGCCTTGTTTTGTTTTTATTCGACCTTTCTTCTCGCCTGCTGATTTGCCACGTTTCCAATTTTCCTCTTCTGCCCATTTTTGTTTTCTGCATTCCCATTTACCAGAAAAAGATGGAGCTTGCTGTGGTTGTGGCGTTTTTTCGCCAACCGGACGATGTTACGAGCGTGTACCCATCAGAAAGCGTGGTGATGCGGTGCCTCATCGGTGTTTGGGGCGAGAGCAAGGCTGCCGCGCTGGCAGCAGTAATGATGTACTGCGTGGCGCGGGCAGGCGCTTCAACGCGCAAGCAGAGTGATTGCGTGCGCGGATCTCGATGAATGGGCGCCGAAATTTTGCTGACGCTGTTAATATGATTTCACAGACAGGCATTTGCTTTTCATCTGAACTGTAAGATTTGCAATTTTTATTCATCTGAATTTGCAGACTTGCTTATATGTTTCGTCTGTATTGGCAGACATCTCGTTTTTTTTCGTCTGATACTGACAACCTGGCCCACTAGCCCACAGACCCACGCGACCACTAGCCCATTACCTTCACATCGCATTTATGATACACCCTGCCAGCACATATTTGCTGCCACTGCCATCTGTCCCTGGCAACTTCTGACTCAGAAGTTGCCCGACATTCACCGCTGGCATAGAAGATGCCAAACGGCTGGGCGGCAGGATGCTGCCAGCGCATACGAGCGACATGGATGGAACCTTCATGCAGCCACAGTCGACATCAGAGGGTGCGCGTCGCCATGGGGACTCCACGTTATTGAGGTGGTTCTTCCATCTCCACTCCACCCAGCCTAGTTCCGCAGTTCCCTATAGTCGAAACCAGCAGACACAACAGTCTAGGAGCAACGACTTCGTCATGGCGTCCGATGGGCGCTCTGAAGCACCTCCCATATCCCCTAGTAGTGCCTCACCAGTTAATGCCGTCGCTACAGAGAAGCGAACCGGCCTCGATTTCTTGACGGGGCTTAGCATCCGACCCAAGCCGACGGTAGCACCAGGGAGCGCCGAACCTGCTGGCGTCAAAGTGCCCCTCACAGCCGATGCGCCACCATACCCTTTTACACCCATCGACGATGAGGATGTCTGGAAGCCGTCCTCCCCTGCACCCTCCCCGCGCCCGTCTTGTGTTGCCGCTAGCTCTCCCGTTCGCTCGCCCACGGTTATTTTGTCACCACGCACAACCGCTGCTTCTAAACCTCCTCTCCTGCCATTCCTTCCTACTCGTTTCCCAGGTTCTAAGAAGTACAAGCAACCGACACTCCCATTCAGAAGGCAGTCGACCACCACTGCTCCAACACCTGACGTGGTTGACAACGACACCACCCGTGCAACTCCTCCCTTGGATGATGGGCCGTTCTTCCGGTCTGTTGAAGAACTTCAATTGAAGGCCAAGGGGCAGTGGTCACGACATTTTCCGTGGCTCGTCATTTCGAAGACAAGCGAGGGACGACCGTGCATGAAGTGTAAGGTGTGCATCGCTTACGGCGATCCTGACTACCAGTATGGGAGGAACGGTGAAGGCGGGATTGACATACAGAAGCAGACGATGCGGAAACATCATCACAGCATCAAACACGAAGCGGTGGTGGAGAGGAAGGAGCTACGGGAAGGGAACAAAACGAGGTAGCTGACGATTGCAGGGTTTGCAAATGGCGACACTGAGGCTAGTCGCCTCATGAAGTTGCTGTTAATCGCTCACTTCATCTGTAAAACTAACGCTCCCATTGCCCTGTTTATGTCACTGGTGCAATTCATGGAAGAGATGGTGACTCCGGATCTCCCATTGAAGGACCACGGGACGTACATCAACAAGTAAGTGGATCGTAAACATGTCAGCTGTACTTCAACTTACATGGATGAACTAATTTACTCGTATTGTCTTTTGAGTGTGCAGGTACGGCTTCAAGCAACTCATGGAGACGATGGTGTCTTTCTTGAAGGCCTCACAACTGCGTCACATCCAAGAGAGTCCCTACCTTGGTATTCAACTCGACGAGAGCACAGACAGGCGGCGCGGGAAACATATGATCATATATATCACCTTCTTACGGCAATGGAGCGTCGTGACCGAGTTCTACGCCAATCTCTCTGTTGACAAGTGCGACGCGTCTTCACTGTTCCTCGTCTTGTTGACTCACCTGGAAAGCAACGGGGTGGAGCTCGCGAAGATATCCAGCATATCCACAGATGGAGCGAGCGTGATGACCGGCGGTAAATCTGGAGTGGTGGCGCGGCTGCGTACGCGTGTACCGCACTTGGTGTCTTGTCACTGTATTGCGCACAGGTAGGCCTCTCGGTTTAAATTTTGACATTCCCTGTTTTTATTTATCAAGATGTGCTAACTGCTATGTTTTGTTCACTGCAGGGAGGCTCTTACCGCGAAGGATGCTGCCACTTCTATCCCGGATCTCGGGATTATCGATAAGGTTGTCCGCAAAGTCTCTGATCTCCTCGGCCGATCTAGTCCTAAGCACTCTCGTTTCATGCAGCTGCAAGAGGTGGTGACAGAGACTAACCTGGAGATGCAGGGTATCAAGGACGTAAGGTGGCTGTCTCGTGGTGACGCCGTAGAACGGCTCGCGGACGTTTTCCCTGCAGTGGTCTTGCTGCTGTACGAGTATGACAAGAAAACGTACAACATCGTCACAAGCTTCAAGTTCCAATTCCTTCTCTATTTCCTTACTGATGTGCTGAAGGAGTTGAACTACCTCAACCTGAAGTTTCAACGACGTCAGGTGAGGGACTTGTGCCCTTCAGTAGTTTTACTGTAAACCCTTGGGTTTCGCGACATTGTTCTAATCACAGTTTCATGTGTGACTTAAACCAACCCCACTTCGACAGGTTGACGTGACAGTGGTTCAGCCAGTTTTGCAGCACACGCTGAACACCCTAAGTAGCCGATACATCGATTACAAGGATGCGTTCGGCGACAACAGTGGCAGGTTAGCAGTGTTCCTGCAAGAACATCAGAGTCGCCAGCAGCGCTTTGTGAAAGTGGAGGGTGTTGATTCAGACGGCACGCCCACCACCCACACATACGAGCTGCACGAGAAGCACCTGAAGGGGCGGACCAGCGGGTCGGACCTGCAAGAATGCATAAACCTCGCCAGCGAGTTTGCCAAGGAGGTTGTCTTCAACCTCACTGATCGTATGAAGGATCTGTCGTCACTGAAAGGAGCTCGACTCTTCCGTCAGAGTGCTTACCCTAGCACGCGGGCGAGGCGTGAGGTAAGGTTACCTCAATGGCTGCAGGTACTCAAGGATATCTTCAAGAGAGAGCCGGGTGATCCTGACACACTTCCGGGTGAGTAACCAACGTTTGAGCCTGGACTTTTTATACATCCTCTCCCCCTTACCTTTGTATGATGCAAACACTCCACGATACATTCGTACGGCGTACTCTCTCTCTCCCCCATACCTTTGTATGGCATACTTTCTCCCCTTTACCTCTCGACGTGCGTTCCCTTTGCATCCCGATCAACAGGCACCCACTGGGGCAAGGCTAAGAAGGAGCTGTGGAGTTTCACCAGCATTCTCGCGACCCACCACAAAGACCTGAGCTTCCACGACAGTCTGAAGCACATGCTCTCAAGTGACGATTGGTCCACAGCCTACCCGAACCTTGTCAGGTTGTGGCTTGCAGTGGCTGTCCTCCCGCTCAGCACAGTGGAGTGCGAGAGGGGGTTCAGCCGGCAGAATGTGATCAAGAGCTGGATGCGCAGCAACCTATGTGACGCGACGCTCGGCGAGTTGATGACCGTGTCGCTGCTGGATTATGAGATTGAGCTGCAGGCGATAATGTCGGTGTGGCACGGGAGCAAGAAGCGCCGGCCAGCGAAGGAGGTCGTGATGGCGCAAGCAGGGCGAGCGGAGAAGCGGGCCAAGCGGGCAACATCATCGACTCAAGCATCAGCAGCGGCAGCATCTAAAGCAACAACTGCCGCAGCAGCAAGAGCTGCGCGTGACGCAGAGGCGGACGCGACAAGGGAGAGAGAAGAAGTAGCGGCCGAAGAGGCCCGCATCCCCGTGTGGAAGAGGAAGAGCAAGAGCAAGTGTTAGAGGATGAGGATAAGGATGATTGTTCTGTTAGTTCTAGTGAGTCTGACGATGATACATAGTAACTTGTTATGATAGTTTATGTTATGCTGCCATTCAGACTGGAAATTATGTTTCGTCTGAAAAAACAGACCAGGTAAATGAACTTCGTCTGTACTGACAGACTGCGCTTTAAATTCCGTCTGATGATAAGACTAAAGCTAGAAAGCCCGTCTGGTTGTCAGATGAGGTTTTTGACTAGCAACGTCCCTGCTCGTGGGCTGCTAAGGGCGGCGCGATGAGCTGTTAGGGGCGGTGCCGCGGCCAGAAGGGCGGTGCGTCAGTAGGGTAGGGCGGCAGGGCAGCTAGTAGGGCAGCTCTGTGGTGGGCCCTAAAAATAATTCGGTCCTAGCGAAGGATCTGCTCTGAAACCATGTTAAACTAACGAATGAGAATGATTGAATTGAGCAGAAGTTGGGTACAAGTGCTAACCCTAATTGGGTTGTACCCAGGGCTGACTTTATCAGACTAAAATAGTCTGATTGTCTGAAATCTCAGGGTATTTTCCTACGGATCCTGATTTTTCAGACTTGTAAGATTTTCAAACATGAGTGCCTCAGACTTACTTGGTTTTGGATCCTGAGATTTTCAGAGTACTGACTTAGCCGATAATGGGTCTTCATACTACAGGGAGTACGGATCCTGAAATGCGGATCTGTGATTTCTACGTACATTCCGCTACGTCATATGTTGCCAGTGTACGAACACACTTCATGGCGCTGTCACGCGCAGAATCTGTCCTTGGCAACTTTTGCCACCCTTTTCCCTTAGAAATCTGCCAACTTGGCTCACTCTTCCACTCACGCGGGACCATCACTGCAGCTACGCGGTGTCAGCGAGGGAAACTGGTTAGCGTTGCGCCCCACGTGCTACATTTGTGGCAGTGCTGTACTGCAGTGGTTGTAGTGTGTTCTGAGTACTTCAGACTTGTGTTTTTGCGGAACCTGAAAAATCAGAGTGGCCATTCTCTGGGAAATATGCCTCAGACTAAAAATTTTCAGAGCCCCCAGAACATCAGACTGGATTTTTTTGAATAGTCAGCCCTGGTTGTACCCCTTATGGGCTACCCCAGTATAGCCTACACAAAGTAAGCAATATTATAATTTTTAAACACACATAGTGTTTTTCAAAATTGTGTATTGTGAAAGCGAAGCTGCTTGTATTGCACAATTGGCATCGTCGAAGCGCGCTAAACGCCCTTCTCCAACTACAAAAACCGTGGGTTGGAGCTCATTTCCTCCACCCACGTTTCTCTATTTTCAAACGGCTCACTCAACCTTCCCACCACCCACCCCAGCGTAAACCGTTTTGCGCATGCCACTTGGATAGGGTATATCGTAACTAGTGATATGATCATGCACTAGCTTGTGTTCAATTGTGATGCAAATGTTGTAAACAACCATTTGTAATGAGAATGATGCCAATTGATAAGAATAAGAAAGCAAGCTTTCTCAATATAACATTTTGACACAAAGGTCGCTGACCTTTGACCTTCACTTAACCTCTTGCTGTTGTCTTTCTGTCAACCGCTTTGGTTGACCCTCTGTTACTTCGTTGTAGTTCGCTTCGTTTACGTTGTAGTGTTCGACACATCAGAAGCGCGTACTATATGTTTCCAACACAGTTTATATAAGCAAATATATAAAATATATACGGTATTTAGCACGAGATACAACTTTGCAACCCTGAAAGGGTTGTACTCTCTAACAGCACCTCACTTTAGCCTAACAAACTACCATGCATATATCTAATTTGACACAAATCACTATCAGCCTGTTTATTATATCCTCTGTCCCTCTTCCGTATGTTTATCCTTGTCCATTCTCATTTAACTGAACATACATGCTGATGTCAGGTGGGTGAGCTGGCAGTGCTGACGTGTCAATCAGACTATGCGTATGGAGTGGGTCTCCTCCCCGAATTCATCCAGGGTAGCCCGTGCATGCCCATACATGCCAATACATGCCCACACATGCCCATACATGCCCACACATGCCCATGCATGCACATACCGTACAAGCCCATGCATGCACTTACATGCCTATGCATGCACATACATGCCCATGCATGCACATACATGCCCGTACATGCCCATGCATGCACATACATGCCTATGCATGCCCGTACATGCCCATGCATACACATACATGCCCGTACATGCCCATGCATGCACATACATGCCCATACGTGCCTATGCGTGCCCCCATACATGGCCATACATACCCATTGGCCCTACATGCCCATACTTGCCCATACATGCCATACATGCCCCACTGCCCCTACATGCACATCCATGCCCGCGCATCCATGCATTCATGAATCCATGCATCCATGAATCCATGCATCCACGAATCCATGCATCCACGAATCCATGCATCCACGAATCCATGCACCCATGAATCCATGCACCCATGAATCCATGCACCCATGAATCCATGCACCCATGAATCCATGCACCCATGAATCCATGCACCCATGAATCCATGCACCCATGAATCCATGCACCCATGAATCCATGCACCCATGAATCCATGCACCCATGAATCCATGCACCCATGAATCCATGCACCCATGAATCCATGCACCCATGAATCCATGCACCCATGAATCCATGCACCCATGAATCCATGCACCCATGAATCCATGCACCCATGAATCCATGCACCCATGAATCCATGCACCCATGAATCCATGCACCCATGAATCCATGCACCCATGAATCCATGCACCCATGAATCCATGCACCCATGAATCCATGCACCCATGAATCCATGCACCCATGAATCCATGCACCCATGAATCCATGCACCCATGAATCCATGCACCCATGAATCCATGCACCCATGAATCCATGCACCCATGAATCCATGCACCCATGAATCCATGCACCCATGAATCCATGCACCCATGAATCCATGCACCCATGAATTGAATCCATGCACCCATGAATCCATGCACCCATGAATCCATGCACCCATGAATCCATGCACCCATGAATCCATGCACCCATGAATCCATGCACCCATGAATCCATGCACCCATGAATCCATGCACCCATGAATCCATGCCCCATGAATCCATGCACCCATGAATCCATGCACCCATGAATCCATGCACCCATGAATCCATGCACCCATGAATCCATGCACCCATGAATCCATGCACCCATGAATCCATGCACCCATGAATCCATGCACCCATGAATCCATGCACCCATGAATCCATGCACCCATGAATCCATGCACCCATGAATCCATGCACCCATGAATCCATGCACCCATGAATCCATGCACCCATGAATCCATGCACCCATGAATCCATGCATCCACGCACCCATGAATCCATGCACCCATGAATCCATGCACCCATGAATCCATGCACCATGATCCACACCATGAATCCATGCACCCATGACTCCATGCACCCATGGAATCCATGCACCCATGGAATCCCATGCACCCATGAATCCATGCAACCCATGAAAGCCATGCACACCATGAATCCATGCACCCATGAATCCATGCACCACCATGAATGCCATGCACCCATGAATCCATGCACCCATGAATCCATGCACCCCGATGAATCCATGCACCCATGACTCCATGCACCATGAATCCATGCACCCATGCTCCATGCCATGAATCCATGCACCCATGAATCCATGCACCCATGAATCCCCCATGCACCCATGCAATCCATGCACCCATGAATCCATGCACCCATGAATCCATGCACCCATGAATCCATGCACCCATGATCCATGCACCCATGAATCCATGCACCCATGAATCCATGCACCCATGAATCCATGCACCCATGAATCCATGCACCCATGAATCCATGCACCATGAATCCATGCACCCATGAATCCATGCACCCATGAATCCATGCACCCATGAATCCATGCACCATGAATCCATGCACCCATGAATCCATGCACCCATGAATCCATGCACCCATGAATCAATGAATCCATGCACCCATGAATCCATGCACCCATGAATCCATGCACCCATGAATCCATGTCCACCCATGAATCCATGCACCCATGAATCCAATGCACCCATGAATCCATGCACCCATGAATCCATGCACCCATGAATCCATGCACCCATGATCCATGCACCCATGAATCCATGCACCATGAATCCATGCACCCATGAATCCATGCACCCATGAATCCATGCACCCATGAATCCATGCACCCATGAATCCATGCACCCATGAATCCATGCACCCATGAATCATGCACCCATGAATCCATGCACCCATGAATCCATGCACCCATGAATCCATGCACCCATGAATCCTGCCATGAATCCATGCACCCATGAATCCATGCACCCATGAATCCATGCACCCATGAATCCATGCACCCATGAATCCATGCACCCATGAATCCATGCACCCATGAATCCATGCACCCATGAATCCATGCACCCATGAATCCATGCACCCATGAATCCATGCACCCATGAATCCATGCACCCATGAATCCATGCACCCATGAATCCATGCACCCATGAATCCATGCACCCATGAATCCATGCACCCATGAATCCATGCACCCATGAATCCATGCACCCATGAATCCATGCACCCATGAATCCATGCACCCATGAATCCATGCACCCATGAATCCATGCACCCATGAATCCATGCACCCATGAATCCATGCACCCATGAATCCATGCACCCATGAATCCATGCACCCATGAATCCATGCACCCATGAATCCATGCACCCATGAATCCATGCACCCATGAATCCATGCACCCATGAATCCATGCACCCATGAATCCATGCACCCATGAATCCATGCACCCATGAATCCATGCACCCATGAATCCATGCACCCATGAATCCATGCACCCATGAATCCATGCACCCATGAATCCATGCACCCATGAATCCATGCACCCATGAATCCATGCACCCATGAATCCATGCACCCATGAATCCATGCACCCATGAATCCATGCACCCATGAATCCATGCACCCATGAATCCATGCACCCATGAATCCATGCACCCATGAATCCATGCACCCATGAATCCATGCACCCATGAATCCATGCACCCATGAATCCATGCACCCATGAATCCATGCACCCATGAATCCATGCACCCATGAATCCATGCACCCATGAATCCATGCACCCATGAATCCATGCACCCATGAATCCATGCACCCATGAATCCATGCACCCATGAATCCATGCACCCATGAATCCATGCACCCATGAATCCATGCACCCATGAATCCATGCACCCATGAATCCATGCACCCATGAATCCATGCACCCATGAATCCATGCACCCATGAATCCATGCACCCATGAATCCATGCACCCATGAATCCATGCACCCATGAATCCATGCACCCATGAATCCATGCACCCATGAATCCATGCACCCATGAATCCATGCACCCATGAATCCATGCACCCATGAATCCATGCACCCATGAATCCATGCACCCATGAATCCATGCACCCATGAATCCATGCACCCATGAATCCATGCACCCATGAATCCATGCACCCATGAATCCATGCACCCATGAATCCATGCACCCATGAATCCATGCACCCATGAATCCATGCACCCATGAATCCATGCACCCATGAATCCATGCACCCATGAATCCATGCACCCATGAATCCATGCACCCATGAATCCATGCACCCATGAATCCATGCACCATGAATCCATGCACCCATGAATCCATGCACCCATGAATCCATGCACCCATGAATCCATGCACCCATGAATCCATGCACCCATGAATCCATGCACCCATGAATCCATGCACCCATGAATCCATGCACCCATGAATCCATGCACCCATGAATCCATGCACCCATGAATCCATGCACCCATGAATCCATGCACCCATGAATCCATGCACCCATGAATCCATGCACCCATGAATCCATGCACCCATGAATCCATGCACCCATGAATCCATGCACCCATGAATCCATGCACCCATGAATCCATGCACCCATGAATCCATGCACCCATGAATCCATGCACCCATGAATCCATGCACCCATGAATCCATGCACCCATGAATCCATGCACCCATGAATCCATGCACCCATGAATCCATGCACCCATGAATCCATGCACCCATGAATCCATGCACCCATGAATCCATGCACCCATGAATCCATGCACCCATGAATCCATGCACCCATGAATCCATGCACCCATGAATCCATGCACCCATGAATCCATGCACCCATGAATCCATGCACCCATGAATCCATGCACCCATGAATCCATGCACCCATGAATCCATGCACCCATGAATCCATGCACCCATGAATCCATGCACCCATGAATCCATGCACCCATGAATCCATGCACCCATGAATCCATGCACCCATGAATCCATGCACCCATGAATCCATGCACCCATGAATCCATGCACCCATGAATCCATGCACCCATGAATCCATGCACCCATGAATCCATGCACCCATGAATCCATGCACCCATGAATCCATGCACCCATGAATCCATGCACCCATGAATCCATGCACCCATGAATCCATGCACCCATGAATCCATGCACCCATGAATCCATGCACCCATGAATCCATGCACCCATGAATCCATGCACCCATGAATCCATGCACCCATGAATCCATGCACCCATGAATCCATGCACCCATGAATCCATGCACCCATGAATCCATGCACCCATGAATCCATGCACCCATGAATCCATGCACCCATGAATCCATGCACCCATGAATCCATGCACCCATGAATCCATGCACCCATGAATCCATGCACCCATGAATCCATGCACCCATGAATCCATGCACCCATGAATCCATGCACCCATGAATCCATGCACCCATGAATCCATGCACCCATGAATCCATGCACCCATGAATCCATGCACCCATGAATCCATGCACCCATGAATCCATGCACCCATGAATCCATGCACCCATGAATCCATGCACCCATGAATCCATGCACCCATGAATCCATGCACCCATGAATCCATGCACCCATGAATCCATGCACCCATGAATCCATGCACCCCATGAATCCATGCACCCATGAATCCATGCACCCATGAATCCATGCACCCATGAATCCATGCACCCATGAATCCATGCACCCATGAATCCATGCACCCATGAATCCATGCACCCATGAATCCATGCACCCATGAATCCATGCACCCATGAATCCATGCACCCATGAATCCATGCACCCATGAATCCATGCATTCATTCCAATGTATGTCTATCCACGCATGCTCATGTAGCAGGACAGCCCGATGCCTCGAACCCTTATTGCGCCACCCACGAATTTGGCAACATAGATTGTTATTTTCTCTTCCGTCTTCTGAGGGTACCCCCTCAGAATGAGCAAACTGCTCCAATTCCTGCTTCTTGCCACCTTGAACTGGTTCCTGCCCTTCAGAAACCTCCTTTCCTCCCTTGCCTCTCTTGTCTCCTCTGCCTGCCTCTCGCCCTTCTTCCCCGCCTTCCATCTCTTCCTCATCTCCTTTTTCACTAATATCTGAGGCTCTCAATCCGAGATCCTTGATAATATCCCAAGCCGCTTCGTCAACAGGCATCACCGACAGCCGTGATTGGCGGACCAGCGCGATGTGACTCAATCGCGAGTCCTCCTTAATAGCACGCAGCGTCACTGGGCTCGGGAACGCCTCAACTGTCTCCACATCCACCATGCCGAATTTCTCGGACTTATCGCTGGGATCGGGGTAATACTCCTTGCAGATTTGGACAATCCCCATGACTCGACGCTCCTTGCCTGCATGAGAGACAGTAGGACGAAATCATTCTAGTGAATGAGCGGATATGCTGGAATGGAATGTGACCTAGTAGACAACTTGAAGCATCACAAGTCAAGAAAAAAGTTTCGGACAATTCTCACAGATTTCCTTATCTTGCCTGAATGGTACAACTTAGTCAGTGGTACCGACATGCTACACAGAGTGAACCTCTTAAAGCCGAGGTCCAGATTGGACCATAGTCAAAGCTCGGCTGGACTGAATCACTCAATTTGAAACGGAATGAAGTGAATCATACAAACAGAGATTAGAAACGCTGGCTTGACCAGACAATTGTCAGGTCAAGCTAGCTCGCTGCAAGGCGGCCTTGCCTGAGTGGTAAAAGAAGGCGAGGTCGCCGGTCTTCATGGCTTTCATGTTGTTCGCCGCTTGGTGGTTTCGCACGCCGTCCCACGGCTCTACTTTCTTCGCCATCTGATCGTCCCATGACCACGTCTCCGGCTCGGATTTTAATAGCCACTTCGCACACATCGCGAGTAGCCGCGGCTCGGACCAGCTTTTGCTGCTGCTGCTACGACTTGCTAAATACCGCGAGAATGTGGCATCGAAAAACGAGAGAGCTCGGAACCTGGGACTGAGAAGTGAAACGAGCACGAGGCCTGAATGTCTCAGTTTGTTCGACAGCGAGACGATACCAGCGAGGGTGGCTGAAACGCGAGCGTGCGTACCGGAGAGCGCTGCAGAAAGCATGTATGCGTCTCAGCTATAGAACAGCCAGCTGGCATGGCGTCCTGCTATGTCAAGCCTGACCATGGTCTCAACTAGGGACAAGGTGGAAGATTCCTGGCGATCTCTAAACATGCCTCCTTAGTCCAGATGATGGACAAGGTGGGAGCTGGTGAAAGTGGAAGAAACAGACCAGAGAACCAGGACCACATAACCGCGCGAACATCTGTGGCAAATCCCGCAGTCCAGGCTGCTTGTGGAAACTCACGAACAAGCAGTTACAGGAGTGCAAACATGTCATTTTATCAATAACAAAACTCGCCAGGCTAACAATTGCCCTACGACTTACCCTATATTGTACCATACATTCGTGAACAGCTACAACATGGCCATCTAGACACGATTGTGTATATCAGGATCATATTTTGCCGTTATTCAACACCTAATGCATGAATGAGTTGAAGGGTCATAAAGTGGGGGCGTAATGGTCGTTTCTACCTAAGGACTGGACCACGACGGTTGCTCCTTGGTGTTCCCTCCCCAGAAAGTGGCCTGCCAGGGAGCACGACACAAAAGGATCCCAAAAGGCATGGCAGAGGACACAAAATAGCATTCAGAGTTATATTCCTCATGTGGTTATGCATGCATCCTTGAAACGAGCATTAATTGGCAAACAATCGATGAGAGGGAGGGTGGAACTAGAAAACAGAGGGTGTGAGAACAGGTGGAAGAAAGAGAGAAGTACCTGTCTTGCTGCCATCTCCCGGAGAGCTGAGAGAATGGTGCCGGAGCGTCAAAGGCAGTCCTGACAGTCACCTTGCTTGCACTCCCAGCAACAGGTGGAGTGTGCAAGGGTGCAGATGCCACGCCCCCATCACCTGAGAATGAAAGAACACGGGAGCAGTCTGATGAAATCGTTTGAGACGCCACATAAGGGAGACAGAGAATAAGAAAGTTCTGACACATGGCAAGACAAGAGAGAAGCGTAATACGTGATATGGGACACAGGTATTGGAAAGGAAGAGGAAAGGGACGGTTTGAAAGAAAGGGGAAGGGAATGGGCAGAAGTGTACCTGATTGTGGGCCGTAAGGAATCAACGGCGCGTTCTCATCACTCCCAACGCACTTGCCCACGCCACTCCCCCAGCCTCGCATCTTCGCACTTCCACCACCAACCCCTCCGTGCCCCACACCCCATCCAGACCCCTTCCCCCTGCTCCCCTTCACACTCCCACCAGCACCACCATCCAGCCCCCCTCCACTCGCATCAACCCCGCCTCCACTGTACCCCGCACTCTCCGGGATGAAGGGCAAATTGGTCATGGGCGTGTAAAACTCCTCACCCTCCCCTCCTCCGGTCCCACAGCTCACAGAAGCAGCAGTACCGCGCCCACTGCACCCAGCAGTCGTGGAAGCATGCACAGCACCACCAGAAGCAGCTGCTGCTGCTGCACCCTCATTGCCAGCCCCCACGCCCCTGAACCCAAACGGACTGCGAGTGCCATCCCGAATAGCTCCCATGCTGTGGATGGCGGATAGCACGCCGCCCAGCCGCTGCCGCACCCGCCGTGACCCTTGAGCTGAATCCGAGGGCCTTTGCTGCCTGGGGTCACTTGCAGGGGCTGATTCGCCTCTGTCTGCTGCTGCTGTTGCTGGTTGACGGGGTCTGAGAGGGGAGTTGAGAGCCACTGCCTTGGTTGCTGCTGCAAGTTGCACGTGCAGAGAGGTGATCTGATCGTCCTGGATAAGGGGAGAGGGATGGGACAGAAGTAAGATACACACTGACCAGGTTTAGTCCATTAGTTGTCTGCCGTGTTGCACTGTGCTGTGCTGTGCTGTGCTGCACTGTGCTGTGCTGTGCTGAGTTGAGAGGGGCTAGCTGAACGATTGGTATGGAAAGAGCCAATCAGAAATTAACATCCCTGACCAGCCACATTCAGAAGCAGCCATGCCCTGAACGAGCAACAAGCAACAAGAAGCCTCACCTTGGCCTTGACCTCCTCTTGAAGCTGCTCCACCATCCACACCAGCTTCTCCACCTCGCCACTCTTCCCACCCAGCTGCTGCTGCGCCGCCCTCAGCTGCTCCAAGAGCCCCTCCACCTGCTTCGCAGCAGCCTCCTGCCGCCGCACCGCCTGCTCCCACTGCGCTCTCCCCTGCAGCTCCATCTCCGTCACGCGCTTCATCAGCCCCACCACCTCCCTCTCCTTCGCGTCCTTCACCTGCTGCAGCCACTCCACCTCCTTCTCCAAGCGGCTGCTCAGCTCGCTTCCTTGCCCAGAGCACGCAGCAGCATTCCCCACTGCAGCCACCGCCACCTGCTGTTGCTTCTCCTCGAGTTCCTTCTCCACCTCCACTGCCTCAGCTGCCACACGCACCGTCCTCTCAACCACCTCCCGCCGCCCCGCCTCCTCCTCCGCCCTCTCTCTCACTGCCCCCTCCACTGCCCGCTTCTCCCCCTGCACGCGCTGCAGCGCTCGCCCCACCTCCAGGAACTCCCGGTTCTGCTGCTGGAAAGACTGCTCTAGCTCGCCCCACTGCGCCTCCCACGCGCCCACCTTGCCCTCCACCTCCTCCACCAGCTTCCTTAGGGCGTACACGCCTCTCAGAACGGACCCGCGCAGCCAGCAGGTGTCGTCGTTTGCCATGAGGGCATCGAATCCTGCTCGCACCAGCTGCTGTGCGATCCTGACCTGCTTGGACACTAAAGCTGGAAAAGGAAGGGCCTTACCATCACTGGGACTCGCTATAGCTCGCTCCACCTCCTCGTTCGCCAGATTCCTCTCTTGCTCATTCTGCTCTGGCTTGCTGCTTTTCTCTGCCTTCACTCCCAAGAAACCAAGAAGCAGCACCCTTTGCCTCTGCAGCGCGTTCAGCACCTCCTCCACTTGCTCTGTTCCCACTCCTTGTTCTGCTCTCCCTTGCCCTGTCCGTTCCTCCTCCTCTGACCCGCTCACTCCTGCATTTTCCTTTCCATCCACCCCCCCGGGCTCGCCCTCTCCCTCGCCAGCGCCAGCACCTGAGCCTCCCTCACCAAGCGAACCACCTTCCCCTTCTATCCCTCCTGCCCCCACCATCTCTCCTGACCCCAGATTTGATCCCAGCAGCTTGGTTTCCATGCGGGAGGAGAGGCCAGCAAGCCCAGCCCGGCACAGCACCACGGCCAGTAGGCTCTCCACCAGCACCACCTGAGCCAACACCCCCCGCACCTCCTCCACCTGCATGCGCCTCTGCTCCTGCCCCACATCCGCACCCATGTTACCAGCCTCTGCACCGCATTCCACCCCTCCCTGCCCACATTCCTGCTCCGCATGCTCCTGTCCGTCCTTGCCTTCCTGGTCCCCTACCCTGTTCTGGTTCAGGTGTAAGTCCAGCTCTCCCTGCTCCTGCTCCAGCTGCCGCCACCTCGCCTTCCATCCCTCCACGATCTCGTCCCCACTCACTGCTCCCATCATCCCTCTGCCCACAACCCCAGAGCCCCCAACCCCACCATCCCCAGCCCCAGCATCCCTCAGCAGCGGGCTCACCAGCAGCTTCTGCAGCGCTCTCTCCCGGGCCACCACAGCAGCAACACGAGCATGCATCTCGCTGCACCGTTGCTCCGCCAGAGCAGCGCGGCCCATGGTGCCCTTCGTCTGCTCCTCAGCTGCAGCCAGACGCGCCAACAGCTCCTCCACTTGCCCAACCAGCCGCTGTTGCTCCTGCTCGTGCGCCTGCCCCTGATGCTCCTCCCTCTTGTGCCCATCTCCCTTCTTCTCACGCTCCTGCTGCCCATCCACCCGCTTCCCTGCGCCCTGCTGTTCCAAACCACCTTCCTGTCTCTCCTCCTTCTCGCTCTTCACCACGGCCCTCACCGCCCTCGTCTTCCTGCTGCCCACCCCCTCAGCTTCAGCCTGCAGCCTCTCGCACTGCTGCTCCAGTGCCTTGACCTGCTCCGCCAGCTGCCTGTTCCTGCTCTCCACCTCGCCCACGTGCTCCCTCACAACGGCCAGCGCTTCATCCACGTCAGCCTTGAGCTCCTCATCCACATCCTCCACATCAGCAGCGACCTCCACCTCAGCTCTGCTCTCCGTCTTAACTCCACCCTCGCCTTTCTCCCCATCAACTGCATGCTCTACCCTAACTTTACTCTCAAGGCCTCCACCCGCTGCTGTTCTCCCTGTTACCTGCTGCTCCAGCTTTCGACTCAGCCTAGCCAACTTGCTCCGCAGCCTAGCCCGCTCCTCTCCCATCTGACCCATCTCCTCCCTGGCCGCTTCCAGCCTCGCCTTCACCGCACTGAACTCCTCACAAAGCACCGCGTTCCTCGGCCCGACCACCATCAGCTGCTTTAAATACGCATCCCTCTCTTCCCTCAACCTATCCCTCTGCTCCTCCAGCCCCAAATACATCAGCCCAACCTCCTCCTTCTCATCCTCCTCTGCCTGCTCCCGCTCCGCTTCCCTCTCCAGCGTATGCAGCAGCGCCAGCTCCAGTGCCTGCCCTTTCGCCCGCAGCTGCTGCACCACGTCCCGCATCCGCACCATCAGGGGACCCGCCTTCTGCATCCTACCGGACAGGCTCTTCACCTGGGCGTGGGCCGCAGCGAGCTGCTTCACCATGTGCCGCACCTGCACCTCCATCAGCCTCAGCTTCTCCGCCTGCGCCTCTGCTTGGCTCACTGGTGCGCTCCTCCGCCTCTTCTTCTTCTCCAGCCGTCGTCCCAGTGCTCCATGTGTGGTAACTTCACCCCCTGCCAGCCCTCCGGCCGCCCCAGTGACTGCATATCTGAGCAGGTCGCTGTCAGAGTCTGCGCTGGCAGAAACGTTATCTCCAGCAAAGGGCAGAGTCCACCTGTTGGCGAGAAACGCATTGGCAGAAGCAGAGGCAGGTAGCGTGGGCATGTCTGCTGCTGTGCCGAGGCGAATTCGGCTGGGGCCAGAACCAGTGGCTCCTCCGCGTGCATCAGCATCCTTCCCCGCTGCATCTGCTGCACTGCTGCCTTTGTCTGCTACTCGCGAAGGGCTTGCCCTGTTGGTCACGTCACGGAGCTCTGTGAGGCACAGAGTCATCGGGCTGAGAACGCCCTCCTCCCCACCTGCCTCCACTGCTTCCTCATCACCCTTCACAGTCTCTTGCCACCTCCTCTTGCTTCCGCTACCTCCTCCCGAATGTCTCTCCTCCTGCTCCTGCTGCTTTTGCTCCTCCTCCTCCTGCTCCTTCTGCTGCTGCTCCTCTTCCGTTTCCTTCTCCAGCATTATAGCCTCCTCCAGCAAACCCACTCTCTCCTGCTCCAGTCGCTCCACCCGTTCCTTCGCCTCTTGCAGGCTCTCCAGCGCCGAGCACAGCTGCTCCTCCAGCGCCAGGTTCACCTGCTGCAGCTTGTGCCCCCCAGCAGCAAACTCCTCCGCCTCCCTTCTTGCCCTCTCCGCTGCCTCCTCTGCTCGCCTCTGCCTCTCGCAAGCCGCCTCCAGCAGCCCGTCCCTGTCGCCCACCTTCTCTGCTAGGTCAATCACCCGCCCCCTCTCCGTCTTCAGCTCCTCCTCCAGCTTCGCTATCCTCTCGCCCAGCTCCGACCGCTTCTTTGCAGCATCTGAACCACCAGCACCATCAGCGCCGTCAGCATCACCGTCCGCCCCGCTCTTCTCTGCTGCAGCCCACAGCAGATCTCGCTCTTTCTCCAGCGCTTGCACCTTCTCCTCCAGCTCCACCTGCATACCCTTCATCCCCTCCAACTCCTCCTCCAACATTCTCTTCTGCTCCTCGAGCTCCTTCACATTCTCCCTCACAGCATCTTCCATCTCCTGCTGCTTTCTCTTAATCCCCTCAAGCTCCTCTTCCAGCGCGCTCTTCTGCTCTTCTAACGCGCCCTCCTTCTCCTTCCCAGCATCCTCCATCTCCAACAGCTTTCGCCTCATCCCCTCAAGCTCCTCCTCCAACACTCTCTTCTGCTCTTCGAGCTCCCGCACCTTCTCCCTCCCAGCATCTTCCATCTCCTTTTGCGCTCTCCTCATCTCCTCCATAGCCTCTTCTAACGCCTTCCTCTGCTCCTCATGCGCCCTCTCCTTCTCCTGTCAGAATGTTGTATTTGTCTAGCCTGCAGTGGGGTACTCTATAGCGAGTACAGCCCAATCTAGGGTTTCCTATATGTACTCAACTGCTTGCTAGTGAACCTCCTCCTTTCTTCATTCTTACTTTCTACTGCTAGTTCTGACATCTCCTTCCCAGCGGCTGCTGCCTCTGCTGCCTGTCCCTCAGCCTTCACCTTCTCCTTCACCAACCCCTCCACCTGCTTCCGCACCGCTTCCAGATCAGCCCGCAGCTGTGCTGCGTCAGCTGCACTCCTCTCGCCCTCAGCCACGTTCCTTGCCAGCTCGGCCCGGCACGTCTGCAGATCCCGAGCGAGGGCGGCGCTCTGAGCGTGGTGCTCCGCGGCCTCCACCTTAAGCACTGACTCCGCCTGCTGGGTGGCCGCCAGCTGCTGCAGCAGCTTGCCCACCTTCGCCTCCGCCACTCCACACCGCACGCGCGCCTGGGAACACAGAGAGGCAGGGATGCACATGGATGCGTTACAATGAGGATTGCAGAGAGGAACGCAGTGGAGTGATTCGAAAAAATCGAGATTATGTTTATTTAAAAGTTTGAGAGAGTACAGTGATGTTGTTATGATCACCAGCAAGGGAAGCAGTGAAGTGGATGCAGATTGTCATAACATCGATGAATATCAGATGTTGACGGGACGGTGATGCTCACATCACAGAACCGGCACTCGCGTCATCAGACTGCCACTCACATCATCAAACTCGTGCTTGCGGTCGTTGACGCTGCGCTGAAGCTGCCGTGTGTTGTTCACCTCCATGCGGTACTGCTCCGCCACCGCTGCCACCTTCTTCACCTGCCATGCCAGTCACAGTGTGGGAGAAGCAAATGCCAGTCAGCCAGGTGATATTTTTTCACCATGGAGCCACCTGTTGTTCACCTCCATGCGGTACTGCTCCGCCACTGCAGCCACCTCCTGGCATACCATGCCAGTCAGTCAGTCACAGCGTGCAACAAGGAAGAGTCAGTCAGGCAGGTGGAATTCAGCATGGAACCACATGTTCACTATCTGCTGGTTCTGCTCTGCCACAGCCGCCATGCCATGCAAGTAGTTTGCGAGTGTCAGCTCACAGAAAAGAGAGACGCGTGAGACCAACGAAACGAACTGCATGCACAGTCATCCCCCAAGTCACATGCCTCCCCCTCCTCCCCACCCACATCCCTCCCCACTCACATCCCTCCCCACCCTCCTACCCACACACCCTTCCCCACCCTCCGCCCCACTCACATCCCACCGCACCCTCCTTCCAACTCACATGCTCCTCCATGCCAACGAGCTTGGCTCGGAGCTCCTCCCTCTCCCGCCGCCCCTCCTCCTCCTTGCCCCGCAATGCCTCGTTCTCATCGAACGCCTCCTTGAGCTCCTCCCTCAGGGCGTTGTTCAGGCGCTCCAGGGCGGCCACCTTGTCCCCCTCGCTCGTTCCCGTCTGCAGCTGCTCTTCCAGCTCGCTGATCCTCGCTGCATTGGGAGAGGGAGGAATTTCATTGGCAGGAGTGAGTGTGTTGCAGCAACGGTGCGTTTCAGCCACTCCAGTGCGGCCACCTTGTCCCCCTTGCTCGTGCCCGTCTGCAGCTGCTCCTCCAGCTCGCTGATGCGCGCTGCAAAGGGGGCATAGAGGGAGGGACGCATTGCATTGGGAATGGGAAATATGGATGATATCGGGAAGAGAGTGAGTGTTTCAGCGTGTTCCACCTGACCATGGTAACATTGATGGCAAATGGAAGAGAAGTGAAGGGCCATGTTGTCGTACTGACAGAGTAGTCTTATGCTTACACGAATGCTTACTACCTCAGGTCGATTGCTTCCATGCAAATAAATATGGTTTCAAAGGCGCCTCATGAACGCCCCATGCAATCAGCCAAGAAGGCTTTTTGCATGACTGAATCCACACACCATGTCTCACACTACGCACCTTTGCAGACGTCAACTTCGAGCTGGAAGCGGATGGCGTCGGGGTTTCTCTCCACCATGCGCCTCAGCACCTCCACCTCCTGCGACAGCTCCTCCACTGCTGCCGCGTCCTCCCCCCGTGCACACTGCCCATCGCACCTCCCCTGCGCCTCCACCCGCTTGATCCTCCCGTCCCGCAGCTTCACCACCATCTTCAACCCCTGTGGCACCACACAGCACCAATCATGCGAGTCATGCCAGTCATGCAAGTCAAGGCAGGCATGGAAGTCAGGCCAATCATGCAAGTCATGCAAAATTTGCCGATCAAACCAAGGATACACAATCGTCAGGCACAAAAGGATGCAGCACACAGTAAGCTCATGTTCTTCACTGGGAGAACAGAGACGGTTAACCAAAACGTGATGCGGCGACCAGGCACGTGCATGCACGCTCCCCTCACAAGGTCCGCCAGGACCACAGTACCTCACAACCAGCGCTCAACAAACACGACCTAGAGAGCCAATACGTGACAGCATCTGCCAGCGGCGGCCAATCACCTCCTCACTTGACAGCTTGAATCTTTTCATCTATCTACCAGTCATTCTCACCTGCACGCTCCTCACGAGCCCTTCCGCCAGGGCCTCAGCGGCCTCGGCTCTCTTGCTCTGCCTCGCCACCTCCTGCCCCGCCTGCCTCTCCGCCTCCAGAGCCCGCTTGGTGGATTGTGAGATTATCTGCTCCAGGCGGCAGATGCGCTCGTTGTCTGCGGTGGGGGTGGAGAGAGGCACGAGCAGATACACGTAGGAGCATGGTCGGGAACACTTGGACTATGAAAGCACGACAAGAGGAGACCATCAGGAAGATTCACAGTCCACCAAACAAGACCCGAGGCTTCAGGGCGAGAACTATAAGCAGATTGGGTTTTCTAAACTCTACCTGACATGGGCCCAGGAGAAGGGCTGGGTGGGAGCAGCGGCTGCCCAGGCACTCCTGCTGTCGCATTGGCTGCAAGAGCACACAACAAGAGAAATCGGGGTCAGTCTCTTCACACCATCAAAATCCAGTAAGAAGTCAAAACCCATTCCGAGCTAATCCAAAAAACACTGTCCCCACGAAACACCCAGAACTCACTTCCTTCCTCTCTCTCTCTCCCTCACAGAACGCACCTCTAAGCTCGGCGATCTCGAGGCGCAGGCGTCGGATCTCCTCGCCCATGACGGCGGGGTTGCCCATCATCAGCTCGTTCACTACAGCCTCGTTGTGCATCAGCTTCGCCCGCTGCGCAAACTTGAGCGTCGACATCGTTTCATCCACGTTGCGCTCCGCAGGACTCACCGCCGCCAGCAGGGTGCACTTGGAGTTGCCACCCAGGGAGTCCTGAAAAGAAGAAGAAAAAACAAAATCAGAACTCACCAACAAAAAGTATCACAAGGGTGAAGCAATATACTCAATTGCATTAAGTGGACAATGCAAAGCTGAGGAGTTTCTTACACTTAGAAGAAATGTGAGCTTGGAGTCTCGATAGGGGACGTGGCGAACCTTCCCCTCTGCGATGTCAACCAATGCCTGCAGAGAATCACACAATGTCAACCAACGACTCCGAAGTTCACAACAATGTAGCAAATCTGCCACTAAATAATATTCGTTTTCTTACCTTGATGACGTTTCCTAGTGCAGAAAGGGACTTGTTGATGCTCCCGGCCTCCTTCAGCCGCACCCCCTGCGCCTCACTGTGCTTCTGCCTCTCCGACCCTGCTAGGTCTACCAGATTGAACCGTGAGGTCCCCCTCTTCATCACCCCTGCGTCGTCCCTCCGCTGCAGCCCAGCAAGACACACAGGAAGGGAAGTTCAGCGTGAGATGAGAAGCCGCCATGGGATGTGATCAGGAAGCACAAAAACTGGTGGCGTCATGGAAGGAGAAAAAACGGCAGAAGCAAGTGAGATTATCAGAAATCTGAGGAGCAGATGTCAGACTTAGCATACTCATTGAAAGCACAAAACCGGTGCTGCAGTCTGTACCTGAGTTTCCACCACAATAGTGAACACGCTGTGAGAGCGGCTGCTCTCCATGTTCATGGCGGTCTGGCCCACGCGACGGTTCTGCGAGCCACGCTTGAACAGCGCATAGGTGGCGTCGGCCGTGGACACCACCACCTCCTGCAGGCCCTCCACAAACATCCCGTGCCGCATGTCCTCCCTCACATCTGCCACACCACACGCTTGACAACAGATTCATAATTAACAGGTGCATCCAAACAGATGTATGGCATCTGACAGATGAAAACAGATGCATGACAGCTGATGCATGACAGCAGATGTATGACAGCTGATGTCTGACGCTGATGCATGACAGCTGATGTATGACGCTGATGCGTGACAGCTGATGTATGACGCCTGATGCATGACAGCGCACGAAAATGGACGGATGCACGAAATCAACTAATCAGGAGTCAACACAAAATATGTATGAGCAGACGTTTTCAGTTTCGTGCATGATTGACTGAACGTGACTCTGAATTTCATGGTAGAGCAGTAAGGACATACTCAGGTTCACCGAATCTGGCTCGAGGAGGTCTGACACCTGCTCATTGTAAATCTGCAGGTAGGAGCAGCGGATGGTGAACTCTAGCATCTGCAGCTCCTGCACGCACAGACGCAACAGAATTTATGTAAGATTGAATGACGTCAAGTGGTATGTAGACAAAAAAGAAAGGAAAAACCAGCATCATATATGTTTTCGCCGTAAGAATGAAAGGCAGAAAGGGTCATACCTTGTCAGCTGACAGTCTCTGGAAGATGTACTGGAGAATCCGTGGAATAAGGCCGCGTTTGTCCACGCTTCGGTGGGATCCTTCCCCTTCGATGTCACAATCCGGTCCTGCGAAAGCCAAAGGAGAACAACACATTAGAATTGCCGTACTATGAGATTAATGAAGCATCAAATATGTCGAAATGATACGCAACGTCCGCCTTACCCTCCATCGTAAAGGTCTTGCCGGCGCCAGTTTGCCCTGCGAATCAACAGCCTCCGGCTCCCACGCCCGCAGTACCACCAGCTCCAGCAGCTCCATTACCTCCAGTACGAGCACCTCCGGGACCAGTGGCTCCAGCTACTCCAGCAGCTCCAGCTCCAACGCCGGCAGCACCTCCAGCTCCAGCAGCTCCAGTACCTCCAGCTCCAGCAGCTTCAGTACCTCCAGCTCCAGGGCCTCCAGCAGCAGACCCCCCCAGATCCAGCAGCGCCACTCCGAAGGCTCCAGCGCCGAGCAACCCACTCGCGCAGCTGCGGTGGAGAGAGAGGCTCCCGCCGTGACAAGGCACCTGTAGGACCTCCAGCAGACTCAGCACCCCCAGGCTCAGCACCCCCAGTCTCAGCACCCCCAGGCTCAGCACCCCCAGACTCAGCAACCTCAGGCTCAGCACCCCCAGGCTCCGCACGCTCAGGCTCAGCACCCCCAAGCTCCGCACGCGCAGGCTCAGCACCCCCAGCAGCACCACCCCCAGCAGCACCAGAGTCGTCAGCGACCTCGACAGGCTCGACAGGGTCTACCTGAGACACACCTGAGGGAGCAGGACCCTGAGGGGGGAGGGGGTCTACCGGAGGAGGACCTGGTGCAAGGAAGAGTGGCGGGGGGGGGGAGCGGGGCAGTGCGGTAGGGGAAGAGACGGTAAAAGGGAACCGACTCGTCGAACGTGACATCCTGAGAGGGCAGGACACAGCGCGAGGTGGGGTGGTAAAACTGCCAGCCAGGCGAGTCAGGGGGAAAACCAGGGAAGACGCAGGGAATAGCGCGGGCGGAGAGCTTGTCCGCGGACGTATCGCGGACAAAGGCACGAGATCCCCTGACCCGGAACACCGACGCATCGCCAACCTCTCCCGTCCAACGCAGTGTCCGTGAGGTCTCCGGCAAGGAGACACAAGGCCAGAGGTTAAGCTGATGCGCAGCGTACCGGACCGCAAACGGCCACAGAAAATGGGGGGCAGCCGTATGGATCATGGAGGTACGAGCGACCTCCATGACCAAGCCAATGCGGCGCTCAGCAACCCCATTCTGCTGCGGAGAGGCAGGAAGCGTGAACGTCTGGCGAATGCCCTCCCCACGACAAAAGTCCCGCAGAAGGTCAGAGGCAAACTCACCACCTCTGTCAGAGTGCAGACGCAGGACTGGAAGGTCCGTCCCGAACCGGTCGCGGAGCTGGAGACGGACAGCGCGGATCCAAGGGATCAGAACATCAGGGACCTCCCCCTTGCTGCGCAAGGGGAAGACCGACGCGTGTAATCATCAACAACCAGCAAAAAGTAGCGCTCGCGGCCCTGTCCACGGACGCGGGCTGGGCCCCACACGTCCATGTGGAGAGTCTGCAGGGGAGCAGTCATCTTGGGAAACGAGGAGGAGTGAGGAGCGGCTCGCTGCCGCCCCTCTACACAGGGAAGGCAGGGAGGGGCAGGCGAGGGTGGGAGGGGAGGCAGAGTCCTGGGAAGACCAGAGACAAGGAGACGAGAGTGCATGCCACGGAGGCGCTGCACTGAGGGGTGACCAAGACGGTAGTGCCAAAGGAGGGTCTGGTGCGACAGAGCGCGACATGAGCAGGGGGCCGCTAGCTGACCTGACGCAGACGCAGCTACCTAAGGAGACACAGTAGTCAGTGTGTACAGACTCGAGCCAGGCGCACGGGTGAACGTGGCCAGGTGCCGGCCAGTCTGGGAGCACGTACAGATCGCCACACGCTGTCCTCCTGGAGTAAAGGTATCAACCCATATATCCTGAAGGACGGCGTTGCTCACCAAGTTCGTAGAGAACGAGGGGAGGTGAAGACGTGACAGTGAGCCAGACGGAACCGCCGGACATGGGAGAACAGTGGAGGAACGTGCAAGGACTGGGCCCCCAGAGGGGTCAGCCAGAGAGACAGCAACAGGTGCAGGGAGCGGTGTGAGTGTGGTACTGTCGCGAAAGAAACAGCGGGAAGCACCTGAGTCAAGCGTAAAGGTGTGCAAGGCCTCAGCAGGCGCAGTACCAGAGAGAGCAGACTCACTAGCACCTAGAGCAGCGACCTTTATACCTGGGTCGGGCGGCATAGACAGGTAACAGTCACCCTCAGCACTAACAGTCAATGCATACATGGCAGAGAGGATAGCATCATAGTCAAGAGCAAAAATATCCACACCCTGCCTAAGCAGCTCTGCCCAGTGGGGGAGCTCAGCCGCCCCACGCTGAGCAAACCACTTACGTAGCTCCTGAGACGAAAGGGGCTGACGCTGCTGCTGCTGCCTCTGACCACCTCCAAGGCCTCCCCTCTGGCTGGTACCACCCCGGCCACCACCACTGCTGCCGCCTCCACTCCCACTGCCGCCACCGCTGCCGCCTCCACCACTCCAACTGCTGCCACCACCGCCGCCACCTACACCTCCACCCCCACCACGACTACCTCCGCCACCGCCGCCCCCTCCACCGCCTCCACCGCCCCCACCACCGCCTCCACCTCTGCCACCCCCACCGCCCCTGCCTCCCCTGCCCCTGCCGCTGCGGCGCCTCCCACTAGGGGCAGACGCAGCTCCTACCTCCTCAGCACGAAGGTAGTCAACAGCTGCAGCAGAGGCGACGGAGGGGATCGGGGGGGAGGGCGAACACCCCTCAAAAGCAAATAAAACTCGAGCGAATACTTTTGAAATCACAGAAAGCTAGTTGCTCCCGTACCATACGCAAGAAGGCAGCAGTGGTAACCTTCCAAACATGCATCCGTGATAGGCTTTCCGATTGTCGTGAAGATATCCTCCTGCAAACAGAGAAAAAATAAGACAGACAAAAGAAAGTCAGTTCGTGAGTTATCAGATGCTTAAGGAATCATTGACAACCACGAAAGGGAAGCATTTGTTAGCTGCTGTCACCTGCTGCGTGTCTTCGTCCGCAATATAGTCGAAAGAGAAAGGCTTCGAAGGAGGCCTTGTCGAGAGATGTAGCAGTTTTGAGCTGGGATCGACTGTTATGCATTTATGGTAGCCTAAATCGTTTTCCCGCTCGTTCGGGGGTCGTACTCGCACGACTACTTGCACGTTGGAATTCGCTCTCGCGACGGCACCCGGATCTGGGTCTAACGAGCTGTGACGTTCTATCACCATTGTGCCTTCAAAATGGGTCTAAATAATGATCTGAACTGATAGAAGCGGATATCTCTGCAGGTAGTTGAATGGATCGGATCGGATAATCGTCAGATGCTGCATGTGGCAATATTACGCAAGCGAGGAGCTTGACGTGGAGTAATAAACGACCAAATTACCTCGGCTTCAGGTGATTTAATTTAGGAGCAACAGGTCTAGCCGATCGAGTTCAGGCGCTACAACAGTCAATACGCTGCGTGGTTCCTAAGTTGATGACCTAAATTCCTAGAACAAACAAGAATAAGAACAGGCTCAGCGAGCAGTAGACCGTGAATGGAACAGGACAGAACGTCATGAATTTCGAGTCTTTCGAGATTTGCTGCCTGAAAGGAGACGAGTACCCACCCATTCAGGCAATGAAACCTCATCATCAGTGGATGCTAGAGTTGAATCCGAAGCGTCCCGCACATTCGGTTCGGTTCGGTTGTTTCTGGTTCGAAGCGATGAAAACGGGTGAATTACAGGCTACCTTGTGGAATCTTACTGAACCTTACCGGACGATCATTGATTTGGTTGGGCAGCCAACCAATCAGGACAGCGTGGCCTCGGGAAGGGTAGGGGATGGGAGGAGTTTGGGAGCTGCTGAAATGAAATCCTGTGGTTCGAATTCGTAGTTCACTGACAAGGGAACGGAGCAGATTTGGCGGGAACGTTTCTGACAGCAGAGAGTTTGAACAGAGCAATCTGACAGCGAAGGCAGTGCAGAAATATACGTTCTATAAGCAACAACAGGGCAACTCAGAATGGGTGCACTTTGAAGATACTTGGAAATTATTCCCACTAGTACACAAAATAGGTGCACTAGCTTATTCAAAGGATGTACGAAGACAAAAGTTTGTTTCTAAATTATGTGAACTGGGGTCTTATTGGCAGGACTATGGAATACCATCAAGATACCAGCTACATTTTTATGTAGTGCCGACGTGCGATTCAATTGAATATTGTTGTATTTTTTGTTGGTGTAAAGCATCTATTCCCATCCATCCTGATTTGTGCCCCTGCACGGGGCTGTCAAACATATATATATATACATGTGTTATAGTTTGGGTAGGCTTAGTGGGGTACTCACTGTGGGGTACAACCCCTTAGGTTTCTCCTTTGTACCACCCCCTCGATAGTCCACTTTTTCACTCATGCCTATACTCTAAGATGGTATCTAGAGCATAGAGGCCTTTAGGACCTAAGATTAGGGCCCACCCGTTACCACATTACCTCATTTGCCTGCCTGCCTTGCCTTCTGCCCGCGCGCGCCTCGGCTGCACGCGCGCGGCCCCATTTTTTTTTTCCCGCGCGCGTCGCTTAAGCAGCCCGCGCGCGTCGCTTAAGCAGCCCGCGCGCGGCTCGTTTAGGCTCGTTTAGGCCCAGTTTCGGCCCCGCGCGCCACGACAGCCGCCCGCGCAGCCTGCCGCCGGCCCGCACGCTGCGTAAGCCGCCCGCGCGCAGCCCGCTTAGGCCCTGCGCGCCGCATCTGCCGCCCGCGCAGCCTGCTGCCGGCCCACGCGCCGCTTAAGCCGCCCGCGCAGCCTGCCGCCGGCCCCTTGCGTCGCCTCCTCTGGTGTGTAGCCCGCCCCTGCTCCGCGCGCCGCCTTAGGAGCCAGCGCACGGCCTACTGCTGCACCGTGTCCCGCCTTAGGAGCCCGTTTGCGGCCCGTTGCTGCATCACGCGCCGCATTAGAGGCCCACGCGCGGCCCACTGCTGCCCTCCGTGCTGCCTCAGGAGTCCGTGCACCGCCACAGCAGTCTGTAAGCCGCCACTGCAGCCTTGCACGCAGTCTCTCCTTGCTTGCCTTTTGCCTTGCCGCCTGCGCACTCGACTTGCCTACACTGCACGCATGGCGACTCTCAACGTGCTCGCGTTCGATCCTGACGGTCGCCCAGTAGAGTTTTCCACCTGGCTTGACGACCTGCAACTATTCCTCATGACTGATGCCAAGGACGGTGTTTCCCTATTTGATTACGTATCGGGCACTGCCGTTGCTCCTGCTACCACTGAACCTGCTCTAGACCGCTCCCAGTGGCAGACCCGCGATGCTGCTGCGTGCCTATCTATTCGCAACCATCTGCCGATCACAGAGCGCGCACATTTTAGCCAGCACAAGACTGCCAAGGCACTGTACGACGCTGTAGTTGCCCGCTACTCTTCCCCGGCCACTGCAGCCCTCGGTCGACTTATGCTACCCTACCTGTTCCCCGACCTGTCCTCGTTTACCACCGCTGAGGACCTCATCTCTCACCTACGCGCTAGTGACACTCGCCTTCGTGCCGCCCTTCCAGCCGAGTTCCTCATAGAGAACCGCCCCCCGATGTACTTTACTCTCTACTTCCTCATCACCCGCCTCCCTGACACTCTTCGCTCAGTCAGGGACCACTTCCTCGCCCTTGACCCCCATTCTCTCACTGTCGACGACCTCGAGAAGCACCTCCTCGCAGCAGAGAAGAACATCCTCGCTGTAGGTGCTGCTCGCGGTACTCCTCGCTCTCCCCTCTTTGAGGGGTGCTCCCCCTCCCCTCTTACCCCCTCCTACGCCTCCGCAGCTGCTGCTCTCGACTACCTTGGTGCTGAGGAGATCGGGGCTGCTTTCGCTCCTAGTGGGAAGCGCCGCAGCGGCAGGGGCGGCAAGGGTGGCAGGGGAGGTGGGGGTGGCGGTGGGGATGGCGGTGGAGGGGGCGGTGGTGCAGGCGGCGGGGGAGGTGGAGGTGGTGGAGGTGGTTTTGGGGGCGGCGGAGGCACTGGGAGCAGTGGAGGTGGCAGCGGCGGTGGTGGGGGAGGAGGGAGCGGTAGTGGCAGTGGTGGTCAGGGGCAGCAGCAGCAGCAGCCGCAGCAGCAGCTGCAGCAGCAGCAGCAGCGTCCGCGCCAGACCCCCATTTCCCAGCAGCTTCTTGACTGGTATGCCGGGCGTGGGGCTTCTGGGGGTCCTGGTCGCTGCCCCTATCTCATTCGCACAGTTCCCCGCGCTGGTCGCCAGTGCACAGGGTTTCACATTGAGCAGCGCTGCTTCGCTCGGCTTAGCGACGCCTGGCGCGTCAAGTTTCCTGATGCTCCTGAGTTCCCCAACTGGGCAGAGCTGCTTAGGCGTGATGTACCTATCTTTGATCTTAACTATGAGGCTATTCTTGCTGCCATGTATGCATTGACTGTTAGTGCTGAGGGTGACTGCTACTTGTGTGTGCCTCCGGATCCTGGTATAGCCCCTGGTACTGCGCCAGCACAAGCCTTGCACACCTTTACACTTGACTCTGGTGCTTCCCGCTGTTTCTTTCGCGACAGTACCACAGTCACTCCCCTCCCTGCACCTGTTCCTGTCTCACTTGCTGACCCCTCTGGGGGCCTGGTGCTTGCACGGTCTTCCACTGTGCTTCCGTGTCCGGCGGTCCCGTCTGGTGAGCTGTCTGGTCTCCACCTCCCCTCGTTCTCTACAAACTTGGTGAGCAACGCTGTCCTCCAGGATGCGGGTGTTGACACCTTCACCCCTGGCCGGCAGCGTGTGGCGATCTGCATGTGCTCCCAGACCGGCCGCCACCTGGCCACGTTCACCCGTGCGCCAGGGTCCAGTATGTACACCCTCACCACTACGTCGCGCTCCACCCCTTTGTCTCCCCAGCTGCACGCGTCTGCTCAGGTAGCTACCCAGTGTGAGTGTCGCCGGCTGTCTCACGACACTCTCCTGTGGCACCACCGCCTTGGTCACCCCTCCCTGCCTCGCCTTCGTAGCATGCACTCTCGCTTTCTGGTCTCTGGTCTTCCCAGGTCTCTGCCTGCCCTCCCTCCCTCGCCTGCGCCGCCCTGCATTCCTTGCGTCGAGGGGCGGCAGCGCGCCGCTCCTCACTCCTCCTCGTTCCCTCCCACAGAGGCTCCACTGCAGACTCTCCACCTGGACGTGTGGGGCCCAGCCCGCGTCCGTGGACAGGGCCACGAGCGGTACTTCCTGCTGGTTGTCGACGACTACACGCGCTACACCACGGTCTTCCCCTTGCAGCGCAAGGGGGATGTCCCTGATGTTTTGATCCCCTGGATCCGCGCTACT
This sequence comes from Closterium sp. Naga37s-1, assembly GCA_947471745.1. NCBI lineage: Eukaryota > Viridiplantae > Streptophyta > Zygnematophyceae > Desmidiales > Closteriaceae > Closterium > Closterium sp. Naga37s-1. Next base: position 579,090 of record CANJKZ010001036.1, read on the forward strand.
CGTCTCCAGCTCCGCGAGCGGTTCCAGTCGGACTTTCCTGTCCTGCGTCTGCACTCTGACAGAGGTGGTGAGTTCTCCTCAGACCTCTTGGCAGCCTTCTGTGCAGAGCACGGCATCCGCCAGACTTTCACGCTTCCGGCCTCTCCGCAGCAAAATGGGGTTGCTGAGCGCCGCATTGGCTTAGTCATGGAGGTCGCTCGTACCTCCATGATCCATGCGGCTGCCCCCCATTTTCTGTGGCCGTTTGCAGTCCGGTACGCCACGCATCAGCTCAACCTTTGGCCCCGTGTCTCCTTGCCGGAGACCTCGCCTACGCTGCTGTGGACGGGGAAGGTTGGCGATGCGTCGCGTTTCCGGGTCTGGGGTGCTCGTGCCTTTGTCCGCGATACCACCGCTGACAAGCTCTCCCCTCGCGCCATTCCTTGCGTCTTCCTTGGCTTTGTCCCTGACGCGCCTGGCTGGCAGTTTTACGACCCCGCCTCGCGCCGTGTCTTTGCGTCCCAGGACGTCACCTTTCACGAGTCGGTCCCCTTTTACCGCCTCTTCCCCTACCGCACTGCTCCTCGCCCTCTCCCGCCGCTCTTTCTCGCCCCAGGTCCTCCCCAGGTATACCCCCTCCCCGCGCCAGGTCCTGCTCCTTCAGGTGTTTCTCAGGTAGACCCTCCCGTCCCTGCGCCTGTTGAGGTCACTGGTGACTTCGGTCCTGCTGGCGGTGGTGCTGTCCCTGGGGATGCGGAGCTTGGGGGTGCGCAGCGTGGGGGTGCTGAGTCTGGGGGCGCTGAGCGTGAGGGGCCTACGGGTACGGAGCCTGGAGGTGCTGAGCCTGCGCGTGAGGTGCCTGGAGGTCCTGTGTCTGGGGGTGCTGCGTCTGGAGGTCCTGCGTCTGGGGGTACTGCGTCTGGGGGTGCTGAGCCTGCGTGTGCGGAGCCTGGGGGTGCTGAGTCTGGGGGTGAGTCGCCTGAGGGTTCTGAGACTGCTGTTACGCGGTCTCCTTGGAGTTGCCGTCTTCGTCAGCGTGTGCCTCTCACCTCCCAGTAGCTGCACGACTGGTACGGTCGCCGTCTACGTCGCGCTTCTGCACCTCAGGACTCTACTGCTGGGGGTTCTTCTGCAGGCGTCACTGGGGCAGGGGGTGGTGCTGGTCCTTTGTCTGCAGGAGGTGCTAGTGTAGCTGGTCCCGGAGGTGCTCGTACTCGGGGTACTGGAGCTGCTGGGGATGGCGGTGTTGTGTCTGACTGTACTGGCGCTGCTGGAGGTGCTGGAGCTATTGAGGGTACTGGAGCTGCTGAGGGTACTGGAGCTGCTGGAGGTGCTGGAGCTGCTGAGGGTACTGGAACTGCTGAGGGTGCTGGAGCTGCTGGAGGCACTGGAGCGGCTGGAGGTGCTGGAGCTGCTGGGGGTGCTGGAGCTACTGGTGCTGGTCGCCCTGCACAGCCGCGCCTGTTCTTCGCTCCGCCGTCTCCGTCGTCTCAGCCACCGCCTGACTCTGCGCTTCGCCAGGTTCTTAGTCTCCCTTCGTCTACTGGTCTTCCGTTACAGCCTGGTTCACTGCTGCCTGCTCCTTCTCCGTACACTCAGCTGACAGGGGGCCTTGCTGAGCGTCAAGAGCCTGCGTCGCGTCCTGTCTCACCTGTCCGTTCTGGTCGTTCCGGTAGTCGTGTTCCTTGTCAGCGTCAGCCGGCTGTCCCCGGCCCTCACCTTGTAGTCCGTCGTCCTCCCTCTCCTCCGTCGCGTGTTCCTCTGCCGTCTCCGCCTGCGTCCTCTCTGCCTGTCGTCGCTGACCCTGCGTCTGACCAGTTTCATGCTGAGCACTCTACTGTCACGCGTCTGCTTGCTACTGTTGTCACTGACCCGTCTTTTGAGTCTGCTACTGCGTCTGCCTTACTCGCTGAGCTTGTTGACTTTGCTGCTGCCTGTCGTATAGACTACGCCGCTAGTCTTGTTGCTGAGTCTGAGTCTGTCTGTCCTCCGTCCGTCAGGGGTGAGTGTGCTCTTGGCACGGACGTCCTTGAGGACAGGCAGGAGGACCTTGAGTGCCTTGCAGCCGCTGCGCCTCATCTCGTGGCCATGCTGCTTGCCCCTGAGGGAGACCCGGATGCACCAGACATCCCGACTCCGCGATCGTACGCTGAGGCGATCGCGGGTCCCTACTCCTCTCAGTGGCAGATAGCCATGGACGCAGAGATGGCTTCCTGGAAGTCCACAGGCACCTACGTCGACGAGGTTCCCCCACCTGGGGCGAACATCGTCAGTGGCATGTGGATTTTCAGGGTGAAGCGGCCGCCGGGTTCTCCACCTGTCTTCAAGGCTCGTTACGTTGCTCGAGGCTTCAGTCAGCGTGAGGGAGTTGACTTCTTTCAGACCTTCTCCCCCACCCCGAAGATGACCACTCTTCGGGTGCTGCTGCACGTTGCCGCTCAGCGTGACTACGAGCTTCACTCTCTTGACTTCAGCACAGCCTTCTTACAGGGCAGTCTACACGAGGAGATCTGGCTGCGCCGCCCACCTGGCTTCACTGGGTCGTTCCCTCCTGGTACCCAGTGGAGCCTTCGGCGGCCAGTCTACGGTCTCCGTCAGGCACCACGTGAGTGGCACGACACACTGAGGACGACTCTTGCGGCTCTTGGGTTTGCCCCGTCGACTGCTGACCCGTCGCTGTTTCTGCGCACCGACACTTCGCTGCCGCCGTTCTACATCCTCGTGTACATTGACGACTTGGTCTTTGCCACTGCTGACACTGAGGCTCTCGCCCTGGTGAAGTCGGAGCTGCAGAAGAGACACACGTGCACAGACCTGGGTGAGCTGCGCAGCTACCTTGGCTTGCAGATCACCCGGGACAGAGCACGCCGCACCATCACACAGACTCAGTCACACATGGTGCAGCAGGTCCTTCAGCGCTTCGGCTTCACCTGGTCCTCAGCACAGGCCACTCCTCTGGCTACAGGTCACTCGCTCTCAGCTCCACCTTTGGACGAGTCCGTAGAGCCGAGTGGTCCTTACCCAGAGCTAGTGGGCTGCCTCATGTACCTGATGACCTGCACTCGTCCTGGCCTTGCGTACCCTCTTGGCCTTTTGGCTCGCTACGTGGCTCCTGGTCGGCACCGAAAGGTGCACATGGATGCTGCTAAGAGGGTACTACGCTACTTGTGCAGTGCATCGGGCATGGGGCTCGTGCTTGGAGGATGGGGTGATGTTGTCCTCAGTGGTCACTCGGACGCTTCTTGGGTTGACGACCAGGCTACGCAGCGGTCGTCACAGGGTTACACCTTCAGCCTTGGCTCTGGTTCAGTTTCCTGGCGTTCTACACGCTCGTCTTCAGTTCTCGGCTCCAGTTGTGAGGCTGAGATCTACGCCACAGCCATGGCTGCACAGGAGCTACGCTGGCTCACCTACCTGCTGACCGACTTGGGAGAGCAGCCTCGTTCTCCTCCAGTGCTGTACGTCGACAACAAGGCCGCCATTGCCTTGTGTCAGGAGCACAGACTGGAGCACAGGACGAAGCACATCGCTCTCCGTTACTTCCTTGCTCGAGAGTTGCAGCAACGTGGCCAGCTTCGTCTTGCTCACGTGGCCACTCGGGCCAACACTGCTGATATATGGCACTTCCGCCTTGTGATCATCAGCGTTTCTGTACTTTGTTAGGCCTTGTACCCACGCTTCCTCACTTGCTGTAGGCTTTGTTTGTACTGTGATCTATATGTATACCTGCATGCTTGCTCTGGTAGGTAGAGATCACAGTGCTGTTGTTGTTACATATATATCTCTGCATGTGAACTGGCCTTGTGGCCTTTTGCTTGTCCTCAGACTGCGTGGTGACGTTGTGATCCACCCTGAGCTTGCTTTGCATTTCCTGACTGGTCTTGTGACCCTCTGTTCTCCCCCACTTTGCCTATGGGGGTGTGTCAAACACACACATATATATATATATATATATGTTATAGTTTGGGTAGGCTTAGTGGGGTACTCACTGTGGGGTACAACCCCTTAGGTTTCTCCTTTGTACCACCCCCTCGATAGTCCACTTTTTCACTCATGCCTATACTCTAAGAGGGGCTTGGGCTGCAGATGACCCAGCCACTCAACCCTAAAACTTACTCATTGATTCTGTGCATTTAACTCCGAATTTTTTTTGAAGGCATGGATCAATTCTCATTCTTGGGGAACAACCAGGGGCTATTTTTGGTTTTAGCACACCCTTAAGTATCAAGGTGCTAGAGTGACATCACCTTGACTGCCAGGATGGTTTTTCCTCCAGTGGTCTAGTGACTGGGATTCTGACATGGTATCAGAGCGAAGGTCTCGGGTTCGAATCCCAGTGTGTGCACTTCGGGCATCCCAGTGCGGGGGGGTGTCAGAGGTCCACTGGTGATCCCCGATTGATCCTAGGGAAGGGTTACAGGCATGTTGGCCTGGGGGTTATGGGCGCACTAGCCCGCTATTTAATAAGCCCTTTTATCCCAGTGGTCTAGTGACTGGGATTCTGACACCCTGCCCGTAGCGCGTTACCCTGCTCGTAGCGCCCTACCCTGCCCGTCGCGCTGCCCCACCAGTCGCGCTGCCCCACCCTGCCCGTCGCGCCGCCCTGCTAACTGTCGCGCCGCCCTGCCCTGCCCGTCGCGCCGCCCTGCTGGTTGCCGCGCCGCCCTGCCCTGCCTGTCGCGCCGCCCTGCTGGCCGCGCACTGCCCTGCCCTGCCCGCACGCCGCCCTGCTGGCCGCGCGCCGCCCCTTTCCTGCCTGCGCGCCGCCCTACTCGCCGCACGCCGCCATTCCTGCCCGCGAGCCGCCCTGCAGCCTGCCCGCGCGCCGCCCTGCAGCCTGCCCGCGCGCCGCCCTGCTAGCCGCGCGCCGCCATTTCCTGCCCGCGCGCCGCTCTGCCCTACCTGCGCGCTGCCCTGCCGTGCCCTACGCGCCGCCCTGTCTTGGCCGTGCGTCGCCCTACCCTGAGCGTTTTCCTAGTGCACGCGAGCCGCCCTGCTCGTCACGCGCCACCCTGCTCTGCCCGCTATGGCTACTCTCAGCGTTCTCACATTCGATCCTGAGGGCCATCCGATCCAGTTCGATACGTGGCTCGATGACTTACAGCTGTACCTATTGAGCGATTCTAGAGACAGCGTTTTGTTGTTTGACCACACGTCTGGAGCCTCTCTCGCCCCTCCCGACACAGCTGACAGTGCGACTCGCTCATAGTGGCTTACTTGTGACGCTGCTGCTCGCTTAGCCGTTCGCAATCACCTGCCGTTAGCCGAACGCGCTCACTTTGGCCAACACAAGATTGCTAAAGCCCTGTACGACACTGTAGTCGCTCGTTACTCTTCCCCTGCCACTGCTGCTCTCGGTCGCCTTATACTGCCCTACCTTTTTCCCGAGCTGTCAGCCTTTGCCACAGTCGAGGACCTCATCACCCACCTTCGCACTAGCGACACTCGCTACCGCGCTGCCCTCAAAGCCGAGTTTCAAGACAAGAACCCGCCCACGATGTACATCACTCTCTACTTCATAGTCACCCGCCTCTCTGACTCTCTTCGCGCAGTGAGGGACCACTTTCTTGACTTGACCCCACAGACCTCACAGTCGACCTGCTCGAGAATCACCTCCTTCCAGCTCAGACTAGCATAGTTGCTGTAGGTGCTGCTCGTGGCACTCCTTGCACACCCTTCTTTGAGGGGTGTTCCCCCTCCCCTCTTGCCCCCTCCTACGCTTCTGTTGCTGCTGTTGACATCCTTGGTACTGAGGAGGTCAGGGCTGCTTGTGCTCCTAGTGGGAGTGGTGGCGGCGGCAGTGGCGGCGGTCGAGGTGGAGCTGTTCAGAGGGGAGGTTCTGGCGGTGGCCAGAGGCAGCAACAACAGCGTCCGAGCGAGACCCCTACGCCCCAGCAGCTTCGTGAGTGGTTTGCTTAGCGTGGGGCGTCTGGGGGTAGTGTTCGCTACCCGTATATCATTCGCACAGGTGACCGCGCTGGTCAGACATGCGGGAAGTTTCACACACAGCACCGCTACTTCTCTCGCCTTGACGACGCTTGGCGCGCAGAGTTTGGCGACGAGGCTAAGCGCCCCCGCTGGCTAGAGCAGCTTAGGTCCGGTGTTGATATCTTTGCTCTTGACTATGATGCTATCCTTGCTGCCATGTATGCCTTGTCTGTTAGTGCTGAGGGTGACTGTTATCTGTGTGTGCCGCCCGACCCAGGTATAGAGGCTTCTCAGGTAGCTGCTTTTGGTCAGGTGTCCGCGTTAGGTCAGGTAGCCGCCCCCTGTTCGTGTCGCCTCCTGTCGCACTAGACTCTCCTTGGGCCCCATTGCCTTGGTCACCCTTCCTTGCCACGCCTTCGTGGCATGCACTCCTGCCTCCTTAGGTTTGGTCTTCCAAGGTCTCTGCCTCCCCTCCCGCCCTCGCCTGCCCCGCCCTACCTTCCTTGCGTCGAGGGGCGGCAGCGCGCCGCTCCTCACTCCTCCTCGTTTCCCCCAACGACTGCTCCCCTGCAGACTCTCCACATGGACGTGTGGGGTCCAGCCTGCGTTAGTGGATAGGGCCGCGAGCACTACTTTCTGCTGGTTGTTGACGACTACACGCGTTACACCACGGTCTTCCCCTTGCGCTGCACTCTGACAGAGGTGGTGAGTTCTCTTCCGACCTCTTGCGGGACTTTTGTCGTGGGGAGGGCATCCTCCAGTCGTTCACGCTTCCGGCCTCCCCGCAGCAAAATGGGGTTGCTGAGTGCCGCATTGGCTTAGTCATGGAGGTGGCTTGTACCTCCATGATCTATGCGGCTGCTCCCCATTTTCTGTGGCCGTTTGTGGTCCGGTACGCTGCGCATTAGCTCAACCTCTGGCCCCGTGTCTCCTTGCCGGAGACCTCGCCTACACTGCGTTGGACGGGGAAGGTTGGCGATGCGTCGGTGTTCCGGGTCTGGGGCTCTCGTGCCTTTGTCAGCGATACTTCTGCGGACAAGCTCTCCTCCCGCGCCATTCCCTGCGTCTTCCTTGGCTTTCCCCTTGACGCGCCTTGGTGGCAGTTTTACCACCCCACCTCGCGCCGTGTCCTGCTCTCTCAGGACGTCACGTTTGACGAGTCGTTTCCCTTTTACTGTCTCTTCCCCAACTGCACTGCCCCTCTCCCCCCCCCCGCTGCTCTTCCTCGCTCAAGGTCCCCCTCCGGTAGACCCCCTCCCCCATCAGGGTCATGCTCCCTCAGGTGTGTCTCAGGTTGACCCACTCCCCCTGGCTGAGCCTGTCAAGGTCAGTGTAGACTCTTGTGCTGCTGAGGGTGGTGCTGCTAGGGGTGCTGCGTCTGAGGGTGCTGAGCTTGTGGGTGTGGAGCCTGGGGATGCTGAGCCTGCAAGTGCGGAGCCTGGGGGTGTTGAGCCTGAGGGTGCGGAGCCTGGGGGTGCTGAGACTGAGGGTGCGGAGCCTGGGGGTGCTGAGTCTGAGGGTGCGGAGTCTGGGGGTGCTTAGACTAGGGGTACTGCGTCTGCCGGAGGTCTTGCGGGTGCCTTGCCACGACAATCTTACCGGCAGAATCTCTTACAGAGCGTCGTGAGCTTGAGTCTCGTCCTGCCTCGCCTGTTCGCGCTGTTTGCACTGATGGTCGTGTTCTTCATCCGCGTCCTCCTATTGTCCCCGACACTCACATTATGGCACTTCGTGCTTCCTATGTTCCATCGCGAGTTCCCCTGCCGTCTCCTCCTGCGTCCTCTCTTGCTCACGGTCCAAATCCTGAGTCTGACTTAGTTCGTGCTGCCAGTCCTGGTGTCACACGTCTTCTAGCCACTGTTTTCACTGACCCTTCGTTTGAGTCCGCTGCTGCGGCTGCCCTAGTTGCTGAGCTTGTTGACTTTGCTGCCGCCTGTCGTCTCGACTATGCCGCTAGTCTTGTTGCTGAGTCTGAGTCTGACTGTCCTCCGTCCATCGGGGGCGAGTGTGCTCTTGGCACAGACGTCCTTAAGGGTAGGCAGGAGGACTTTGAGTGTCTTGAAGCTGCTGTACCTCATCTCGTGGCCATGCTGTTTGCACCTAAGGGAGACCCGGATGCACCAAACATCCCGACCCCAGCGATTACGGTTTCCTACTCCTCTCAGTGGCACACAGCCATGGACGTAGAGATGGCATCCTGGAAGTCCACAGGCACCTACGTCGACGCAGTTCCCCCTCCAGGGGCGAACATAGTCGATGACATGTGGATTTTCAGGGTGAAGCGGCCGCCGGGTTCTTCGCCTGTCGTCAAGGCTCGTTACGTTGCACGAGGTTTTAATCAGCGACAGGGAGTTGACTTCTTCCAGACCTTCTCCCCTACCCCGAAGATGACCACTCTTTGGGTTCTATTGTAAGTCGCCGCTCAGCGTGACTACGAGCTTCACTCTCTTGACTTCAGCACATCTTTCTTGCAGGGCAGCCTGCACGAGGAGATCTGGCTATGCCGCCCACCTGGCTTCACTGGGTCGTTTCCTGCAGGTACCCAGTGGAGCCTCTGGCGGCCAGTCTACGGTCTCCGCCAGGCGCCTCACGAGTGGCACGATACACTGAGGACGACGCTTGTGGCTCTTGGGTTTACTCCTTCGACTGCTGACGCGTCGCTGTTTCTACGCACCGACACTTCGCTGCCGCCGTTCTACATCCTCGTGTACGTCCACGACTTGGTTTTTGCCACTGCTGACACTGAGGCACTGGCCCTTGTGAAGACGGAGCTGCAGAAGAGACACACATGCACTGACCTGGGTGAGCTGCGCAGCTATCTTGGCTTGCAGATCACCCGGGACATAGCACGGCGCACCATCACCCTGACTCAGTCACAGATGGTGCACCAGGTCCTTCAGCGCTTCAGTTTCCGGTACTTCTCGCCACAGTCCACTCCTCTGCCTACCGGTCACTCGCTCTCAGCTCCACCTTCGGACGAGTCCGTAGAGCCGAGTGGCCCGTATCCAGAGCTTGTGGGCTACCTCATGTACCTGATGACTTGCACTCAACTTGACCTTGCCTACCCTCTTAGCATCCTGCCACGCTACGTTGCGCCCGGGAGACACCGACCAGAGCATTGGGAGGCCGCTAAGAGGGTGTTGCGCTACTTGTGCACTACATCGGGCATGGGGCTCGTGCTTGGAGGACGGGGTCCAGTTGTCCTCACTGGACACGGAGACGCTTCTTGGGTTGACGACTTGGCCACGCAGCGGTTGTCAGAGGGTTACACTTTCAGCCTTGGCTCCGACTCTGTTTCTTGGCAGTCTACCCCCTCGTCTTCTGTTCTTTGTTCTAGTTGTGAGGCTGAGATCTACGCAGGGGTCATGGCTGCACGGGAGTTACGCTGGCTCACCTACCTGCTGACCGACTTGGTAGAGTGGCCTCGTTCTCCTCCATTTCTGTACGTAGGCAACAAGGTCATGATTGCCTTATGTCAGGAGCACAGACTGGAGCACAGGACGAAGCACATCGCTCTGCGATACTTCCTTGCTCGAGAGTTGCAGCAGCGTGGTCAGCTTCGTCTTGCTTACGTGGCCACTCGGGTCAATACTGCTGATATATTCACCGAGGCACTTCAGCCTGGTGATCAGCAGCGTTTCTGTACTGTTTTAGGCCTTGTGCCTACTTTGCCTCACTTGGTCACTGCATGACTTTGCTTGTACTGTGATCTGTTTACATATACCTGCATGCTTACCCCTGCTAGGTTATGATCACTGTACTGTTTGTTCTCGTTGATATAATTATGCATGTGAACTGGCCTTGTGGTCATTTGCTTGTGCTCAGAGTGTGTGGTGACTTTGTGATCCACCCTGAGCTTGCTTTGGTTTTTCTTGACTGGTCTTGTGACCCCCTGTTCTCCTCCATTTTGCCTATGATGGTGTGTCAAACTGTTGTAATGTTTATATTATGTAGGCTATAATGGGGTAGCCCATAAGGGGTACAACCTAATTAGGGTTAGGACTTGTACTCAGTTTTTTGTAAATGCATCCATTCTCGTTCAGTATTCTGACGCGAGCTTCTTACTGTTGGAAACAACAGTAGGAAGTTAGAAACGAGAAAGAGGGGTTGGACTAGCAAGCAGTTGAGTACATATAGCAAACCCTAAGTTGGGCTGTACTCACTATTGAGTACCCCACTGCAGGCTAGACAAATATAACATTCTGACACACCCCCATAGCCAAAGTGGGGTGTAATCAGCACAACAAGCAAAACAAAACAAGCTGAGGGTGGATCACAAAGTCACCACAAATTCTGAGCACAAGTACAGGAAGTAGCAGTTTATAGTTCACAGCAATAAGTAAAGCTAGAGGCTATTACAGAGGGCAAGTGAGGAGGAGGAGGCTGGACTGATAGGAAAGGAGAGAGGAGGCAACAGCTGAAGCTGCAGACACACGGGCAACAGGAGCGGCGCGCACTGTGGCTACCGGAAGCGCACCTCAGGACTACAAGAGTAACTGGCTCCGCGGCTAAGACGAGCGGCAGGAGCAACGGACCCACGGGCGAGTGGCGCAGCAGGCTCGCTGGACTACCGGAGGCGCACCTCCGGACTACAGGCACTGCTGGCAACACGACTGCTACGTCCCCTCAACCTCCCCCACTGTCGCACCCCCCTTTTCACACACCCCCTGCTGCACCTCTAGCACTACTCCCACTCCACCCCCTAGCACTACTCCGTAGGCTCCCACACACCCACCCCCCTCAGCGGCAGCTGCAGCAGTGGGAGACGGAGGAGGAGGAGGAGCAGGGGAAGTCGCGCAGACCCACCACCCCATACTCGCCACCCCCAAACCCTAACACAGGGCAGGGCGGTAGCTGGCGGGTAGGGAGGTTAGGGGGGGGGGGGGCAGGGCCGCGACAGGGCCGGGGCAGGACGACAGGGCAGGGCCGGGCCGCGACGAAGACGGGAGGGGCCGACGCGCGGTCCCCCCCAGGGCGCCGTGACGGGCGACAGAAGGGGCGACGCGCGCCCCCCCCCCCCCCCCCCCCCCAGGTCGCCCCTCCCGTCGCCTCCCGCGAGCGGCCCCTCCCGCGAGCGGCCCCCCAGGTCGCCTCGACAGGCGACGGGAAAAGGCAGGGGGGGGGGGGGGGGTGGCCCGGTGCGCCTCAACAGGCGACGAAACCGCCGCACGCCTCGGGGCGCATGACGGGCAGGGCACCATCGCGCGCCACGGGGCGCACGACGGGCAGGCAGGCAGGCAGAGCACCGTCGCGCACCTCGGGGCGCACGACGGGCAGGCAGGGCGTCGAGCGCTCTGGAGGGCGGCGCGACGGGCAGAAAAAAAACCGCCGCGCGCCACTAGCGCGCGGCGGGAAGAAAAATGACCGCGCGCCATGGGCGCGCAACGGGCAGAAAGACAGCGCGCGCCCGAGGCGCGCGATGGGCAGTGATGAAAGTGGAAGCTTAGGTGGGCCCATGCACAGGATCAACCCAGGAGGGTCGACCTGCTCTGATTCCATGTTGGAAACAACAGTAGGAAGTTAGAAACGAGAAAGAGGGGTTGGACTAGCAAGCAGTTGAGTACATATAGCAAACCCTAAGTTGGGCTGTACTCACTATTGAGTACCCCACTGCAGGCTAGACAAATATAACATTCTGACACTTACCTCCGCGTCCTACGACGTATATGTGATGACGTCACAATACCATTTAAAGAAGCACGGGTGTCGGCCTCCGTTGTAGGATAATTATCGGCAGTGAAAGTAAAGCTGCAACGCTTACGGCCAGCCTTGGGATTTGTGATGTTAACCATAGGGAATCTGTGAGGCAGGAATGCCCAAAACCCACCGTGGGGGTATCTCCTCCTTTGATGTTTGAGACTAGGAGCTTTATGAGCACCCTGTAGGTCGATGTGTACCTGCCAACAGGGCGAGGATATATAATAGTCAGAGAATACTGCCATGGCACATCATCATGCTCCTGCCTCTCTGTGCAAACAATTGTTCAACACTCACAATAGCACACAACGGTAGTTTGCAGACATAAATAAAAAAAATGGATAGGGATCCAACGCGCAAGACTCGCAAAATTCATTGTGACCCCATGGAAATGGTGTCAACGCCAGTGGAACACATGAAAAAAAAAAAAAAAAAAAAAAAAAAAATTGAGACTTCTCAAAACACTTCTTTTGTCATTCTGACCCCATGGGAATGGTGCAAGCGCCAGTGGAACAAGCAAAAGAGGTGACAGACGAGGGGACAGCGTCGTACTTCAGCGCCTTCAACATCATTTTCCCCGAAGCTCCGTTGTCCCCGACAACCTTCCCTTAGCGCTTGGTTGGATGCAGAGTGGCCATGTATTTCACTACACGGGAGTGGGAGGGAGGGATGGGGAAGACGGAAAGTTGGTTGCTGCTGATTCTGAGCTGACGTCATAGTCATACCGTAATAAACGGGAATGCGAAGGATCTGAAAGCAAGGGGAGTGGATGATATAGCACACACATAAGCTGCAGCACACTTCAGCTGCAGCTGAAGATTGCCGCCACTGACGAACCCCCCACCCTCCCTCCCCCCGTCCCCCCCCCCTCCCCCCCCCCCACCCCCCCTCCTCCCTCCCCCCACTCCCCCCCCCTTCCCTTGGACGTAATACTGGCTAATACACTTACAGATTGTCTTTCCCTGCCACGCCAGAGGCTTGGCCTGAGCGGCAGATGCGGCAGGAGAACTGCTGTCGTGAGAGAGGAGCGGCGCGAGCAACGATGTGGCAGACACGCCGTAGGCAGTGCAGAGAGTCGCACCTGTAGGCAGACAGGCAAGGTTTAGGGTTACAAAAGATTACATGGCGAACTCGCCGGGTTCAGAAGTTGGTATCAGTCACGAGGCGGTTTCTGCCATCAGTGATGGCAAGAAGCCCGCAGCGGCACTCTGGATTCAATTTGCAGGGCTTACAGAGCAGCAGGCGGCAGAGGCAGAGAGATGATGCGCGGTGCTCCATGATGCTATCGCGAATGCGTCGTCTGCTTGGCTTTCGGCAGTACCACTACAGAATTGAGTCAGCGGCTAGAATCGCTACTGACTAAGTTTGGCTGCGGATGATGGTTGGCAATAGGCAACGTGGGAATATCATTATTATGATATCATCATGGATTTTGGGGTTCGCCTGTTGCGGCAATGTGCTGTGAAAATAGTGTGTAGAGTTAGGAGCCATAGCTAGGTAAGTCCTAGCTAGGCAAGAGAAGTTTAGGCAAAAGAGGAGGGTTTTCACTAGCAGCAATGAGGATACATATAGCAAACCCTAGATGGGTTGTACTCGCTATAGAGCACCCCACTACAGGCTAGAGAATAACATTCTGACACACCCCCATAGCCAAAGTGGGGTGTAATCAGTACAATGAGCAAGCAGGTATAGAGCAGGAGTTCACAAAGGTAAGCAAAGCTAGAGCTAATCACAGCGGGCAAGTGAGGAGGAGGAGGAGCTGTGGAGGTAGAGAAGATGGGAGGCAACGACTAAAGCTGCAGAGGCACGGGCACAGGAGCGGCTGACTCAGAGGCTACCGAAGCAAGGGCGACGGACTACTGGAGTAACTGGCTCGGCGGCTATAGAAGAGCGGCAGGAGCAACGGACCCACTGGCGACTGGTGCAGCAGGCTCACTGGCTACCGAAGCAAGGGCGACGGACTACAGGCGCTGCAAGCGACACGAAAGGTACCTCCACACAACCTCCTCCAACTGCCCCACACCCTCGACACACACCCACTGCTCAAACCCTAGCTCCACTCCCACGCACCCCCCTAAAACCCTAAACCCCAGTCTCCCACTCATCCACCCCCCTCAGCGACAGCTGCAGCAGTGGGAGACAAAGGAGGAGGAGGAGAAGGGCACGGCGCGCACAACGGACACCCCCACAACCACCACCCCCACACTCCTCACCCCCAAACCCTAAAACGGGTGGGATAGGGGCAGGAGCGCGGGGGACGGAGAGGGGGGGGAAGGCGCGCGCCTCTAGGGCGCCAGAACGGACGAGTGGGGCGAGGGAAGGGGCGTGGCGCGCGCTGCTCCCCTGGGCGCCGCGACGGACGGGCGGGGGGGACGCGCGCGCGGCTCCCCAGGGCGCCGCGACGGCCTGGCGGGGCGCGCGCGGCCTCCCGAGGGCGCCGCGACGAGCTGACGGGGCGCGCGCGGCCTCCCCAGGGCGTCGCGACGACCACGCAGGGCGCCCGCTAGCTCCCCAGTGCGTCGCGACCGACGGGCGGGGCGCTCGCGGGCTCCCGAGGGCGTCGCGACGGACGGACGGGGGGCTCGCGGGCTCCCCAGCGCGCCGCGACGGGCAGGGTGGGGGGCCGCGCGTGCTCCCCAGGGCTCCGCGACGGACGGGCGGAGCGCGCGCTGGCTCCCCCACAGCAGTAAACCGCCGCGCGCCTCGGGGCGCACGGCGGGCAGAAAACCGCCGCGCGCCCCGAGCGCGCGGCGGGATGAAAAATAAGAGGCCGCGCACCACGGGGCGCGCGACACAGCGTAGGGCAGCGGAAGCAGTAGGAGGGCCCACAGGCCAGGAGCGTATGTGCTCTGATTCCATGTGAAAATAGTGTGTAGAGTTAGGAGCCATAGCTAGGTAAGTCCTAGCTAGGCAAGAGAAGTTTAGGCAAAAGAGGAGGGTTTTCACTAGCAGCAATGAGGATACATATAGCAAACCCTAGATGGGTTGTACTCGCTATAGAGCACCCCACTATAGGCTAGAGAATAACATTCTGACATGTGCCACACACAGCCTGTGAGTGTGTCGAACCAGGCGCGTCGACGAGTGGGAGAAAACCGTCCGTACCAGAAGGCGGAGAACCCCCGTCCCGTGGCATATCAAAGACACGTTGATGCATTGTATGATCCAGTATTGGCCGCTTTGGTCACTCGGAGTGACACGTACGCAAGAGATAGCGCCAGACGGGAAATGACTCGTTGCGCCCATCGATTTTCAGAACGCCAAAAAAGGACACCTAAACCAGATCCTTCGGCTTGCCAGGCCAAATCGCCTGACAAAACTTCCACGCGCCCATGATATTGGAGGTGTGCACCGTCAAACCTAGTTTTCCGAGGTCTGCCTCCAATGTGTGACGTGTTTACTCCTGCTTCGCGTTTCGTGCACGCTCATATATCTCAGCGGAGCGGAGTCTGCTGTCCGTACAGTTCCCTGGGGCAGCACGCGTTATGCGCGGCGTCACCTCGCGTCAGCGCACGTCCGTACAGTTACTAGCCCTTCTAAGAACCTAACTACCAGCTCGTGGCGCTGAACTAGTATCCCCCAAATGGTTCAGCATTCGAAAGCGGGACAGGTGTTTCAGAGGCCTGGTTCACATTCCGATCAAAAAATGCGGTTGAGTGCGATGCTGTACAATCCGGCGTGGTTTGTTTACTTCACCTCTTTGCACGTCTTGCTTTGGCGGCGACCCACCCCACTTCACCCCTGCCACCCGCAATGCCCCTCAACATTCGCCGTAGGCAACACACGCTCCGTACAAGATTGCGAGGGTGATGATGGTGCAGCACACCTGCGATCGCGTGGGTCCGTGCTAACGAAATGGTGTTCCAGTTGTGATTGGATAATTTTTGCCAAGCTGGAAGGACAACAATCCGTTCCCACATCGGACAAAAAAAAACCAGCATAATTCCGCGCTAAAACGCTGATGGATCAGAGTACACTATGAAAAACAAACTGGAAATTCAGCCTAAGCCTTAAACAATTGCGTGTACATTTTTTTAGATAGCTGAAGTTTCAGAGTTTACAATGAACAAATAACACTGAGATTTCAGCGTTTACTTGTAATAACGGCTACATTTCAGGTATTGTTTTTCAAATCAGCAAAATTTCGCTGAATTCTGGGGGGCTACATGCAAGAAACATCATCAAGTATACCATATCAATTTCAGCTCAGTGAGGCAGCGTGTGCTATTGTAGTGCGACATCCAGTACCTACAATTGGGCAGCAACCATAATGTACTCTTTCACAATGAGCCCATGCCATAGAAATGTAATCGATATACACTTTGACCGCAAAAAACCTTGACATTTTTTCAGGTCAACTCTAAAAGGGAATCCATCTGGGTCAATCCAACGCTTGATACCCTCTCCCCTCCATGCCTTCCTTGTCCTCCTCCCCCTCTCCTCGCCCTACCCCACCCCTCCATCCTCGTCCTCCACACCTCACTCACACTCCTCCACCCCTACACGCTGTTCCCAAGCAGGAGCTTTGCTGGACCACTTATGCTAGTGCAGACACAAATAGACGTGCAGAACAGACATTGCGATGTGGGATGACAGGCAGGGATCGAGGTATCCAGGGCATATTAGGTGATGGCTGGAGAAGGATCAGCGGGAGAGCGAGAATAAATGGCCCTTGAGGCAGAGAAATCGGGGTGCAGCCATGCGACACATGGTTTGCCAAATAGAGGGTGATGGAGGTGCAGGTTCGGCACATGGTGAAGGCAGCTCGTTGCCGCTCACACTCAGGTGTTGCAGCGGAAGAGCCCCTCAGTGTGTCAGACAAACAATACCGCGTTTCATCTCTACTCTACGGACAACCTCTCTCTCTGCTTTGTCGCTCGTGCCCAAGTGTAGTAGCGGAACATCCCATCAATGTGCCAAACAGATCACACTGCATGTCATCTCTCTTCGTGGAAATCACCTCTCGTTCTCCTTACACACCTTCAATATCCCTCCCTTTTCCCCTTCGTCTCACAAAGCTTTATTTTCACTCGCTTGCTTCTTTTCATTCTCATGCGCATGTCTCTCTCTTCCCTCCATTCACTCCGTTAAACATTTGTACATGCACTCACTGCAAGTGCTAGTGCAACACTCCTGTGTATGGCCCTGCACTCCTAGGAATCCCGCACCCCCGAATCCTCTCTCAAGCTGCTCACTCTTTCATACACCCCGTCTGCATATGCATACACATACACATACACATGCACGCACGCATGCGCAGACACCCACCCACCCACCCGCACACAGATGCACACGCGCACAGACATCCACATTCAACCCCCACTCCCTCCTCCCCTCCCCACCAAACACACACAACCTCTCACCCAGTTGGACTGCTGTTAAAATTAAAGTAGCAAACCTATAAGGAACTTGCAGAGAGCATGCTGTAAAGGTGGGCCTTGGCGGAGCCGTCTGCAGCAGCGTGAACATTCCATTATGAATTGCAAAAATAGAAATGATGAACAGGTGAGTAGTTGATAATGTGAAATCGATGTTGAGTATGTTATGGTGTGAGATGCAAAGATGGCAAAGGTGGCGCATACTCATTGCTAGGTTGATCATGAGAATAGAACGAGATACGTTAAAACAAAATGGTGCACGCTGAAAACAACAATGTACTCATTGCGGAGCATACCTCGTCTTGTTGAGGGAAAGAGGATAAGGAAGAGCGGGAAAGGCCAGGGGGGTGCGGGGAATAGGTGAAGCGTTGGCAGAGGAGGATGAGAGGAGAAGGAAGAGGAGATGATGGATTCTACTGGGCAAATATTAGGTGGTGACTTTTGTGGTGGTAACGTTGTCAAAAGGGAGAGTCAAACAAGATGCAAAGGCTGGCATGATGTTGCTAGAGGATGGTATGGATGTTGCTAGAGGATGGTATAGGTGTTGCAATAGGATGGTACGGGTGTTGCTACAGGACGGTATGGCTGTTGCAACAGGATGGTATGGCTGGTACATCTACAGTTCTTAGGCAAACAAGATTCTACAACAGCAGAGGCGCATGTTGCAATGCATGTTGTAACAGTGTTGGTATATGAGAAACAAAATATCTGATAAATGATGTGCTGGGCCTCATACAATGTCAGCTGTCTGCACGGGATTGGTTAAGGAGGAAAGTGAGTAAGTTTGAAGAGGACACGAGGAGGATGAGAAGAGATGAGATGAGATGAGATGAGATGAGGTGAGATGCAATGGGGTGAGGTGTGGTGAGGTGAGGTGTGGTGAGGTGAGATGAGGTGAGGTGAGGTGAGGTGAGGTGACGTGAGGTGACGTGTGGTGGGGTGAGATGGGATGAGGTGCAGTGGGAAGGCATGGGAATGGATGGGATGAGGTGGGGTGAGGTGAGATGAGGTGAGATGAGATGACGCAAAGTGAGACACGATGGGATGGGATGGGATGGAATGGGGTGGGGTGGAGTGGGGTGGGATGTGATGAGGTGGGATGTGATGAGGTGGGATGGAATTAGAGGAGGGGAGTTGAGATGAGATGAGGTGAGGTGAGGAGCAGTGAGGTGAGGTGGGGTGAGGTGAGCTGAGATGAGGTGTGGTGTAGTGGGATGGGATGGGATGTGATGGGGTTGGGATGGGATGGGATATGGGATGGGATGGGATGGGATGGGAAGGGATGGGATGGGATGGGATGGGATCGGACGGAATGGGTGGGATGGGGTGGGATGAGAATGGATAGGGTGGGATGGGATGGTGTGGAATGGGGTGCAATGGGGTGGGGTAAGGTGGGGTATGGGGTGGGATGAGATGGGATGGGATGAGATAGGGTGGGATGGAGTGGGATGGGATGGGATTGGATAGGATGGGATGGGATGGGATGGGATAGGATGGGATGGGATGGGTTAAGATGGGTTGAGAGATGGGATGGGATGGAATGGGATGGTATGCGATAGGATGGGATTGGGATGGGATGGGATAGGATGAGATGGGTTGGGATGGGTTGAGATGGGATGGATGGGATGGGATGGGATGGGATGGGATGGGATGTATGTTATGGGATGGGATGGGACGAAAAGGGATGATGGGGTCAATGGGATGAGATCAATGGGATGGGATGGGACAAGATAATATGGGGTGAGAAGGACGGTTGTAATGGGATGGGTTAGCAATACACTTGAAACAATCCAGTAATAAAAGTGGTGGGCTAGTAATGAATGAGAAGAGGTTTGTAAGAACTGTGGGTTCACATGGGACGTCATCTTTCAAGAAAACCTGGAAACGTTGTGAGAGGAGAAGGGGACTGGCTCGCCACAGCAAAGAGTCCCATCTTTCGCTTGATGATACAAACAAAACCTGCAAATCGACGGTGATTTGGAAAGGATGTGACTTACCATAGCCGTTTCACAGGCGCATCCTTCGTCTGCGTTGGCTTGAGCACCATAGCAGGTGAGAGCTCTCACCGAGCTATCACCTGGAAGGGACAAGGGGGCAAGGAGGAGATTGGAGCAGCAAAGTGAGTATATAGTCGCAATCACCTTGGAGGGACAAGAGAGCAAGGAGAAGACTGGAGCGGAAGAGTGAGTGATTCCAAAAATGGAGAACGAAAAGCGGATAGAACAGACGTCGAGAACAAGTATGACTAAAATGAAGGCGCATTCGTTTGTAGAAATTTCATCTTGATGCATGTATGTGGAAGCGCAACACACACCAGTGACAATGTGGCATGTTGAAACAGTGCCAGAAGCAACAGTGAATGGAACAGCAGGAGTGGCAACAGCAAGCCTGGGGAATTACAGGCGAGATGATGGCGAGGATGAGCAATGTTGATCTATTGTCCAGCAGTGTCAATTTTGTATCGAAGTGCTGATTTCTTGTCCTAGAGCATTCTTGCTCCTCACCTCACCCTGTGCTTTTCCACCTGCTCCGTCATTCTGCGCTTCTCCACCTACTCTGACTTCTCAACCTGCAAAGGGACAAGCAGAGAGGAGACATGTGGTGATATGCAATGAGGGGAAAACTGGCCCATCCCTGTCAGCTGAACTTAGCCCCACTCCCTCTGGTCCATTTCCCCGTTTGCTCCCTTTTTTCTTACAATCCTTCGTTATCCCCTTTTCTTGGCCTCTTGCCTTGCCGTGCCTTGCTCTCTGATCCTTTCTCCTAGCTCCTGCTCACTGCATTCTTCCAATATGAAAGTCTTTGTGAATTCTCCCTTGACTGCATCATCCCCCACTGGCGCAGACAAGAGGAGACAAACCAGCAATTGCAAGAACCTCTCCATACAGGCTGCTTAAGTACACTGGTGCTTCTGCCTTGGCTAGTGTGCTCCACCGCACGTTGAAATATTCACCAATTTCTAATGCCCAATGCACACCAACTCCCAAATAAAAATGAAAGAACAACTGGAGATGAAAGCACACACGAATGAAAACCACTACAAGCCTATGCATACCCTAGCAGCCCATGCACACCCCAGCAACCCATGCACACCCCATGTACACTCCAGCAGCCCATGCACACTCCAGCAGCCCATGCACACTCCAGCAGCCCATGTACACTCCAGCAGCCCATGCACACTCCAGCAGCCCATGCACACTCCAGCAGCCCATGCACACTCCAGCAACCCATGCACAAGGCATATCGTACACCCTTCCCACTTGCCATGTCAGTCCCCTCCCGTTGCTCCCCACTCAACCTACTTCGCCTCTTCTTTTCCCTTCTTCCCCCTCCTTCATGCGCTCCCTTCTCCTCAATCCCCCCCTTGTCGTTCCTCCTCTTCATCCTTCCACCTCCCCCTCCTCGTCCTTCCTCCTCCCCCTCATCCCTCCTCCTTGTTCTCTTCCCAAACACACCTCGATAAGGCACCAGTTTCCATGGCTCCTTGATAGGTTTTCCCTTTTCAGTCTTCTCAACTTCATCAACAAAGCCCCCCCACGTATGCGTTTCAAGGGCTTTAAACGCCTGCTCTTTCTCAACCGCTTCCAACTTCCCCATAAGTGGCTCTCCAAGAAATCGTTTGCAGTGCTTCCAGAAATCCGGCAACCTCCTCGCCCCACGCACCACTGCGTGCTCGCTCCGTGCAAAGACAAACTCTGCAGAAAGTACCAGTTTTCGCGCAGCAGAGAATGACTGAAGCGAGTCGTCATTCCATGAGCCGAGAGACCGGTTCTTCTTCTGGCCATGGTGAAAGAGCGCCTGGGTCCTCCCTCCTCCATCTGGTGAGCGAGTGACATTATAGAATTCCCACTCACCTAGCAGCCTCTCAGCTACGTGCAACTTGCCCCAGATTTTGCACCTGATTTCTGGCCGCTGATGGTATTGACTAATCTGGTAATCCCTACTCAACTACCCCATTTCCTTGCAGAATGCTTGAAGATAGACCGGCCAGGTTGGAGGTCCATTTGCCGAGTCTCCATCACCGCTGCCAACACCGCCTTCCTCCAGTGCATCAGCACCCCCCTCATCTACTGCCAACTCGCCTGCTGCTACCAACAAATCTGTTGCTGATAGCGGGTATTCGCACACAAAAACGGCCACCATCGTACTCCACTTCTTGCCTTCACGTAACACCCCCAGAAACCAACGAACCTCTTCCTCAGACGGGTTTTGCAGCCTGCTCATCAGCCTCTCCCCTAAGTACCTCCTGTATAATGACGCGGCCTGGTCCGCCCTTCTGAAGACGTAAAACGCAAAAAGGGTGCACTGCCCCGCCTCGAAAACACTCTGCTGCGATTTCTCTGTCCACCTTCCAACAAAAAAACATTCCTTTCTTGGAGTGCCATAGTAAAATGTCGCCACTATTTCAGTGGCAATGACATGCACACCAGTCACCTTAGCTTTCCGGCTTGGAACACCTCCCCCCCGCTCCAGCGGTTGAGACTGGATTCTCCTTTCCCTCTCTACATGAACAATCTCACCAGCAGACTCTAATAGATCCTGCAGTTTTTTCAGCTCCTCGCAGGTGCTCTGGTATTTCCCCTTCCGGTCGCTGCCATCACCACTGCCCCCTCCGCCCCTCCCTACACGAACAGTCTCACCAGCTGAATCCAGTAGGTCCTGTAGTTTTTTCAGCTCCTCGCAGGTGCTCGCCCCTTCAGGTCGACAGATGTTAACAACCCCTTCACCATTTTGGTGCTCGTCTTGAATTGCCTCACAATTGTGACAGGAGGGAGCCCAATCGTTGCAATGTCAACCAAGGCGACTGTGCTCTCTACAGCAGCAGCAGCAGGATTAGTAGCAGCAACAGCAGCAGGAGCAGCAGCGGATGAGGCAGCAGCAGGTATAGAAGCAGCAGCAGCAGCAGAAGCAGAAGCAGAAGCAGCAGCAGCAGCAGAAGCAGAAGCAGCAGCAGAAGAGGCAGCAGCAGGTATAGCAACAATAGCAGCAAAATCAGCAGCAGCAGGTATGGCAGCGGCAGCAGCAGCAGGTGTAACAGCAGCAACAGGTATAGAAGCTGCAGCAGCAGCAGCAGCAGGTATAGTAGCAGCATCAACAGGGATAGTAGCTTCAGCAGAAGGGATCGCAGCAGCAGCGACAGAAACAGCATCAGCAGGAGCAAGGATAGCAGCAGAAGCAGCAGTAGTAGGGATAACAGTACCAGTAGTCGCAGGAATAGCAGCAGCGGGAGCAGGAGCAGAAGCAAGGACAGCAACAGAGGAGGAAACCATAGTAGAAGGGACGGCAGAATCAGGGGTAGCAGCTGCAGAGTCAGCCTCCAGCAATCGTTTACTATGACCCAGTTGGCCTGCAGGAAAATCCACCCGCTCCCTCTCGAACCTAAGCTCTTCCAGTTGGGTTACGGAAAAAATCACCTGCTCTTGCTCCAATCTGAGCCCTTCCTTCTGCCCCACCAACGCCCTCACCTACCCTCTCCTAAGATATTCCATCTTCCTCTTCATTTCCTCAACCGAAACCTCCAAGGTCTTCTTTTGACCTTCCAACGCCCTCACCCTTTCTCTCCCAGCAGCTTCTGCCTCTAACTGTTTTCTCTTCATTCCTTCAACCACCTCCACCAACACACTCTTCTGCCATTCCAACGCCCTCGCCTGTTCTCTCCCAGCAGCTTCCATCTCCACCTGCTGTCTCTTCACTCCCTCAAAGGCCTCCTGCAACGCCCTCTTCTCCTCTTCAAACTGTCCCACCTTCTCTCTCATATCTCCAATCTCCACCGCCTTTCGCCTCGCTCCCTCGAGAGCAGCTTCCAAAGCATGCTTCTGCTCGTCCAGAGCCCTCTCTTTCTCCCTCTCAGCAGCTCTTGCCTCTACCAAATGCTCCCAAGCCCTCTCCTTCTCCTCCACTAAAACCTTCATCTGCTTATGTGCCTTTTCCATATCTGCCCTCAGCTGCCTTTCCTGCACTGCAGCTCTCTCCCTTGCAGCTGCACTTCTCTCGCTAGCAGCTGCTAGCTCCACTGCTTGCCCCACAGCCCTCTCCTTCGCCTCCACCAAAGCCTCCACCTGTTTTTGCCTCACCTCCCGCTCTACAAGCAGCAGCTGTGCGGTTTCCCTGGCAAACTCGTCCCTCTCGGCAGCAATTCTCTCAATTTCAGCAGCATTTCTTGCCTGTTCAGCCTAGCATGCTTGCAACTCCTATGCGAGGGCAGCCCTCTGTCCGTCCTGCTCCACTGCTTGCATCTTGAGAGCAAACTCTGCCTGTTGGGATGCTGCCACATGTTGCAGCAACATACCAACCTTGGCCTCGGCCACTCCACACTGCACGTGGGCCTGCATGCACAAAAAGAGGGGAGCTCTTCCTGAACGTGATGCCAAGTGGTATGGAGAAAGCCACTGTAATTTTCAATGCCTATTCCTCTTCCCCAATCACCAGCCCCCCACTTCATCCGCCCATTTCTCTCCCATGATTCCTCCTCCACGCTCACACACAAGCCCTCCATTTCACTCATCCGCCCTCACCTGCTCCTCCATGCAAACGAGTTTTGCTCGAAGCTGCTCCTTTTCCCTTTGCAGCACCTCGATTGGGCCCCTTTGCATCTCAAATTTATCAAGCGCCTCTTGCAAATCTTCCCTCATAACGTTCTTCAGCCGCTCCAATGACTCCATTTTCTCCTCCTCACTAATTCCCGCTTTCACCAGCTCCTCCAACTTCATTATCCGTGCTACATCAGGGGTAAGAAAGAAGATATCACACAAGAAATCAGAAACACCGCATGATTATAGGAAAGACCACAACAAACGGGCAACATCATGCAACCACCCTAGGAACGGGAAAACACCACATAAGAGCGGATCCTGAAGTGGTGTCCCAACCCTAAGCAATGTTTCTGACCCACAAGCAGTGTTTTTTATCCTAAGCATCCCCAAATGGTGATTCTTGAAACACAAGCACTACCTCAGGATCCCGAACATCGCATGAGGATCAGAAGTACCGCTTGTCTCACCGCCTTAACATCACAGCTGCAGCGCCTCTCGCTCTACCTCTACCATATACGTCTCCGCAACCAGCTGTCCTTTTAGCTACCATTCTCATACTATAGAGCATACCACGTACGTCTGCCAAATGGAAACAAATGGCATCAGGGTTTCCTCCCACCATCCGCTTCACCGCCTCCAGCACGTTTGACTGCCCTTCCACTACTGCAGCCTCGTCCCCCCCCCGCACACACTGCCCCCTGCTCCTTTCCTGCTCCCTCCTGGTGGACTGTGAAATGACCTGCTCCATACAACAACTGCTCTGGATCTCTTAAAAATGGGTGGTACGGAGCAGTAAAGGCAAATACGAGCACGCGATTTGCAAGGGCAGACATGCATGAGCTACCTGCCTCTCCACCTCCAGCGCCCTCTTAGTGGATTGCAATATGATCTTCCCCGGACAATACAGGGCGTAGGGAGTCAGGGACAACAACACACTGAGGTGAGGAGAGAAGGAAAACCGAGGCAAGAGCTTTAGAAGAGGAGGGGGGAGCAAACCAGGCCAAATGATAGTACAACACCCAAACCAGACTAAAGGATAGTACAACACCAAAACCAGACTAAAGGATAGTACAGCAACCTAACCAGACTAAAGGATAGTACAACACCCAAACCAGACTAAAGGATAGTACAGCACCCAAACCAGACTAACAGGATGAGTACAGCATCCAAATGACAGCTAAGAACTATTGGACTGCACCCAAATGAGAGCTAAGGACCATGACGGCACCTGGATCTGGATCCTCATACATACTAATATGGTTTATCTGGACCTACAAGGTTTCTACCCAACATTGTTGCCTCCCCTCGTACTCCCAACCCTCCCTTCCCCCAACCCACCCCCTCCTCCCTCCCCTTTCCCCTCCCCTAGAAAGCCCCGTGACTCGGACTCGAATGAAGGGGTGGGGAAAGCACGCCTTTCAAAAGGGGCGGTGACGGCGACGTGAGAGGAGTACTTGCGGAAGAGCCTTGTGGCTCTCTTCCTTGGGTGCTCGCTCAACGTGCTCTCTTCCTCTCCTCTCCTGGGCTGGCCTGGGGTGAATCCTCCATGCAACCCAGAGGGAAAACTCACAACTCCTCTGCTCTCCGTCTCGCCCCTTTCTTCCCTCAGCAAGCCGCGGGAATATCTCGACTCGGACTCGGATGAAGGGTTGGGCAAGTCACGCATGCCTAAGGGGGCGGTCTAGTCCCTTAAATCATCATCATGTTACGAGTTCACAAGGTGAGGGGTGAGGGATCAGGAGCTCCTTCCCAACCTGCTGCTGCTCGTGCTCCTCCCACGCTCCATCCTCGCTGTCACCGTTGTCAAATGGCCTCAGGTGCCTGTGTGACTTTGAAGATCCGTCAAAGGGGATTTGGTTACCAGCGGAATCAGAGAACCCTTGAGCACCACCTTATTGATTGAATCCGCTTAGTGTTTCCCTTCATGCCCATCAGAATTCGCTGCAGTTGCGAGCAAGCAACCATTCCTGTACTCGCTGCTCCATGGTCAAACCCACATTGATTCATTTCTTGCAAATCGAATTGACTTAATAGCCAGCTTATCTAGCTGCTTCTTCCCTCCCTGTCCCTTTTCCCAGGTCTAGATCTTGACCTTCTTTCTGCTGGGAATCGCTCCATTGGCAAAGAGACTAGGGTTTGTCACAGAGTGAGTGCAGAGGAGCATTGTGTGCGGTGCTATGCTGTGGCTGCTTGTGCTGATCGTAGAGTGAGTGCGTGTTGTTTTGAGTCGACTCAAAACTAGTCGAATCAAAACTAGTAGACTCAAAACTAGTAGACTCAAAACTGGTTGCTCGTGCTGATCATAGAGTGAGTGCGTGTTGTCCATTCCATTCTCCCACAGCAACGTCCAACCACTCTCTACCTGCTTTCCATTCCATCTGCTGCATACTAGAATATAGAGTAATCAAACACATTCTAATTCCATATTACCACTCTAGTATTCTTTTTGTCGCTGCCATTCCACTCTCTGCGGCAACCATTTCAGCCTCCCCTGCCTCCCCCCTTCCCTGGCCAATCTCGTGCAGACAGCTGGCACTGTACACTGGCCCAACCCATAAGTGACACTTTCTGTCACGTCACATGCGCCTTCTGTGTGCAACCCCTCATCTTGCTCCCATTGTCAAGCTTCGAAGCCTGCCTATTCTATTTCGTCAAATCCATCAGACGTGTTTCCTGTTCCATTCCTCAACCATTGGTGCTTTTCTCAATCAACCCCACCTGTGGTGAAGCGACACCTCAGAACCACCTCTCTTGGCTCATTATCTAAATCTTTCCACTGACCGCCTCTCTTTCTCTCCTCTCTCAATCTCCTCTCTCTTTCTCTCTCCCCCCCCCCCCCCTCTTCCCTCTCCTCTCGTCGTCCTTCCCCTCACCTCTCCCCTCGCCAGTGGGAGGCCTTCTCAACGCCACCTTTGGCAACGTCACATATCTCATCATATCTATCTTCGCTCTGCAGAACGGGCTGATCCGCGTGGTGCAGATGAGTCTACTGGGCTCTTTTCTCTCCAACATGCTACTCGTGCTCGGATGTACCTTATATGTGGGAGGGCTACGCGACAGGGAGCTGACTTTCAACAAGGTGAGTTTGGGTGAGTGTGTAGGTATGAGGGGGAGTGTGGTGCAAGTAGGGGGTGCAGATGAGTCTGCTGGAGTCCACTCTCTCCAATGTGCTGCTCATGCTCAGCTGAACAATACCCGCAGTGCTGCAGTCAACACACACGGAGAGGGATAGCACTCTCACTAATTCGCACTCTCTCCCACCATCCCCTATCCATTGTGATGTCCCTCTCCTTTCCCCCAAACAGACCGCTGCTCTGGTGAACTCAGGTCTTCTCCTCATGGCGGTCATGGGCCTGACAGCACCGGCAGCGCTGCAGTCAACACACATGGAGCTGCATGAGAGGGACAGCACGCTGAGCTTGCTGCAATCTCCTCAGTCTTCCCCCTCTTCCCCCTCTTCCCCCTCGTCCCCCTCTTCCCCTTCGCATTCTCCCACCCTCCTCGCCCTCAGTCTGCTGCACTGGAGAACTCAGGTCTTCTCCTCATGGCGGTCATGGGCCTGACAGCACCGGCACTACTGCAGTCAACACACACGGAGCTGCACTACACGACAGGGACAGCACAATGGCTCCCTGTTCACCCTCCTTCCGCCCTTCCTCCCTTCCTCAGACTGCAGGGCTGGTGAACTCCAGCCTGCTCCTGATGGCAGTGTGGGCCTCACGGCACCAGCAGTGCTGTAGTCAACACACACGGAGCTGCACTGCACGAGAGGGACAGCACGCTTGCTCTCTCTTGCTTCAGTAGTGTCATGATGCTCGTGGCCTACGCCTGCTACCTCTACTTCCAACTCAAGACGCACTCGCACCTATACGATGATGTGAGACAGTCATGTGTGGCGAGCACATAATGCGTTTGATCCAGTGTGTCGTGAGTCCAGTGCGCTACACGTGTATACCCTGATAGTGTGAAGTGCTTCATCAGCATCATGATGCTCGTGGCCTACGCCTGCTACCTCTACTTCCAACTCAAAACTCATTCCCATCTTTATGATGATGTGAGTCATGTGCAGCGTGCCGTACCTTGGCTGGCCGCAATGTGATTGTGACAGTGTTGTTGTGTGTGCGCTTGATACATGCTTCAGTACTGCTGAAAGGAGTGTAAAGAAGGATTCGAACCTTTCTGCAAGGAGGAGCTTCTCGATTTTTTATAACTCTCAAAATCCTCTTCCACCTTGCTGCCTTTGAGTCATCTCAAATGGAATTCATTTGAGTCAAATGGAATCCACCTTGTTGCTCTTCCCCATGAATGAGGACCCCTCAAGGTGTTGGCTGGGCTTCTGGGGCGTGGCTTCACTTTTCCCTTTCCTCTCTTTCCTCCGCCCCCTCCTTCCTTTCCTTCCCCTCTTTTCCCTCCTTCCCCTTCCTCTCCTTCCCTTGCTTCCCCTCCTTCCCCTTCCCCTCCTTCCTGTTCCACTCATTCCCCTTCCTTTCCTGTCCCTCCTCCCCTTTTCTCTCTTCCCTCTCTTTCCTCGTTCCACTCCCACCCTTTCTTCCCCTTCCTCTTCTCCCTTTTAGGATGGGGCGGATGGGGACGACGATGACGATGAGGAGCAGGTGCTGGGGTTTTGGGGAATGATCAAGCATTTATTTCCACTCCTTTCTTCCATACTCCCTTGTTTCTCCCTCCTCGTGTATTCGCAGGACGGAGGGGATGGTGATGATGATGACGATGAGGGGCAGGTGGATCATGTGACTTCTGGGGAGCGATCATGTGGATGGGCGTCATCACAATCTTCATCTCCATCCTCTCCGAATACCTTGTCGACGCTATCGAGGTATGCTGTATTGAGGTACGTTGTAAATATATTGAGATGCCCTGTACCGAGGTACACTATATCAAGTCGAGGTACACTATATCGAGTCGAGGTACACTGTACTGAGGCACACTACAATGGGCGTTTCATCTGCGCTGCCCTCGTCAATGCTGATGTGTTGTTGACCCGCCTTCCCCCCCACTGTTCCCCTCTGATCCGCACTGTTCCTCCACGCTCCCGACCCCCCGCAATGTTTCCCACTCCCCCGCACTGCTCTCCACTCCTCCGCACTGCTCTGCACTTCCGTCTCTGCGTATCAGGGAGCAGCGGACGCATGGGACACCCCAGTGGCGTTCATCAATGTCATCTTGCTTTCCATCGTGGGGAATGTTGTTGTGTTGTGCTGCTGACCCACCCTCTCCGCTGCACTGCTCCCCTCTCCATTTCCCCCCTCTGTTCCCCGCTCACCCCCCACCAGGGAGCAGCGGACGCGTGGGACATCCCAGTCGCGTTCATCAGCGTCATCAGCCTGCCCATTGTGGGGAATGCAGCTATGTGATCAGCGTTGCTCCTTCCTCCTCTCCCTCACCTCCCTTCCCACTCCCTCCCTCCTCCTCCCTCTGTCGATCCCCGCTTCCCTCTGACGACTCAAATGGGCAGCCGAGCATGCCTCAGCCATCATGTTCGCTGCCAAGGAGAAAGTGGGGATGAAGCGGGGATTCAGTTTGACGATTATGTGTTCAAGGGCAATTTGATAAGCAGGAGATCTGAAGGGGTGCAAGTGGTGTGTCGAGTAGAGAAGTGGCAAAGAGGGAGGGAAGGTGTTGGGGGCTTGGTTGGGGGAGGAGGGAGGACATAGTGAAGGCTAAAGGAAATCTTCTTGAAAACAAAAACCTTTAAATGGCTGTGTAGCTTTGAGATTGTTCCATGTTTCCCCTCTACATTTTAGATAGTGTTTTTACGCCTCTTTTTTCGATTCATGCTTCTCACCACTCGGTTTCGTTATATTTCACCATCCTCTGCCTTCACTACAATCACAATCTGCTCAGCAGGATATCTACCTCGGGGTTGCCATCGGCTCCTCCACTCAGATCGCCATGTTCGCTGTGAGTCATAATATTCTTTAGTTGCCTAAAGATCCACCATCTTCGCCGTAAGTTTCTTTGAGTCGCATCAGAAGTTGCCATTGTCGCTGCAAAGTACCAACCAATGCACCACCATGCTCTTTCTCCATGGAACTTACGGCTGGCATTTCAAGACTGCCACTCCCTTCCCACCTCCCTTCCCACAGCCCCCCGCCTCCCCAGCTTCCCACCTCTCTACCGCTTCTCTTCCCCTCCCTTGACTCAAGGTCCCCTTGTGTGTGGTTGTGGTGTGGGCTGGGAGTGCCTATACATCTCAACTTACACCTCTAGACTGCCACTCCTATCCCACCTTGGTTACCTCAACCCCCATCCCAACCTAGCCTTTCGTTTCCATCCGTCTTCGCCTCCATATCCCCTTCTGTGTGCTGGTGGTCTGGGCCATGGCCCATGGCAGTGCCTATGGATCTCAACTTACACCACATTGAGACTGCCACTTCAACATAAACCCTCCTTCCAACACATCCCCATCTCTGCCCCTTCCCCCTCGATCATCACTTTGCTTGCAGTTCCCCTTCTGTGTGGTGGTGGGGTGGGCCATGGGAGTGCCCATGGATCTCATCTTCCATCTCTTTGAGACCGCCACGCTCTACATGACAGTGCTTGTCATCGCCGCCCTGCTTCAGGTCAGTCTTGGTTGCTTCAGGTGGGTCTCTGTGGCTCTAGGTGGGTTTGTGTGCTCCAGGTGGGTTTCTGTTGCTCCAGGTGGATCAATGCCGATTCAGGTGGGCTCTTGTTGTGCCTGTTGTGTCAATGCTGCTTCAACAATAGATTTGAGACAGCTTGAGAAGTCGTTTCCCTACATGCCCTCTAGTTTCGTCTGCCCAACTTCTGATGCAATCTCTTTCATCTGCCCGACTCCTCTCCGTGCCATTCTTTTTGTCTGCCCGACGTGCAGGAGGGAGAAAGTAGCTATTTCAAGGGCATCATGCTGGTGCTGAGCTATCTAATCGACGCCGCCAGCTTCTATGTGCACAACGATATTGGTATGTTTACTGTACTCTC
The DNA here is from genome assembly GCA_947471745.1 of Closterium sp. Naga37s-1. Taxonomy (NCBI): domain Eukaryota; kingdom Viridiplantae; phylum Streptophyta; class Zygnematophyceae; order Desmidiales; family Closteriaceae; genus Closterium; species Closterium sp. Naga37s-1. Next base: position 609,565 of record CANJKZ010001036.1, read on the forward strand.
TCGAATGGTCCTTGTATTGAATCCAAACAAACAATACAACCAAGCAGGTGGGTATATGGCAACTACTGTTCTCTCCCTCTCTCTCTCTCTCTCTCTCTCTCTCTCTCTCTCTCTCTCTCTCTCTCTCTCTCTCTCTCTCTCTCTCTCTCTCTGTCTCTCTCTTCACTTACGCTCTCTTTTTTCTGTCCTCTCTGTTAACTGTACTCCACACCACAAGAACATCGGTATATACAGTAACCTATACCTCTGTGGTGTAATTGTGAAGTGCTATTCTTCGTACTTCAGTTTGTGAGAGTCGAAGATGTGTTGTCACAGGGTCATCCGCGCGACCCCTTGTACAAGCTACCTTGTCTTGTAACCTATTTTCTCATAGCATGCTTTAATCGTAACTTTACCCCTGGCTCTCTCTTCCACCCTCTGCATTTCTTTCCCGCCGCCCTTCACCCGATCAGAGGACTCCCAGGTGACCCAATTCCCACAGCACAAGCTTTTGAGGGCTTTAATTAATATCCCTCTGCATTTTTTCCTGTTTCTCTTACCCCCCCATCCTTCACTCTATCAGAGGACCCAGACAACCCACTCCCCATGGCGCCAGCTTCTGCTCCCTCGCCCATGCCATTCGGAGGCTGATCCTCCCATCCAAGTCTATGTAACTGTGTTACCACATCACCAGCTCGACTTCTTATTCATGTACAATGGGATTCATGCCATACCAACTATGGCATGACACAAGAAGAGAGACCTAAATGTCAGAATAACTCTGCAGGAATGATAGGATTAGCAATAGTTGGGGTACTGTTGTGTGATGCAATCATATGCATTCACGTCTGTCTGCCTCCCATCATGTGTTCCTGCGTTGCATGCGTGGTGTGAGCGTACGCAAGAATTTGTGTTTTGTGCGGTTTGGTTTTTTTTAGTGTGATTTGGCTTGAGCAGATATCTGAAGTGACTCCTCTGCTCAAGAGCTTTCCGACGAACCAAGTATCGCTTCAATCGGAGCACGAACAAGAAAGTTACGAACGTTGGAAGTTCGTATGCTTTTGATATTTGGTTGTGGTGACTATGGGAAGTTGTGGTGTTGACTCCATAAGGAGTACAGACTCTTGGGGGTTGGGAAATTCGTCAACATCACTGTAGATGCTGCCAAGTGGTTGGGAGGTGCCAAACCAGGTTGGCAAGTGTGGCCAAGTTGGGTGAGGTGGATGGCATGAGTTGGGAAAGTGACAAATGTCAAAGTTGGGGTGCCTATAGAGAAGGGAATTGTGTGGTATGGGGTGTCCTTGGTTGGGGACTCCCTTGGGACCTTCCCTCTCGTCCTCCTCATCCCCTCCTACCTGGTTCTATTGCTACTCTAACTTTCTTGTGTGAACTTGTGAGATAATTTGTGATTGAGTTACGTTTTCTATGGCAGCATACCCCCTAGTGCGCGGAAGTTCATAACTCGAGTTATACTCCATATTTTGATGCTATTCAAATTGGGAAAGATAGCCACGGTCAAGGGCTACAACATACTCGAGTTTTAAAGAATTCTAACAGTGGACCTTTCGTCGACGACGTTTCTTGTGACGACGACTTTTCTGTCCAGAATTGTAGTTGACGATTTTGAGATATTTCAGCCCCTAATCTTTATAGACTCCGTCCTTAGTCTCTAACAAGCTGATTAAGGACTTTGTGGAGAGTCTACTGAAGTGTGAAGACCCTCCTAGACCCACCATGGCCTGTGGGCGTGCCTAAGTGGAGTTCTGGAGGTTGCATGTGACTTCCGCTAAGGGGAAACTCTGCCGAAATTTCGTTGGCGCCGACACTTGTGGAAATTGAGTGGGACTTCGGTGTGGACAGCAAGGGGGGAGCTGGAACCTGTGCTTGGGAGCAGAGGAAATGAGTCAAGGGAGTGGAGATGCAGCTGAGAAGAGGAATGAGCCGCCACCATCCAAGATCGAGGCATTGGATGGCTCCAAATATGAGGAATGGAGCGGGCGGATGCGGAGTGCATTTAAGCGCTACAAGCTGCTGAAACTTGCGATGGGAGAAGAGAAGATGCCGGAGGAAGGCGACGCCCGCGATCGGTGGTTTGAGAAAAGTGCGGTGCTGTACGACCTAATCCTCCAATCGGTCAACAACGATATGTTCCAACACATCAAGGATTTGGTGGAGTTGGATGATTCCGGACCAAAGGTGTGGAAGCAGAGTGTGAAGGAGGAGTATGACTCTCTGTTGGAGAATGAAACGTGGGAGCTGTGTGAGCTGCCTCCTGGGAAGAAGGCCATTTCTTCCAAGCTGATCTTCAGGCACAAGTACGGACCTGATGGGGAGCTGACCCGCTACAAGTCAAGGCTTGTGGCAAAGGGGTTTCAGCAGACAAAGGGGAAGGACTTTGACGAGATCTTTGCTCCTGTGGGGAAAGGGACTACACTAAGGGTGATGTTGGGAATGGCTGCAAACCGTGGATGGAGGATCAAGCAAATGGACATCACAACTGCTTTCCTCAATGGGATCATCCTAGAGGAGCTGTACATGTTGCAGCCTGAGGGGTTGGATGATGGGAGCGGCAGGGTGTGCAGGCTGAAGAAGGCCATCTATGGCCTTAAGCAGGCTCCTCACGCATGGTACCACAAGTTGGAGGAGACACTGCTGGCTGGGGGTTTCAAGAAGAGTGAGTGTGATCACAGCTTGTTCCTGCTGCAAGAGAAGGAGCAGTTTCTCATGCTCCTGGTGTATGTGGACGACATCCTGCTCTTCTCTAAGTCGTCTGCAATGATTGAGCATGTGGAGGAGATGCTGGAGATGCAGTTTAAGTGCTCCAAGATGGGAGATGTGAAGTATTATTTGGGCATGCATGTGGAGAGGGACCTTGACAAGGGAGTGTTGAGGTTGCACCAGAGAAAGTATTGTGAGGGGCTGGCTGAGAAATATGGGCTGCAAGATGGAGGAAAGCCAGCCACCCCACTGCCTTCGGGGTTCACTGTAGAGCCCTGTGCTGATGAGGAGGTGGAGGGTGAGAGTGACAGGAAGCTGTTTCATTCCATGGTGGGGGCACTCAATTATGCGGCTAACCACACGCGGCCTGACATTGCCTTTGCTACATCCAGGCTTGCAAGTGTGGTTTCACGCCCCAGTCATGAGCAGCTGGAAGCGGCCAAGAGGTTGGTCCGCTATGTGAGCGCTACAGCATCAGTGGGCTTGGAGTACAATGCTGTGCGACAGAAGCTGCAGAGGGGTGCACCTTTCGTCGACGACGTTTCTTGTGACGACGACTTTTCTGTCCAGAATTGTAGTTGATGATTTTGAGATATTTCAGCCCCTAATCTTCATAGACTCCGTCCTTAGTCTCTAACAAGTACAAGTACTAACCCTATAAGTGTTGTACCCCATAAGGAGTGCCCCACTATAGCCTACAAGTGAGATTGTACTTTGACACACCCCCATAGGCTAAATGGGGGACAACAAGACGGTCACAAGACCAGTCAAGCAAGACAACAGAGCAAAGCAAAACAAAGCTCAAGGTGGATCTCAAGGACACCACACAATCCGAGCACAAGCAAGCGGCCACAAGGCCAGTTGACATGCAGAGGTAAAATAGCAAGGCAATACACTGATCACAACCTAGCAAGAGGAAACATGCAGGTATAAATATAGATAGCAGTGTACAACAAGTGCAAGATCAAGAGACAAGCAGGTGAGGTAGAACAGGTAGAAGCACAAGAGCAGTGCAAAAACACTGAAGATCACCAGACCCGAGGGCCTTGGTGAAGACATCAGCAGTGTTGGCCCGAAAGGCCACGTAAGAAAGGCGAAGCTGACCACGCCGCTGCAGCTCTCGAGCAAGAAAGTAGCGAAGAGCAATGTGCTTCGTTCTGTGCTCCAGTCTATGCTCCCGACACAAGGCAAGCATGGCCTTATTGTCGACGTACAGAACTGGAGGAGAACGAGGCCGCTCCCCCAAGTCGGTCAGCAGGTAGGTCAGCCAGCGTAGCTCCTGTGCAGCCATGGCCACTGCGTAGATCTCGGCCTCACAGCTGGAACCAAGCACAAAAGAAGAATGCGTGGACCTCCACGAGACAGAACCAGAGCCAAGGCTGAAGGTGTAACCCTGTGACGAACGCTGAGTTGCCTGGTCGTCGGACCAAGAAGCGTCGGAGTGTCCTGTGAGTACCACTGAACCCTGTCCTCCAAGCACGAGCCCCATGCCCGATGTACAGCACAAGTAACGCAGTACCCTCTTCGCAACATCAAAGTGCACCATTCGGTGTCTACCAGGAGCCACGTAGCGAGCCAGACGGCTGAGAGGGTACGCAAGGTCAGGTCGTGTGCACGTCATCAGGTACATGAGGCAAACCACTAGCTCTGGGTACGGACCACTCGGCTCTACGGACTCGTCCGAAGGTGGAGCTGAGAGCGAGTGGCTGATAGACTGAGGAGTGGGCTGTGGCGAGGAGTACTGGAAGCTGAAGCGCCGAAGGACTTGGTGCACCATGTGTGACTGAGTCAGGGTGATGGTGTGCCATGCTCTGTCCCGGGTGATCTACAAGCCAAGATAGCTACGCAGCTCACCCAGGTCAGTGCAGGTGTGTCTCTCCTGCAGCTCCGCCTTCACTAGGGCTAGCACCTAAGTGTCAGAATTAGCAAAAACCAAGTCGTCGACGTACACGAGAACGTAGAACGGCGGCAGAGTAGAGTCGGTGCGTAGAAACAGCGACGTGTCAGCAGAGGAAGGAGCAAAACCAAGAGCCGCAAGTGTAGTCCTGAGTGTGTCGTGCCACTCTCGGGGCGCCTGGCGGAGACCGTAGACTGGCCGCCGGGGACTCCATTGCGTACCCGCAGAAAACGACCCAGTGAAGCCAGGTGGGCAGAGCAGCCGAATCTCCTCGTGAAGGCTGCCCTGCAAGAAAGTTGTGGAGAAGTCGAGGGAGTGCGGCTCGTAGTCACGCTGTGCTGCAACGTGCAGCAGCACCAGAAGAGTAGTCATCTTCGAGGTGGGGGAGAAGGTCTGGAAGAAGTCGACCCCCTGTCGCTGACTGAAGCCTCGAGCAACGTAACGCGCCTTGAAGGCAGGCGGAGAACCCGGTGGCCGCTTCACTCTGAAAAACCACATGCCATCGACTATGTTCGCCCCAGGAGGAGGAACCTTGTCGACTTAGGTGCTTGTGGACTTCTAGGAAGCCATCTCTGCGTCCATGGCTGTCTGCCACTAAGAGGAGTACTCACCCGCAATCGCCTCAGCGTAAGAGCGCGGGGTAGGGATGTCAAGTGCATCCAGGTCTCCCTCAGGGCAAAGCACCATAGATGCGAAACGAGGTAAAGCGGCCGCAAGACACTCAAGCTCAAAGTGCCTGTCCTCAAGGACGTCACTGCTAAGGGCAGGCTCACCCCCGACGGATGGAGGACAAACAGACTCAGACTCAGTAACAAGAATCGCGACGTAGTCGAGACGACTCCTAGCTGCAAAGTCGACTAGCTCAGTGACTAGGGCAAACGCTGCAGCAGACTCAAATTCAGGGTCAGTGATGACAGTAGCGAGGAGACGAGTGACAGTACGAGTGGCACTCTGAGCAAGGTCGGACTCAGGGTCAGGAATGTGCGGAAGAGAGGACGCGGGAGGCTCAGATAGGACAACACGCTGTGGAACAGAGGAAGGACGAAGTGCCATACCGTGAGTGCCTAGGACAGCAGGAAAACGAGGACGGGTGACACGACGAGCACGAACAGGTGTGGAAGCACGAGTCTCACGCTCACGACGCTCAGTCAGGGACTCAGTCACCTCAGTGTGAGGAGCAGGCGCAGGCAGCGGGGAGCCAGGCAGTAGCTGTGGCTGAGACTGGTCTGTCGGTGGACACAAGAGGGGTAGAGGGAGGCCAGTGGAAGACAGGAGACTAAGAACCTGGCGAAGGACCGAGTCAGGCGGCGGCAGGGACGACTGCGGTTGCGGGTAGAAAAACGGTCGGCGCAGGGCAGTACCAGCAGATCCAGCTCCTCCAGCACCAACAGAACCAGCACCTCCAGCACCAGCAGCTCCAGTAGCACCTCCAGCACCTCCAGCACCAGCAGCACCAGCACCTCCAGTTCCAGCAGCTCCAATAGCACCTCTAGCACTAGCAGCACCACCAGCTCCAGTAGCTCCAGTACCTCTAGTATGAGCACCTCCAGGTGCAGCAGCTACTGCAGATCCAGCACCAGTAGCACCAGCACCTCCAGTGCCAACAGCTCCAGTACCCCAAGCACCTCCAGCAGCACCTCCAGCACCTCCAGCACCAGCAGCACCACCAGCTCCGGCAGCTGCAATACCTCCAATGCGAGCACCTCCAGGACCAGCAGCTCCAGCACCTCTAGTACCTCCAGCTCCAGTGCCTCCAGCACCAGCAGCACCTCCAAAACCTCCAGCACCAGCAGCACCTCCAACACCTCCAGCACCAGCAGTACCTCCAGGACTAGCAGCTCTAGCACCTCCAGCACCAGTAGCACCTCCAGGTTTAGTAGCTCCGGCACCTCCAGCACCAGCAGCACCTCCACAACCTCCAGGACTAGCAGCTCCAGCACCTCCAACACCAGCAGCACCTCTAGTACCTCCAGCACCAGCAGCACCTCCAGCACCTCCAGCAGTACCTCCAGCACCTCCAGCACCAGCAGTACCTCCAGGACTAGCAGATCCAGCACCGGCAGGTATGTACCCTCCACCACCAGGACTACGTCACCGAACGATCCACGCACAAATCGCCTGCGGCGAGAGCGTAGATCAGGCCGCGGTGGCTGTCCAGCTCCAGGACCTCCAGCAGGGTCACCCACAGCTCCACCGCCACTAGGACTTGCAGCACCCCCAGTCGCAGCACCCCCAGAACCCTCACCCTCTGTCTCAGCACCCCCAGGCTCAGCACCAGCAGTCTCAGCTCTAGAGTCCACAGCAGCAGGCTGCGGAGGCGACGAAGACGGCCGAGGCAGAAAACCAGGGGGGGTCTCCAAGCGTGGAGAGCGGCGAGTGGCCGCCGTCTCGTCAGCGGCAGGGTCACCCCCCTCAGCTGGGCCAGAGGAGTCAGAAGAGATCTCCAAAGCCTCAACCAAGTGGGGTGGGTCTACCTGAGACACACCTGAGGGAGCAGGACCCTGTGGGGGGAGGGGGTCTACCGGGGGGGGGACTGGTACAAAAAAAAAAGGCGCTAGGGGACCGGGAGGGTCGCGTGCGGGTGTAGCCTGTAGAAACAGACAGACTCATCAAAGGTGACGTCCTGGGAGGAGAAGACTCGACGCTCGCGCGGGTGGTAGAACTGCAACGGCGGGGCGTCGGTGGGGAAGCCAAGGAAGACGCAGCGGAGAGTGCGAGAGGAGAGCTTGCTCGCTTTGGCATTGCGAACAAGGGAGAGCGCGCCCCAGACCCGAAACACCAACGCATCGCCAACCTTCCCCGTCCACCTGAGTGTGGGCGAGGTCTCTGGCTCAGAGACACGGGGCCAAAGGTTGAGCTGATGCGCAGCGTATCGGACCGCAAACGTCCACAGAAAATGGGGAGCAGCCGCATGGATCATGGAGGTATGAGCAACCTCCATGATCAAGCCAATGTGACGCTCGGCAATCCCATTTTGCTGAGGAGAGGCCGGAAGCGTGAACGACTGGCGGATGCCCTCGTCTCGACAGAACTCCGCAAGGAGGTCAAAAGAGAACTCATCGCCTCTGTCAGAGTGCTGATGCAGGACTGGCAAGTCCCGACGAAACCGCTCGCGCAGCTGGCAACGAGTAGCACGGATCCAGGGGATCAAAACACCGCTGACGTCCGCCTTGCACCGCAAGGGGAAGACAGTGGTGTAGCGCGTGTAGTTGTCAACAACCAGCAGGAAGTAGCGCTCCTGGTCCGTTCCACCGACGGGGGCTGGGCCCCACACGTCCATGCGCGCTGCCGCCCCTCGATGCAGGGAAGGCATGGCGGTGCAGGCGAGCGCGGGAGGGAGGGCAGGGACCTGGGAAGGCCAGAGACAAGGAGACGGGAGTGCATGTTGCGGAGACGCGGCAGCGAGGGGTGACCTAGGCGGTGGTGCCAGAGGAGAGTCTGGTGAGAGAGTACCCGACACGAGTAAGATGCTGCAAGATGACCAGACGCAGACACCCGACTCGACGCAGCCTCCTGACCTGACTCAGCCACCTGTGCAGACACAGTGGTCAGGGTGTACAGACCGGACCCAGGCTGACGAGTGAACGTAGCAAGGTGACGGCCAGTCCGTGAGCACTTACAGATCGCCACACGCTGTCCTCTAGGAATGAAGGTGTCAACCCATTCATCATGGAGAACTGCGTTGCTCAACAAGTTCGTTGAAAACGCGGGGAGGTGGAGACTTGAGAGAGACCCGGAGGGGACTGCCGGACACGGGAGGACAGTGGAGGCTCGCGCAACTACTGGGCCCCCTGTGGGGTCAGCCAGTGAGACCGGGACAGGTGCTGCGAGTGGTGTGACTGTGGTGCAATCACGAAAGAAGCAACGTGACGCGCCTGAGTCAAGCGTGAAAGTGTGCAAGGTCTCAGCTGAGGCGGGACCTGTGGCAGTAGACGCACTAGCACCTAGAGCGTCAGCAGACTCACGAGCACCTAGAGCTGCAGCAGACTCACCAGCACCTGGAGCGGTAGCAGACTCACTAGAACCGAGAGCAGCAGCCTCTACACTACCAGGGACGCATCGCTGAGAAGCACAGTCGCGAGGTCGCTAAGGCCACATAAAACCAAAACCTCCACCACCAGGACTGCCTCGCTGAATAACCCACTCACGAAGCTGCTGAGGGGTGGGGTCGTCCGGGAGAGGCAGTGACCGCTGCTGTCCACCCCTGGCCGCTGCAACTGCCGTGATAGTGGCCATGACATGCAGTGACTCTCAGTAGTATGTCCAGCACCTCCAGCACCAGCAGCACCTCCAGTACTCCCGGGCAGTAGGGCGCGACGCGTGGGCTGCAGCAGGGCGCGACGCGCAGGACAGTGGGGCGCGTGCTGGGCAGGGCAACAGGGCGCGACGCGCTGGGCTGCAGGGCAGGGCGGTGCAGCTCGCGAGCTGCAGGGCAGGGCGGCGCGCGGGCCTAAGGGCAGGGCAGCGCGATGCACGGGCTGCAGGACAGCTGATAGCGGGCTGCAGGGCAGGGCGGCGCGCGCTGGGCAGGGCGGCGCGCGCTGGGCAGGGCAGCATGGCGCGACTCGCAGGCTGCAGCAGAGCGCGACGTGCGAGGGGCAGGCAGTGCGAGTAGCTGCAGGGCAGCGCAACACTGTGCGAGCAGGGCTGGACAGCACAAGGGCGCTTCGGGCAGGAACGAGCGGAACTATCGGTGGGCCCTAGAAACTTAACAGGTTTCCTGCTCTGATACCATGTCAGAATAATTGTGCAAGAATGATTGGATTAGCAAAAGTTGGGGTACAAGTACTAACCCTAGAACTGTTGTACCCCATAAGGAGTGCCCCACTATAGCCTACAAGTGAAACCATATTTAACACTAAAGTGGCCTCCAATGGTCTGAGTGGCCTCTGCAACTAGCTAAGTTGGATAGAAAGTATTGTTTAAGAGGTGTTTCTTACTATCTGTGGGAAAATAAATTATGCTGTCACCTAGCTGGTGTGATCTCAATAGCAGTGCTGTGGTACACCCAGTATGATCACTTTTAGATCATGGGGACTAGTGAAACAACCACGGCCTTCTTCACATAAGCGCAGATGCACATCATGCCCTCCAAACGCATGGTACGGTACTGCCCCGTCTTTACATGTCAGTCCAAAAATCTACATGCTAACAAGTGATTGCTGCAAAGCTTGGCTTGCTTCACCGTGGTTAGTGGTAACTTGGTCAGGGTTAGTCCGGGAGGTGTCACACCAGAGGAGGAAGGCAGGGTGCAGATTTGGCCAATCAGAGGTTGACCATGTGTACTCATGCAGCCATGACACGTACACCAGCTCCTGACTTGCAGCAGGCAGGCGAGTGATCATTGTGCACATGTCCTCCTCCGTCCTCTGTTAAAACGGAAGGAAAGATTCGAACAAAGGACCATTGGACTCAAGATCGGACGTGTATGCAAGGACAGCAACACAGACTGCTGAAAGTGAGTTGAAGAAAATGGTAGATGATGCTGACAGGGGATGGGGGAGGGGGGCAAGGAAAAAAAAAAAGAGGCTTTATAGGACATGGGAATACAAAAGACGGAAAACTCTGAAAATGGGAAAGGGATGGTGGTGGTAAGGGGTTCCACATCATCACTCAGTATCAGACAGTCAATTCAAAAGCAAAAATACCTGTCGGTTACAGTCAGTGGAGAGAAGGCCGTCAGATGTGTTAGGACACTGACAACGCAGCAAGGTGACATGTGACTCAATTCAAAAATTAACACTGAAAGGAAACGTACCTGTCGGTTACTGTCAGAGGAGAGCAGGCCGTCAGATGTGTTAGGACACTGACACAGCAACGGCATCCAGTGCAGCAGCAGGTGCTCCTGGGACTTCACATCACACGACACCACGTGGGACGAGACCAGATCCAGCACAATACACGTCAGCTTCAGAAGATTCAGCTGCACACGTGGCGAAGATCGTACTGCAAGCTCAGACAGAACCCGAGCCTCCGCCCAAACCTCCACCACTTGTTCAATTCCCTTCCGACCCTGAAGCTTCAGCACCAGCCATAGCAGCTCCTGAGACAGCTTCTCCGCGTGAAGATTCTCACCACCATTTCCGCCTGTCATCCGCCGAATTTCCCCATTTCCGCTGCTTCCGCTGCTTCCGCCTCCTCCGCCGCTTGCTGCGACGGCCACTGCAGCAGCAGCAGCCGCGCCGCGAGAAACCTGATCCAGAATCTGGGTCAGACCAAACCCCGACGCCTGGCCGCGTTTCAAGGAGCTCTCGAGGCGGGAAATGGTCCGGGAAAACGCCTGGAGAAGCGCGCGGCGATTGGCTTCGGAGAGATTAAGATCCTTGGAGCTGTCGTTAGCTCGTAGCAACTCCTCCGCGACGCTCCGGATGAAACCGTACTTGGGAGAGGTGGACGGAAGGTCGGTCATCAAGCAGAGGGACTGGCACAAAGCGCGTTCCGCGGAAGATGAAGAAGAAGAAGGGTCAGGATTAATAGCAGATCCAGTTGGATGGAGAGGTCGGATGGTAGCTGAGATGTTATCTGTTAAGAATTTGTCCCAGGATCGCGTTCGCCGGTCGCGAAAGCTTTCGCCAGCCGGCGAAGACGTGGACAGGTTACGGAAAATTGTTGTGGCGTCGCTCGACCATTTCTGATCGGAAAGCTTTCCTAAAAGAATGACGATGCTGTCGACGTGAAGGCCGATTAACGGAAACTGTCGGAGGTAGGTGAGAGGCAAAGACGAGGCGAGAGGGAGGAGGAGAGTAGCCATGGTGGAAAGGAGGACAGCCGGGAGGAAGAGAGGGAGTGTGACGAACGACAGCAGGTGCATGGCGGACAGAAAGAAAGGTGCTCCGAGCTCATCTACGGCGTGATGCAAGCCGCGAGTGAAGTATTCCCACATCTTCAGGCCCGTGCTCAATAGAAGCCTCAGAATGGTAAGTGACGGGTTTTGAGAAAGGGTAGTCTAAGTACGAAATCAGTGCTAGGCTGGTTGACAGAAAACGAGCAAGCGCGCCGATATTGAAACTGGAATTTTCAACGAATCTGCCATGTTTCGGGCCGCGCACAGGCTAGTCAAGTGAGTATCTCGAGATGCAGTCACGGGTGGGGGACATGAAGCTATCTGGTAGCCATCGCATAATCACTCAAGGACAGCTGCCATAGGAATTGCCGCACACGAGCATGAAATCGCAGTGGCGGGAATGACGCACAATGATACAGAAGCAGGCCAAAAGTAATTTGGGGAGCCAAGTCCTGTTTTGTACTGCGGAGCACATCACAGAATCCACTACACACTTTCTAGGCCTCTAAGGGTGTGCTACGGTCCTCTGGTTAAAAACAACGGTTGAGTACGATTATGCAGCTCACTTGAGGGGACTTCGACCTTGTTTGATCCCAGGCCGGTCAGTGCTCGAGGCTGTGTGGTCCAAGCCTGGGAGAGTGGCGAGGTGAACCAAATTTCCGGGGGACTTGTTCGGTATGAGGCGGGTAGACTGTGTTTTGGTGTGGTGGCTTTGTTTCTGGTTCGGTGACGGGCAAGGCGAAAGCCACCAAGCAAGCAAGCAAGTCACACTTGCTGGCCGGTGATTGGTTCTGTCTTTCTGTGTGACGACCGAACCTGATTTGTCCCTGAACTCCTAGAAGCTCCCCTTGCACCACTACAGTACCTCCATTTCCACAAGGTGGATGCGTGAAGTCTATTTAATAATGTGAGTTCATAACTGTTACGGGTCCAATGAATCTACGTAGCAAGGATTGCCAGAGTGTTCAATGAGTACAAAATGTGAGCGAAGGCATGAGCGAATACTTATACGCGAAAATGTGCAAACGGTAACGCGGTGCGTGCAAGCTAGCTAGTGCTACGCTGGCGCGAGGTTCGGTCTAGTCCTGAAGCGTAGGCCGACTCGGCTGCTCCAGCAATGCGAGATTTGGTGAAACAGTGCGCGCGAAGTTGGCGAAGCCTCGTTAGCAGTAACGGGCGAACAACGGCTGCTGCTGTACGCGATGTGGACGGTCGCAGTAAGGAATAGCGAGAAAATTCCTTACACTACCCCCCCCCCCCCCCCTCCCCTCCCTCAAGAAGCCCCTTCCACTACGCGAGTGCGTGTATATCGCGGAAACCCCGACTCATGTACACTTGCAGGGCAGGGTGGTTTTCGATGTTGGCCAGGGGCACCTAGCAGGGGTTTCATTATCATAGTAAATTACTCTGTTTCTCTTAAAATCAGAGTGGTTTTTTGGGGGTCACTCTGAAGTCTCTGGGTATTTTTTTTGGAAGTTGAATTTTCTCTGATTTGCCAGGGTTTTGATTTTAGGTACTCTGATAGACCAGTATAAATTTCTGGCGAATGCATTTTTCTCTGTACAGTGTACAGAAATTTCGACCGAGTCCCCCCCCCCCCCCTTGAATTGGTGGGAAATGGCAAGCAAAATTACTCATCTACCGCATACGTGCATCTCTCTTTGGTTTGGTCAGCACATAGCACAACGGTAGTAATTTTTGTAGGAGCGCGAAAGGCGTGGGTTCAATACTTGAGAGGGCATTTAGAGTTGGAAAAATTGGTACAATGATTGTCCAGAGTACGACCGCGCTACAATGGTACAAGTTAAGTTTTCGCTGACAAATCAGAGTAACGCTCATGATCAACCCTAAATTTCAGAGTTCCCAAAAAAAAACAACTTAGAAAATCCGAGTAGTGAAAAAAAAAAAAAAAAAAAAAAAAACCCTCGCACCCAGCTATCCTCAGTTGGCGTGCGGTCCTTCAAGCGAACGAAGAACTCGATCCTCTTGATACCTGTGGGGTGGCGAATCCGATGGCTCATAATCTTCTCAGGCTCAATGATCGGCTCCGATGCAGGGCTCTTGCTAACTTTTAGGCCCGTCTGACGTTTTCCATGAAAAAAAAAAATCGTCTGGCCCTCATATGGAGGATTCCTGGTGGTCTTTGCCTCAGACGGATTTTATAAGTTAGTATGTCGGCTCGGACAGATTTTCGCAAAATCAGACATTTATTTAGTTATATAGTCTTCACACAGACTACACTCTACTCTACTCTATTACTACAGTTAACCATACATTCATATTGAACTAGGATTCACTATCGCTATCATGAGAAGAATATTCCTCGTCGTCCCCGTCTAGCTCTGAATCTGAAGCAATGTGCTCTTTGCCATGGTCTGCCCGTCTCTGCCAGGGGCCCAACTCCTCCTCTAGCCTGGCTGCTTCTTCTGCAGCTGCTGCTTCACGAGCAGCAGCCTCTGCTGCTGCTGCTGCTGCTGCTGCTGTTGCTGCCGCCTGCTTCGCGGCCAACATCGCAAGGGTCTTCCTCGTGCGCTTCACAGGCCTTTGCGCATGCACCATCACGACATCCTTGGCTGGGCGTCTCTTCTTCGCACCTCTCCACAGCTCTACAAGGGCGGGCCAGTTAGGTTCGTACTTCAGCATGGAGATGGTCATCAGGTCGCCAAGCTTCGCGTCGTTGAGATTGCCGCGTAGCCAGCTCTTGATGACGTTCTGGCGGGAGAAGCCCCGCTCGCACTCCACGGTGCTCAGGGGCAGCACTGCGACCGCCATCCAAAGGCGGACCAGGTTGGGGTAGGCCGTGCACCAATCGGGCGAGCTGAGCATCTGCTTCAGGCCGTCCTGGAAGCTCAGCTCGCGGTGATGGGTCGACATGATCGTGGTGAAACTGCTGATCTCCTTCTGTGCTCTCGTCCAGTTGATTCCTGGTGGCGGGGTGTGAATCAGAAACCAGTTTAATAAGAATACAAGCTGTTTAATGAGAATAAGTGCACAAACTCATACAACCAACGAAGCATAACGTGACACAAATAACAAAATACTAGCGTGAGTTTGGCTTAGGAGCCATAGTTTAGGAGCCTTGGTAGTTGAGTTGGAGTTTAGGAAAAGTATCGAGAGGTTTTGGAAGGAGAGGAATGAGGTTTCACTAGCAAGAGTTGGGATACAAGTACAACACCCTAAATTGGGTTGTACTCATTACAGAGTACCCCACTGCAGGCTAGACAGCAAATACATTCTGACACACCCCCATAGCCAAAGTGGGGTGTAATCAGCACAATGAGCAAGCATAGAGCAAGAGTTCACAATAGGTAAGTAAGGCTAGAGCTAATCACAGAGGGCAAGTGAGGAGGAGGAGAGACTGTGGGGGAGAGAAGATGGGAGGCGACTGCTGACGCTGCAGACACACAGACGAGCTGCTGGCTCAGTGGCTACCGGAACAGCGCTCCGGACTACTGGGGTAACTGGCCCCACGGCTAAAAGTAGCGGCAGACGAGCAACGGACCCACGGGCGACTGGCGACTACCGGAGATTGTAGCCTCCGGACTGCTGCTGCTGCTGACGACAAGACTGCTGCCTCCACTCGACCTCCCCAGCTGCCTAACGCCCTTCTCACACACCCCCTGCTCAAACCCTAGCCCTACACCCACAGCACCCCCTTAAACCCTAAACCCCAGACTCCCACACATCCACCCCCCTCAGCGAGAGCTGCAGCAGTGGGAGACGAAGGAGGAGGAGGAGGAGGGAACGGCACGCACAACCGACACCCCCACAACCATCACCCTAATCCAGGAGAACGGGCAGAAGGAGGGGTGGGGCGCCTTCAGAAGCACGGGGGACAGCGGGGAGGACAGGGGCAGCAAAGAACGGGCCGCCCACGGGCCTGGCACAGCCTCCCGAACCGCGCGCAGGCGGCCCGAGCCGCGCGCGGGCCTGGCGCAGTCCGTACGGGCCGCGCGCGGGCCTGGCGCAGCCCGTACGGGCCGCGCGCGGGCCTGGCGCAGCCCGTACGGGCCGCGCGCGGGCCTGGCGCAGCCCGTACGGGCCGCGCGCGGGCCTGGCGCAGCCCGTACGGGCCGCGCGCGGGCCTGGCGCAGCCCGTACGGGCCGCGCGCCGGCTGTACGGGCCGCGCGCAGGCCACGACGGGCGACGGGGGGCGACGCGCGGGTCCCCGTCGCCCGTCGTAGCGCCTCCTGGGGGCGACGCGCCGAGTGACGGGGCAGAAACCCGTCGCGCGCCTCGGGGCGCACGGCGGGCAGAAAACCGCCGCGCGCCTCGGGGCGCACGGCGGGCAGAAAACCGCCGCGCGCCTCGGGGCGCACGGCGGGCTGAAAAACCCTAATTTCGACGCCGCGCACCACGGGGCGCGCGGCGGACAGGGAGTAGCAGTAGCAGCGGAAGCAGTGAGGTGGGGCCCACAGGCCAGGAGCATATCGCTCTAATACCATGTGAAAATAAGCAGTAGAAGAAGGCGCCATAGCTAGGAAAGCCCTAGCTAGGCAAGAAACAGTTTAGGCAAAGAGGGAGGGGTTGCACTAGCAAGAATGAGGATACAAATAGCAAACCCTAGAAGGGTTGTACTCGCTATAGAGCACCCCACTACAGGCTAGAGCATAATATTCTGACAACAAACATAGAAAATTCAATCAATGACAACCGAAATCGAAGACGTACCAGGCAGGGTGTCAGGGTCGGACGGTTTCCGCTTAAACAGATTGCGGAGAGCCTCCAGCCACTGCAAAAACCGACGCTGCCGCTTCGAGTGAGATTTCGGGTACGCCCCCTGCGTGAACAGCTTGGCGCCGTCGAGAGAGCCCAGATCCTTCATCCGGCTCTCCAGTCGCTTCAGCAGCTCCTTCACGTACCCCTTCGCCAGTGTGATGCAGTCGTCCAGGCCCGGGCCAGATATCTGACCCTTGATGTTCTGTTCATGGAGGGTGTACTCATGAGTAGTTGGGGCGCCAGTCGAGTCGGTGCCCGTCACCTTCACTTCCCTTTTTTCCGACGAGGCGTGCTTCGACAAGAAGGCGCTCAGCTCGTTGCTCCCATCGCCGAAGTCGTCCGCGTCACTCAGGTAACGGTTGCGAAGGGTGAGCCTAGTGTTGTCCACCATCTGCAGCACGTGTGTCACGTCGACCTGCCACACACACATGAGAGGCAGTGGAAAGGCACGCACGGGTAAATATCTCATTAATACGATTCATTAACACTAAAAACAATTAACAGCAAGAGGCGTAACAGCGTACCTGCCGTCGCTGGAACTTGAGGTTCAGTGCGTTGAGTTCCTTCAACACATCAGCAAAAAAAAACAGCATGAAATGGAATTTCAAACTGGTTACAACGAGGTACGCCTTCGGGTCGTTCTCGTACAACAGAATGACAGCAGCTGGAAGGTTGTCAGCCAGTCGCTGAACCGCCAGACCACGTGAAAGCCACCTGACGCTGTGGATGCCCTGCAACTCCAGGTTCGTTTCACACAGCACCTCCTGCAGCTCTTTGAAGCGTAGGTGGAAGTTGCCCGACCGTCCAAGGAGCTCCGCTAAGGAACGGACGACATGGTCGACGATGTCAAGGTCGGGGTAGGCCTCTGCTGCATCCTTTGCGGCCAAAGCTTCCCTGACATAACACGGAAAAAGCAACAAGTTAGATACATATGCAACGCTTAAAAGGTGAGCATAATATCACAGGGTTACAAACCTGTGCGCGATGCAGTGGAACCCGGCGAGGTGTGGAATCCGTGCACGAAGGCGTGCCACCAGGCCCGTCTGAGAACCGACCATGACGCTTGCACCGTCAGTGCTGATGCCACTGATGCGCTCAAGGTCGAGGCCGGTAGACTCCAGGTGGGTTAGAAGGACTGCCTGCAGGGAACCAGCATCGCACTGCTCAACTGTTAGGTGTGCAAAAAATTCGGTGACTGGAGTGTTGCTGCGGAGGAACGACAAGTAGACTATCAGGTGCTTCCCGCGCCGACGGTCCGTGCTCTCGTCCAATTGAATGCCCAGGTAAGGACTCTCCCGGATGTGCTTCATCTGTTGAGCACGGAGGTAGATGACGAGCGTCTCAACCAACTGCACAAACCCGTACCTGTAACGACCAGAGAGAAGGTAATTAGTACCGTGGTTTCCAACTAAAGGACGCGCAAAAAAAACATAACACTTACTCGCTGTAGTAGGTGCCGGGATCCTTCAGGGGCATGTCGGGCGTGCCCATCTCTGCCATGAACTGGACCAGCGTCACAAACAGCACAATGGGTGAGTCGCTTCTGCAAATAAAAATAACTGTTGCCAGGAGTTTTGTCAAACGATTGGCTTCCCCGTCACCGTTTTCAAAGTCGACAATCGACTTCTGAGCAGCATTCTTGCAGTCACGCAACTGTTGGCGGTCCAGTGACGCCTCATGCTTGATGGAATGCTGATGTTTCCGCATCGTCTGTCGTTGAATGTCAAGCCCACCCTCTCCATCGCGGCCGTACTGGTAGCTGGGGTCTCCGTGCACCATGCAGATTGAACACCTCATGCAGGGTTGACCCCATGAAGTCTCCGAGATGATGAGCCACGGGAAGTGCTTGAGCCATTTCTCGTTGGCCTTCTGCTGCCACTGCTCGACGGTCAAGACGCGCGGATACTTGTCGTCGTCGTTGGCGGCGACGGGCTGTGACGGGCCCGGGCGAGGTGTGCTAAAGCGGGGGACGGTTGCTGGCGGGACACCTGCAGTGGGACGGGCAAAGCTCAGAATTCGCTGTTTGTATTTACCGTTCCCTGCTCTGATGCGAGAAACAGAAATCGCCGGTAGAGTTGTGGCCACAGATGCCGAAACGGGTTGCGGCGAAGACTCAGCTTCAGCCGGGTTAGGCTGGGTCGTAGTCTCAGTAGCGTCTGACGTGGATTGCGAGGGGATAAGCGGCTCGTCGTTGCATGATGTGATGACGTTGGGGGAAGGAATTACAGGCGGAGGCGTCTCGACTGCGGCAGTGGTGGTCACAGGAATTGCTGCCGGAGTTTTACGGGTTAGGAAATATAACGCAGAAACCTGTGGCTCGTCAGGTACCCCGGGTGGATCACGCCTAGCGCCGTCGGTTGACTCGAGGGCGCCATATAGCATGGTGTGAGGTGGTGTATCACATCACATGAGGCAGTAGCAACACAGGAATTCTAGACGGTACGCGGGAACAAGCTACGGGACGATAGGTATGCTTTGGGCTAGGCGTCAAAGATTGAAAGGCAAAGGCAGGTTGTCAAATAAAGGCTTGGAGAAGAAAGGAAGGGAAGGGACCATCACCTCACGAACCGCGCCGCGCCTCTCTCACGAGGGTTTCACGAAGGTGAGTGCATGCTTTGTTTTGGTGTGCACCGACTGTCCTTGACCTCTGCCAGCGAGGTGGGGTGCAACAGCCTGGCAGCGGCGCCGATAACAGCTACCCAACAGATGCGTGGCAGCAACTGAGTCAGATGCAGTATGCGCTAGCAGGAAGAATTCGAAATTCACCCCCGTTCCCTCACGCAGAAATAATTACGCGTGCCTTCACATGCAACACATCGCTGCTCCTCTGGCCAACTGGGCTATTTTGTCTCTATCAGACGAATCAATACGCGATTTCTGCTTGATCAGACGAATCTATATAAGTTTCCTGAAAAAACATATGATGCTATAGCCTTGGTCTTGGCTCACATATGGCCCATAACCTAAAGTCTGCCGCAGCATATGAACTACACAGTTCGTGCCTGAAACCTAGACCAACAGACTAAATTAGTCTGCTAACGAGGGCCCTGCTCCGATGCAGGGCGAGTCATGGATGGCGGGCGGTGACGAATCAGTTGGCTTGTGCTCGGGATGTAAGGGCGAAACAGGCTAACGTGGAATGATGTGCTGATGTACCAGTCTGTCGGCAACAGTAAGTGGGCGGTAACTGGGGTGATCATGGGGCTGATTTGAAATGGTCCACAGTAGCGCGGTCGTAATTTTGGTACAACGGGCAGTCTTAAGTTCAGTGTGTCGAGCAGTACGTAATCCCCTGACTGGGCGGCGGTGGCGGTCAGCGTTGCGTTTAGCGATGACGTTGGCTTTTTTAATTGCTTCTGCGGCTCTGATGCGGGCAGCTTGCAGAATCTCGGCGAATTGCTGTGCTCGTGGCGTTGGGTTGTCCGGACTCGGCGTCATGGGCACTGTTGGGTTTTGCCCGTAGATAAGGTAAAACAGGGACTACTGCGTCGTCGCTGACGTGGCGTTGTTGTAGGCGAACTCAATTAGCGGCAGCTGCTGCTCCCAAATTGTCGGGTCGTCCCACGTGGCCCGAATCAGCTGCTGCATCGTCTGATTCGTCCGCTCCGTTTGACCGTCGGTCTCGGGGAGGTATGATGAACTGAACTGTAGCCTGGTCCCGAACTGCTCCCAGAGGTTCTTCCAGAAGTTGCTGGTAAACTTCGTGTCGCGATCGCTGATTATCGCGGCTGGTATCCCGTGCAGTCGAACGACGGCTGCGATGAACAGGCGAGCGGTTTCTTCGGCTGAGATCGATTTCTTGCACTCAGCGAAGTGAGCCATTTTCGTCAGTCTGTCAACGACGACCATAACCGCGTCGTTACCCCCAGGGTTCGAAGGTAAACCCCGTGACGAAATCCATGGTAACTTGCTGCCAGGCGCGCTCGCGCAGTGGAATTGGCTGCAATTGACCCGCCTTTCTCTTTCGCGAGCTCTTCATCACCTGACACGTAGGACACAAGCCCACGTGGTGCTGTACATCGGTCAACAGTTCCGGCCAGTAGTAATACCGCTGCAGTTGCTGTTGCGTTTTTTCTACCCCGAAGTAACCCGAGGTAATCCCATCGTGTGCCTCCTGCAGTAACAGTTCCCTCAGTAGTGAGTACGCGGGTACCCAAATGCGGTTGGTGCATGCTTTTACGTAATAGACTCCCTTAGCTTCTGCCAGTTGCTGTGAATTTCCGGTCGTGAAAAATGGGTCGGTACTGTATCCGTGGGTGAATAGGCCTGTTAATAGTGGGTTGGTTTGGGCGAGTAGGATGACGTGGATTTGGGCGGTAGGACGTGTGAGTGCGTCGGCGATGTTTGATGCGCCTTTTATGTACGTGACTGTGCAGTGGAAGTTGGACTCCAGATAGTCCAACCAGCGGATCTGTCGCGGGTTGAGATTCTGTTGGGCGCGAAGGTACTGTAGTGATCAGTGATCTGTCCGTACTGTCACGTCGGTGCCAGTCAGGTAGCATAGCCACACTTTGAACGCGTACACGATCGCCAGCATTTCGCGGTCGTGTATCGGGTAGTTGCGTTCGGGCGGGTGCAGCTTGCGGGACTAGTACGCGATTGGCTCGAGGCCATTCCCAAAGACCTGCAACAGTACAGCTTCCACGGCGATGTCACATGCGCCGGTGACAAGGTCGAACGGACGGTGCGGATCCGCGATGTGAAGCACGGGCGGCGAGCACAAAATTTGTTTGAGGGCCGAGAAGGCAGTTTCCTCTTTCTCCCCCCACGTGTACTCAACCCCCTTCCTCAGCAGGTCGGTCAACGGAGCAGTCAACCTCGCCATGTCGGGGACGAACCGACGCACGTAGTTGACGAACCCCAAAAAGCTCTACAACTCGGTCAAGTTTGTCAGCGCGTGCCACGCTTGAATCGTCGTGATCTTCTTCGGGTCTATTTCCACACCTTCAGCTGAAATAATGTGTCCCAAAAACTCCAGTCTGTCCTGTAAAAACTCACACTTAGATGCTTTCGTCAGTAGGCGGTTCTTACTCACTATTTTGAAAACTGCTTCAGTGTCCTGTAGGTGCTGTGCTCTGTCTGGGCTGTAAATCAGTATGTCGTCGAGGTACACGATGACGCACTTATCTAAAAGCGGGCGGACGGCTTCGTTCATGGTCATTTCAAAGGTTGCAGGGGTGTTGGTCAGTCCGAAGGGCATGACGGTGTATTCGAAGGATACGTAGCTTGTTCGGAAAGCTGTTTTCGGGCAGTCGGGTGGGTTGACTCGGATCTGGTGGTAGCCTCCTCGAAGGTCAATTTTCGAGAAAACCCGGGCTGTGCGCAGCTGGTCGATCAGTTTGTCGGCTCGCGGGATGGGGTAACGGGATTTTATGGTAACCCTGTTCAGTGCGCAGTAATCGATGCACATGCAAAAAACCCCGTCCTTTTTCGGTGTGAACAATATCGGTGCTGCGAAGGGTGACAAACTCGGGCGAATGAATTCCTCCTCGAGCAGGTAATCTAGCTGCTTCCTTAGTTCGTCCAGTTCGGGTTGGGTCAGTCGGAACTGTCGCTGTACTGTCGGCTGTGCCCCTGGTTCTAACTCTATCCTAAGGTCGTGCGGTCGCTGAGGTGGCAGTCCTGTCGGCAGGTCATCAGGGAAAATCCCACTGTACTGCTTCAGTAGTGCTGCCAAGTCATCCGGTACGTCGGCTAGCAGTTTCTGTAAATCCCCCCCTTTGTTTGCTGCCTCGGCTTCCTGAATGTCGACCGCGTACTCGTCAGCTCCTGCCGCTACGGCGCGTTTCATCGTGATTGCATTGACACGCACCGACGACGACTCAGGCGAGCCCCAGCGAGGTAAGGCGATGTTGTTACCGTTCACTCACACGGTGCAATCACCCGTCGTCCAGTCGATTCGCGGATTGTGCCGTCGCAGCCAATCACGACCGAGTAAAATGTCGGTTCCGTAGAGGGATGTCGCGAGCATTTCCTGACTAAACGTGAAATTACCCCCGCATCGAATCCGAACCCGGTCTACGAGTTCCCGTATCGCCAGTGGCGTGCTGTCAACCATTCTTGCGTCGATCTCAGGTAAACATTTGTCCAGTGGCAGTCTCAGTTTTCGTGCCGTGGCGATGTTGATCAGGCTGTGGCTGGCTCCCCCGTGTACGAATATTTTAACTAAGTCTGTCCCAATTTTCCCGCTAAGCAGTATGGGGCTGTCTACCGTAGTACCCTCCTTATTCGGCCGGGTGTGGTCGATTGCGTGAACCGGCACAATCACTCGGTGAGGGTCGGTTGGGTCGGGCAAGCGGCGTGACCTGTCAGTAGAGGGCCCGTTTGCTACTGACTCCCAGCGTTTCCCTGCCGCTTGGTCTATTTCTGCTGCTCAGCTTCCCCCTTTCCCTTAGCGTTTTCCGGGCATTCGCTCTTGCGGTGTCCCGGCCAATTGCACGCGAAGCAACGCCCTTTGAACGGTGCGGCAACGGCATTCCCGGAGACGACACGTATCGTGGCGCCCTCGTTCGTCCCACGAGATCGGTGTCCCCAGTTGTTGTTACTTCCGTAGGACCCCGGCCTCGGTCGGCGAAAGAAGTCGAGCTTCTCCGCCATGGCGAGAATTTCCTGGAAGTCGGTGACGCCGCGGAGCTGAATTTCTTGGGCGATATCATGCTTCAGGCCGCCGATGTAGCGGTCGATGCGCTCGCTTTTGTGCATGTATCCCACTTGCTCACACAGTCCCAAGAACCTGCTAGAGTGGTCTTGGAAGGAACTGAGTTGGCGCCAAGTGCGGAGCGCCCCAATATCGCACGTGGGACACGTGGTGCGCAGGTCTGCGCGCTCGAATTGAGCCAAGTACAGCTTCGATCGCGGGGCGTCAGAAGCTTTGCACTTGGCGCCAACTCGGATCCGTCCAAGATTACACCAGCGGGTTTCTGGCGCTGTGTGAGCAGATGGGCTACATGCACGAATCTGAGCGCATCGACCGCTACATCGGCGGCCTGAAGCACGACATTGCTCAGGAAATCCAGCTCCGCGGTGTCACCGACTTTCAGGAGATTCTCGCTATGGCGGAGAAACCCGATTTCTTCCGTCGACCAAGACCGGGGTCCTACGGAAGTAGCAACAACTGGGGACATCGGTCTCGTGGGACAAACAAGGGCGCTATGATACGTGCCGTCACCGTGAATGCCGCTGCCGCACCATTTAAAGGGCGCTGCTTCGCGTGCAATCGGCCGGGACACCGCAAAAGCGAATGCCCGGAAAACGCTAAGGGAAAGGGGTAAGCTGAGCAGCAGAAACAGACCAAGTAGTAGGGAAACGCTGGGAAACAGTAGCAGACATGCCCTCTACTGACAGGTCACGCCGCTCGACCGACCCAACCGACCCTCACCGAGTGATTGTGCTGGTTCACGCAATCGACCACACCCGGCCGAATAAGGAGGGTACCACGGTAGACATCCCCATTAGTAGACGAGGGAGTCAGCCACAGCCTGGTCAACACCACCACGGCACGGAAACTGAGACTGCCACTGGACAGGTGTTTACCTGAGATTGACGCAAGACAGGTCGACGGCACGCCACTGGCAATCGCGCGGACCGAGTTCGGATTCGATGCGGGGGTAACTTCACGTTTAGTCAGGAAATGCTCGCGACAACCCTCGACGGAACCGACATTTTACTCGGCCGTGATTGGCTGCGACGACACAACGGTAAAAACATCGCCTTACCTCGTTTGGGGCTCAACAACCGTGCGAGTGGGGCTCGCCTGAGTCGTCGTCGGTGTGTGTCAATGCAATCACGATGATACACGCTGTAGCGGCAGGAGTTGACGTGTAAGCGGTTGACATTCGGGAAGCCAAGGCAGCAGACAAAGGGGGGGGAATTACAGAAACTGCTAGCGGACGTACCGGATGACTTGGCAGCGCTACTGAAGCAGTACAGTGGGATTTTCCCTGATGACCTACCGATAGGACTGCCACCTCAGCGACCGCACGACCGTAGGTTAGAATTAGAACCGGGGGCACAGGCGACAGTACAGCGACAGTTCTGACTGACCCAACCCGAACTGGACGAACCAAGGAAGCAGTTGGATTAGCTACTCGAGAAGGAGTTCATTCGCTCGAGTTCGTCACCCTTCGCAGCACCGATACTGTTCACACCGAAAAAGGACAGGGGTTTTCGCATGTACATCGATTACCGCGCACTGACCAAGGTTACCATCAAGTCCCGTTACCCCATCCCGCGAGCCGACGAACTCATCGACCAACTGCGCACAGCACAGGTTTTCTCGAAAATCGACCTTCGAGGAGGTTACCACCAAATCCGCGTCAACCCACCCGACTGCCCGAAAACAGCTTTCCGAACACGCTACGGATCCTTCGAATACACCGTCATGCCTTTTGGACTGACCAACGCCCCCACCACTATTCAAATGACCATGAACAAAGCCTTCCGCCCGCTTTTGGAGAAGTGCGTCATCGTGTATCTTGACGACATACTGATTTACAGCACCGACAGAGCACAGCACCTACAGGACATCGAAGCAGTTTTTTAAATACTGAGTGAGAACCGCCTACTGACAACTGCACGCCATACTACTCGCCCAAACAAACCCACTGTTAACAGGCCTATTCACCCACGGATATCGCACCGACCCATTTTTCACGACCGGAAGTTCACAGCAACTGGCATAAGCCAAGGGAGTCTATTACATAAAAACAGGCACCAACCGCATTTGGGTACCCGCGTACTCACTACTGAGGGAATTATTACTGCAGGAGGCACACGACGGGGTTACATCGGGTCACTTCGGGGTAGAAAAAATGCGACAGCAACTGCAGCAGTATTACTACTGGCCGGAACTGTTGACCGGCGTACAGCACCACATGGGCTCGTGTCAGGTGATGAAGAGCTCGCGAAAGAGAAAGGCGGGTCAATAGCAGCCGATTCCACCGCCCGAGCGCGCCTAGCAGCAAGTTACCATGGATTTCATCATGAGGTTACCTTCGAACCCTGGGGGGTAACGACGCGGTAATGGTCGTCGTTGACAGACTGACGAAAATGTTTCACTTCGCTGCGTGCAGGAAATCGATCTCAGCCGAAAAAACGGCTCGCCTATTCATCGCAACCGACGTTCGACTGCACGGGATACTGTCAGTATAGTGAAGGAAGGAATGACTGAACTAGCAAGCAGGTGGGTACAAGTAGGAAACCTAAAAGTGTTGTACCCTATATGAACTACCCCACTACAGCCTAAACAGACTATAGCATATAAGTGTGACACACCCCCATAGGCAAAGTGGGGGAGAACAAGAGGTCACAAGACCGGTCAAGAAAGGCAAAGCAAGCTCAGGGTGGATCACGACGTCACCACACGTTCTGAGCACAAGCAAATGGCCACAAGGCCAGTTCACATGCAGAGTTATATAAAGGAGAACAAGCAATACAATGAACACAACCTAGCAAGTGTATGCATGCAGGTATATGTATAGAGATCACGGTACAAGCAGAGTCAAGAAGTAAGCAAGTGAGGCACAGTAGGTACAAGGCCTAGAATAGTACAGAAGCGCTGATGATCACAAGGCTGAAGTGCCTTGGTGAAAACATCAGCAGTGTTGGCCCGAGAGGCCACGTAAGCAAGACGAAGCTGGCCACGCTACTGCAACTCTCGAGCAAGGAAGTAGCGCAGAGCGATGTCCTTCGTTCTATGCTCCAGTCTGTGCTCCTAACACAAGGCAATCATGGCCTTGTTGTCGACGTACAGTACTGGAGGAGAACGAGGCGGCTCTCCCAAGTCGGTCAGCAGGTAGGTGAGCCAGCGTAACTCCTGTGCAGCCATGGCCCCTGCGTAGATCTCAGCCTCACAACTGGAGCTGAGAACCGAAGACGAGCGGGTAGACCGCCAAGAGACAGAGCCGGAGCCAAGGCTGAAGGTGTAACCCTGTGACGACCGCAGCGTAGTCAAGTCGTCAGCCCAGGAAGCGTCTGCGTGACCAGTGAGGACGACTCGAGCCCGTCCTCCAAGCACGAGCCCCATGCCCGACGTACTGCACAAGTAGCGCAACACCCTCTTCGCAGCATCCCAGTGCACCTTTCGGTGCCTGCCGGGAGCCACGTAGCGAGCCAGAAGGCTGAGAGGGTATGCGAGGTCAGGTCGTGTGCAAGTCATCAGGTACATGAGGCAGCCCACAAGCTCTGGATACGGGCCACTCGGCTCTACGGACTCGTCCGAAGGTGGAGCTGAGAGCGAGTGACCGGTAGGCAGAGGAGTGGACTGTGGCAAGGAGTACGTAAAGCCGAAGCGCTGAAGGACCTGCTGCACCATGTGTGACTGAGTCAAGGTAATGGTGCGCTGTGCTCTGTCCCGGGTGATCCGCAAGCCAAGATAGCTTGTCAGCTCACCCAGGTCTGTGCACGTGTGTCTCTTCTACAGCTCCGACTTCACTGGGCAAGTGCCTCAGTGTCAGCAGTAGCAAAGACCAAGTCGTCTACGTACACGAGAACGTAGAACGGCGGCAGAGTGGCGTCGGTGCGTAGAAACAGCGACGGGTCAGCATTGGAAGGAACAAAACCAAGAGCAGCAAGAGTCGTCCTCAGTGTGTCGTGCCACTCACGGGGTGCCTGGCGGAGACCGTAGACTGGCCGCCGGAGGCTTCACTGGGTACCAGCAGGAAACGACCCAGTGAAGCCAGGTGGGCGGCGCAGCCAGATCTCCTCGGGAGGCTGCCCTGTAGGAAGGCTGTGCTGAAGTCAAGCGAATGTAGCTCGTAGTCACGCTGAGCAGCGACGTGCAGCAGCACCCGAAGAGTGGTCATCTTCGGGGTAGGGGAGAAGGTCTGGAAGAAGTCAACTCCCTGTCGCTGATTGAAGCCTCGTGCAACGTAACGTGCCTTGAAGACAGGCGGAGAACCCGGCAGCCGCTTCACCCTGAAAATCCACATGCCACTGACGATGTTCGCCCCAGGCGGGGGAACCTCGTCGACGTAGGTGCCTGTGGACTTCCAGGAAGCCATCTCTGTGTCCATGGCTGTCTGCCACTGAGAGGAGTAGGGACCCTCTATCGCCTCTGCGTAAGAGCGCGAGGTCGGGATGTCTGGTGCATCCGGGTCTCCCTCAGGGGCAAGCAGCATGGACACGAGATGAGATAAAGCAGCGGCAAAGCACTCAAACTCCTCCTGTCTGTCCTCAAGGACGTCCGTGCCAAGAGCACACTCACCCCCGACGGACGGAGGACAGACAGACGCAGACTCAGACTCAGCAACAAGACTAGCGGCGTAGTCTAGACGACAGGCGGCAGCAAAGTCAACAAGCTCAGCAACAAGAGCAGACGCAGCATTGGACTCAAACGAAGGGTCAGTGACAGCAGTGGCCAGAAAACGCGTGACAGTAGAACTAGCAGCACGAAGGGAGTCAGACTCCGGGTCCGGACTGTTAGGAAGAGAGGACGCAGGAGGAGACGGCAGAGGGACACGCTGTGGAGCAGTGGAAGGACGCAGAGTCATAGAGTGAGTGCCGGGGACAGGAGGAGGACGCTGACGCGGAACACGACGACCAGTGCGAACAGCGCGAACAGGCGACTCAGGACGAGACTCTGGTGACGCAGGACGAGACTTAGGCAACGCAGGACGAGACTCAGGCTCACGACGCTCCGTAAGACCTCTAGTCGGTCCAGAGTAAGGAGAAGGACCAGGCAGTGGAGAGGCTGGCTGTAACTGCGACTTGTTCAGGATCCGTCACTTTGAGAGCTTACGACGAACTCAATTCTCAACTAAACGCAAATCCGCTCGGTATGATTGTGCGCCTTAGCCTAAGCTACCATCTCCAAGTTGAATCAGTCGTTAAGATGGTCTATAGAGTGAGAACCAAGTAAAAACGTCCAGCAGCCGCATGACTAGAATGGTAGAGGAAGTACAAACATTAAGGCATAGAATGTTGGAGTTGGGGACTCCAAGAGAACCATGAGAGGGAAGGGGTTCTCCAAGAGCTTGGGAAGGATGGTAGGAACCTTCCTAGCAGCAAGGATGCAACCCTCATCATGAGTTCCTTGAGGTGTCACATGCAAAATCCAATCTAGTTGGATTTTGCCTAGGTGTTGCAACATTTGCAACCCATGCTAGAAACTTCTAGCCACCCCAATCCAAAAGTCAAAGTTGCCTTCCCTAGCCATCCAACCAAAGATCCCTTTATAGTCATGTCCCAAGTAATCACCCAAATTAGATATAACCTTAAAAGGTAATAAAAAATCCAAGTCTTGGAAATCTTGTAACTTGGGCGATCTTGGTCGGAATAAGGCGATCTTGGTATCGTTGGAAAGCTCTGGATTTCTCCTGCATGATCAAGCATTTAAACTTGGAGAAAACACAGAGATGGTAAAATCCAACAGCCATGCACAATGACAAATGCTCATGCAAACAATGCACGCATGAATAGCACGAGCACTCGGCAGGACGTTAGTATGACATGCACTCAAAATGACGTGCATCCAACACGATTGTGACTGGACAGGCGGTGGACTCAGCAAGGGAGGAGTAGGACCAGTAGAAGGCGGGAGACCAAAAACCTGCTTAAGGAGCGGAACGTAGTACGGCCGCGGCCGCGCAGAGCCTCCAGAAACAGCAGAGACAGTACCAGTACCCTCAGCTCCAGGGTCTTCAGCTACAACTCCTGCAGCACCACCAGCTCCAGTACCTCCGGCAGCTCCAGCTCCAGCAGCACCTCCAGCCCCAGCAGCTCCAGTACCTCCAGTACGAGCACCTTCGGGACCAGCTGCTCCAGCACCTCCAGCAGCTCCAACACCAGCAGGACCTCCAACAGCACCAGTACCTCCAGCACCAGCACCTCCAGGACCAGCGGCTCCCAGCTCCAGCACCAATAGCACCTCCAGTAGCTCCAGCTCCAGAAGCACCTCCAGCAGCTCCAGCACCAGCAGCACCTCCAGCAGCTCCAGCTCCAGAAGCACCTCCAGCAGCTCCAACACCAGCAGCACCTCCAGCAGCTCCAACTCCAGAAGCACCTCCAGCAGCAGGCCCCGTAGCTCCAGCAGCACGGCTACAGCGCCGAGCGTACCACTCACGTAGCCGCTGCGGAGAGAGGGGCTCCCGCCGTGACGGGACACCCGGAGGACCTCCAGACTCAGCACGCTCAGGCTCAGCACCCCCAGGCTCAGCACCCCCAGGCTCCACACGCTCAGGCTCAGCACCCCCAGGCTCCGCACCCTCAGACTCAGCAACCCCACGCTCAGCACCCCCAGGCCCCGCACCCGCAGGCTCAGCACCCCTAGCAGCACCAGATTCGACAGCTACCTCGACAGGCTCGACAGGGTCTACCTGGGACACACCTGAGGGGGCCGGACCCTAAGGGGGGAGGGGGTCTACCGGAGGAGCACCTGGTGCTAGGAAGAGTGGCGGGGGGGGGAGAGAGGCAGTGCAGTAGGGAAAGAGACGGTAGTAAGATACCGACTCGTCAAACGTGACGTCCTAAGAGGACAGAACACGACGCGAGGTGGGGTGGTAAAACTGCCACCCAGGTGCATCAGGAGGGGAGCCAAGGAAGACGCAGGGAACGGCATGGGAGGACAGCTTGTCCGCGGAAGCATCGCGGACAAAAGCTCGAGATCCCCAGACACGGAACACAGACGCATCGCCAACCTTCCCCGTCCACCGAAGAGTGGGTGTGGTCTCCGGCAAGGAGACACAAGGTTGATCTGATGCGCAGCGTACTGAACCGCGAACGGCCACAGAAAATGGGGAGCAGCCGCATGGATCATGGATGTACGAGCGACGTCCATGACTATGCCAATGCGGCGCTCAGCAATCCCATTTTGCTGTGGGGAGGCCGGAAGCGTGAACGTCTGGTGGATGCCCTCCGCACGACAGAAAGCCCTCAGAAGGTCGGAGGAAAACTCACCACCTCTGTCTGAGTGCAGACGCAGAACAGGAAGGTCCGAGCCGAAACTCTCGCTGAGCTGGCGACGGGCACCGCGGATCCAGTCGATCAACACCTCAGTGACCTCACCCTTGCGGCGCAAAGGGAAGACTGTGGTGTAACGCGAGTAGTCGTCAACGACCAGCAGAAAGTAACGCTCGTGACCCTGTCCACGGACGCGGGCTGGGCCCCACACGTCCATGTGAAGAGTCTGCAGGGGAGCCTCCGTCGGAGGGAACTCGGAGGAGCGCCCCTCGACGCAAGGAACGCAGGTAGGGGCAGGCCCCAGAGGAAGGGGAGGGAGGGACCGAGGGAGACCAGAGACAAGGGTACGGGAGGCCTTACCTCGAAGACGAGGCAGGGAGGGGTGACCAAGGCGGTGGTGCCAAAGAAGAGTCTTGTGCGACAGAGGACGACACGAGCAGGGGGCAGACGCCGGACTGGACCTGGACGCGGCAGCAAACACCTGACTAGACGCGGCTACCTGACCAGACGCAGTGACCGGAGGAGACGCAGTAGTCTGTGTGTACAGACTCGACCCAGGCCGACGGGTGAACGTGGCCAGGTGGCAGCCCGTCCGAGAGCAAGTGCAGTGGGTCACACGCTGACCTCCAAGGGTGAACTGGTCAACCCACGCGTCCTAAAGGTCAGCTCCACTAACCAAGTTCGTAGAGAACGAGGGGAGGTGGAGTCCCGAAAGCAAGCCCGATGGGGCCACAGGACACGGTAGAACCGTGGAAGAGTGCGCAAGGACTGGGCCCCCAGAGGGGTCAGCCAGGGAGACTGCGACAGGCCGACTGAGCGGCGTGAGTGTGGTGCTGTCGCGAAAGAAGGAGCGCGAAGCACCAGAGTCAAGTGTGAAAGTGTGCAAGGCCTCAGTAGGTGCAGTACCAGAGAGAGCAGACTCACCAGCACCTGGAGCAGCAGACTGACCAGTGAGTCAAGTGTGAAAGTGTGCAAGGCCTCAGTAGGTGCAGTACCAGAGAGAGCAGACTCACCAGCACCTGGAGCAGCAGACTGACCAGTACCTAGAGCAGCAGACTCACTAGCACCTAGACCAGCAGCCTCAATGCCCGGGTAGGGGGGAACACACAGGTAACAGTCACCCTCAGCACTATCAGTCACAGCATACATGGCAGCAAGGATAGCATCGAAATCAAGATCAAAGATAGCAACATTCTGCCTAAGCAGATCACCCTAGCGAGGGAGCTCAACAGCGTCAGGAAACTGGGCGCGCCAGGCGTCAGTCAAGCAACCCAAGCAGCGCTGCGCAGTGTGTGGCAGCCCGCACGTCTCCCCACGGCGCCCGCTGGTGCGAAGAACGTAAGTGCAGGGACCAACAGCCCCAGACCTCCCACGCCCAGCGTACCACTCACGAAGC
The DNA here is from genome assembly GCA_947471745.1 of Closterium sp. Naga37s-1. Lineage (NCBI taxonomy): Eukaryota > Viridiplantae > Streptophyta > Zygnematophyceae > Desmidiales > Closteriaceae > Closterium > Closterium sp. Naga37s-1. Next base: position 640,955 of record CANJKZ010001036.1, read on the forward strand.
TGCTGGGCCGACGGGGTCTCACGGGAACGCGGCTGCTGCTGGCGCTGGCTACCACCAAGGCCTCCACGCTGCGCGGCTCCACCTCGACCAGCACCACCACGGCCGCCACCTCCACCACCACTGCCGTTGCCTCCACCGCCGCTGCCGCTGCCTCCACCACCCCCACCGCCGCCACCGAAGCCCCCACTCCCGCCACCACCCCCACCTCCACCGCCACCCCCTCCGACTCCTCCACCGCCTCCACCGCCGCCCCCACCGTCCCCTCCACCACCCTTGCCCCCCTTGCCCCTGCTGTTGCGGCGCCTCCCACTAGGAGCAGACGCAGCCCCGACCTCCTCAGTGCCAACGAGGTCGACAGCAGCAGCAGAAGCAACAGAGGGGAGAAGGGGGGCAGGGGAACACCCCTCAAAGAAAGGGGCGCGAGGGTCGCCGCGAGAAGCACCTACAGCAACGATACTCTTCTCAACTGCAGTAAGGCGCTCCTCTAGTAGGTCGATGGTGAGCTCGGTGGGGCAAAGGGAGAGAAAGTGGTCCCTGTCTGAAGCAAGGGAGTCAGGGAGGCGGGTGACTAGGTAGTAAAGGGTGATGTACATGGGGGGGGGGGTTCTTGGCACAGAACTCAGTGTGAAGCGCAGCGCGGTATCGGGCGTCACTAGTGCGGAGGTGAGTAATGAGGTCAGCGACTGTGGCAAAGGCGACAAGGTCAGGGAACAGGTACGGCAGCATGAGGCGGCTGAGGGCAGCAGTGGCAGGGGAGGAGTAGCGCGCTACGACAGTGTCATACAAAGACTTAGCAGTCTTGTACTGGCCAAAGTGCGCGCGCTCAGCAGACGGCAGGTGACTACGAACAGCAGGGCGAGCTACAGCGTCACGAGTAGTCCACTGCGAGCGAACTGTACTGTCAGCGGTGGCAGCAGGTGCAGGAGAGACACCGGACGTGTGATCGAAAAGGGATACTCCGTCCTTAGAGTCACACTGAAGAAAGAGCTGCAGGTCGTCAACCCACACGTCAAAGTCAACCGCACGCCCCTCAGCATCAAAGGTAAGAACAGTAGGGCTAGCCATAGCGGCAGTAGCAGCAGGAGCAGCAGTAGCAGCAGTGGCAGCAGAAGCAGCAGTAGCAGCAGGAGCAGCGCAGGCAGGGCAGTGCGGCTCAGTAGGGCGGCGCGGCTCAGCAGGGCGGCGCGGCTCGATAGGGCGGCGCGGCTCGGCTGGGCGGCGCGACTCGGTAGGGCGGCGCAGCTCGGCAGGGCGGCGCGGCTCGGCTCCTGGCGGCGCGGCGCGGCAGGGCGGCGAGGGTGCTTACCAGGGGCGGGTGCAGGGCAGGGCCGCAGCTGGCGGTTAGGTCAGGGCCGCGACTGGGGCGGCAGTAGGGCAGGGCCGCGACAGGGCGGCTGCAGGGCAGGGCCGCAGTGGGCCATTAGGGCAGGGCCGCGGCGGGCGGCGAAGGCAGGGCCGCGACGAGCGGCGACGGGCCGGCGACGGGCGGCGACGGGCCGGGACGGGCCGGGATGGGCCGGGACGGGCCAGCGACGGGCGGCGAAGGCAGGGCCGCGACGGGCCAGCGAAGGTGGGGCCGCGACAGGCCGAGAAGGCAGGGCCGCGACAGGCGGCACTAGGGCAGGGCGCGCGACGGGGCAGGTGAGGCAGGCGCGAGGCACGCTTCGGGCAGGGCAGGAAAAAAAAATCGTGGTGGGCCCTAAAAGAAACGTTCCCACGAGGGAACCTGCTCAGAATACCATGTCAGTATAGTGAAGGAAGGAATGACTGAACTAGCAAGCAGGTGGGTACAAGTAGGAAACCTAAAAGTGTTGTACCCTATATGAACTACCCCACTACAGCCTAGACAGACTATAGCATATAAGTTTGACAGATACCCCGCCCGCGCCCGGCCTGTACCTAGCCCGCGATTGCCCGTACCTAGCCCGCGCCCGGCCCCGTCTCTCGCCCGCGCCCGGCCCGTACCCAGCCCGCGCCCGGCTTGTACCTAGCCCGCGCCCGGCCCCGTCCCATGTCGCGCGCTCGGCTCGTACCTAGCCCACGCCCGGCCTGGTTCCTAGCCTCGCCCGGCCCCGTACCTAGCCCAGCGCCCGGCCCCGACCCTAGACCGCGCCAGGCCCAGTCCCTAGCCCCGCCCGGCCCCGTACCTAGCCCAGCGCCCGGCCCCGACCCTAGCCCGCACCCGGCCCCGTCTCACGCCCGCGCCCGGCCCGTACCTAGCCCGCGCCTGGCCACGTACCTAGCCCGCGCCCGGCCCAGTCCCTAGCCAGCGCCCGCTCCCCCTCCCCCCCCCCCCCCCCCCCCCCCCTCCCTTACCTAGCCCGCGCACGGCCCCACTGTCACTACTGCTCCTGCTCCAGCTGCCACTGCTCGTGCTACAGCTGCTACTGCTACTGCCACAGCTGCTACTGCTGCTCCTACGTCCTACACAGCTATGGCTTCGCTTCGTGTTCTCGAGTTTGATCATGAGGGCAGACCTGTTCAGTTTGACACGTGGCTAGACGACCTGCAGTTGCACCTACTGAGCGATTCTAAGGACAGTGTCTCACTGTTTGACCTAGTGTCGGGCGCTTCTACTGCCCCTCCCGCCACAGCTGACAGTTCGACTCGCTCACAGTGGCTTACTCGTGACGCTGCTGCCCGCTTAGCCATTCGCAACCACCTGCCAGTAGCTGAATGCGCTCACTTCGGCCAGCACAGGACAGCGCAGGCACTGTACGACGCTATAGTTGCTCGCTACTCCTCCCCTGCCACTGCTGCCCTAGGCCGCCTTCTCCTGCCCTACCTGTTTCCCGAGCTGTCCGCCTTTTCCACAGTCGCGGACCTTGTTTCCCACCTTCGCGCTAGTGACGCTCGCTACCGCGCTGCCGCCCCTGCTGAGTTCCTTGACAGGAACCCGCCCCCGATGTTCATAACTCTCTACTTTATAGTCACCCGCCTCCCTGACTCTCTTCGCTCTATCAGGGACCACTTCCTTTCTCTTGACCCCACCTCCCTATTTGTTGACCTCCTCGAGCAGCATCTCCTCGCCGCTGAGACTAGTGCGGTTGCTGTAGGTGCTGATCGTGGCACTCCGCGCCCGCCCTTCTTTGAGGGGTGTTCCCCCTCCCCTCTTGCCCCCTCCTACGCCTCTTCTGCTGCTGCATACGTCTCTGTTACTGAGGACGTCGGGGCTGCTTCTGCTAGTGCGAAGCGCCGCAGCAGCAAGGGCAAGGGGGGCCGGGGTGGTGGTAGTGCCAGCGGCGGTGGTGGAGGTGGCAGCGGGAGGGGTGGTGGGGGAAGCAGTGGAGGTAGTGGCGGCGGTGGGACTGTTGGCGGGAGTGGGGGCTCTGGTGGCGGTGGTGGAGGCAGCGGTGGGGGTGGCGGCAGTGGCGGCGGTGGGACTGGTGGCGGTGGGACTGGCGCTCGGCGTGTCGGTTCTGGAGGTGGCCAGCGTCAGCAGCAGCAACGTCAGAGCGAGACTCTGTCTCCCCAGCAGCTTCGTGAGTGGTTTCTGCGTGGGGCGTCTGGGGGTAGTTGCCCGTATGTCATTCGCACCGGTGACCGTGCTGGTCAGACTTGCGGGCGGCTCCACACTCAGCACCGTTGCTTCTCCCGCCTCGATGACGCTTGGCGTGCTGAGTTTGGTGACGACGTCGAGCTCCCTCGCTGGGCAGATCTGCTTAAGTCTAGGATTGCTATCTTTGACCTAGAATTTGATGCTATTCTCTCTGCTATGTATGCTTTGTCTACTAGTGTTGAGGGTGACTGTTACCGGTGTGTGCCGCCTAACCCAGGTATAGCCGCTGCTGCTCTAGGTGCTAGTGAGTCTGGTACTCTCCCTGGTAATGCCCCTGCTGAGGCCTTGCACACCTTCATGCTGGACTCAGGCGCCTCGCGCTGTTTCTTTCGTGACAGCACCACCCTTACTCCTCTTCCTGCACATGTCCCGGTGCGACTGGCTGACCCCTCCGGGGGACCGGTCGTAGCCCGTTCCTCCACTGTCCTTCCGTGTCCGGCGGTTCCGTCCGGCTCACTGTCAGGTCTTCACCTCCCCTCGTTCTCTACGAACTTGGTGAGTACCGCTGCCCTCCAGGATGCGATGGTCACCACCACCACTCCTGGGGGTCAGCGTGTGTCGATCTGCACGTGCACACGGACGGGGCGTCACCTGGCCACGTTCACTCGTCGGCCAGGGTCGAGTCTGTACACCCTCACTACCGAGCCTTCTCAGGTAGCTGCGTTTGCCCAGGTGTCCGCGTCAGGTCAGGTAGCCGCCTCTTGCTCGTGTCGCCTCCTGTCGCACCAGACTCTTCTGTGGCACCACCGCTTGGGTCACCCCTCTTTGCCTCACCTTCGTGGCATGTACTCTCGTCTTCTTGTCTCTGGCCTTCCCAGGTCTCTGCCTCCTCTGCCGCCCTCGCCTGCCCCGCCCTGCCTCCCTTGCGTCGAGGGGCGGCAGCGCGACGCTCCTCACTCCTCCTCGTTTCCCCCGACGACTGCTCCCCTGCAGACTCTCCACATGGACGTGTGGGGCCCAGCCCGCGTCAGTCGACGCAGCCGCGAGCGCTAATTTTTGCTGGTAGTTGACGACTACACGCGGTACACCACGGTCTCCCCCCTGCGCATCAAGGGTCAAGTCGTTGATGTCTTGATCCCTTGGATCCGCACAGTCCGTCTCCAGCTCCGAGAGCGCATCGGCCAGGACCTTCCTGTCCTGCGTCTGCACTCTGACAGAGGTGGTGAGTTCTCCTCCACCCTCTTGCGGGACTTTTGTCGTGGGGAGGGCATTCTCCAGTCGTCCACGCTTCCGGACTCCCCTCAGAAAAATGGGATTGCTGAGCGCCGCATTGGCTTAGTCATGGAGGTCGCTCATACCTCCATGATCCATGCGGCCGCTCCCCATTTTTTGTGGCCGTTTGCTGTCCGGTACGCTGCGCATCAGCTCAACCTCTAGCCCCGTGTCTCCTTGCCGGAGACCTCGCCCACACTGCGTTGGACGGGGGAGGTTGGCGATGCGTCGGTGTTCCAGGTCTGGGGATCTCGTGCCTTTGTTCGCGATCCGTCCGCGGACAAGCTCTCCCCCCGTGCTATCCCCTGCGTCTTCCTTGGCTTTGTCCCTGACGCGCCTGGCTGGCAGTTTTACCACCCCACCTCACGCCGTGTCTTCCCCTCTCAGGACGTCACGTTTGATGAGTCGGTTCCCTTCTACCGTCTCTTCCCCTACCGCTCTGCCCCTCCCCCGCCCCCGCCGCTCTTCCTTGCTCCCGGTCCCCCTCCGGTAGACCCCCTCCCGCCCCAAGGTCCTGCTCCCTCCGGTGTGTCTCAGGTAGACCCTCTCGCTGGTCCTGCGCCTGTTCATGTAGCTGTCGGTTCAGGTGCTGCTCGAGGTGCTGCGTCTGGGGGTTCTGAGTCTGGGGGTGCGGAGCCTGGGGGTGCGGAGTCTGAGGGTGCTGAGACTGGGGGTGCTGAGCCTGGGGGTGTTGGGACTGGGGGTGCTGAGCCTGAGGGTGTTGAGCCTGGGGGTGCTGCGTCGGAGGGTGCGGAGTCTGGGGGTGCTGAGCCTCAGGGTGCTGCTTCGTCTGGAGGTTCTGCTGGTGCTTCGCCGAGACTATCTCCGCAGCAGTTGCGAGAGTGGTTTGTTCGTCGCGCCTGCCTTCGGAGTGGAGCTACCGAGGCTGGAGGTGCTGGAGGTACTGGAGTTGTTGCTGGAGCTGGCGGTACTGGAGGTGCTGCGGCCACTGGTCCTGGAGGTGCTCGTACCCGGGGTACTGGAGCTGCCGGGCTTGGTGGTGTTGAGGGTGCTGGAGCTGGAGACCTTACGGAGTCTGGTGCTACAGGCGCTGGTGGTGCTGGAGCTGGAGGAGCTGGAGTTGGAGGCACTGGTGCAGGAGGCGCTAGAGCTGCTGGAGCTGGTGTTGGAGGCACTGGAGCTGCAGGTACTGGAGCTGTTGACCCTGGAGCTGGCGGAGCTGGAGGCACTGTGCGGCCGCGACCGTACTTCGTTCCCTTGCTTCAGCAGGTTCTTGGTACCCCGTCTTCTACCGGCCCTACTCCTCCTTTCCTTTGTCCTCTGCCTGACCAGTCGCAGCTGCCGTTACAGCCCGCCTCCCCGCTGCCTGCTCCCTCTCCCTACACTGAGCAGTCCGGCGGTCTTACAGAGCGCCATGAGCCTGCGTCTCGTCCTGTCTCGCCTGTTTGCACTGCTTGTCGCGCTCCTCGTTCGCGTCCTCCTCCTGTCCCCGGCACGCACGCTATGACCCTTCGTCCTTCCTCTGTTCCTCTGTGTGTCCCTCTGCCTGCTCCTCCTGCGTCCTCTCTTCCTGAGGTCCCTGACCCTGAGTCTGACCGCGCTTGTGCTACCAGTCCCACTGTCTCTCGTCTCCTTGCCACTGCTGTCACTGACCCTTCCTTTGAGTCTGCTGCTGCGTCTGCTCTCGTTGCTGAGCTGCTTGACTTTGCTGCTACCTGACGTCTAGACTACGCCAATGCACTCGTTGCTAAGTCTGCGTCTGCCAGTCCTCCGTCCGTCGGGGGTGAGTGTGCTCTTGGCATGGACGTCCTTGAGGACAGGCAGGAGGACTTTGAGTGTCTTGCAGCTGCTGTACCTCGTTTCGCTTCCATGCTGCTTGCCCCTGAGGGAGATCCGGATGCTCCAGACATCCCGACCCCGCGCTCTTACGCAGAGGCGATTACGGGTCCTTACTCCTCTCAGTGGCAGGCAGCCATGAATGCCGAGATGGCATCCTGGAAGTCCACAGGCACCTACGTCGACGAGGTTCCCCCACCTGGGGCGAACATAGTCGATGGTATGTGGATCTTCAGGGTGAAGCGGCCGCCGGGTTCTCCGCCTGCCTTCAAGGCGCGTTACGTTGCTCGAGGTTTCAGTCAGCGACAGGGAGTGGACTACTTTCAGACCTTCTCCCCCACCCCGAAGATGACCACTCTTCGGGTGTTGCTGCACGTCGCTGCTTAGCGTGACTACGAGTTGCACTCTCTGGACTTCAGCACAGCTTTCTTGCAGGGCAGCCTGCACGAGGAGATCTGGCTGCGCCGACCACCTGGTTTCTTTGGGACGTTTCCTGCAGGCACCCAGTGGAGCCTCCACCGGCCAGTCTACGGTCTTCGCCAGGCGCCTCGCGAGTGGCACAACACGCTGAGGACTACACTTGCGGCTCTTGGGTTTGCTCCTTCTACTGCGGATCCGTCGCTGTTTCTACGCACCGACACCTCGCTGCCGCCATTCTACGTCCTCGTCTACGTCGACGACCTCGTCTTTGCCACTGCTGACACTGAGGCACTGACCCTTGTGAAGTCGGAGTTGCAGAAGAGACACACCTACACTGACCTGGGTGAACTGCGCAGCTATCTTGGCCTGCAGATCACCCGGGACAGAGCACGGCGCACCATCACACTGACTCAGTCACACATGGTGCACCAGGTCCTTCAGCGCTTTGGCTTCCAGTTCTCCTCGCCACAGCCCACTCCTCTGTCTACCAGCCACTCGCTCTCAGCTCCACCTTCGGACGAGTCCGTAGAGCCGAGTGGCCCGTACCCAGAGCTTGTGGGTTGCCTCATGTACCTGATGACTTGCACTCGACCTGACCTCGCGTACCCTCTTAGCCTTCTGGCTCGCCACGTGGCTCTCGGTAGGGAACAAAAGGTGCACTGGGATGCTGCGAAGAGGGTACTGCGTTACCTGTGCAGTACGTTGGGCATGGGGCTCGTGCTTGGAGGACGGGGTCCAGTTGTCCTCACCGGTCACGCAGACGCCTCCTGGGTTGACGACTCAGCTACGCAGCGGTCGACACAGGGTTACACCTTCAGTCTTGGTTCCGGCTCTGTGTCGTGGCGGTCTACCCGCTCGTCTTTGGTTCTCAGCTCCAGTTGTGAGGCTGAGATCTACGCCGGGGCTATGGCTGCTCAGGAGCTCCGCTGGCTGACCTACTTGCTGACCGACTTGGGAGAGCAGTCTCGTTCGCCTCCAGTTCTGTACGTAGACAACAAGGCCATGATTGCCTTGTGTCAGGAGCACAGACTGGAGCACAGAACGAAGCACATTGCTCTGCGATACTTCCTTTCTCGAGAGTTGCAGCAGCGTGGTCAGCTTCGTCTCGCGTACGTGGCCACTCGGGCCAACACTGCTGATGTCTTCACCAAGGCACTTCCGCCTGGTGATCATCAGCACTTTGTTACTCTGTTAGGCCTTGTGCCCACCTTGCCTCACTTGCTTACTGCCTGACTCTGCTTGTACTGTGATCTATATATATAACTGCATGCTTGCTCTTGCTAGGGTATGATCACTGTATTGTGTGTTCTATTTTTATAACTCTGCATGTGAATAGGCCTTGTGGCCCCTTGCTTATGCTCGGACTGTGTGGTGGCTTTGTGATCCACCCTGAGCTTGCTTTGCTTTTCTTGACTGGTCTTGTGACCATTTGTTCTCCCCCACTTTGCCTATGGGGGTGTGTCAGAACATTATCATTATACAATTGTGTAGGCTGTATTGGAGTAGCCCATAGGGGGTACAACCCAATTAGGGTTAGTACTTGTACCCAACTCATTCATTGTTCATCCATTCTCGATTGTTACTTTCACAGACTGCACCGTGCGAGTGAACGGTAACAACATCGCCTTACCTCGCTGGGGCTCGCCTGAGTCCTCGTCGGTGCGTGTCAATGCAATCACGATGAAACACGCCGTAGCGGCAGGAGCTGACATGTACGCGGTTGACATTCGGGAAGCCGAGGCAACAGACAAAGGGGGGGAATTACAGAAACTGCTAGCGGACGTACCGGATGACCTGGCAGCGCTACTGAAGCAGTACAGTGAGATTTTCCCGGATGACCTACCGACAGGACTGCCACCTCAGCGACCGCACGACCGCATGTTAGAATTAGAACCGGGGGCACAGCCGACAGTACAGCGACAGTTCTTACTGACCCAACCCGAACTGGACGAACTAAGGAAGCAGCTGGATTAGCTACTCGAGAAGGAGTTCATTCGCTCGAGTTCGTCACCCTTCGTGTATCTCGACGACATACTGATTTACAGCACCGACGGAGCACAGCACCTACAGGACATCGAAGCAGTTTTAAAAATACTGAGTGAGAACCGCCTACTGACAAAAGCCTCGAAGTGTGAGTTTTTACAGGACAGACTGGAGTTTTTATGGCATGTTATTTCAGCTGACGGAGTGGAAATAGACCCAAAAAAGATCTCGACGATTCAAGCATGGCACGCGCCGAATTTGACTGAGCTGCAGAGCTTTTTGGGGTTCGTCAACTACGTGCGCCGGTTCGTCCCCGACATGGCAAAGTTGACTGCTTCGTTGACCGACCTGCTGAGGAAAGGGGTTGAGTACACATGGGGGGAGAAAGAGCAAGCTGCCTTCTCGGCCCTCAAAAATATTTTGTGCTCACCGCCCGTACTTCGCATCGCAGATCCTCGCCGTCCGTTCGAGCTCGTCACCGACGCAAGTGAAATCGCTGTGGGAGCAGTACTGTTGCAGGAATTTGGGAACGGCCTTCAGCCAATCGCGCACGAGTCCCGCAAACTTCACACGTCCGAACGCAACTACCCGATACATGACCGCGAGATGCTGGTGATCGTGCACGCGTTCAAGGTGTGGCGGTGCTACCTGACAGGAGCCGACGTGACAATACGGACAGACCGTCGTGCACTATAGTACCTTCGCACCCAACCGAATCTCAATCCGCGACAGATCCGCTGGTTGGGCTATCTGGAGTCCAACTTCCACTACGCCGTCACGTACAAAGAAGGCGCATCAAATATCGCCGACGCACTCACCCGCCCTACCGCCCAACTGCACGCCATACTACTCGCCCAAACAAACCCACTGTTAACAGGCCTATTCACCCACAGATATCGCACCGACCCATTTTTCACGACCGGAAGTTCACAGCAACTGGCAGAAGCCAAGGGAGTCTATTACGTAAAAACAGGCACCAACCGCATTTGGGTACCCGCGTACTCGCTACTGAGGGAATTGTTACTGTAAGAGGCACACGACGGGGTTACCTTGGGTCACTTCGGGGTAGAAAAAACGCAACAGCAAGTGCAGCAGTATTACTACTGGCCGGAACTGTTGACCGACGTACAACACCACGTGGGGTCGTGTCCTACGTGTCAGGTGATGAAGAGCTCGCGAAAAATAAAGGCGGGTCAGTTGCACCCGATTCCACCGCCCGAGCGCGCCTAGCAGCAGGTTACCATGGATTTCGTCACGGGGTTACCTTCGAACCCTGGGGGTAACGACGCGGTAATGGTCGTTGTTGACAGACTGACGAAAATGGCTCACTTCGCTGCGTGCAAGAAATCGATCTCAGCCAAAAAAACCGCTCGCCTATTCATCGCAACTGTCGTTCGATTGCACGGGATACCAACCGCAATCATCAGCGACTGTGACACGAAGTTTACCAGCAACTTCTGGAAGAACCTCTGGGAGCAGTTCGGGACCAGGCTACAGTTCAGCTCGTCGTACCAACCCGAGACCGACGGTCAAACGGAGCGGACGAATCAGACGATGGAGCAGTTGATTTGTGCCACGTGCGACGACCCAACAACATGGGAGCAGCAGCTGCCACTGACCGAGTTCGCGTACAACAACGCCACGTCAGCGACAACGCAGCAGTCCCCGTTTTACCTGAACTACGGGCAAAACCCAACAGTGCCCATGACGCCGAGCCCGGACAACCCAACGCCACGCGCACAACAATTCACCGAGATTTTGCAAGCTGCCCACACCAGAGCCGTAGAAGCAATTAAAAAGGCCAACGTCATCGCAAAACGAAAAGCTGACCGCCACCGCCGCCAAGTCACGTACCAGTCAGGAGATTACGTACTGCTCGACACAAAGAACTTAAGACTGCGCGTCGTACCGAAATTACGACCCCACTACTGTGGACCATTCCAAATCAGCCACATGATCACCCCAGTTACTGCCCATTTACTGTTACCGACGGACTGGTACATCAGCCCATCATTCCACGTCAGCCTGCTTCGCCCTTACATCCCAACCACGAGCCAACTGCCTCGTCACCGCTCGCCATCCATGACTCGCCCTGCATCGGAGCCGATCATTGAGCAGCAGCAAGTGAACGCGGGAAACTATTCTGTGTTCGCGTGAAGGAGAATCGCAGCACGACGGGTCTCAGAGAGTTGATTGGCCCTGCAGAGGCTGGATGTATATAGCGTATCAATATATATAATAACATAAGCTACGTATATGCATTATATATCACACAGGACGAGTAAGTCTGTTATGTTATATTATATAAAATATGCATGATGTTAATGCAATTGAGTGAGCGAGCCAGGATTGCACTATCGAGACAAGAAATACAATGAGCGAAGGATTAAGCGAAGAATATATAGCGAAGCTACAGTGGAAACAGCTACCTGTGGAAAATGGGGTGCGCGACGGGACTAGCGCCAAGGTTGGGGATGCGGAGAGTCACTCTACAACGGTGGTGAGCTAGACTACAAGGTTGGCACGAACTACTAGGAGTGATGGTAGCTTTCCTAGTTCTTTAGTGCTTGCATAATTACGGGAGAAATCGGCAAGAGTTTCACTAGCAAAGTTGGAGTTTTTCAGAATTGTTGAACAAGCAATAACAAGAATGACTATATCAGGCACCTAGCAACTCTGCAGCTAGACTGGTCGACAGACAGCACAGCATGGTCGACCGCGTGCCAGCGTTGCGTAGAGGAGCCGCGCCAGCACTACAGAAAGGCGACCTGCCAACACAGCAAGTCGACGGTGTGCCAACGCTGCGGCAGAGCGGCTGTCCAGCGTTGCCCCATAGAAGACAGCAGTGCGCACGCTCGCAAGTGCGCGCAAACAATTGGCCCGACTTGCACCGTTGTGCATTCGTCGGCTGTTGTCTGCGCCTGACGAACCACATCGACTTCGGGATACCAACCCGAAGTCGCCTTCGCCATCGCGACCTCGACGACGTTTGCGTGCCTCCGCAAAACCCGCCGAGCAGGTTACGCGGTCGACCTAGACAACCCCAGGTGCTCTGGTCGATCACCGAGTGCCTCTGATCGACCACCAGGTGCCCTTGGTCAACCACAACTCCCGTCGAGCTACCCCCTGATCGACAGACCTCTTCTGTCGACCAGAAGTGTCAGCTGTTGTCGTCGAGCTCCCCTCGTCGACCGCTGCTCACTTGTCAGGTCGACGGACAGCTTCGTCGACCTCCTGGTCGAACTGTCCCTCCTGGTCGACGGCCCATCCGTCGCCCAGACCAGTCAGTTGCAGCTGTCGAGCTCCCTGGTCGACAGCAACACCACAGCGGTCCCCTGCAGCCCGACGAAGCCTGTCGAGCAGCTCTCCCACTGTGGATGGTCGGCTGCTACTCCCGTACATCCGACCAAGTCGTCGGCTTTTCCCAAGCGAGGGCGGGGCCAACACTTCATTCCCGTTAACACTCCCCTGCCGCGCTCACGCTTAGGCCTCCAGCCCACACGGCAGTACTCCACGGAGAAGACTCGTCCTCAGCGTGCACCCCACACACAGCACGCCATCACCGCACCAGCCGTGCAGAAGGGCACGGCACCTACTGCTGCACGTCATCGTCGCCGTCGCCGACGTCGACCAGACGAACTTGGCCGATGGCGACAGAGCACCGGTCGAAAGCCGGAAAATGCAGCGCCTTCGTCAGGAAGTCTGCCGGCTGCTCGGTGGTCGGGATGTATTTCAGTACGAACTTCCCGCGCCTTACCATGTGCTGCAGCCAGGCATAGCGTTGCTCTATGTGCTTGAGGTTGCCTGTCAGCCCCAAGCCTTCAGCGACCGTGATTGCCGACTTGTTGTCGACGCGGAGGATGGTCGGCTTCCCAGCGTCGAGCAGCTTGAATTCGCAAGAAGGAAACGAAGTCGGCGTCCCTCCTTGCCTGCATTCGTGGCCGCCACGTACTCTGACTCGGTCGACGACAATGTTGCGCACTTGATGCGCGAGCTCGACCAGGAGACGGCGGCCCCTCCGTAGACGAACACGTAGCCTCCCGTGCTCGTACGGTCCTGTTTGTCGCCCGCGTCGTCGGCATCCACGTAGCCGATCAGCTCCAGCGACTCTGGTCCACCGCCAAATGTTACGATAAGAATGAATTGATAGAAAATGTGAAGTACAACCCTAGATATAGCAAACCCTAATCATGCAAGTAAGTAGAAATGTAACACCTAGACTAACCTAAACAACACATATAAAATATATGTTGACACACCCCCATAGTCTAGGTGACGGAAGTCCTGTAGAAACAACAAGAGCAAGCAACAGTCACAAGACCAGTCTACAAGAACAAGACAAATCTCAGGGTGGAGCTCAAAGTCACCACACACTCCGAGAGCAAGCAAGGGGCCACAAGGCCAGTCCACATGCAGGTATATAGCAAATATAAAGAGATGCAAGAGTACAAGACATGCAGGACAAGGCATCTCTAAGCAAGCAAGTGAGGACGGGCAGGCACAAGGCCAAGCTGGGTGCAGAAACGCTGGTGGTCACAAGGCGGCAACGCCTTGGTGAAGATATCTGCCGTGTTGGCCTCAGAGACCACACGTCGAACGAGTGCCTGTCCACGCTGCTGCAACTCACGCAGAAGGAAGTAACGAAGCTGGATGTGCTTCGCCTTCCCAACCAGTCGGGGCTCCTCACACAACAGGACAGCAGACCTGTTGTCGGCGAACAAGACTGGGGGAGAGCGAGGCCGCTCACCAAGGTCGGTGAGAAGGAAAGACAGCCAGCGAAGCTCCTGAGCGGCCATGGCCGCAGCGTACACCTCTGCCTCACAGCTGGAACCGGCGACGGACGACGCCCGAGTCGACCGCCACGAAACAGCACCTGCCCCGAGGCTAAAGGAGTACCCCTGTGTAGACCGACGCGTCTCCGCGTCGTCGGCCCACGACGAGTCCGAGTAACCTGTGAGTGTAACTGGCTGCTTCCCTCCAAGGACAAGTCCCATGCCTGATGTACTCGCCACATACTTCGCCACCCTCTTAGCAGCGTACCAGTGGGAAGGTCGGTGTCTCCCAGGCGCAACAAAGCGCGCAAGGACGCTAAGAGGGTAAGCTAGGTCTGGGCGAGTACAGGTCATCAGGTACATGAGACAACCCACCAGCTCAGGATATGGACCACTGGACTCAAATGACTCGTCCGAAGGTGGAGCCGTGAGCCCATGATCCACACCAAGAGGGGTGAGCTGTACCTTGGAGAACGGGAAGCGAAACCGCGTGAGGATCTGCTCGACCATATGCGAATGAGTCAGCGTAATGGTGCGAGCTGCCCTGTCCCTGGTGATCTGCAGGCCAAGGTAGTGCTGCAGCTCACCAAGGTCAGTGCAAGTGTGTCTCCTCTGCAGTTCCTCCTTCACGGAGGCCAGCGCGCGTCGGTCGGGAGTGGCGAACACTAGGTCGTCGACGTAGACCAGGACAAAGAACGGGGTCGAGCCACGGCGAACGAACAGTGACGGGTCAGCAGACGACGGAAAGAAGTCAAGAGCTGCAAGGGTCGAGCGAAGTGTGTCGTGCCACTCACGTGGGGCCTGACGCAGGCCGTAGACTGGTCGACGCAGCTGCCACTGGGTCCCAGGTGGGAAAGAGCCAGTGAAGCCAGGCGGGCGACGCAGCCAGATCTGCTCGTGCAGGCTCCCCTGAAGGAACGCGGTGGAAAAGTCCAAGGAGTGCAACTCGTAGTCGCGCTGGGCTGCAATATGCAGCAACACCCGAAGAGTACTCATCTTCGGGGTGGGAGCGAAGGTCTGGAAGAAGTCCACCCCCTCTCGCTGACTGAAGCCTCTCGCAACATAGCGCGCCTTGAACACAGGTGGTGATCCAGGCGGCCGCTTCACCTTGTAGAGCCATCGGCCACTGACGACATTCGTCCCAGGTGGTGGGACTGCGTCGACGTAAGTGCCTGTGGACCTATAAGATGCCATCTCTGCCTCCTCAGCTGCTATCCAGTACGAAGCCCAGGGTCCCGAGACCGCCTCGGCGTGAGTGCGAGGGATCGGGATGTCAAGGGCGTCTGGATCCCCCTCAGGGGCAAGCAGCATGGCGCAGAGATGAGGAACAGCGGCCGCAAGGAAACCAAGCTCGAACTGCCTGTCCTCTACGACCTCCAGGGGAAAGACAGGAGCACCCCCAGAGGACGGAGAACGTGCAGGGCCACTCACCAAGTGAGCGGCGTAGTCAAGGCGGTGGGAAGAGGCAAAGCCAGAGACAGTGGTAACAAGTGCTGAGACAGACGACAGAGGTGCAGTCGGGTGAGTGACCAACGCGGACAAAACACGGGAGACGACAGGACGGGAGGCACGGAGGTAGTCGGACAACGGGTCGTGAAGCACAGTGAGGGACGACTCAGGGGGCTGTGGAAGGACAGGAGGAGGTGGAACACGAGAGCGGAGAACAAGGTGAAACGGACCGTCTGCACGGTAACGGGACCGACGGGGCTGTGGAGACACAGCACGACTG
This sequence comes from Closterium sp. Naga37s-1, assembly GCA_947471745.1. Taxonomy (NCBI): domain Eukaryota; kingdom Viridiplantae; phylum Streptophyta; class Zygnematophyceae; order Desmidiales; family Closteriaceae; genus Closterium; species Closterium sp. Naga37s-1. Next base: position 656,427 of record CANJKZ010001036.1, read on the forward strand.
AGGGGAGGACGACGAGTCCACTGGGAGGAGGAAAGGGACTCAACTGGTGGAACAGGAGGGGACGGTAGGGGACCACGAACAAAGCGTGCAGGTGCTGGGTCGGGGAGGTCGCGTAGTCGCAGTCGCTGCTGCTCCGCCTCCTCTGGCGTCTGCTGCGACGGTACCGGCCCCTGCTGCTGCTCCTGTGGCTCCGCCTCTGCCCTCTCCTGCTGCGGCTGCAGCTGTACCCGCTGCTGCGACCGGGACTCATGCGCTACCCTCTCCTGCTGCTGCCGTGACTCCTCCTCTACTCTCTCCTGCTGCGTCTGTAACTGCACCTGCTGCTGCGGGTGGGACTCCTGCTCTACCCTCTCCTGGTGCGGCCGTGACTGCTCCTCTACTCTCTCCTGCTGTGTCTGTAACTGCACCTGCTGCTGCGGGCGGGACTCCTGCTCTACCCTCTCCTGGTGCGGCCGTGACTCCTCCTCTACCCTCTCCTGCTGCGGCTGCAGCTGCACCCGCTGCTGCGACCGGGACTCCTGCGCTACCCTCTCGTGCTGCTGCTGTGACTCCTCCTCTACTCTCTCCTGCTGCTGCTGCTGCTGCTGCTGCTGCTGCTGCTGCTGCTGCTGCTGTGCCCTCTCAAATCGCTCACGCTCCTCCCTCTCCAACCGGAGGAGACGCTGCTCACGGGTCAGGAAACGTACAGTGCGCGGTGTAGGCGCCACAGTGCCAGTGCCTCCAGCTCCAGCACCCCCAGAACCAGCACCTCCACCACCGACACCCCCGGGGCCTCCAGTACCTCCCGCAGGAACACCCCCAGGCTCCGCAGCAACCGACCGCAGAGAAGAAGGAGGAGGAAACTGCGGGACGGACGGGAAGCCAGGGGGTGAGGCAGGGCGAGGCCGCCGAGTCGAGGCTGCCGTGTCCTCCACAGGAGTGACCTCCACGCCCACAACCCCTGCACCCCCAGAGCCGACACCACCAGCTCCTGCAGCCCCAGTACCCTCACCCTCCGCAACTGCACCTCCCGCACCCCCAGACACGACAGGGACTGGACGCTGCGGGGGGGAAGACTGCGGAGTGACGTGCGACACACCTGACGGGGCAGGACGCGAAGGGGGGGGGGCTACCGGGGCGACTGGTGGGGGCTCAAGGGTGAGGAACAGCGGGGGGGGAAAGGCCTCAGTACCTCGGTGGGGGCGACTCCTGTAATAACAGACAGACTCGTCGAACGTGACGTCCTGCGAAGCGAAGAACTGGTAGGTGACCGGGTCGTAGAACACCCAGCCGGAGGCGTCCAAAGGGAAGCCAAGAAAGACACAGGCACGAGTGCGCGGAGACAACTTGTTCGCGCCAGGGGCGCGAACGTGAGCCAGACAACCCCAGACGCGGAAGTCAGCTGCTACGCCCGGAGAACCTGTCCAAAGGGAGACCGGCGTCACCCTTGGCCGTGCGTCACTGGGCCACAGGTTCAGCTGGTGCGCGGCGTAGCGGACTGCCTGGGGCCACAAGAACTGGGGGGCACCGGCATGGCACATGGAGGTCCGGGCAACCTCCATGACCAGGCCGATGCGTCGCTCGGCTACCCCGTTCTGCTGCGGTGATGCTGGTAGCGTGTAAGACTGGATGATCCCCCGACCCTGACAGAACGTCTCCAGGCGAGTGGAAGAAAACTCACCACCACGGTCCGAGTGTAGGCGAAGCCCACACAGGCCCTGGGCGCCACCCCACGCTAGTAGCCACGGCTCGAGGACGGTAGGCACGTCGGCCTTCCGTCGCAAGGGGAAAACCGTGGTGTAGCGGGAGTAGTCGTCCACCACAATCAGGAAGTAGCGCTCCTGACGTGGGCCAAGGACCGGAGAGGGGCCCCAGACGTCCAAGTGCAGGGTCTCGAAGGGAGCCGTGGTGGGGGGGAACGAGGAGGAGTGAGGGGCAGCGCGCTGCCGACCCTCGACGCAAGGAGTGCACAGCGGCACAGGCGAGCGGGGAAGCGGTGCAAGCGACCCTGGGAGACCTGAGACCAGACGGTAACGTGCCATCCTACTGAGACGCGGGAACGACGGGTGACCTAGACGGTGGTGCCAGAGGACCGACGGGTGGGTGAGGGACCGACAGTCACACGACACAGCAGCTACCTGACCTGACCTGACCTGACCCGACTCAGTGTGGTGGGACCAAGTGTGTAGTGAGTACAGACCAGATCCCGACTCTCTGTGGAATGTGGCCAGGGGCGCCCCAGTGGCACCGACAGTGCAGGAGGCAACAGGCTCATCCAGTGGGAAAGTAGTGACTACGCCTAGGTCGTGAAGGTGACTGACACCCACCAGGTTCCTAGAGAACGAGGGGGTGTAGTAACCTGTAAGAAAACCTGAGGGAGCCGCCGGACACGGAAGAGTGGTGGTGCTGCTAGCAACTACACGTCCCACAGAGGGGTCAGCCAAGGTGACAGTGACTGGAGTGCGCAGTGGTGTGAGGTCGGTACAGTCGCGAAAGAAACAGCTGGACGCTCCAGAATCTAGGGTGAAGGAAAGCTGTGCAGTCTGTGGGGTCGCACCCGAACCAGCTACAAAGGCTAGTGCTAGACTAGTGGTAGCTGCAGCTTCTACACAAAGACCCTCAGAGGCGCCGGGACTGGAAACAACACACGCACCAAGACTGGAAACACAGGTCTCTACTCGTGCAGCCGGAAAGGGTCCTAGACCAGGCAGGTGAGACTCAACTGGTGCAGTAGTGCGCTGGCGAAGGCGCGAAGGCCAGTGCGGTGTAATAGCGTGAGGACCAAAACGCTCACGGTGGAGGTCGTCGAGTCGACGGTAGCAGCTGGACGCAGTGTGGTCAGGACTCCAGCAGGTAGTGCCAGCATCAGGGCCTGTCAGGGCCCGGTACCCGCAGGGGCCGACGTCTCGCCCACTGCTAGCTGAGCCACTGCTGGGGGCGCCACACTTTGGACCCGCAGGCCCCCACTGACGGGAGTGCTGCGGCTGGCCCTGCTGCTGTAGAACCCTAGTACATGCCATGTGAGCCTATGCTGCTGCTGGTTCTGCTGGGGGCAGCCTAAGCTGCTGCTGGTGCGCTGGGGGCAGCCTGTGCTGCTTCTGGTTCTGCTGAGAGGCAGCCTAGGCTGCTACTGGTTCTCCAGGGGGCAGCCAATGCTGCTGCTAGTGCGCTGGCAGTTGCCTAAGCTGCTGCTGGTGCGCTGGCGGTAGCCTAAGCTGCTGCTGGTGCGCTGGGGGCAGCCTATGCTGCTGCTGGTTCGCTGGGGGCAGCCTATGCTGCTGCTGCTGGTGCTCTGGCGGCAGCCTATGCTGCTGCTGGTTCGCTGGGGGCAGCCTATGCTGCTTCTGGCTCTGCTGGGGGCAGCCTTAGCTGCTACTGGTTTTGCTGGGGGCAGCCAATGCTGCTGCTGGTGCGCTGGTGGCAGCCTATGCCGCTTCTGGTTCTGCTGGGGGCAGCCTACGCTGCTGCTGGTGCGCTGGGGGCAGCCTATGCTGCTGCTAGTGTGCTGGCGGCAGCCTATGCTGCTGCTGGTTCTGCTGGTTCTGCTGGTTCTGCTGGTTCTGCTGGTTCTGCTGGTTCTGCTGGTTCTGCTGGTTCTGCTAGTTCTGCTGGTTCTGTTGGTTCTGCTGGTTCTGCTGGGGGCAGCCTACGTTGCTGCTGGTGCGCTGGGGGCAGCCTATGCTGCTGCTGGTGTAGCTGGCGGCAGTGTAATCGGCTGGGGCTACTGACGGCGGGTGTGGTAGATCGTGGGGAGGCAGGTTTCAGGTGGGGAAGCTGTTAAGGCAGCGGGCTACGGGTGAGGCGGCGGTTCTGTGCAGTTCTGTGCGGTTTGTCAGAACATCATATAGCTTATGCTGTTGTGTAGGCTATAGTGGGGTATCCCATAGGGGGTACAACCCAATTAGGGTTTTCTATATGTACTCACCTCATTCATAGTTCATTCATCCTCGTTCTTCATTCTTCTCATGGTATCGAGCAGGTTCCCTCGTGGGAACTGTTCCTAGGGCCCACCGTTTTTTTTCCTGCCCGGAGCGCACTCTGCCCCTACCCGAGTCGCGCTCCCCTCTCTCTTGGCCCCTAGTGGCCCCTTTAGCCGCCCGTCACGGCCCTTAGACGCCCGCGCGCCGCCCGTCCCGGCCCCTTAGACGCCCGCGCGCCGCCCGTCCCGGCCCCTAGACGCCCGTGCGCCACCCGGCCCGGCCCCTAGACGCCCGCGCGCCGCCCGTCCCGGCCCCTAGACGCCCGCGCGCCGCCCGTCCCGGCCCCTAGACGCCCGCGCGCCGCCCGTCCCGGCCCCTCGACGCCCGCGCGCCGCCCGTCCCGGCCCCTCGACGCCCTCGCGCCGCCCGTCCCGGCCCCTCGCCGCCCGTGAGCCGCCCGTCCCGGCCCCTAGACGCCCGCGCGCCGCCCGTCCCGGCCCCTAGACGCCCGCGCGCCGCCCGTCCCGGCCCCTCGACGCCCACGCGCCGCCCGTCCCGGCCCCTAGACGCCCGCGCGCCACCCGGCCCGACCCCTAGACGCCCGCGCGCCGCCCGTCCCGGCCCCTCGACGCCCGCGCGCCGCCCGTCCCGGCCCCTCGACGCCCGCGCGCCGCCCGTCCCGGCCCCACGCCGCCCGTGAGCCGCCCGTCCCGGCCGCGCACCGCAGTCCCGGCCCCACGCCGCCCGTGCGCCGCCCGTCCCAGCCGCGCGCCGCCGTCTCGGTCCCCACGCCGCCTGTGCCGCTGAGGAGCTGAGCCGCCCGAGCCGCCCGAGCAGCCCGAGCCGTGCTGCCCCTCAGCAGCACAACCGAGCCGCCCGACAGCAGAGCAGCCGAGCCGCCCAGCAGCCGAGCCGCTCAACAGCCGAGCCGCCCAGCAGCCGAGCCGCCCAGCAGCCGTGCCGCCCAGCAGCGGAGCCGCCGAGCCGCCGAGCCGCCCGGCAGCCGAGCCGCCGAGCCGCCGCGCCGCCCTCCTTCCGGGCCGCCCGACCTGTCCAGTCTGGTGAGCACAGCGCCCTTTCACTGCACTGCCCTCACCCTACTGTTTGCGCTGCCAGTCGTCTAGGGTCATGGCTACCCCTAGTGTTCTAGTCTTTGACGCTTAGGGTCGGGCCATTGACTTTGAGGTCTGGGTGGATGACCTGCAGCTGTTCTTACAGTGCGATAGGGCAGATGGTCTCTCTCTCTTTGACCTCACCTCTGGCGCCTCCACTGCCCCTGCTGCTGACGCCGACGCCACTGTTCGCTCCCAGTGGGCCACGCGCGACGCTGCTGCACGTCTTGCTGTGCGTCGCCACCTCCCTACCTCCGAGCGTGCACACTTTAGTCAGTACAAGAGTGCTCAGACCTTGTACGACGCTGTAGTTGCGCGCTACTCCTCCCCTGCCACTGCTGCACTGAGCCGTCTCATGCTACCGTACCTCTTTCCTGACCTTGCTGCCTTTCCCACAGTCGCTGACCTCATTACGCACCTCCGCACTAGTGACACTCGCTACCGCGCTGCACTCCCTGCTGACTTCTGCGCCAAGAACCCCCCCCCCATGTACATCACTCTTTACTACATAGTCACTCGCCTTCCTGACTCCCTTCGCGTAGTCAGGGACCACTTTCTCTCTGTCTGTCCCACCACTCTCACTGTTGACCTCCTCGAGAAGTCCCTCCTAGCGGCCGAGAAGAGCATAGTCGCTGTAGGGGCCTCTCGTGGTGACCCGCGCACCCCCATCTTTGAGGGGTGTTCCCCCTCCCCCCTTCTGCCCTCTGTTGCCTCTGCTGCTGCGGCCGACCTCCTTGGTCTTGAGTCGGTCGGTGTGGCGTCTGCCCCTAGTGGGAGACGCCGCTCTGGCAAGGGCAAGGGGGGCAAGGGCACTGGAGGAGCGAGCGGGGGCGGTGGAGGTGGAGGTGGCGGCAGTGGGGGGAGTGGGGGTGGCGGTGGGAGTGGAGGTGGGGGTGGAGGAGTCGGTGGCGGCAGTGGAGGCGGAGGTGTCGGCGGCGGTGGCAGTGGGAGCGGGGGTGGCGGAGGTGGCGGCGGCGGAGGCGGAGGTGGAGGCGGCGGCAGTAGCGGAGGCGGCGGAGGCGGAGGAGGCGGCGGGGGTGGAGGTGGTGCTGGTCGCGGGTCTTCGCAGAGGAGTGGCTCCGGTGGTGGCTCGCGCCAGCAGCAGCAGCGTGGTCGTGACACCTTGTCCCCTCAGCAGCTTCGTGAGTGGTACACTGCGCGTCAGCGAAGTGGGGGTTTTGGTCCGTGCTCCTACGTTTTGCGCACCGGCGACCGTGCGGGTGAGCAGTGTGGGGGTCCCCACCCCACTCAGCGCTGCTTTGGCCGCCTGACGGACGCGTGGCGTCACCAGTTCCCGGAGGCCTCAGAGATCCCTCGTTGGGGTGACCTGTCCAGGGCGGGTGTTGCCATCTATGATCTTGACTTTGATGCTATTCTCTCTGCCATGTATGCTGTGTCTATTAGTGATGAGGGTGACTGTTACCGGTGTTTCCCGCCCGATCCGGGTATTGAGACTGCTGCTCTAGGTCCTGGTGAGGCTGCTGCCCTAGGTGCTTGCGACGCTGCTGCCCTAGGTGCTCGTGTGTCTGCGTCCTCAGGTACTGGTGAGTCTGCGCTCTCAGGTACTACGTCGGCTTCGGCCTCCCTCACCTTCACCCTTGACTCTGGGGCGTCTCGCTCCTTCTTTAGGGACCGCACCACACTCACACCGCTGAGTCGACCGGTTGCAGTGTCTCTGGCTGACCCCTCTGGGGGTCCTGTCCTGTCTCGCTTCTCCACAGTCCTCCCGTGTCCGGCGGCTCCCTCTGGCACCCTGTCTGGTCTCTACCTCCCCTCGTTCTCTACGAACCTGGTGAGTGGTGCTGACCTACAGGATGCGGGTGTACACCAGTTCACTCCTGCGCGTCAGCGGGTGACGCACTGTACAGAGGCTCGCACAGGCCGACACCTGGCTACGTTTACCCGTCAGCCGGGGTCGAGCCTGTACACACTGACCACTGCGTCTCCTCCCGTTACTGAGTCTGGTAGAGTCGCTTCGTCGGGTCAGGTGGTTGCTGCTGCGTCCAGGTCTGGTCCTGAGTCTGCCCCCTGTTCTTGTCGTCTCCTGTCTCACGAGACTCTTCTCTGGCACCACCGTCTTGGTCACCCCTCTCTGCTTCGGCTCAGAGGCATGGCCTCCCGTCTTCTAGTGTCTGGTCTCCCCCGGTCCCTCCCTCCCCTTCCTCAGGGCCCTGGCCCTACCTGTGTCCCCTGTGTCGAGGGGCGCCAGCGTGCTGCCCCTCACTCCTCCCAGTTTCCTCCGACAGAGGCCCCGTTGCAGACGCTCCACATGGACGTGTGGGGCCCAGCCCGCGTCCGTGGGCAGGGTCACGAGCGCTACTTCCTGCTCGTTGTTGACGACTACTCGCGTTACACTGCAGTCTTCCCCTTGCGCGGCAAGGGTGATGTCACTGAGGTGCTGATCGACTGGATCCGCGCAGCTCGTCTCCAGCTCAGGCAGAGCTTTGGCTCCGACTTTCCTGTTCTGCGTCTGCACTCGGACAGAGGCGGAGAGTTCTCCTCTGGCCTTCTGCGAGCCTACTGTCGTGCACGAGGCATCCGTCAGACCTTCACGCTCCCGGACTCTCCGCAGCAAAATGGGATTGCTGAGCGCCGCATTGGCATGGTCATGGACGTCGCTCGTACGTCTATGATGCATGCGGCTGCCCCCCATTTTCTGTGGCCGTTTGCGGTGAGGTACGCGGCACGTCAGATCAACCTTCACCCCAGGGTCTCCAGGCCGGAGACCTCCCCAGCCTTGCTGTGGACCGGGAAGGTGGGCGATGCGTCGGCGTTCCGGGTCTGGGGATCTCGGGCGTTTGTCCGCGACTTGTCTGCGGACAAACTGTCCCCTCGTGCTGCTCCTTGCGTCTTCCTGGGGTTCCCCCCAGACGCGCCTGGGTGGCAGTTCTACCACCCCACCTCTCGCCGTGTTCTGTCCTCTCAGGACGTCACGTTCGACGAGTCGGTACCCTACTACCGCCTCTTCCCCTACCGCACTCCGTCCCCCCCCCCGCCCCCGCTCTTCCTTGTACCAGATCCCCCCCCGGTAGACCCCCTCCCCCCTCAGGGTCCTGCCCCTTCAGGTGTGTCCCAGGTAGACGCAGTCGAGCCTGTCGAGGTCACTGGTGACTCTGGTGCTGCTGGGGGTGCTGAGCCTGGGGGTGCTGGGCCTGGGGGTGCTGGGCCTGGGGGTGCTGAGCCTGGGGGTGCTGAGTCTGGGGGTGCTGAGTCTGGGGGTGCTGAGCCTGGGGGTGCTGAGCCTGGGGGTGCTGAGCCTGGGGGTGCTGAGCCTGGGGGTGCTGAGTGTGGGGGTGCTACGCCTGGGGGTGCTTTGCCTGGGGGTGCTGGACCTGGGAGTGCTGCGCCTGGAGGTCCTCCGCCTCGAGTTTCTACGCGTGCTTTGTCTCGCCGGGAGCCACTCTCTCCACAGGAGCTGCGCGAGTGGTTTGCCCGGCGCTGGAGCCGTGCTGCTGGTGCTGGAGGTTCGTCGGCTACTGAGGGTGCTGCTGTTGCGGGTCCCGGAGGTGCTCGTACTGGGAGTACTGGAGCTGCTGGGCCTGCGGGTTCGACTGGAGCTGGTGCTGCTGAGGGTGTTGGCGCTGAGACTACCACTGGCGGTACTGCTGGGGGTGCTCCTGGTGTTGCTCGAGGTTCTGGAGCTACTGGAGGTGCTGCTGGAGCGGGTGCTCCTGCTGGGGGTACTGGTGCTGTCCCTGCTGTTTCTGGCGTAGCTACGCGGCCTCGACCGTATTTCGTTCCACTCCTGCAGCAGGTTCTTGGTCTTCCGCCCTCTCCTGGTCCTCCTCCTCTCTTGGAGGGTCCACAGCCTGTCCCGTCGCGGTCACTGCTACAGCCTACCTCCCCTTTGCCTGCTCCTTCTCCCTACACTGGTCCTACTGGAGGTCTTACTGAGCGTCGTGTGCCTGCGTCTCGCCCTGCGTCGCCTGTCCGTGCTGCTCGCGCTAGTGGTCGTGGTTCGCGTCAGCGTCCTCCTCCTGTCCCTGGCACGCACAGGATGTCTCTGCGTCCGTCTACTGCTCCTCTGCGTGCCCCTTTGCCTTCTCCTCCTGAGTCCTCTCTTCCTGCTCTTCCCGACCCTGCGTCGGACTCTCTTCGTGCTGCCAGTCCTACTGTCACGCGTCTCCTTGCTACTGTCGTCACTGACCCTTCCTTCGAGTCTACAGCTGCGTCTGCCCTAGTTACTGAGCTCGTCGACTTTGCTGCTCGCTGTCGCCTAGACTACGCTGCTAGTCTTGTCGCTGAGTCTGGGTCTGCCTGTCCTCCGTCAGTCGGGGGTGAGTGTGCCCTTGGCACGGACGTCCTTGAGGACAGGCAGGAGGAGTTCCAGTGTCTGGCAGCTGCTTCACCTCATCTCGTGTCCGTACTGCTTACCCCTGAGGGAGACCCGGATGCACTTGACATCCCGACTCCGCGCTCTTACGCGGAGGCGATAGAGGGTCCCTACTCCTCTCAGTGGCAGGCAGCTATGGATGCAGAGATGGCTTCCTGGAAGTCCACAGGCACCTACGTTGACGCTGTCCCCCCTCTTGGGGCGAACATCGTCAGTGGCATGTGGATCTTCAGGGTGAAGCGGCCGCCGGGTTCTCCGCCTGTCTTCAAGGCACGTTACGTGGCTCGTGGCTTCAGTCAGCGACAGGGAGTTGACTACTTTCAGACCTTCTCCCCCACCCCGAAGATGACCACTCTTCGGGTGCTGCTACACGTTGCTGCTCACCGTGACTACGAGCTGCACTCTCTCGACTTCAGCACTGCTTTCTTGCAGGGCAGCCTGCACGAGGAGATCTGGCTGCGCCGCCCACTTGGCTTCACTGGGTCTTTCCCTCCTGGTACCCAGTGGAGTCTCCGGCGTCCAGTCTACGGTCTCCGCCAGGCGCCACGTGAGTGGCACGACACACTGAGGACTACGCTTGCGGCTCTTGGGTTTGCTCCTTCTACTGCCGACCCGTCGCTGTTTCTACGCACCGACACCTCTCTGCCGCCGTTCTACATCCTCGTGTACGTCGACGACTTGGTCTTTGCCACAGCTGACACTGCTGGACTCGCCCACGTGAAGTCCGAGCTGCAGAAGAGACACACGTGCACAGACCTGGGTGAACTGCGCAGCTACCTTGGCTTGCAGATCACCCGGGACAGAGCACGCCGCACCATTACCCTGACTCAGTCACACATGGTGCAGCAGGTCCTTCAGCGCTTCGGCTTCACGTACTCCTCGCCTCAGGCCACTCCTCTGCCTACTCGCCACTCACTCTCAGCTCTGCCTTCGGATGAGTCCGTAGAGTCGAGTGGCCCGTATCCAGAGCTTGTTGGCTGCCTCATGTACCTGATGACCTGCACACGACCTGACCTTGCATACCGTCTTAGCATTCTTGCACGCTATGTTGCTCCTGGGAGACACCGACCAGAGCACATGGCTGCAGCGAAGAGGGTGTTGCGATACTTGTGCAGTACGTCGGGCATGGGACTAGTGCTTGGAGGGCGGAGTCCAGTGGTCCTCACTGGGCACGCGGACGCTTCTTGGGCTGACGACCAGGCTACGCAGCGGTCGTCGCAGGGTTACACCTTCAGTCTTGGTTCCGGCTCTGTCTCGTGGCGAGCTACTCGCTCGTCCTCTGTTCTCGGCTCCAGTTGTGAGGCTGAGATCTACGCCGGGGCCATGGCTGCACAGGAGCTTCGCTGGCTCACCTACCTGCTGACTGACCTTGGAGAGCCGCCTCGTTCTCCTCCAGTGCTGTACGTAGACAACAAGGCCATGCTGGCCTTGTGTCGAGAGCAGCGCTTGGAGCACAGAACGAAGCACATTGCTCTCCGTTACTTTCTTGCTCGTGAGCTGCAGCAGCGTGGTCAGTTGCGACTTGCGTACGTGGCCTCTCAGGCCAACACTGCTGATGTGTTCACCAAGGCACTTGCGCCTTGTGACCATCAGCGCTTCTGCACTCAGCTGGGTCTTGTACCTGTCTTGCCTCACTTGCTCTCCTCTTGACCTTACTTGTACTGTCACATATATATACCTGCTCTTGCTTGTCTAGCTCTATATATATATGTGTACTCCTGCATGTGAACTGGCCTTGTGGCCTTGTCGTTGTGCTCGGACTGTGTGGTGACGTTGTGATCCACCCTGAGCTTGCTCTGCTTTGCTTGACTGGTCTTGTGACCCCTTGTTCTCCCCCACTTTGCCTATGGGGGTGTGTCAGAACATCATATAGCTTATGCTGTTGTGTAGGCTATAGTGGGGTATCCCATAGGGGGTACAACCCAATTAGGGTTTTCTATATGTACTCACCTCATTCATAGTTCATTCATCCTCGTTCTTCATTCTTCTCACGGTTATGTGCAGTACTGTGCGGTTCTGTGAGGTTCAATGCGGTGGAGAGGACTGGGTGGGGCAGCTGATTCCGGGTGAGGTGCCTGGAACGGGTGGGGCAGCAGTTTTCCAGGTGGGGCGGCGGTTGTCAGGTCTGGGGCGGTGGTTTTCAGGTGGGGAAGCTGTTAAGGCGGCGGTTCTGTGCGGTTCTGTGCAGTTATGTGCAGTTCTGTGCGGTTCAATGCGGTGGAGAGGACTGGGTGGGGCGGCTGATCCCGGGTGAGGTGCCTGGAACGGGTGGGGCAGCAGGTTTCCAGGTGGGGCGGCGGTTGTCAGGTCTGGGGCGGCGGTTTTCAGGTGGGGAAGCTGTTAAGGCGGCGGTTCTGTGCGGTTCTGAGGGGGATTTCAGGTCTGGGGGCCGGTTACGACGGTGGGCTGCACGTGCGCGCGGCTACGACGTACTAGCGCGGAGCTGCGGGTGCGACTAAGGCTGCGCGCGCAGCTACGTGCGTTCGTCTGCTGCGCGCTAGAGGACTGGGGGGCAACACGCGGGGTAAAACGAGTGGGGCGCGGGGCTAAAAACCGAGTGACGCTCGGCAAAAAAACGGGTGGGGCGCAGGGCAGAAACGGGTGACGCGCGATGTCGACGGGGGGCGCGACCTACTCGGGCTCTACGGGGCAGGGCGCTTCGGGCTATGGGTCGCTACGAGGCGCGCGGGTGGTGGGCCCATAGACTATCGAGAGAAATTTCGCCTGAGGGAAAAAAAATCGCCTAGGGGAAAAATCGCCTAAGGGAAACCTAGCTCTATACCATGTTACGATAAGAATGAATTGATAGAAAATGTGAAGTACAACCCTAGATATAGCAAACCCTAATCATGCAAGTAAGTAGAAATGTAACACCTAGACTAACCTAAACAACACATATAAAATATATGTTGACACCAAACCCCAAGGCGGTGTCGCGGGTGTCAGCGAGATAAGCGAGGCAGCGGTCGACCTCGTGCCAATGCTGGTCGCTCCTCACCGTAAGGCCGCTCCCCAGCTTGCTGCAGGTGAACGCGATGTCCGGCCTCGTCATCATCGCCGCGAACTGCAGCGAGCCAACCTTCTGCCGGTACTCCTCCTCCTCGCGCCCCTGCGCCTCCTCGTCGTCGAATGTCAGCTCGGCGTAGGCATCGACCGAGACCGGCGTCTTCGGGAGTCGACCGCCCTGCTCCCCATCGATGAAGCGCCTGCGCAACTTGTCGGCGTAGCCCTGCTGGTGAAGCCACAGCTTCCTCGCTGGCCTGTTGCGCACGATCTCCAGCCCGAGGTACTTGACGACCGGAGAAATCTCGCGCAGCTCGAAGGCAGCCTCCAGCAGCTCCTTTAGCTCCTTCAGCATCGCGGGGCTGCTGCTGGCGGCGAGCAGGTCGTCAACGTAGACCAGCACCCAGCAGGTCACTCCGTCGTCGCCGGCCTTGAAATAGAGCGCCTCGTCGACCTGGCTCTTCTTCCAGCCAGCACCCAGCAGCACTCCATCGAGCGCCCTGTACCACAGCAGCGGCGACTGCTTCAGCCCGTAGAGGCTCTTCAGCAGCTTACACACCCGGCCGGTCCCATCGTCGAAGTAGTCCGGCTGGTACATGTAGAGCACCCTGTCGAGCTTGCTTTGCAAGAAGGCGTTCTTCATGTCGAGCTGCATCAGGTTGAGGTCGAGGACGGCGACGATGCTGAGGAAGATCCTCAGCGTGACGTAGCTGCTAACCGGCGAGTACGTCTCGTCGTAGTCGGCACCGCACACCTGCGTGAAGCCCTTCACGACCAGCCTCGCCTTCTCGCGCTCGACGGTGTCGTCGAGGCGGTACTTGGTCGTCAGCACCCACCGGTTCCTCATGATGTTCACACCGCGTGGGCGTTCGACCAGCTCCCAAGTGCCCATGCCGACGAGGCTGCGGATCTCTTCTTCCATGGCGGCCTTCATCGCCTTACCCTTCCAGCTCGCCAGTGCCTCCTTTACCGTCATCGTGGCGATGTCCCAGCGGTGTTCGGGGTCGGCATGTACGTCGGGGTCGAGCTCCGGCAGTTCTTCATCCTCCTTCGCGTCGTCGTACAACAGGTCGTCGTCGACCTCGTCGCGCTCAGTGGTGAAGGCAGCTGGCGGTAGGCAGGCATGGAAGCTCAGCTACTCCGGCGGTCGTCGGGCTCGACCTGTGCGTCGCGGCTCAGGCTTCGTGATCGGCACCTCTACTACATCGCTGTCGGTGGGCTCTTCTCCTGTCGACAGCTCCCCTTCTTTGTCGACATCCAAGTCGTTGACCAGCTGCTTCGAACCTTCGACCAGCTGCTCACCTCCTGCTGACTTCGACAGCTCCCCTGTCGAATGCACCCCTGCTGATGCCTCCTGTTCGACCGGCTCCCCTATCTGCTGCTCCCCTGTCGTCGACGGGTTCCCATCCTGGTCGACGGGCTTGGCGCCTTGTCGACCGCCGGCGATGCCACTGGCTGGCGCCACACCCGATGCCTCAAGGCTCCCCTCATCGCCGGTTGTTGACACAGGTGTCGACGCAGGCCGATCTGCGACAGGGAAGGGAGGAGCAAGAACAGGGGAAGGTGGAAGAACCTCCACTACATCCTCATCAGCAGGCTCATCGACTTCGACGAGCAAAGGAACCGTCGCCGTCGAGGTGTCCGTCGGCGGGTATGCCTGCGTTCGCCCCGACGCCGTCCCAAACTTCGCCTTCCACACCTCCAGCGACAGCGTCTCATAGAAGATCACCTCGACCGACGTGACCACCTTGTTGTCGGTCAGGTCGAGTATCTCCCAGCCCTTACTCTCCAGCGAGACACCCAGGTGAAGCCCCCAGCGAGCTTTCGGCGCCAGCAAGGGACGACTCACACACCCGCCACCCCCATACCCGCCACCTCGTAGTTGCACGATGACAGGAGGCGGCAGGGGCGGCTCGCGGGCTGCAGGGGCGGCACGCGGGCTGCAGGGGTGGCTCGCGGGCTGCAGGGGCGGTTCGCGAGCTGCAGAAGGGGCAGCGCGCGGGCCCCCGAGGGCGCCTCGTCGGGTGACGGAAGTGGGGGCCGCGCGGGCCCCCGAGGGCACCACGACGGGCGACGGGAGGGGGGCCGCGCGCGGGCCCCCGAGGGCGCCACGACGGGCGACGGGAGGGGGCCGCGCGCGAGCCCTCGAGGGTGCCGCGACGAACAACGAAACCGCCGCACACCTCGGGGCGCGCGACGGGCAGGGCACCGTCGCGTGCCACGGAGCGCACGACGGGCAGGGCAGGGCGACACGCGGCCAGCAGGGCGGCGCGACGGGCAGAAAACCGCCGCACGCCACAAGCGCGCGGCAGGTAGAAAACGTCGCGCGCCCGGGGCGCGCGACAGGCAGTACAGCAGCGGGAGCATCGGGTGGGCCCATCCAAAGGATCGACCAGGGAGGGTCGACCTGCTCTATACCATGTCAGAATAGTGAAGGAATGAAAACAGAGAAGAGAGGATTTCACTAGCAGGCAGTTGAGTACATATAGCAAACCCTAACAGGGCTGTACTCACTATAGAGTACCTCACTGCAGACTAGAGAAATATAACATTCTGACACTGTGATGGGGAAGGGAGGAGCAAGAACAGGGGGAGGTGGAAGAACCTCCACAACATCATCATCAGAAGGCTCATCGACTTCGGCGAGCAAGGGAATTGTCGCTGTCGAGGTGTCCGTCGGCGGGTGTGCCTGCGTCTGCCCCGACGCCGGCCCAAACTTTGCCTTCCACACCTCCAACGACATTGTCTCGTAGAAGATCACCTCCACCGACGTGACCATCTTGTTGTCGGTCAGGTCGAGCACCTCCCAGCCCTTACTCTCCGGCGACACGCCCAGGTGAAGCCCCCAGCGAGCTTTCGGAGCTAGCTTCCCACCGCGCTGCTGCTCAGGAACCATGAACTTCACCATGCAGCCCCACACCCGCGCCAGCGAGAGGTCGAGCTTCTTCCCGGTCAGTAGCTGGTACGGAGTCGTCCCCGGTGGCGTCGTCGACCGCTCCAAGCAGTTGCGTACCCAGACAGCTTGTCGTAGAGCGAGGTGCCACCAGTGGTGCTGCACGCCCATGTGCAGCAGCATCGTCCTCACAGACTCGACGTTCGTGCGCATCTCCCGCTCAACCATGCCATTCTGCTGCGGGGTATAAGGGCAGGTCAGGTCGTGGACAATGCCCTTGCCGTCGACGAATTCGGTGAACTCCTTCCCGAGGAACTCCCCGCCCCGGTCTGAGCGGAGCATCAGCACCGACTTCTTCGTCTACCGTTCCACCAGCACCAGCCATTTCTTGAACTCCCGCAGCACATCGCTTTTCCTAGCGATCGGCATCACCCACACAAATCGAGTGTGGCGATCCTTCAGCAGCAGGAAGTACAGGCTGCCATCCTTGGCAGCGACTCGAAATGGCCCGCACAAGTCAATGTGCACGACAGCCAACGCCTCTGCGGCGTCTGAGCCTGTGGCGGGGAAGGTGTGTCGCGCCAGCTTTCCTCCGACGCACGAGATACATGGCGGGTCTGTTTCGGTCGACGGGGTGATGTCAAGGCCAGTAGCAACGTCATGTTTTGCCGAACTCTTTATCGTGTCGACGCTGACGTGCGCGAGCCTCGCATGCAACCGATCAGGGGTCGACTTCGTCGCCGGAACGATCGTCCGCTGAGCCACCACCTCAGTCGACTGCGACTGCATTGGGCAGGGGCGAAGGTCGATGCAGAGGACTCGTCCGGTGTAGCGTGCTCGACCGAGCACCTTCCCGGTCGCGGCGACGAGCAGCATCTCGTCGCCGTCGCCCTTCAGCTGTACTCCGCTCTCCTTCAGCTGGCCCGCAGATAGCAGGTTCACCTGCACGCCCGGAACGTAGAGTACGTCGGGGATGAGAACCCGCTTCCCGGCCTCCCCTTGCAGGGCAATGGTTCCGCGACCCTTGACGGGCTGCAGCGCCCCGTTGAATCCACGCACGTGCTTTACGCTGCCGCTCGGTGCCATGTCGACGAAGACCGCCTTCGCCCCCATCAGGTGGTGGGAGCAGCCGCTGTCAAGCAACACTGCCATCGGGTTGGCTTGCACAGCTGCCGCCACTGCCTGGAAGTCCTCGCCAGCCTCCGGCGCCAGCGAGACCGTTGGCTCCACCAAGCCGACCATCGAGCACGACGCCTCCCTGTCGCCTCGGCTCTTGCCGCTGGAGTGGTCGACGTCCTTTGTCGACGACGTCTTCTTTGACGTCTGCTTCTCTCTGCGCGGCATCTCATTTCGACGGGGGCGACTGATGGTCGACCGGCCACGGCCTCCCTCGGTGTCGTCCTCGTCGCTGTCGTCGCGGTGAGGACAATCGTAGGAAAGATGGTCGGGATCATGGCAGATCCAGCACTCTCGCCGTCGACCATCACCTCCACGGCCCTTGCCCCGCGTCGACCTTTTCTCGTCGACGTCCTTCGTCGACCGCCCACCTCCGCTACCACCGCCGCCATGCATCCTGCGCTGCCCTTGCTGCTGATTCACCTTCGTCGGTGCAGCGTAGTTAGCCTGGGGAAGGAGCTCCGTGGGCTGTTCGGCCTCCTGCATCGCCTCATCTTGGAGGATGTAGCTGGTGATGGAGTTGAGCACTCCTCTCTGCTTCGTGCCATCGTTGCCGCTGACTCGTGCACCGCCGTCGGCCCTGTCGTCGACGCCACCTTCGTTTCGCACCGGTCGAGGAGAATCTAGGCGGGAAGGGTGTTCCGTCGCCCACTGCGACCGGATGCCCAACTCGACGATCAGCAAGGGGATCGTCCCGTACTCGCCATCCGCATGGCGATTCCTCGCGTCAGCCAAGCATGCCTCCAAGCTGTCCGCTACGCCCGCATTAGCTACGGGGTCGACCATGGTGACTATCGCTGCTGCTAGACTACGAACGACTTAGTAGGTGCAAACGTCGGCTCCTATCTGAAGGTCGCGTGGTCGATCCACGCTCACCGCACCATATGGAGAGTCACTCTACAACGGTGGTGAGCTAGACTACAAGGTTGGCACGAACTACTAGGAGTGTGTGAGAATTATGAGAGGAATGAATGAACTAGGAAACAGGTGGGGTACAAGTAGCAAACACAAAAGTGTTGTACCCTCTAAGGACTACCCCACTACAGCCTAAATAGACTATAGCACATATAGGTTTGACACACCCCCATAGGCAAAGTGGGGGAGAACAAGGGGTCACAAGACTAGTCAAGAAAGGCAAAGCAAGCTCAGGGTGGATCACAAAGTCACCATGCAGTCTGAGCTCAAGCAAAGGGCCACAAGGCCAGTTCACATGCAGAGTTATATAAAGGAAAGCAAACAATACAGTGAACACAACCTAGCAAGTGTAAGCATGCAGGTATAAGTATATAGAGTACAGTACAGACAGAGTCAAGAAGTCAGCAAGTGAGGCACAGTAGGTACAAGGCCTAACACAGTACAGAAACGCTGATGATCACAAGGCTGAAGTGCCTTGGTGAAAACATCAGCAGTGTTGGCCTGAGAGGCCACGTAAGCAAGACGAAGCTGGCCACGCTGCTGTAACTCTCGAGCAAGGAAGTAGCGCACAGCAATGTGCTTCGTTCTGTGCTCCAATCTGTGCTCCTGACACAAGGCCAGCATGGCCTTGTTGTCGACGTACAGAACTGGAGGAGAACGAGGCGCCTCTCCCAAGTCGGTCAGCAGGTAGAAGAGCCAGCGTAGCTCCTGTGCAGCCATGGCCCCAGCGTAGATCTCAGCCTCACAACTCGAGCTGAGAACAGAAGAAGAACAGGTAGACCGCCAAGAGACAGAACCGGAGCCAAGACTGAAGGTGTAACCCTGTGACGACCGCTGCGTAGCCATGTCGTCAACCCAGGAGGCGTCAGCGTGACCAGTGAGGACAACTCGAGCCCGTCCTCCAAGCACGAGCCCCATGCCCGATGTACTGCACAAGTATCGCAACACCCTCTTCGCAGCATCCCAGTGCACCTTTCGGTGCCTGCCGGGAGCCACGTAGCGAGCCAGAAGGCTGAGAGGGTATGCGAGGTCAGGTCGTGTGCAAGTCATCAGGTACATGAGGCAACCCACAAGCTCTGGATACGGGCCACTCGGCTCTACGGACTCGTCCGAAGGTGGAGCTGAGAGCGAGTGACCTGTAGGCAGAGGAGTGGACTGTGGCGAGGAGTACGTGAAGCCGAAGCGCTGAAGGACCTGCTGCACCATGTGTGACTGAGTCAAGGTAATGGTGCGCTGTGCTCTGTCCCGGGTGATCCGCAAGCCAGCTCACCCAGGTCTGTGCACGTGTGTCTCTTCTGCAGCTCGGACTTTACGTGGGCGAGTGCCTCAGTGTCAGCAGTAGAAAAGACGAGGTCGTCTACGTACACGAGAACGTAGAACGGCGGCAGAGTAGTGTCAGTGCGTAAGAACAGAGAAGGGTCAGAAGTGGAAGGAGCAAAACCAAGAGCAGCAAGAGTCGTCCTGAGTGTGTCGTGCCACTCACGAGGTGCCTGGCGGAGACTGTAGACTGGCCGCCGGAGGCTCCACTGGGTACCAGCTGGAAACGACCCAGTGAAGCCAGGTGGGCGGCGCAGCCAGATCTCCTCGTGCAGGCTGCCCTGTAGGAAGGCTGTGCTGAAGTCAAGCGAGTGGAGCTCGTAGTCACGCTGAGCAGCTACGTGCAGCAGTACCCGAAGAGTGGTCATCTTCGGGGTAGGGGAGAAGGTCTGAAAGAAGTCAACTCCCTGTCGCTGACTGAAGCCACGTACAACGTAACGCGCCTTGAAGACAGGCGGAGAACCCGGCGGCCGCTTCACCCTGAAGATCCACATGCCACTGACGATGTTCGCCCCAGGCGGGGGAACCTCGTCGACGTAGGTGCCTGTGGACTTCCAGGAAGCCATCTCGGCGTCCATGGCTGCCTGCCACTGAGAGGAGTAGGGACCCTCTATCGCCTCTGCGTAAGAGCGCGGGGTCGGGATGTCTGGTGCATCCGGGTCTCCCTCAGGGGCAAGCAGCATGGACACGAGATGAGGTACAGAAGCAGCAAAGCACTCAAACTCCTCCTGTCTGTCCTCAAGGACGTCCGTGCGAAGAGCATACTCACCCCCGACGGACGGAGGACAGACAGACGCAGACGCAAACTCAGCAACAAGACTAGTGGCGTAGTCTAGGCGACAGGCTGCAGCAAAGTCAACGAGCTCAGTAACAAGAGCAGACGCAGTAGTGGACTCAAACAAAGGGTCAGTGACAGCAGTGGCCAGAAAGCGCGTGACCGCCGGACTAGCAGCACGTAGGGAGTCAGACGCAGGGTCCGGACCGACAGGAAGAGAGGACGCAGGAGGAGACGGCAGAGGGACACGCTGTGGAGCAGTGGAAGGACGCAGAGTCATAGAGTGAGTGCCAGGGACAGGAGGAGGACGCGGACGCGAAACACGACCAGTGCGAACAGGACGGACAGGCGACGCAAAACGAGACTCAAGCGACACAGGACGAGACTCAGGCTCACGACGCTCCGTAAGACCTCTAGTCGGTCCAGAGTAAGGAGAAGGACCAAGCAGTGGAGAGGCTGGCTGGAACCGCGACTGGGACTGGACAGGCGGTGGACTCAGGAAAGGAGGAGGAGGACCAGGAGAAGGCGGGGAGCCAAGAACCTGCTGAAGAAGCGGAACGTAGTACGGCCGCGGCCGCACAGCGCCTCCAGAAAGAGCAGAGACAGAACCGGTACCCTCAGCCTCAGGATCTCCAGTCCCAGCAGCACCTCCAGCAGCTCCAGCACCAGCAGCACCTCTAGCAGCTCCAGCACCAGCAGCACCTCCAGCAGCACCAGCACCAGCAGCACCTCCAGAAGCTCCAGCAGCACCTCCAGCACCTCCGCAGCACCAGCACCAGGAGCACCTCCAGAAGCTCCAGCAGCACCTCCAGCACCAGCAGCACCTCCAGCAGCACCAGCACCAGCAGCACCTCTAGAAGCTCCAGCAGCACCTCCAGCACTAGCAGCACCTCTAGCAGCTCCAGCACCAGCAGCACCTCCAGAAACTCCAGCAGCACCTCCAGCACCAGCAGCACCTCCAGCAGCACCAGCACCAGCAACACCTCCAGAAGCCCCAGCAGTACCTCCAGTAGCTCCAGCAGCACCCCGACAGCGCCAAGAGTACCACTCACGAAGCTGCTGTGGAGAGAGAGGCTCTCGCCGCGGCGGGACACCTAGAGCACCTCCAGACGCAGCACGCGCAGGCTCAGCACCTCCAGACACAGTACCCTCAGGCTCCACACGCCCATGCTCAGCACCCCCAGACTCAGCACCCCCAGTCCCTGCACCCGCAGGCTCAGCACCCCCAGACTCAGCACCTGAGTCGACGGCTACCTCGACCGGCTCGGCAGGGTCTACCTGGGACACACCTGAGGGGGCAGGACCCTGGGGGGGGAGGGGGTCTGCCGGGGGAGTACCTGGTGCCAGGAAGAGCGGCGGGGGGGGGGGAGAGGCAGTGCGGTAGGGAAAGAGACGGTAGTACGACACCGACTCGTCAAACGTGACGTTTTGAGAGGACAGTACACGACGCGAGGTGGGGTGGTAGAACTGCCACCCGGGTGCGTCAGGAGGGAAGCCTTGGAAGACACAGGGAACGGCACGGGAGGACAGCTTGTCCGCTGTAGTATCGCGGACAAAAGCTCGAGATCCCCAGACACGGAACGCGGACGCATCGCCAACCTTCCCCGTCCACCGCAGAGTAGGTGTGGTCTCCGGCAAGGAGACACGAGGCTGAAGGTTGATCTGATGCGCAGCGTACTGAACCGCGAACGGCCACAGAAAATGGGGAGCAGCCGCATGGATCATGGACGTACGAGCGACGTCCATGACCATGCCAATGCGGCGCTCAGCAATCCCATTTTGCTGCGGGGAGGCCGGAAGCGTGAACGTCTGGCGGATGCCCTCCGAACGACAGAAGGCTCTCAGGAGGTCGGAGGAAAACTCCCCGCCTCTGTCTGAGTGCAGACGCAGAACAGGAAGGTCTGAGCCGAAACTCTCACTGAGCTGGCGACGAGCACCGTGGATCCAGTCGATCAACACCTCAGGGACCTCACCCTTGCTGCGCAAGGGGAAGACTTTGGTGTAACGCGAGTAGTCGTCAACGACCAGCAGGAAGTAGCGCTCGTGACCCTGTCCACGGACGCGGGCTGGGCCCCACACGTCCATGTGAAGAGTCTGCAGAGGGGCCTCAGTCGGAGGGAACGAGGAGGAGTGAGGAGCGGCGCGCTGCCGGCCCTCGACACAAGGAACACAGGTGGGGGCAGGCCCTGGAGGAAGGGGAGGGAGGGACCTGGGAAGGCCAGAGACAAGCGCACGGGATGCCATACCTCGAAGACGAGGCAGGGAGGGGTGACCAAGGCGGTGGTGCCAAAGGAGAGTCTCGTGCGCCAGAGGACGACACGAGCAGGGGGCAGACGCAGGACTAGTCCTGGACGCGGCAGCAAATACCTGACTAGACGCAGCTACCTGGCCAGATGCAGGGATCGGAGGAGGCGCAGTAGTCAGTGTGTACAGACTCGACCCTGGCCGACGGGTGAACGTGGCCAGGTGGCGGCCCGTCCGAGAGCAAGCGCAGTGGGTCACACGCTGACCTCCAGGGGTGAACTGGTCAACCCACGCGTCCTGGAGGTCAGCTCCACTCACCAAGTTCGTAGAGAACGAGGGGAGGTGGAGACCCGACAGCAAGCCCGACGGGGCCGTAGGACACGGTAGAACCGTGGAGGAGTGTGCAAGGACTGGGCCCCCGGAGGGGTCAGCAAGGGAGACCGCAACAGGCCGACTGAGCGGCGTGAGTGTGGTGCTGTCTCTAAAGAAAGAGCGCGAAGCACCAGAGTCAAGTGTGAAAGTGTGCAAGGACTCAGTAGGTGCTGTACCAGAGAGAGCAAACGCACCAGCACCTGGAGCAGCAGACGCACCAGCACCTGGAGCAGCAGACGCACCAGCACCTGGAGCAGCAGACGCACTAGCACCTAGAGTAGCAGCAGCAATGCCCGGGTCGGGTGGTACACGCAGGTAACAGTCACCCTCAGCACTATCAGCAATAGCATACATGGCAGCAAGGATAGCATCGAAATCAAGATCAAAGATAGGCACATTCTGCAGAAGCAGATCATGCCAGCGAGGGAGCTCAACGGCGTCAGGAAACTGGGCACGCCAAGCGTCAGTCAAGCGACCGAAGCAGCGCTGCGTAGTGTGTGGAAGCCCACACACCTCCCCACTACGAGTGCCGGAGCGAAGAACGTAAGTGCAGGGACCAGCACCCCCAGACCTCCCACGCCCAGCGTACCACTCACGAAGCTGCTGGACCGACGGAGTCTCACGGGAGCGCGGCTGCTGCTGGCGCTGGCTACCACCAAAGCCTCCACGCTGCGCGGCTGCACCTCGACCAGCACCACCACCGCCGCCACCTCCACCACCGCTGCTGCTGCCTCCTCCACCTCCACCGCTGCCTCCACCACCTCCACCGCCGCCACTGAAGCCCCCACTCCCGGTACCACCCCCACCTCCACCGCCACCCCCTCCGCCTCCTCCACCTCCTCCACCACTCCCCCCGCCGCCCCCTCCACCACCCTTGCTCCCCTTGCCCTTGCCGTTGCGGCGTCTCCCACTAGGGGCAGACGCAGCTCCAACCTCCTCAGTGCCAACGAGGTCGACAGCAGCAGCAGAAGCAACCGAGGGGAGAAGGGGGACAGGGGAACACCCCTCAAAGAAAGGGGTGCGACGGTCGCCGCGAGAAGCACCTACAGCTAAGATACTCTTCTCAGCTGCAGTAAGGCGCTCCTCTAGCAGATCGACAGTCAGCTCGGTGGGGCAAAGGGAGAGAAAGTGGTCCCTGACTGAAGAAAGTGAGTCAGGGAGGCGGGTGACTAGGTAGTAAAGGGTGATGTACATGGGGGGGGGGTTCTTGGCACAGAACTCAGTGGGAAGGGCAGCGCGGTAGCGGGCGTCACTAGTGCGAAGGTGAGCAACTAGGTCAGCGACTGTGGCAAAGGCTGCAAGGTCAGGGAAAAGGTACGGCACCATGAGGCGGCTGAGGGCAGCAGTGGCAGGGGAGGAGTAGCGTGCAACTACAGCGTCGTACAAAGACTGAGCAGTCTTGTACTGGCCAAAATGCGCGCGCTCAGCAGGCGGCAGGTGACTACGAACAGCAAGACGAGCAACAGCGTCACGAGTGGTCCACTGCGAGCGAACAGTACTGTCAGCAATAGCAGCAGGAGCAGTGGAAACACCGGACGTGTGATCGAAAAGGGATACCCCATCCCTAGAATCACACTGAAGAAAGAGCTGTAGGTCATCAACCCATACGTCAAAGTCAAGTGCACGTCCCTTAGAGTCAAAGGTGAGAACAGTAGGACTAGCCATAGCAGCAGTAGGAGCAGTAGCAAGAGGAGCAGCAGTAGCAGTAGTAGCAGCAGTAGCAGCAGTGCAGTAGTAGTAGCAGCAGCGCGGCTCGGCGAGGCGGCGCGGCTCGGCCGGGCGGCGTGGCTCAGCTGGGCGGCGCGGCTCGGCTGGGCGGCGCGGCTCGGCTGGGCGGCGCGGCTCGGCTTACCAGAGACAGGTGCAGGGGCGGGCCGTGACTGAAGGGGCCACGCCAGCAGGGGTTTGTCAGCAGGGACCG
Organism: Closterium sp. Naga37s-1; assembly: GCA_947471745.1. Classification (NCBI taxonomy): domain Eukaryota; kingdom Viridiplantae; phylum Streptophyta; class Zygnematophyceae; order Desmidiales; family Closteriaceae; genus Closterium; species Closterium sp. Naga37s-1. The sequence goes on from CANJKZ010001036.1 coordinate 680,387, forward strand.
GCAGGGGCGCGTCAGCAGGGGCCGGCCAGGGCGCGCCAGTAGGAGTGCGTCAGCAGGGGCCGGCAGAGGTGCGCCAGGAGGGGACGCGCCAGCAGGGGCCGGCAGGGGATCGTCAGCAGGAGCCGGCCGGGGGCGCGCCAGCTGGGGCGCGTCAGTTGGGGCCGGGAAAGGGCCGCGTCGGGCCATCAGAGGGGCCGCGAAGGGCCGTGAGGGGCCGCGACGGGCCACGAAAGGGGCCGCGAGGGGCCGTGACGGGGCCACGACAGGCCGTTAGAGGGGTCGCGAAGGGCCGCGAGGGGCCGCAAAGGGCCGCGACTGGTCGCTAAAGGGGTCGCGAAGGGCTGGGACGGGGCCGTGACGGGGCCGCGACGGGTCACTAGAGGGGCCGCGAAGGGCCGTGACGGGGCCGCGAAGGGCCGTTAGAGGGGCCGCGAAGGGCCGCGACGGGTCGCTAAAGGGGGGGCCGTAAAGGGCCTTAAGAGGGGCCGCTAGGGGCCTGAAAAGGGGGCCGCGAAGGGCCTTAAGAGGGGCCGCAAAGGGCCTTAAGAGGGGCCGTGAAGGGCCTTAAGAGGGGCCGCGAAGGGCCTTAAGAGGGGCCGCTAAGGGCCGCGAAGGGGCAGCGACGGACCACTAAGGGCAGGTGCGACACGCGCCTCGGGCAGGAAAAAAAAAATTCAGTGGTGGGCCCAAAAAAAATCGAACCAGCTCTATACCATGTGAGAATTATGAGAGGAATGAATGAACTAGGAAACAGGTGGGGTACAAGTAGCAAACACAAAAGTGTTGTACCCTCTAAGGACTACCCCACTACAGTCTAAATAGACTATAGCATATATAGGTTTGACAGAGTGATGGTAGCTTTCCTAGTTCCTTAGTGCTTGCATAATTACGGGAGAAATCGGCAAGAGTTTCACTAGCAAATTTGGAGTTTTTCAGAATTGTTGAACAAGCAATAACAAGAATGACTACATCAGGCACCTAACAACTCTGCAGCTAGACTGGTCGACAGACAGCACAGCATGGTCGACCGCGTGCCAGCGTTGCGTAGAGGAGCCGCGCCAGCACTACAGAAAGGCGACCTGCCAACACAGCAAGTCGACGGTGTGCCAACGCTGCGGCAGAGCGGCTGTCCAGCGTTGCCCCATAGAAGACAGCAGTGCGCACGCTCGCAAGTGCGCGCAAACGATTGGCCCGACTTGCACCGTTGTGCATTCGTCGGCTGTTGTCTGCGCCTGACGAGCCACATCGAATTCGGGATACCAACCCGAAGTCGCCTTCGCCATCGCGACGTCGACGACGTTTGCGTGCCTCCGCAAAACCCGCCGAGCAGGTTACGCGGTCGACCTAGACAACCCCAGGTGCTCTGGTCGATCACCAAGTGCCTCTGATCGACCACCAGGTGCCCTTGGTCGACCACAACTCCCGTCGAGCTACCCCCTGGTCGACAGACCTCTTCTATCGACCAGAACTGTCAGCTGTTGTCGTCGAGCTTCCCTCGTCGACCGCTGCTCACTTGTCAGGTCGACGGACAGCCTCGTCGACCTCCTGGTCGAACTGTCCCTCCTGGTCGACGGCCCATCCGTCGCCCAGACCAGTCAGTTGCAGCTGTCGAGCTCCCTGGTCGACAGCAACACCACAGTGGTCCCCTGCAGCTCGACGAAGCCTGTCGAGCAGCTCTCCCACTGTGGATGGTCGGCTGCTACTCCCGTACATCCGACCAAGTCGTCGGCGTTGCCCAAGCGAGGGCGGGGCCAACAATTCATTCCCGTTAACAGGGGATTGTCGAGGCGGAGGTCCAGAGCGCGGGTTACCAACCGAACCGTGAGGTTGGGTCGCGTCTTGAACAGTGGCGGGAACAGTGTCGAAGCGAATGTCGCGAGTGGTAACGCATTATTGTGGGGTGCTGTTGGCGGGAAACGGTGGTGTACGCGCTGAGCGAAGTAAGGAAAAGGACTTTTCCTTACACTTACCCCCCCCCCCCCAAGGAGGCCCTTCTTACGAAAGCGCGTGTACATCCCGGAAATTCCGGCTGCGCAGATACTCAGTGAGGACGGGGTGGTTTTCGATTCTGTCCATGGGAACCCAATTGTCTTCGATGGGCGTGCGGTCTTTCCAGCGGATCAGAAATTCGACCCTTCGAGCTCCCCGTGGATCACGAACTCAATGGCTCACAATCTTTTCAGGCGTGATGATTGGTTCTGTCGGCGGTCGTGTCATGTTGGCTGGGCGGTTGCGGGGTAGTTGGCTGGTGGATGGTACGTAAGGGCGAAGCAGGCTGACGTGGAAGGACGGGCTGGCGTACCAGTCAGCAGGGAGGAGGAGGTGGGCGGTGACAGGTGTGATCATTTGACTGATGCGAAATGGCCCGCAATATCGGGGGCGGACTTTCGGGGTTATGGGTAGGCGGAGGTTTTGACTGTCGAGTAACACTAGGTCGTCGGGCTGGTAAGTGACATGTCTGCGGTGGCGGTCGGCGTTGCGCTTAGCGATGACGTTGGCTTTTTTAATTACCTCGGCTGCCCGGGTCCGTGCTGCTTGTAAGACATATGCGAACTGTTGCGCACGTGGTACTTGGTTGTCGGGATTCGGGGTCATGGGTACTGTATGTTAGAATCCTAGGCAAAGTTGTATTGCAATGTCGAGAGGTTTGGTACAAGAATGAAACCTAAGGGGTTGTACCCCACAGTGAGTACCCCACTAAAGCCTATCTAAACAACAACATATACACATATGTTTGACACTGTAGGGTCTTGTCTGTAGTTCAGGTAAAACGGAGACTGTTGGGTCGTGGCGGATGGCGAATTGTTGTACGCGAATTTGATGAGTGGCAGCTGCTGTTCCCAGGTGGTCGGATCGTCGCATGTGGCTCGCATGAGTTGCTCCATGGTCTGATTTGTCTGTTCTGTATATCCGTCGGTTTTGGGGTGGTACAAAGAACTAAATTGTAGTCGCGTGCCGAACTGCTGCCACAGATTCCTCCAGAAGTTGCTGGTGAATTTCGTGTCGCGGTCAGTATTGATCGCTGCTGGTATCCCTTGTAGTCGAACGATGGTGGAGATGAAGATGCAGGCTGTTTCTTCGGCTGTGATTGATTTTTTGCAGGCTGCAAAATGTGCCATTTTTGCCAGCCGATTGAAGACGACCAAGATCGCGTCGTTCCCACTTGCCCCGGCCGGTAACCCTGTGACGAAGTCCATCGTCACTTGCTGCCAAGCACGCTCTGGGGGTGGTATCGGCTGTAACTGTCCTGCCGGCCACTTCCGTGATGATTTCATGAGTTGGTAGGTGGGACACGATGCCACGTGTCGCTGCACGTCGTTCAGCATTTCGGGCCAGTAATAATACTGCTGCATCTACTGCCGTGTTTTTTCTACTCCAAAATGCCCTGAGGTAACTCCAACGTGTGCCTCCTCTAGCAGTAATTCCCGTAGTAACGTGTAGCCCGGTACCCAGATTCGGTCGGTTCTGGCTTTTACGTAATAACCTCCTTTTGCTGCTGCGAACTGCTGCGAATTTCCTCCTGTGAAGAATGGGTCAGTCTGATAGCCGTGGGTAAATAGTCCTGTCAGTAGTGGGCTGGTCTGGGCGAGTAGTGTCAAACATCATCTATATGTTATTGCTGTGTAGGCTATAGTGGGTTAGCCTTTAGGGGGTACACAACTCTAGGGTTTCATAGTTCAATCACTTCTTGTTTCTGACATGGTATTAAGAGCTTAGGTCCTAGTCCTAGGACCGCTTACCTATGGGCCCACCACTAGAAGCGCCCTCGAGCGCTGTATCTACTTAGCGCCCTCGAGCGCCTCTCTCCTAGTGCGCCCTCGTGCGCCTCTCTTCCTCCTGCTGCCCGTGCGCAGCTCGCTAGTGCCGCGCGCGGCCCTTTTTTTTTTAGCGCGAGTAGCCCGCTAGCAGCCCGCGCGCCGACCCCTAGCCGCCCGCGCGACCGACGCCACCCACGAGCAGCCCCCTAGCCGCCCGTCGACCGCCGCCCAGGACGTCGCAGCCCCGCCCCGTAGGCCGCCGCGACCCCCCCCCCCCCCCCCCCCCCCCTCCCCTTGTTAGGCTGTCGACCCGCGCGCTAGTCAGGCCCGCGCACAACCACGGCCCGCCCGCTACAGCCGCCCACGCGCACGCCCCCCCGTTGCGCACCGCTGCGTAGCCCAGCCCGAGCCGAGCCGCGCCGCCCGAACCGAACCGCGCCGCCCGAACCAAGCCGCGCCGCCCGAACCGAGCCGCGCCGCCCTGGCCGAGCCGCGCCACCCTACTGTGCCCCGCCTGCAGTAACTCCTGCTCCTGTTCCTACTGTACTACTGCTACTGTTCCTGCTGCTGCTACTGCCACTATGGCCACTCCCTCTGTTCTCACCTTTGACGCTGAGGGCCGCCCGATTAAGTTTGAGGTTTGGTTAGATGACCTCCACCTGTTCCTTCAGATCACTGCCAAGGACGATGTTTCCCTCTATGACCACACGTCCGGCACTGCCCCCGCACCTCCCACTACTGCTGACAGCACTGCTCGCTCCCAGTGGCAGACCCGTGATGCTCACGCTCGCCTAGCCGTACGCAGCCACCTGCCGTTAGATGAGCGCGAGCACTTCGGCCAGCATAAGACCGCTAAGGAGCTGTACGACGCAGTAGTCGCACGCTACTCCTCCCCTGCCACTGCTGCTATAGGCCGTCTCTCACTGCCCTATCTCTTCCCCGACCTGTCTGCGATTGCCACTGTAGCTGACCTCATCACCCACCTCCGTACCAGTGACCTCCACTACCGTGCCGCGCTCCCCCCCGATTTCCTCGCCAAGAACCCCCCCCCCCCCCCCCCCGATGTACCTCACACTGTACCACCTTGTCACCCGCCTCCCTGACTCCCTTCGCACTGTCAGGGACCAGTTCCTTGCCCTCTCCCCCACTGACCTCACTGTCGACCTCCTCGAGAAGGAACTCCTAGCAGCTGAGAAGAGCATTGTAGCTGTCGGTGCCTCTCGTGGTGACCCCCGCACCCCCTTCTTTGAGGGGTGCTCCCCCTCCCCCCTCCTCCCCTCCATTGCATCTGCTGCTGCTGTCGGCTACCTCGGAGCTGAGGGGGTCGGGGCCGCGTCTTCTCCTAGTGGGAGGCGCAAGGGCGGCAGGGGCAAGGGGGGCAGGGGTGGTGGAGGTGGAGGCGGGGGCGGCGGCGGTGGAGGGGGTGGGGGGGGCGGGGGTGGTGGCGGAGGTGGGAATGGCGCAGGTGGTGGGGGGGTCAGTGGCGGCACAGGGGGTGGTGGCGGCGGCGGTGGTGGGGGTGGTGGGGGCGGTGGTGGCAGTGGTGGCGGCGGTGGAGCGGGTGGCGGACGTGGTGGAGCGGTGCAGCGTGGGGGGTTCGGCGGTGGCCAGAGGCAGCAGCAGCAGACTCCCTCATCCCAGCAACTCCGTGAGTGGTACTCTCAGCGTGGGGGGTCTGGGGGTGGAGGTACCTGCCCGTACATCATCCGCACAGGTGACCGCACTGGCCAGACCTGTGGGAGGTTCCACACGGCGCAGCGCTGCTTCTTTCGTCTTGACGACGCCTGGCGTGAGCAGTTTCCTGACGCCACTGAGCTGCCCCGCTGGGCTGATCTACTTAGGAGAAACATTGATATCTTTGCTCTTGACTTTGATACTATCCTTGGTGCCATGTATGGTGTGCTAGGACAGGACGCCACCTAGCTACCTTCACTCGGCAGCCGGGGTCGGACCTGTACACACTGACCACTGAGTCCCCTCAGGTAGCTGCGTCTGCGTCTGCGTCAGGTCAGCTGTCGGCCCCCTGCTCGTGTCGCTCCCTGTCGCACGAGACGGTTCTCTGGCACCACCGTCTTGGTCACCCGTCAGTGCAGCGCCTTCGTGGCATGCACTCCCGGTACCTTGTCTCTGGTCTTCCCAGGGTTCTCCCTCCCCTCCCGCCCTCGCCTGCTCCTCCCTGTCTTCCCTGCGTCGAGGGGCGGCAGCGCGCCGCTCCTCACTCCTCCTCGTTCCCTCCCACAGAGGCTCCTCTGCAGACTCTCCACCTGGACGTGTGGGGCCCAGCCCGAGTCCGTGGACAGGGCCACGAGCGGTACTTCCTGCTGGTTGTCGACGACTACACGCGCTACACCACGGTCTTCCCCTTGCGCACCAAGGGTGAGGTCCCTGATGTTTTGATCCCTTGGATCCGCGCTGCTCGTCTCCAGCTCCGCGACCGGTTCCAGTCGGACTTTCCCGTCCTGCGTCTGCACTCTGACCGAGGTGGTGAGTTTTCCTCCGACCTCTTGGCAGCCTACTGTGCGGAGCATGGCATCCGCCAGACGTTCACGCTTCCGGCCTCTCCACAGCAGAATGGGGTTGCTGAGCGCCGCATTGGCTTGGTCATGGAGATCGCTCGTACCTCCTTGATCCATGCGGCTGCCCCCCATTTCCTGTGGCCGTTTGCAGTCCAGTACGCTGCGCATCAGCTCAACCTCTGGCCCCGTGTCTCCGCTCCGGAGACCTCGCCCACACTGCTGTGGACGGGGCAGGTTGGCGATGCGTCGCGCTTCCGGGTCTGGGGTGCTCGTGCCTTTGTCCGTGATACCACTGCGGAAAAGCTCTCCGCCCGCGCTGTGCCTTGTGTCTTCCTTGGCTTTGTCCCCGACGCGCCTGGTTGGCAGTTTTACCACCCCACCTCGCGCCGTTTCTTCCCCTCTCAGGACGTCACCTTTGACGAGTCGGTACCCTTCTACCGTCTGTTCCCCTACCGCACTGCTCCGCTCCCTCCCCCGCCTCTCTTCCTCACCCCAGGTGCCCCTCCGGTAGACCCCCTCCCTCCCCAAGGTCCTGCTCCCTCAGGTGTTTCCCAGGTAGTCGCAGTCGAGCCTGTCGAGGTAGCTGTTGACTCTGGTCCTGAGCGGGGTACTGAGCCTGGGGGTACTGAGACTGGGGGTACTGAGACTGGGGGTGCTGAGCCTGGGGGTGCTGCGACTGGGGGTGCTGAGCCTGGGGGTGCTGCGACTTGGGGTGCTGAGCCTGAGGGTGCTGAGACTGAGGGTGCTGAGACTGGGGGTGCTGAGCCTGGAGGTGCTGAGCCTGGGGGTGCTGAGTCTGGGGGTGCTGAGCCTGGGGGTGCTGCGACTTGGGGTGTTGACCCTGGTGGTGCTCCCTCTTCACAGCAGCTGCGTGAGTGGTACTCTCAGCGTTGCGGCCTACGGCGTAGGGCTACTGGAGCTGCGGGTACTGTGTTGCTGCCGGAGCCTCCCTCCCCTCAGCGGCTACGTGAGTGGTACACTCGGCGCTGCAGCCTCCGGAGTGGAGCTACTAGTTTTGAGTTGCCGCCTGCTGGAGGCCCGGCTGTTACAGACAGTGCTGCTGGTGCTGCTGGAGGTACTGGAGCTGCTGGAGGTGCTGCTAGTCCTGGTCCCGCTGGAGGTGCTGCTGGTGCTACTGGAGGTCCTGGAGTAGCTGACGGTGCTGCTGGTGCTGCTCGAGGTACTGGAGCTGCTGGAGCTCCTAGTGGTGCTCCTGGTCCTGTGACTGGTGGTGCTGCTGGAGCTGGTGCTACTGGAGGTACTGGAGTTGACACTCCTGGAGGTGCTACTGGTGCTGCGGGAGTTGGAGCTGCTGCTGGGGGTTCTGGTGCTGTCTCTGCTGGTTCTGGGGGCACGTCACGGCCGCGGCCGTACTTCGTTCCGCTCCTTCAGCAGGTTCTTGGTCAGCCGCCTCCTCCTTGTCCTGCTCCCTCCTTAGGGTGTCGTTCGCCTGTTCAGTTGCAGTCACAGTTACAGCCCACCTCGCCTCTTCCTGGTCCTTCTCCCTACACTGGTCCGACAGGAGGTCTTACTGAGCGTCGTGAGCCTGCGTCTCGTCCTGCGTCACCTGAGTCTCGTTCTGCGTCACCTGTTCGTGCTGCTCGCCCTCGTTGTCGTGTCCCGCGTCAGCGTCCTCCTGCTGTCCCCGGCACTCACCAGATGTTGCTTCGTCTTTCCACTGCTCCACAGCGTGTCCCTCTGCCTTCTCCTCCTGCGTCCTCCCTTCCTGCCCTTGCTGACCTAGAGTCTGACTCTCTTTGTGCTGCTAGTCCTACGGTCACGCGTCTCCTGTCCACAGTTGTCACTGACCCTTCCTTTGAGTCAGCTGCTGCGTCTGCCTTAGTTACTGAGCTTGTCGACTTTGCTGCTCACTGTAGACTAGACTACGCTGCCAGTCTTGTTGCTGAGTCTGAGTCTGTCTGTCCTTCGTCCGTCGGGGGTGAGTGTGCTCTTGGCACGGACGTCCTTGAGGACAGGTAGGAGGAGTTTGAGTGCTTTGCCGCCGCTGTACCTCATCTCGTGTCCATGCTGATTGCACCTGAGGGAGACCCGGATGCTCCAGACATCCCGACCCCGCGCTCTTACGCTGAGGTGATCGCGGGTGAGTACTCCTCTCAGTGGCAGACAGCCATGGATGCACAGATGGCATCCTGGAAGTCCACTGGCACTTACGTCGACGAGGTTCCCCCTCCTGGGGCGAACATCGTCAGTGGCATGTGGATTTTCAGGGTGAAGCGGCCGCCAGGTTCTCCGCCTGTCTTCAAGGCTCGGTACGTTGCTCGAGGCTTCAGTCAGCGAGAGGGAGTAGACTTCTTTCAGACCTTCTCCCCCACCCCGAAGATGACCACTCTTCGGGTGCTGCTGCACGTTGCCGCTCAGCGTGACTACGAGCTTCACTCTCTTGACTTCAGCACAGCTTTCTTGCAGGGCAGCCTGCACGAGGAGATCTGGCTGCGCCGCCCTCCTGGCTTCACTGGGTCGTTTCCTCCTGGTACCCAGTGGAGCCTCCGGCGGCCGGTCTACGGTCTCCGCCAGGCTCCACGTGAGTGGCACGACACACTGAGGACTACACTTGCGGCTCTTGGGTTCTCGTCTTCTACTGCCGACCCGTCGCTGTTTCTGCGCACCGACACTTCACTGCCGCCGTTCTACATCCTCGTGTACGTCGACGACTTGGTCTTTGCCACTACTGACACTGAGGCTCTCGCCCATGTGAAGTTGGAGCTGCAGAAGAGACACACGTGCACAGACCTGGGTGAGCTGACAAGCTATCTTGGCTTGCGGATCACCCGGGACAGAGCACACCGCACCATCACACTGACTCAGTCACACATGGTGCAGCAGGTCCTTCAGCGCTTCGGCTTCACCTGGTCCTCAGCACAGGCCACTCCTCTGGCTATAGGTCACTCGCTCTCAGCTCTGCCTTCGGATAAGTCCGTAGAGTCGAGTGGTCCTTACCCAGAGCTAGTTGGTTGCCTCATGTACTTGATGACTTGCACTCGTCCTGACCTAGCATACCCTCTTGGCCTTCTGGCCCGCTATGTGGCTCCTGGCAGGCACCGAAAGGTGCACTGGGATTCTGCAAAGAGGGTATTGCGCTACTTGTGCAGTACATCGGGCATGGGGCTCGTGCTTGGAGGGAGGCGCTCAGTTGTTCTCACTGGGCACTCAGACGCTTCTTGGGTTGACGACCAGGCTACTCAGCGATCGTCACAGGGTTACACCTTCAGCCTTGGCTCTGGTTCAGTTTCTTGGCGTTCTACTCGCTCGTCTTCAGTTCTCAGCTCCAGTTGTGAGGTTGAGATCTACGCCACAGCCACGGCTGCACAGGAGTTACGCTGGCTGACCTACCTGCTGACTGACTTGGGAGAGCGGCCTAGTTCTCCTCCAGTGCTGTACGTCGACAACAAGGCAGCCATTGCCTTGTGTCAGGAGCATAGACTGGAGCACAAAACGAAGCACATCGCTCTCCGTTACTTCCTGGCTCGAGAGCTACAGCAGCACGGTCAGCTTCGTCTGCGTTACGTGGCCACTCGGGCCAACACCGCTGATATATTCACCAAGGCACTTCAGCCTGGTGATCATCAGCGCTTCTGCACTATACTGGGGCTTGTGCCCACTTTTCCTCACTTACTGTAGGCTTTGTGTGTACTGTGATCTCTATATATATATATATATATATATATATATATATATATATATATATATATATACCTGCTTGTTTGTTTTTGTTAGGTTGAGATCACCTTGCTGTTTGTGTTTCATATATGCCTCTGCATTTGAATTGGCCCTGTGGCCCTTTGCTTGTGCTCAGATTGTGTGGTGACGTTGTGATCCACCCTGAGCTTGTTTTGCCTTTCTTGACTGGTCTTGTGACCCCTTGCTCTTCCCACTTTGCCTATGGGGGTGTGTCAAACATCATCTATATGTTATTGCTGTGTAGGCTATAGTGGGTTAGCCTTTAGGGGGTACACAACTCTAGGGTTTCATACTTGTACTCCCATGTTTCATAGTTCAATCACTTCTTGTTTCATAGATTCGGTCGGTTCTGGCATTTACATAATAATCTCCTTTTGCTGCTGTGAACTGCTGCGAATTTCCTCCTGTGAAGAATGGGTCAGTCTGATAGCCGTGGGTAAATAGTCCTGTCAGTAGTAGGCTGGTCTGGGCGAGTAGTATGGCGTGGATTTGGGCCGTGGGGCGGGTTAATGCGTCGGCGATGTTCGATGCCCCCTTTTTGTAGGTGACCGTGTAGTGAAAATTGGACTCGAGGAAGTCGAGCCAGCGAATCTGTCGTGGGTTGAGGTGGAGCTGTGCGTGGAGGTACTAAGGTGATTTATGTTCTGTCCGTACTGTCACGTCTCCGCCGTTCAAGTAACAGCGCCACACTTTGAACGCATGTACGATTGCGAGCATTTCGCGATCGTATATCGGGTAATTTTTCTCGTGCGGATGCAGTTTTCGTGACTCGTAGGCGATGGGCTGTAAACCGTTGCTGAAATCCTGTAGCAGGACGGCTCCAATGGCGATGTCGCTTGCATTGGTAACCACTTCGAAAGGGCGGTGTGGGTCGGCGATGCGCAGTACGTGCGATGAACAGAGAACATTTTTCAAGGCAGAGAAGGCAGCATGCTCTTTCTCCCCCCTCGTAAAAGCGACCCTCTTCCGCAGTAAATCTGTCAGCAAGGCAGTTAAGCGTGCCATGTCGGAGACGAACCGACGCACATAACTAACAAACCCTAAAAAACTCAGCAGCTCCGTGATGTTCGTCGGGGGGTGACACGCTTTCGCCGTGTCCAGCTTCTTTGGGTCTCTTTCAACTCCAGCCTCCGAAATAACATGTCCCAAAAATTCTAACCTATCCTGGAAAAACTCGTACTTGGAACCCTTGGTCAGTAGTATCTGCTAAGTGCTGCTGCTTATCACGACTGTAGACTAGGATGTCGTCGAGGTAAATTATCACGCATTTATCCAAGAGTGGCCTAAATGCCTCGTTCATGGTCATCTGGAATGTCGCCGGTGCGTTGGTCAGCCCGAAAGGCATCACCTGTCAGAGGTCCACTGGTGATCCCCGATTGATCCTAGGGAAGGGTTACAGGCTCGTTGTCCTGGGGGGTTATGGGCGCACTGACTCGCTACTTAACAAGCCCTTTTATCCCAGTGGTCTAGTGACTGGGATTCTGACATCACCATGTACTCAAATGACCCATACCTAGTCCTAAATGCTGTCTTGGCACAGTTCGATGGTTCGACCCGAATCTGATGGTAACCTCCCCGTAAATCGATATTCGAAAAGAACCGTGTCGTTTGCAGTTGATCTATCAGTTCCTCGGCGCGGGGAATGGGGTATCGCGATTTGACTGTAACCCTGTTCAGTGCCCTGTAAAGGATGCACATGCGAAAACTTCCGTCCTTTTTCGGTGTGAACACGATTGGTGCGGCGAACGGCGACGAGCTTGGTCGGATGAATTTTTTCTCTAACAGGTAATCTAACTGCTTCCTTAGTTCGTCGAGCTCGGGCTGTGTCAGTCTGAACTGTCGCTGAACGGTTGGCTGTGCCCCGGGTTCTGATTCTATTCAGTGATCGTGTGCCCGCTGAGGTGGCAGTCCCCCCGGTAAGTCGTCGGGAAAATTCCCGGGGTACCCTTTCAACAGTTCCTGTAGTTAGCGTGGTACTGCCGCCAGTACTTTCTGAAAATCGCTCGGCTGCTCTGCTTCTTTCACCAGTGCGATATCCACCGCGTACACGTCAGCTCTAGCGGCGACAACCCGTTTCATTGTGATGGCGTTGACGTGGACCGTTGAAGACTCGGGCGACTGCCAGCGAGGTAGGTCAACCCATTTACCGCTACTTTGCACCGTGCAGCTACCCATCGTCCAGTTGTTCCGCGCGTTGTACCGTCGTAGCCAATCACGTCCCGGTAAAATTCCGTGCCCATCCAATGTTGTCGCGAGCATTTCCTGTGTAAACCCGAAGTTCCCCCCGCAGCTGACTTTTACTCTCTCCACTTTATCCCGTTTGGCCAGCGGCGTTCCGTCAACTAAGCGTGCATCTATCTCCGGTAAACATCGGCTAAGTGCCAGTTGCAGCTTTTTTGTAGTCGCGGTATTAACTAAGCTGTGACTTGCGCCTCCGTCTATAAAAATCATCACTGCTGCTCCCTGTATTGTTCTGTGGATCAGTACTGAGCAATTCGTCGTTCTACCCTCCTTATTCATCCGAGCCCGATCGATAGCGTGGATTGGTACTATGACTCGGTGAGGGTCGGTGAGGTTGGGCGAGCAGGTAGTCTCGTCAGTAGTTGGCCCAACTTCTACTTACTGCTGGCGTTTCCTTGCCTCTGAGACTCTCGCCCTTGCTCTGTTCCGCGGCGCCTCAGCTCCTCTGGGCATTCACTCTTGCGATGGCCTGGCCTGTTGCAAGCAAAGCAACGCCCCTTAAACGGTGCGGCAGCTGCATTCGTCGCAACGGCATGTACGGTGGCGTGCTCGATCGGTTCCCAAGGACGATGTCCGTAGTAGGACCCCGGTCTCGGACGGCGCAGAATGTCGATTTTCTCAGCGAGCGCGAGGATCTCGTGAGAGATGTCCGGCTTCAGCCCTCCGACATAACGGTCCACCCGCTCCGCTTCGTGCATGTAGCCGACTTGCTCGCATAATGCAAGAAAACCACTCTTGTAGTCTTGAACTGATCCGAGCTGCCGCCAAGTACGGAGTCTCTGACGCGCCGAAATAGAAGCCTCAATCGGCTCGGAGCGCGCCCGAAGCCCTGCGCACCACGTATCCCACGTGCTGTACTGGGCTGTCTCGCAAAATGAACTCCACGTGACGGCTGGGCCCGTGGGCCCTTCTTCTTGCGACGGTGGCTCGTAGGCGCGTGGCGACGTCACAATGACTCGCCACCAGTCCATGGCGGGGCCCCTCAGCAGCGAAACGGCGTAGCAAATCTTCGCTGCGTCCGACTCTACGTAATTCGCGTAGAAAAACACGTTCATCGTGAAGACCCACGATTGAACCGTCGGACCTCCACGTTGACTTGGGTCAAAACAGGGCGGGCGCTGCGGCTTGAGTGGCATCGGTGTCATGATGTCGTGGTTGCCGCTTGTTGCTGCAAACTCCACGTGCCGACGAGCTTCACGAGGCTCGCGTGGGCTTGGTGCGGCCCTATTTCTCTCCATGCTAGGCATTGAGTGAGTGGCGCCATCGCTGGCTAAGCCTGATCGTTGTCCCACGCTGTCGTTCTGTGTCGGGGTGCCTGATGAGATGATGATCGGCTCCTCTGAATGTGCCGCTGCGTTGGTTGGTGCTGGTGCGTTCACTGTCGATTGCTGGCGAGCGGAGTCGCGTTCCGTCGTGAGTGTAGCAATTTCGAGGGCCGAATCTTTGAATTGACGCATGAGACAGTCGAGCTGCGCTTGCGTCAGTGTCGCGAGAGTAATTTCAGCCATGGCGGGGGTGTCGGGCAAGCTCAGCGAGAGCCTCTGTCGTGGTCGTGCGTGCTTACGAAAGAGCACTACGAGCGGCGGTGCTTGGTCGCTGAGAGACGTCTACCCCCCCCCCCCCCAAAATTTTGAGATAGTGGGGAAGCGAAGGTGTGGGTGCGGTCTGAGAGAAGATCGTAGGCTATGAATACCAAGTGCTACGAGTGCAATTGAGTAAGCGAGCGAGGATTGCACTACCGAGACAAGAGAATACAATGAGCGAATGATTGAGCGAATAATATATAGCGAATCTACAGTGGTAACGGTAACGTGTGGAAAATGGGGTGCGCGACGGGCCTAGCGCTGAGGTTGGGGATTGTCGAGGCGGAGGTCCGGAGCGCGGGTTATCAACCGAACTGTGAGGTTGGGTCGTGTCGTGAACAGTGGCGGGAATAGTATCGAGGCGAATGTCGTGAGTGGTAACGGATTATTGTGGGGTGCTGTTGGCGTGAAACAGTGGTGTACGCGCTGAGCAGAGACGCCAAGTAAGGAAAAGGACTTTTCCTTACATGGAGCTGTAAAATACTTATGTTATGATAGCATAACAGCAACAGGTAACCCTGGTATTAGACACATGATATGCTGATAAACCAATTTCTAAAGCGTACAACATTGCCGGCTCTCCCACCTGCCCCCACCACCTCCAATCCACACGTGGAAAAAAAAAAGGGGGAAACCAGAGCCTTTGTGTAACTATCACCAGAATCTTTTGTCTTTCCTATCGGGCAGCGCAAAGTGCGGCACGCGCACTGCCTCAAAGCTCCACGTGCACGGGAACCGAGGCAAACCCCAGGTCGGGGATTTGGCGCGTCCGCTAATCGTCTTGCGTGCGAATATTTCTCCCTGCCTCCCATTCCCTTCTGTGGGTTTTATTTTGTAAAAAATCCTTTCGGCTATCATGGCTCATGCCGTCCTTAGCAACGCCGTCGCAAAGCCTCTACTTTTCGCCAAAGATATTCCCCGTTTAATTCGTCGCGATAACAATCTCCCAGCCGCACGACCCGCGAGTTGGGCTCCCAATGTTTGTCAGCTTCCCGGCTCCGATGCTTCCGCGAACTTGCTCCTAGCCGGGAACAAGCCAGATGCTTTTAGATTCCGGTCCGTTTCTCCCGTCAATCATGGCCATAGAGAGTCCCGGCTATCCCGCCGCAATCGGCGCTTGTATGACGTGGCAGCTAGGATGTCCTACGAGGACGCGCCTTCCGCTGACACCGCGGCTTCCGCAACTCGCGCCGCGAGCGCCGGAGACGCCGCGAGTGGCGGCGACGCGAGCGTGGAGGTCCTGGGAAGCAACTCGCGGCGCGTGAGCGCGCACGTCGTGGTTCCCGCGAGTGCTGACGTGGTGTGGGGCGTGCTGACAGACTATGAGCGACTCGCGGATTTTATCCCCTCCCTGGCGACCAATCAGATGCTGCAGCGACGAAGCAACGGAGCCAGGCTGCTGCAGGTGTGAACAATCGTGGTTTGGGAAATGTTTTTAACCGGGATGGTGTTGTGCAGATGAGTATGGGTCTCCTCTTCCCGCTCGTCACAGGTAAGTGAGCGTGAGGCTGACGTGGCGATGAGGGTGGTGGTGGTGCATGCGGGGCCAGCATCATTAGACTAGACCTACCATATCGTATCCTACTTTATCTTATCGAGTCCCAACCTTCACAGGTGGGCGAGCAGGACGTGGCAATGGGCATCAAGTTCCGAGCCAAGGTGGTGGTGGATGTGGAGGAAGGGGAGGAGGAGCGCTTGCCTCGTGACCTTCCCAGAAGCTTTAGCAGCACCGACTGCAGCAGCAGCAGCAGCAGCAGCAGTAGCAGCAGCAGCGGAGAGGAGAGTGATGCTGGGGTTGGCAGGGTGGGCGGCAGCATGAGGAGGCGCCGCATCCACTTCAAGATGGTGGAAGGCGACTTTCAAAAGTTTGTGGGCGTGTGGACGTTGGAGGAACAGGTGAGATTCGTTCACATATACTTAGTGGGTTCTCCGGAAGTGTCCGGATTCGTTCAGCTGATTTTTGAGAAGTCTCTGGATCCTTCTTCTCCTCGCGCATCCAGAGGTGCCTCACACCTCGAGATGGTTCCACCAACCTTTGTTCAGCTGATTTTCTAGAAGTCTCTGGATATTTTTTTCTCCCTTTTTCTTGCCTTGCACCACATGCACTTCGAGATGGTGGAGGGCGATATTCACTCAAGGTTGTTAATCAATTTTAGATTTTATGGAACTCCCTACACCGCTCTCCCTCCCCTTGTTCCCACCCCTGTGCTGCCAAAAATATGATTTCATGAGAACTAAGAAATGCTTCCTCCTCTCCTCCCCCTGACTCTACAATTCTTTTTTTTGTTTCTTTTGGAAACTGAGAAAATCAACCCTCTTCCCTCCTCCCCAGCTACCCTGTTCCCCCTCCAACCATACAACCCTCTCATACTTGGTTGAGCTGACCCCACATTTCGTTTTTTGTTATTCTATAATTCAAGACACCAACCCTTTCTCCCCCTCTTTCCCTCCTTTCCAGCTACCCGGCTCCCCCTCAGGCCCCACCACCCTCTCATCCTCGGTTGAGCTGACCCCGCATTTCTGGCTGCCTGTGGCCCTGGTGGAGGGGCGAATATCGAAGGAGATAACAGCCAACTTAGCAGGGGTCAGGCAGGAGGCGTACAGGAGAATCCAGATGGCCTTGTCGCAAGTGTGAACTCTGCATGAGGATTTCAGATGGTCAGATCCGATATGAATAAGGTGTTTTTCAGCTTAGCAGATACCAGGGAGCAGGCTTACAGGAGAATTCAGGTGGCCTTGTTGCAAGTGTGAAGTCTGCGTCACTTCGGATGGTTTTATTTTAACATTATGTTGACCTCTCTCGAGTTGAACTTTGGCAATCCTAAAACCAAATCAGAAGGCCTACGTAGAGGCTTGGTGCTCTTCGTCCGGCTATGTTGGTAACAGCTATGATCCAGTGTCTCGTATTTTCAGGAGCTGAGTATTATTAAACTGTTCTTGTGCTTTAGTACGAGATGATCCTTTCCAGCTTGTCAAATTTGCATTAAAAGGTCACATTGGAGCGTTAGGCTAGGAAGATTAACTGCTTTTACAGTTTTCTGTCTGTATATGAGAAACTGGGTAGATTTCTGGATGTAACATAAACGCGTTACTATTGTTCGCGACAGCGTAACTCTCGCTCTCTTTTCTGACGATTCTCGTTTGAAGGTCCCAGCGGAGTCGGCTTCGCCTGGGCGGCTCGATCCCTTCATCCACGGCGGATCGCGTCCGTTTCAAGTAAATTGAATCACAATGAGATGCAGCATTATCGAGGTAGTGCAACATCGAGAGGCGGTCAGCCAATCACAAATAAGACCCCCGCATTTCACCCTCGCCATTCTGTAAAAATTTATCCCTTCGAGCCGCACCGTCGTGATAGGGGCTGAAGCGATGCTTCTTTGCTCCTGCATGCGGTCGCCTTGGCCTGGGTTTGGCCAAGTGCTTGTGCTGGGGGGCGGGCTTTGTTGGGCTGGTTCAGCCCTGGGTGCTGGTGCGGCCTCGCGGGCTGGATGATAGGCTGTGGACTCTGGTTGGTTGGAGGAAGGGCAGGGCAGTCTCGGTAGATTACCTCTATGCACGGCTGCGCAGTGCGATCGTTTGGTTCCCAATGGGGACATCCGGCCTCCCGGCGCTAATACCTATACTACTGCTCCTGGTGGTATACTGCTTCACGCATGGCGCTTCAACGACAAACGTACCTGTCACCGCCAATTATGTCGGCGAGGCCACAGGCGTGGCAATTAACGAGTCTCAGCCGTACGAGGGCTGGGGTGGGATGTCGCTGATGGAGCTGGAGGCCGCCGCGAAAGCCGCCGCTAGTGCCGCTGCAGAGGCCGAGCCCACGCCAGCGACGAGCTCGTCCGAGGCCGGCGAGCGCGTTTCAGAGGAAGGAGATGCAGAGGGCGGTTTGCGCCGGAGCCTTGCGTGAGTATCAGCACAATATCGAGTATAGGGTGCATACCCACCATTACGACTTTCGCGTTTGCTTCTTTTTAGTCAAGTCCAACAAAGCACAATCGTTCTTCTCGCTGCGCCCAATCGCCGGCACTGACTCCACATATCATCCCCAGTCGCTCCGCCCCGCGTCTCCCCCTTCCGCTTTCCCCCCTACTTCCCAACCCTCCGCAGTGCCAGCTCCGCGCTAAACCCACTCGCGTCCGCGTGGCACAGTCTCCTGATCGCGCAGTACATGAGTCGAACCACGGCGTGCGGCGCAACGCTAACGCGCGCGTGCCGCGCGCTGCAGATGGCGGACAGCCTCGTGAAGTCGGGGTGGCCAGGGGAAGCCGTGGCGCAGACCAAGCTGGCGGGGTCTCTCGCACACGTAAGTGCCGGCAAATAGAGTTGTTCGTCTGGGACCTTTGGTTCTCGTCCAGAGTTCCCGTGGCGGAATTTTTTTGTTGATTGATACATGCGCCTCCGCGGTGGTTGCAGGCATGCGCGGGGCGCGTCCCGGCGAGCGCGGCACAGCAAATACGGCTCGCCCTACCGCAGATAAGCCTCGGGCAAAATGCTCTTCTGGCTGGCGGGTCGAAATCCGTGCGCCCCTCGAGTACGAGCGGGAAGAAATCGAGCTCTTCCGGAGGGAAATCGAGCTCGTCAGGAAAGAGAACGACATCGACTGGGAGGAAAAAGGGAGGGCACAAGTGGAAAGACACCCCAGCCACAACGAACCGCAAAAAGGGAGGGCACAAATACAAGAATGCCCCAACCACGAACAACCGCGTAAAGGGGGGGCACAAGTACAAGCGGGGCGCCAGGAGAAGTGGTTCGCGAAGTGGGCAAGGCTCGCGAAGCGGTTCGCGAAAGAGCGGGAGTTCTTCCAAGGCGCCTGCGAAGAAAAATGGCGATATCGGATGGTTGGGACACAATGACGTTGCGCAGGGGATAATGCAGTGGCTGCCGTATGGTAACCCGATCGACGACTGCTGGATGGGTCCCAATTGGCAAGCCACTCCGACGAAATTGGCGAGCTGCGTCGAGGGCTACGCGACGGGAACCACTGGCGGCGCGAAGGGCCGCATTTACCACGTGACGTCGAATCAGGATGATCGGATCAACCCCAAGCCTGGCACACTGCGATACGGCGCAACCCGGGCCGAGCCGCTGTGGATTGTGTTCGATGAAGACTTTGACTTTACCGGGTTGGAGGCGGAAATCATCGTGTATAACGACAAGACGGTGGACGCGCGCGGGCGAAAAGTGACGATGGGTAACGGGCCATGCATGGCCGTGGAGTTTTCGCACAACGTCATCGTGCACGGCATGGCGTTCAAGAACTGCAAGAACCGTGTGTACGTATCATAGCCCCGCCGTTCCCTCCATTCCGCATAACTTGCCAGCTCTTTTCCCCAGCTGTGGCTTCGTTCCTGCTGTTTGAGAAGGGCTGAGAGCACCGATAGCGATCACCCTCGCTTTCTCTATGATCGCCCCCCCTTCCGTCATTGCGAACAGCGGTGCTATATCGCTGACCACGGGCCCGGACAATACAGTGGGCGGGCGGAATTACCTTAACGGGTACGGACTGTACATCTACGCGTCGCACCACGTGTGGGTGGACCACTGCTCGTTTGACTACGCGGACGACACCCACATTGATATTGTCGCGGCAAGCACTGCCATCACCGTCTCCAACTGTTTCTTTACAAATCAGGATAAGGTGCGTGCGGAAATTGTTGAAAGAACTGGGGGGGTTGAGGTGGGTTAGAAAGGGGAAGAATGCCGACCACACCCACATTGATATTGTCGCGGCCAGCAGTGCCATCACCGTCTCCAACTGCTCCACAAATCAGGGATTGTTGAAATAATTACACTGACCTAGGGGACAAATGCGGATGACAATCACATTAGCTTCCTCCCTCCCTTCCATCCCCTCATTTTTATGTCCCCACTCCCTTCCCTACCCCCTCCCCTCTATTTCCCAGGTCATCTTGATGGGACATGATGACACGTACAGTGCCGACCGTAACATGCGTGTAACTGTCATGCTGAACAAGTTTGGCCCAAATCTGTCGGAGCGCCTGCCTCGGGGCAGGTTTGGGCAGTTCCACGTGTTGAACAACTATTACCCGAACGGGTGGAACATCTATGCCATTGGTGGCAGCGCGGACCCGACGTTTCTGAGCGAGGGGAACTATTTCGTGGCCAATGACAAGCCGTTTCTCAAGGAGGTAGGTGGCTCTTTACACCATGCTTGAGCATGCTTGATGATCCCAACTCCTGAGGCTCCCCCTGCCATGTTTCTTGACACTACTGTGTGCCTGTTATCTGCTGTGCGGTGCTCTCTGCTGTATCTCTGTTCAGGTGACGAAGCACAACATAGCAGCAGGGCAGTCCACTTACATGAGTTGGGACTGGCAGTCTGTTGGTGACCACTTCGAGAACGGGGCGTTCTTCACCAAGAGTGGGTCGCCGGGATATAAACCTTCGTACTCCTACAAAGCACTAAGTGCTCTAGAGGTGCCACGTGCTACCAATCGTGCCGGCCCTATTGGACAATAGGTTGGTTTGTTGGTGCTGCTAACTTCAACCAGTAAGTGGGGATGGCTGCTAGAAGACTGCGCTGCAACTTACTGCGCTAAAGCTTAGGATTCTGACAACCATTCTGGCTAAGAGCTAGTTTAGGGGCGCGGTAGTGCCTAGTACGGTAATTGAGAAGGCAGGGACAATGATATGGGCGTGCTATTGGAGTAGTTTAATGAGATTAGTAGGGGCATTATTGGGATGGTGTATAAGGCTTGTCGAATATTGCTGGAGGCGCTGTACTCCTGATTTATAATAACCTTTATGAAAACATTATGCTGTATATCGACATAGATGGGCCAGTCAACAAACACATCCTTATTGGTACCACTTTCGTAGTGCATCACTTCCATGGATTTAGGGCATGTATGCCACTGCGAATGTATTCCTGGTTTCATAGTGCATCCCTTTCTAATGCGTACAGCAGGAACGCATCTGTGCTTTCGTTTCTGTCACGTACAACCATCTCCGTCGGATTCGGATCCTCACGTCAATTCCGAGGCTCTTTCGCACCTCACCCCACCTGTTGCAAATTTCCGTCCCGCCTTCTGTCAAAACCTCCCTGATCCCTGACATGATACCTCTGGTCATGAAAGCCAAGCAGATGCTCCTGCTGACAAGTAAATAAACTGCAGCGATAACAAGTATTTAGGGTTGGACCCTTGGTGTTCAACTGGTGACTCGGGTGTTATGTTTCTACGCGCAGCCGGAGTCTTGGTTTTAGAAAGCTTGTTTGGGTGGTACTCGTTCCTGTGCTTCCATCTTGGTAGCAAACCAGGCACGTTGTACGCCTGATACGCCGCTGTTATCACGCACGGGAAAAACTTAGGCTTTTCCCAGGAAAAAGGCGTACTATACTTATCTTACTTTAAATAAGTCCACCGAGCCTGCTAACCGACTTTGTAGATTCCGTCGACTGACGAGATTTACTTTCGACAGAGTTTTGTAACAGGTCATTGACGGAGCCTCCTAACGTAGTCTATTGACAGAGTTTGTTTCTCGTCATGGGAGCGACAAGGAAGCTTCAAGGAGAGATCGACCGGGTGCTTAAGAAGGTCCAAGAAGGGGTAGAAATATTCGACGGCATATGGAATAAGGTACACGGGACGAGCATATCACACCCTCGGATCTTCGTAACATCTTCACCGCTGTTGTCCTCATACGAAATAATCATTCGCCTGTCGTTTTCGAGCACGGTCATTGGTCTTACCGGAGCCACTTAGCTGGCTGTCCCAGAGCCATCTGTCTCTTTTAGGGTCTCGGTGCGGTCGACCGAGATACTATCGTAGGTTATGCGGTGGTCGAACAATATCGACTCAATGACTCTGGTCAAGTATAACCTGCACGTGAATCATTCCGCATGACTCTGGTCGTCCTTTTGACGTTACCGTGCTTGAAGGGATGCTGGAAGGAAATGCCTGAAATGGCAAATGCCGGTAGCTCCGTGTCTCTTCCACCATCGCCGGAATTTCTTGCTTCGTGCTGGCGTTGGCTCGGAAAAGTGCGCGGAGATTCCCTGCTCTTTCCAAGACGTTTCAAGACTCACCGTCGCTCCCCTTTCGCCTCTCCTCCGTGTCATGTCTTGTCTTGTCTCAGGTGTACGACATGGAGAACTTGAACCAGAAGAAAGAGAAGAATCTTAGATCGACTTGAGACTCACCTGTTCGTGTGTCATGTCTTGTCTTGTCTCAGGTGTACGACACGGAGAACCTGAACCAGAAGAAAGAGAAGAATCTTAGATCGACTTGAGACTCACCTGTTCGTGTGTCATGTCTTGTATCGTCTCAGGTGTACGACACGGAGAATCTGAATCAGAAGGAGAAGTTCGAGGCGGACCTGAAGAAGGAGATCAAGAAGCTGCAGCGGTACCGCGACCAGATCAAGACATGGATCCAGTCCAGCGAAATCAAAGACAAGAAGGTGAGCTCTACCACTCGTCCTCCGCTGCCCTGTTGTACCGCTCGTGCCTCCTGCTCTCCGCTCATGCGCTTCCTCGTAGAGTCCGCTTGCTGCAAGTCTGGTTTATCATCCATTATCACGCATCCTCGCTTACTGCCTCAATCTCGTCATCATGAAACGAAGATACAGGAACTGACTGTGCTGTTGATCGATATTGAGAGTGCTTCTGTTTCGAACGACCTGTTACGTTTCGTACACCCATAAACCCTCTAATGGGAGCCATATAACTGTTTGAGCAAGAGTTTGGATCAGGAACCAGTGTTCAGTATCCCCCCTCCTCCCACCCCCCAATCTTCGTCCCTCTCCCCCAACCCCTCGCAATCTAACCCTTTTCCTGCCTCCCCCCTCTTTTTACCTTCCCTGGCTGGCAGGCGCTGCTGGATGTGAGGAAGCTGATAGAGCGGGAGATGGAGCGGTTCAAAGTCTACAAGAACGATATCAGTGTTTAATGTTATGTTCCCCCTCCTCCCTGCACTCTCCCCCCTTTCTTTCCCCTTTCCCCGGCTTTTCCTGGCTGGCAGGCGTTGCTGGATGCGAGGAAGCTGATAGAACGGGAGATGGAGCGGTTCAAAGTGTGCGAGAAACAAATAAGTGTTTCAGTGTCCTCCCCCCCCTCTCCTCCCCGCACTCTTCCCCCCCCCCCTCCCTCCCTCCCCCCCTTCTCCTGCCCCATCCGCCGGCTTCCCCTGGCTGGCAGGCGTTGCTGGATGCGAGGAAGCTGATAGAGCGGGAGATGGAGCGGTTCAAAGTGTGCGAGAAAGAGACCAAAACGAAAGCCTTCAGTAAAGAGGGGCTCGGCCAACAGCCAAAGACGGTACACTGAAACACCTCTCTCTCTGTGCTGTGCAGTCCTGCACCCCTGTTCTTCTGTTGTTAGGCGTGCGGTTCTCTACTGGTTGCGCTCTGATTCTGTCTGGTGTTGTCCTGCAGGACCCGAGGGAAAAGGCCAAATCGGAGTCTCGTGATTGGTTGAATCAGATGGTAAGGCTGGCGTGATTTGTCCTCTGCCGTGCGTTGCTCTTCTATACGACTGTTATACTCAGCTGCTCCTTTCGACCATTCTATCATTCCCGCACGTGTTCCGGACTGTTCCGTTTTCTCACTCCCTCATCTCCAATCGCCTGTATCATCCTTCACCCCCCTTCCCTCCCTTCGTTCCACTCCCACCCTCCCTGTGCCCCTTGGTCCGCCGCCAGGTGAGCGAGCTGGAGTCGCAGATTGACGGGTTCGAGAGCGAAATGGAGGGGCTGCAAGTCAAGAGGGGCAAGCAGCGCCCGCCACGCCTGGTAAGCAATGGCCTTTGGGTCTGGTAGGTACTACTACTATTTCTGTTCCCTTTGAGTACTCAACCTACGTTCGTCTGATTGCACTTACCCAGCCTTCTCTTCCCCAACTTCTCCCCCCATTTCCACCCGCTCCCCCCTCCTCCTGTCTGTCTTCTGCGCGGCACAAGGCGCACATTATTCACCTCGAAATGATTCTCACCCGTCTGAGTGCACTTACCCAACTTCGCACTCCCCCACTCCCACCCACCCCTTCTCACCCCTACCCACCCCTTCCCACCACGGCAGATGCACCCGGGAGATGCCCTTGTTTCCTCTGAGTGCACCAATTCACATCTCCTCTACTCCACTCACCCACCTGCCGCAGATGCATCTGGAGGAGTCGATCACGCGGCACAAGGCGCACATCACACGCCTGGAGATGATTCTGCGGCTGATGGACAACGATGAGCTGAGCCCCGAGCAGGTCACAGACGTGAAGGACCTTGTGGAGGATTACGTTGAGAGGAACCAGGTGATTATGGGGCAGGGGGAGGGAGATGGAAGGAGGGATGGGAGAAATTGTTGTCGGAGGTCTAGGGTTATGATTGTGCGGAGGTGTAGGGTGAGGGAGGGAAATGATTCTGCGGCTGATGGACAACGGCGAGCTGAGCCCCGAGCAGGTCACAGACGTGAAGGACCTCGTGGAAGATTATGTCGAGAGGAACCAGGTGTGTATGGTGGAGGGAGGATGGAGACGGAGGGAAATAGAGGGAGGAGGGGGGGGATTGGTGTTGGTGGCTTAGGGTAAGGGAGAGAGATGATTCTGCGGCTGATGGACAATCATGATTTGAGACCCGAGCAGGTCACAGGCGTGAAAGACCTCGTAGAGGACTACGTTGAGTAGAACCAGGTGAGGAGCTGGTGAAAGAGCTGGTGGGGAATCGGATGAGGAAGGGGGTGGGGGGCTAGGAGGGATGGGCTCGTTTTGAATGATACCTGTCGTGCCCTACACCTGGTTCCCTCCTTTTTTTGGCGCTCAAAAAAAAAAAAAAAAACTTCTCATCCACCTTCCACCCTCCCGTCCCAACCTCCCCACCCCTCCTTCCCCTCCCTCCCCATTCGCCCTGCGTCCCTCCTCCCATGGCGAGCAGGACGACTTTGAGGAGTTCTGTGAGCCGGACGATCTGTATGAGTTGCTGCCTCTAGAGAAGATGGACTTGGGCACGTCCCTCCTCTCCATAGTCGCTTCCCGTCCAGTCACTCGAGTCCGTGCCCGTCGTGCCCCCTTCCCCTTCTCACATAACCAAGGCAATCTCCCCTCTCCACCCTCTCCCCCTCCACTCCCCCTCCAACCCCCCCTCCCGGCACTCCCCGCTCCCCACTTCCCTCCTGTCCTCCGCACCTCTCCGCCTCCCCACCATCCTCCTCCCCCCTGTCCTCTCACGACGAGGAGGACGACTTTGAGGAGATCTGTGAGCCGGACGATCTGTATGAGTCAGACGAAGATGGACGAAGATGGGCGCACTCAAGTCGCTCGAGTCGGTACCCATCGTGCTGCCACATACCACATCTCCCCACCCCATCTTTTCTCACATATTCCACTCACCTTCTCCCCCTCCTCTCCCCCCCCACCGCCCCTCCCCGTTCCCCACTTGCCCCCCTTCCTGCACACCTCCCCCCCCCCCCCTCCCGTCACCCACCGCACCCCTTCCTCTCGATGCCGGCAGGACGACTTTGAGGAGTTCTGTGAGCCGGACGATCTGTATGAGTCGCTGCCTCTGGAGAAGATGGACGCACTCGAGTCGCTGGAGTCCGTGCCCATCGTGCCGCAGGCCATTGTGGTCAAGGAGAAGGCTGCTGTCGCTGCTGCCTCGGGGCTTGCACTCCCCAAGTCCATCCTCACCGCCTCCTCCCTGCCGGTACTTGTTTGATGAATCTTACCGCACCTTTCTGCACCTTCCTACAACGCATTGCACTTTTCCCAAAGCCTTTTTCTCCCTGTCTCTCAAAACTGCCTCCCCTCTCCCCTCTCCTCCCCACCCCCCCATCCGCCTTCCCGTTCCTTTCTCCCTTTCTCCTCCTTCCCTGCCTGCTTGTCTCTCTCCCCGACAATCCACGAATTTACGGAGCAGCAAGAGCACTCGCGCATCCCTCACCCCCATATGTCTCTTCCGATCCGACTCTGCCGCTACAGATCATTCTTCCAATCATAACTCCCAGACCTCCTTCCCATATTTTTTTTGCTCATTTTCCAATCTCCACCCCCGTGCCCGCCCTTAACCCTGCCCCTTCCCCTTTCTTTTCTTCCCCATCCCCCTCCCCTGCGGGCATTTTCCTCTCCCCAACAATCCACAGAAATCGGGACCATCCGGAACACTCGCGCATCCCTCACCCCCCTCTGTCTCGTCAGACACATCTGACTCTGTCGCTACAGATGACTCCTCCTCCACTCATAGCTCCTCCCGCGCTGCTGCTGCTGCCGCCGCCGCCGCCGCTACAGCCGCCCCCCTCCCCGCCACCATCACCACCTCCTCTGCTGCCTCCTCCCGTGCTACAGCCGGCCGTGCTGCTGCTGCTGCTGCTACAGTCAGAGCCGTGACACCTGCTGCAGCAGCAGTGGTAACACCTGTAGCGGGAGCAGGAGTGGTAGCAGCAGCGCCTGCTACTGCAAGCACGGTTACGGTTACCAGCGGTGGGCGAGTAGGGGCGAAGGAAGGAGGTGTGGGGGGAGAGGAAGGGGCAGGAGGGTCAGGGCATGGTATGGCAAGTGTGGGGGGTAAAAGAGTGGGTCCGGGAATAGGGGAAGTCGCAGGAGGAGTGGCAGGGCGGCATAGCAGGTCTGGAGATCTTGGCTCTTCCAATGGGACGGCAGGAGCCATGGCTTCAGGCTCGGCAGGAGGTCCGGCAGCCAGTGCAGCTTCGGCTTCAGCAGCTGCAAAGTCAGGGAAGAAAGGGGCGAGTTTGGCGTCGATTGTTGGTGGCACTCCCGGCGTTGGTACTGCTGGTCCTGCCGCCTCTGCTGTTGCTGCTGGTGCTGCTGCTGCTGGAGCTGTCATTGCGGGCCCAGGACCTAGGTCCATCACTTCTCCTCCTCCTCCGTTTGCCGTTTCCGGGGCAGCCGCACCTGCCGGACCTGCAGGTTCGGCCGTGCCTAGCTACTCCCACGCTGCAGCTGGCGGGGTGCAGCAGCAAGCAGGCGAAGCAGCCGCAGCAGCAGCAGGGGCAGGGTTGTTGCCTGGAGTCGGGGTGGCTGCTAGTCAGTCTGTCCCAGGGAGTATCAACGGAGCTGTAGTTGGTGTTAATGGCACTAATGGACTGGCCACAAGACCTCCCTTGCTCTCCGTGGGCTCTTCTCCTGTCCCTCCCTCTACCCTTGCTTCTGGACCCACCCAGTCCAGTGCAGTAATGTCCACTGGCCTTGCTCCGGGCGGCCTCGTTCGTCCGTTTGCAGCCGCAGCAGGTGGGGCACCAGGTGCCTCGTCAGGTGCTGCTGATGCCGCCACCGCAGCAACGGCAACGCCAGGCGCGTCCATCCTTTCATCCGGCCTTCCCGGAGCAGCAGGCTCGGCGGCAGGCCTCGGAGTCGGCTCGGTGGGAGGCTTGGCGCCGCCAGGTTCGGCAGGCACAGGAATGATGATGCCAGGCGTTGGCAGCGTGGGAGGGGTGGGACAGGGAGGGGTGGGAGCAGGGCTGGGAGCAGCAGCAGCGAATGTGCTGAGTGCTCAGCAGAGGATGTTCAATGCGGTGGGGGCACAGTGGAGGCCGGGCCTTCCCAGTTCAGCTGCTTTCCAGCAGCTGCAGGGAGGGGTGGCTGCAGCTGATGGTTCCGGGGGTCTGTCTTCTCTACCTGCTGGGGTCCGTTTCCCTCCTGGGGTAAGTCGATTGGAACCATTGCTTGGCTTCCTGGCTTGGAATAATGAGCATTGATTGAGATAGGAGTACACTTTGCGGGTCTGACGACTTGAATTCAAAGCCTTCCCTCTCGCCCTTGTGCCTCCTTGCCCTTCCTTCCCCATTCCCCACTGGCGCCAGTTTCATTTGCTTCCCAGCTCCGC
The DNA here is from genome assembly GCA_947471745.1 of Closterium sp. Naga37s-1. Classification (NCBI taxonomy): domain Eukaryota; kingdom Viridiplantae; phylum Streptophyta; class Zygnematophyceae; order Desmidiales; family Closteriaceae; genus Closterium; species Closterium sp. Naga37s-1. Next base: position 707,964 of record CANJKZ010001036.1, read on the forward strand.
ACCTTCCCAGCAGCCCTCGTCTTTGCTCCTCTTCTCTACGTCTCTTCTTCTTTGCTCTTTTTTTTGTTTACCCTCCCATTGGCGGCTGGCGCCAGTTCTAGCTGCTTCCCACCCCGGCACCTTCCCACTAATCCTCCTCCTCGTTTCCCTCCCCATTTCCCATCCTGCAGTTCCAGCGCACGGAGACATCTCTGGACCAGAAGCAGAGGTACATCATCCGGTTTCAGCAGGTGCAGCAGCAGGGGGTCACTGCTTCCCACCCCTGCACCTTCCCAGTAACCTTCCTCTCCCCCTTCTCCATTCCCTGTCCTCCATTCTCCCTTATTTCCAGTTTCAACGCACTGAAATTGCGCCGGACCAGAAGCAGAGGTACATCACCCGGTTTCAACAGGTGCAGCAGCAGGGGGTCACCGCTGCTGTCATGGCTGCCGCTGCTGCTGCCGCCGCTGCTGGCGCCGGCTCGGCAGCAGGTTCGGGAGCGTCCCTTGCTGGTTCGACGTCGGCTGGGAACTTGTCGTCTCCGTTGCTGGCCATGCAGCAACATCCGGTGGTACGATCTTGCCCTGATTTGATGTTGTGCATGTTGTGTTGGTGTGCTGTGTGGTATGCTTTTGATGCATGCCTGAAAATGAGTCGGTTCTGCCCCCTGGCATGGTGCTGTGCTTTCTTTTTTTATGCTCAAGAATTTTCTGGTTCTGCTCCCTCGCATGTTTGTTGCTTGCTATGTGCCCTGGCCGTGATGTTGTGTGCTTAGAGTTTCTTTTCTGACATAGGATGCTGTATGGTACGGTGTGCTGCGAAGCACCGCATTGCACCGCATCCCACCAGATTATTCATCCATGGCATTGCACAGCACCACAGTATTCTCTGATGTGGAGGCCCCATGTGGCTGCAAGATGTGATGCTGTGTGACACAGGAATGGAACACTGCACCGTGACATGTGGCTTACTTCGGTGCGATGCGGTGCTTTGCGATTCAGAGCAGTGCAGTATGCAGTAGGGTGCAATGCCTGTGCCGTCGCTTTTAACCTTTCATCTCTGCGCCAATACATCCCTTTTCCGCCCTACCGTGCCCATACCCTCGCTAACGTCCAGCTGTCCCAGTCGCCTCTTCCTCCGCAGCAGCAGCAACAGCAACAACAAATGCAACTGCAGCAGCAGCAGCAGCAGCAAGTACTGGCAACTCAATCATCAGCAGGAGGAGCTGCAGGGGTGGGGGCAGAAGGACAGGCAAGGCAGGGTGGAGGGCAGGAAAAGAGTGAGGATCAGACGCAGGGGCAGGCACAACTGAGGCAGGTGGGCTTGGGGATGAATGGGCCTCAGTCACAGCAGCAACAGCAGCAGCAACTACAGCAGCAGCAACTACAGCAGCAGCAACTACAGCAGCAGCAACAACAGCAGCAGCAACTACAGCAGCAGCAACAACAGCAGCAGCAGCAGCAGCAGCAAGAGGCAAAGATTGGAGAGGCACAGCAGCAGCAGCAGCAGCAACTGGAGCAGGAGAAGCAACAGCAGCAGCAACAGCAACAGCAACAGCAGCAGCAGCAGCAGTTGCAGCAGCAGTTACAGCAACAGCAGGCAGCAGGCGTATCTGGGGAAGGCAGCATGGATCCCCAGCAACAGCAGCAGCTGCTTCTGCTACTCCAGCAACAGGAGCATCAGCGCTTGCAGCAACAACAACACCAACAGCAACAGCAGCAACAGCAGCAACAGCAGCAGCAGCAGCAGCAGCAGCAGCAGCAGCAAATGGGGCACATGGCAGGAGCAGGGGCAGTAGGCCCCTCTATGCTGCCCTCTGCCTCCCAATCCTCCTTCCCCCAACCATCCTCCTCTGCCCCACCAACCATCACCGCTTCTCTCCCTGCAAATGCCCTCTCGTCCGCCACAGCTGCTGCTACAGCCGCCGGAGCCGGTGCTTTTGCTGGTGCATCGCTCTCAGCACCAGGGGTCATCGGAAGAAAGCAAGGCGGTGCAGGGATGGGTGACGCAGGGCCGGTTAGCGACCCCATGTCTCTAGCCGCTGCTGCTGGTTCTGGAAGCGCAGCTGGAGCAGGAGGAGCAGCAGCAGGAGCGGGAGCAGTGGGAGCAGTGGGGGCAGTGGGAGCGGGAGGGGTGGGCCAAGGAGGAGGAGGAGGAGCAGCAGCAGCAGGGGCGCCGGTGGATCATGCACTGAATCTCGCCCTGCTGGATTCTTCCTTTGGAAACTTGCCACAGCCCAAGGACTCGGAACGACCGAGGGCCTACATTCCGGTGAGAGGATATGGGCGTATGAAAAGAGGGGTTGTATTCAGGTGAGAGGATACCGGTGAATGAAAAGAGTGGTTATATTCAGGTGAGAGGATACCAGTGAATGAAAAGTATATTCAGGTGAGAGGATACCGGTGAATGAAAAGTATATTCAGGTGAGAGGATACCATTGAATGAAAAGTATATTCAGGTGAGAGGATACCGGTGAATGAAAAGTATATTCAGGTGAGAGGATACCGGTGAATGAAAAGTATATTCAGGTGAGAGGATACCGGTGAATGAAAAGGAAATTCAGGTGAGAGGATACCGGTGAATGAAAAGTATATTCAGGTGAGAGGATACCGGTGAATGAAAAGTATATTCAGGTGAGAGGATGGGGCAAGGAGGAGACAGGGCAGCAGCAGCAGGGGCGCCGGTGGATCATGCACTGAATCTGGCCCTGCTGGATTCGTCCTTTGGAAACTTGCCACAACCCAAGGACTCGGAATGACCCAGAGCCTACATTCCGGTGAATTGGTGTGCTGGTATTGCATGTCAGACGAAGGAAGGGGCCTCTTAGATTGCATTGTTGGAGCTGCTATTGGCTCGCTGTATGCTCCTACCCACCGTCCCCCTCCGTCCCTCCATGCCCTCCGCTAGGGATGAGCAGGGGGCGAACTCGAACATGTTCGTGTTCGCCCCCTCACGAACATCGCCTTCTGCCGAACCGAACACTGTTCGGTTCGGCGAACGAATTGGGCGAAAATAAGTGTTCATCGTTCGCCCTAGGAGGCGAACAAATTGCTGCACAAGGCGAACACGAACACGTTCGTGGTGAACATGTGCGTGTTCGCCCAGGGGGGAATTCAATATAGTCACACAGGTCTGAAAGCGAATTTGAGGGTTCACGATGATAGCAAAGGATTTGCAGGGTGTATATGTGTTCATGCAACGCACCCACAACTACAACATCATGTTCTGTGTAGGGAAATGTGAATGTCAAACAAATTTCTACGCCAAGGCGCCACTGCTACTACCAACAACAGCACACCCTCTCCACCAGCTGCGCCGTCAGCCTCCACACCCTCCTCCTCCTCCTCCTCCTCCTCCTCCTCCTCCTCCTCCTCCTCCTCCTCCTCCTCCTCCTCCTCCTCCTCCTCCTCCTCCTCCCCCTCCTCCTCCTCCTCCTCCTCCTCCTCCTCCTCCTCCTCCTCCTCCTCCTCCTCCTCCTCCTCCTCCTCGTCCTCCTCCTCGTCCTCCTCCTCCTCCGCCCCCTCGCCCTCAATAGCGAACTCTGGTGGTGCGACGCCTCTCGGTCGGCGGCCCTCGCCTATCCTCTGGCTTGGGTGTGAACTGTACTATGATCTGAGAATCATGACAGCTCGCGTCCTCTGAGAGGCCAGCCGCTTCCAGGAAATGAGGTTGCGACCAAGAGAGAACACCCGCTCGCTCGAAGCGGACGTGGCAAGGATGACGATATAATCCCGGGCCATGTGCCTAAGCGTCTGCATGTTGGTGGCGGTGCGCTAGTACTCTAGCGCTGTCACGTCGCACCGCACCCTCTCGGACAAGTACTTGCTAACCTCGTCATCCTGAACCATCCCACCTCGCCCCCGCCTCCTGGCTCGCCGACAGACGCGCGACAAGTCGTCGTCGACTAGGGAGAAACTGCGCGTCATCGTCGTCATCCACCTCGTCTCCCTCCTCATCCTCCGCGACGAGGGCAAGTGGGGTCGGCCCTGATATTTTAAATATTAACGAGAAAGAATCCATTATGGCTTGCAGAATATTGGGGAGCAAGCTCTGCAGCCCGGGCCTGGTACTCGGCCACGCAGTCCCGTACCAGCTTGACCACCTCGCTGGACGCGGGACGCGGCCTCACCCTCCAGTCGGTCTCGGGATGCAGCTTCTCCCAGTGCGCGTCATCGAACCACGCCGCCTTCATGGATGGGTCCAAAAAGGTGGCGATCCAGTACTCGTTGCTGGTGATGTAGGCGTACTTCTTCAAGTGACCCAGCGCCGCCACGATCATTGGCTGCAGCGTAGCCGATGGCCCCTTGGCAAGGCGCGACTCCATAGCGTCGATCAGGCCGTTGCAGTACGGCACCACCATCGCCACTGTCGGGTACGCCGCCCCCTCAGCTGCCTTTGAGACTTTGGCGAATGGGCTGAGGAATGTCTTCACAGCCTGCAGAGTCTCCCAGTCTGCGTATGTTAGGCGCATGCTCTCCACCTTCTTGTCGGCCTTCGACAAGCCCTGTCGGGTAGAGGGTTTGGTTTGGGGGGAAGTAGGAGGGAAACTGGGGTTATGGAGGATTTTGGCATCCGGCAACATTCAAGCTTGACCAACAGTAATGTGTAAAAGTGCTAACACACCACACCCTGACATAACCACACAGTAAAACCCACACACAACACATGTCATACCTGTGTCTGGGCAAAGAAGACAGTGATGGGGTTCTGCAGAACACTCGCTCACTCGACCATGTCGTGGGTCGATCCCCAGCGCGTAGGAGTGTCCTGCACCAGCTTCAATGCCAGCTTCGGCTTGACGGGGTTGGCCTGCGTGTTCAAGGTCCGCTGTAGTCCCAAGAAAGACCCCGAGCGCTGCGGCGAGAAGCCAATCCACGACGCCATCTCTCTCAGTATCTTCAACAACTTCCGTATGGAATCCACAGACAGTGCTGCTTGCACTGCAAGGTTTATCACGTGTGCCAAGCACCTGCGCGCGGAACACAACATTAGTGGCAGAGAGAAAGGGAAGTGTGATGACACATGGTCAGAGCGAGCCACAAAGCCATACCCGACCCCACACACCCTACAACTCGAACCGCACCGGCCCACCCCCCCATACAACTACATATTGTCCATGCCGAAACGACACACCCACAAAGGCAAACACACACCCGCACTCCCATACACCCAACCCACACATACTCCCACACTTACTGGAAGTGCATGCGCGAGTTGAAGAAGCACTGACCACCACCCTCCTCCGACATCCGCCTGAAGGCGGCAATGTTGCTAGAGGCGTTGTCTGTCGTGAAACCAATACAACGCCCCTCCAACCCCCACTGCACAACCGTCTCCTCTACCACTTGCGCCATCTCTTTGGCCCCATGACGCCCGAGCATCTCGCGGAACTCAAGCACCGCTGTGCGGAGCTGGAAGTTCTCGTCTATCCAGTGACCCGTCACCACTAGTCATGCCTTGTTGTTGGGTGCCGTCCACATGTTGATGGTGAACGACACCTTGCACCCCAACTCCCCCTCCTTCGCCAGCATCTCCGCAATGGCGGACTGAAGAGCGGTTGCTGCAAAGACCACGGTGTCGCGGGATACCCGCGAGGGGATGAAGTTCTTCTGCGCGCAGTTGCGGTTTAGCATGATCAATAGCTCCCGAAACTGGAGGGGGTGGAGTCATTGAGAGAGAGGGTTTTCAACAACAAGGGGATGGATTGGATACGGATTGGCACACATGTACAATAAAAACTCCAAACAGTCCACCACAAACTGTCCAATCCCCTCATACAGCATGCATGTGACACTCACCGCCTCGGCCTCGACGATGCGGAAGGGGAGGTCGCATGTGACCTGCAGCTTGGCGATCGCCTGCCGTAGCTCCACCGTGGACAGCTTGGTCGTCATGAACCGCTCGATCCCGCCTGACCCCTGAGCTCCCCCTACCCCCTTCCCTTTCTTCTTTGCGAGGTTCGGCCAGCACTTGGCATGCGGCCACTTATCGACGTAGCCATCCGGCACACCTTGTAGCCCCCACGAGAAAATGTCTCGCTAGGCAACTGAATGCTTGGAGTGATGAAACGATGATATCACACGTGTACGTGAGCTGTGTGGAAGCTCTCGAAGTGACGCTCGCCGGGTGTTGTTGTGGATTGCTTCCACGAAATCCTGTCAGTGCAAATCTTGCACTGACGCCTCTCGTCTGACTCTTTAGGCCCGAACATCTGTACTTGCCACCCCGGTTTCTTATTACCCTTGCCAGTCCCCCTACTACTCTCGGACCCTCCGTCCTCGTCTAGGAACTCCGGAGCGATCACACCCTCGCCCAAGGGCTCCCCAGTGAATGTGCAGGGACACGCTCGCGGCCTCAACTTGTTCGCCCTCTTCCTCCGCTTCGGCCCCGCAATGGACGCAAGCTTTCTCCCCACCTTAACCCCCACGCTCCCTCCTCCTTCACCCACATGCTGTTAGGCCGCCTCTGTCGTCGCCCCTCCACCACCCTCTCCCACCTCTTCCTCCACCTCCTCTGACTCCAACCCATCCATCTCATGGTCTTCATCATCATCCCCCCCTTCCCCACCGCCATGCTTCTCGGGATCCCACCCGGCCTCACTGTCATCCCTGCTCCCCTCATCGTCCTCATCCTCCTCGCCCTCACCCTCCTCCTCCTCATCCTCCTCCTCACTGCCACTCTCCGGCTGCGTCTGCCCAAAAGGAGGGGGTCGAGGGCCATCGTAACAGAACGAGTGACGGGATGTCGGCGCCGCTACGGAAAGAACCCCCCCGACGAAACATGCGCCAGCTCCTGCTGGTCCATCACCTACTCGCCCCTGCATAGGTCGTGGTGGAGAACCTGGTGTACTGCCCTGAGCGCTGCCTGCACCTTGTTCTACAGATCCATGTTGGCCGGAAGCCATAACTCCGCCCTCGGCCCTAAAACCCTAAAACCCCAAAGTAACGGTCGCGTGCCACGGATAGCACGGTCCTAACTGAAATCCTAGTTACGTGTGGCACAGAGAAATGCCCGCCCCTACAACTATAGAATTGACCACTCCAAGCTTGATCCCTAAGCTACCAACCCTTAATGTTTAAGAAATTACCCTACACTATGGACTAGTTAGATGAAATGTCCGTGTAAAAGTTAAGGAACGGTGTGCGATGGCTCGTAAACCGCAAGGCTGTGGCGGTTGTGGGAGGGAGGGCTAAGCGCCCAAGTCGTTTTGAGTTTGAGCTCCAGAAATGAGCTCTAACTCAAAACGGCCGCGACCTAAATTTGGTCGTGGCCAATTTTGACGCAAACATTTTGGTGTTCGCCGGGCCCCCAAGTCGAACACGAACGTGTTCGTGTTCGACATCCCGTGGCCAAATGTCATTGACGAACGGCGAACGTGTTCGCCCCGAACGAATTATGCAAAAAAAAATCCTGTTCGGTTCGCCTCGAACAACAGGCGTTCGTGAATTTGCTCATCCCTACCCTCTGCCTCTCCCTCTGCCACTCTCTCCCCTTCAGCGGAACCCTGCCATCACACCTTCCAGCTACCCCCAGGCGCCAGCAGCAATGCTAGAGTTGCTATCGCCTCTTACATTCTCTCCCTGAAACTCCCCCCCACACCCTTCCTCTTCCCTTCAGAGGAACCACACCATCACGCATGCCAGCTATCCCCAGGCGCCAGCAGCAGTGCTGGAGCTGCTATTGACTCGCTTGCTCCCTCCTTCTCACTCAACCCACCCTTCCCACCCCTCCCGACACCCTTCCTCTCCCTTTCAGCGGAACCCTGCCATCACGCCTGCCAGCTACCCGCAGGCGCCAGCAGCAGTGTTGGAGCACCCAGGGCTGTGGGAGCGACTGGACATGGACGTGCTCTTCTTCGCCTTCTACCACCAGCAGGTATGTGAGTGTGCAAGTAACAGTGTGGTTACCAGTATTAGGCGCAAATGTCGAGAAGCGCCCAGGGCTGTGGGAGCGACTGGACATGGACGTGATCTTCTTCGCCTTCTACCACCAGCAGGTATGCGAGTGCGCGAGTAACCGTGCGGTACCGGTAAAAGGTTATGTACACCGGTTGGGCTGCTGGTTTGGTCTCTGCGTGGACGAATGGAACGGAATGGTAGTGACCGTTTCGGGGCTGGGGGATCTGCTGGTTACGGACATGCTCCTCTTCGCCTTCACCTATACCAGTGCCAGTTTTTCATACACCAGGTGGTTGAAGAAGTAGATGCTGAAGAAGCAGTCGTGGCGCTACCACAAGAAGTTCAACACGTGGTTCCTCCCTCAATGCCCCTCCACCCCACTCCCTCCACCCACCTTCCCAAATCCCCGCCCATGAGGAACATACCAGCAATATTTGGCCGCACGAGAGCTGAAGAAGCAGTCGTGGCACTACCACAAGAAGTACAACACGTGGTTCCCTCCCTCCCTGCCCCTCCACTCCACCTCCCTTCCCCAATTTCTGCTCACCAGGGCACGTATCAACAATACCTGGCCGCGCGTGAGCTAAAGAAGCAGTCGTGGCGGTACCACAAGAAGTACAACACGTGGTTCCAGCGGCACGAGGAGCCCAAGCTCACCACCGATGACTATGAGCAGGGCACCTACGTCTATTTTGACTTCCACATCGTGCATGACGACTACCAGACCGGATGGTGAGAGCACTCAATTGTTTGATGTGTGTGTGTTGGGAGAATGTAGTAGAGAGAGAGGGAGACAGCACTGTGAGCAGGGCACCTACGTGTACTTTGACTTCCACATCGTGCATGACGGCTACCAGACCGGATGGTGAGAGCACTCAATTGTTTGATGTGTGTGTGTTGGGAGAATGTAGTAGAGAGAGAGGGAGACAGCACTGTGAGCAGGGCACCTACGTGTACTTTGACTTCCACATCGTGCATGACGACTACCAGACCGGATGGTGAGAGCACTCAATTGTTTGATGTGTGTGTGTTGGGAGAATGTAGTAGAGAGAGAGGGAGACAGCACTGTGAGCAGGGCACCTACGTGTACTTTGACTTCCACATCGTGCATGACGTCTACCAGACCGGATGGTGAGAGCACTCAATTGTTTGATGTGTGTGTGTTGGGAGAATGTAGTAGAGAGAGAGGGAGACAGCACTGTGAGCAGGGCACCTACGTGTACTTTGACTTCCACATCGTGCATGACGTCTACCAGACCGGATGGTGAGAGCACTCAATTGTTTGATGTGTGTGTGTTGGGAGAATGTAGTAGAGAGAGAGGGAGACAGCACTGTGAGCAGGGCACCTACGTGTACTTTGACTTCCACATCGTGCATGACGTCTACCAGACCGGATGGTGAGAGCACTCAATTGTTTGATGTGTGTGTGTTGGGAGAATGTAGTAGAGAGAGAGGGAGACAGCACTGTGAGCAGGGCACCTATGTGTACTTTGACTTCCACATCGTGCATGACGACTACCAGACCGGATGGTGAGGGAGAGAGGTTGGGCATTGTGAGAGCATGCAGTTGGTGGTTGAGTGGGTGGTTGAGGAGGAGAGCACTATGAGCAGGGCACCTACGTGTGCTTTGACTTCCACAGTGTGCATGACGACTACCAGACTGGATGGTGAGAGGATGAAAATGATGTTATTGGGGCTGGTGTTGGGGTGATAGAGTTCCTCCCCCACTTCCCCTTCTCCTGTCTTTATCTCCCCCCTGGTAAGTAGACTCTGGTCCTGTTCAATTTTGGCATCTTTTCTAACGTGAATTGCAATCCCTGTGGGACGTTTGGCAGGTGTCAACGGATCAAGACGGAGTTCACATTTGAGTACAGCTACTTGGAGGATGAGCTGCCTGCTGCTTAACAAGACAAAAGCTGTAGAAGAAAAGTCCAAAGCACAGGCCTGCCAGGTGTCAATGGATCAAGACGGAGTTCACATTTGAGTGCAGCTGATTGAAAGATGAGCTGCCTGCTGGATGAAAAGCTATAGAAAAGTCAAAGCACAGGCCTGCCTAGGAGCACAATGGCTTTGCTGACCTAGTTGGCTGCTGCCATTCACTCTAGTTTGGAAGCATGCATGTTTTAGTCTGTGAGCGCTGCTTCTGTTTTTTTAGTTGCATTATTTATCCGTGGACAGCATGTGTTTTTGTGGGATTTTTTGGGCTTGGTTGACTTTCAACCATTGACAAGGATGATGTATTCCTTGAGATCCAAGTGTCACGGATTTAGGGTTGAACCCTGGAGTCACATCATTCTCCCCTCACCATTTTTCTAATGAGTGCCTGGTTGTCTTGGAAACTCTGTTTGTTTGATTCTATTATATATTTTACGAATTCCGACAATGTGTCGACTGTTACTGCAAGTAGAAGGATCTTTTCGCGCAGGAATACTCATCATTGGCCTGGTGGGTATGCTAGCATAGCTTTCCCGTCACGCCTTCTATTGGGCAGTCGACTCCATGAAACACGGAGACAATGCGAGGGATGAAAACCATCTGCTTGTATGTAACCAGGTGCATGTAAGTTGGCCCATGTGCCGCAATCATTATTTAAGCTCAATTGCGGTGCTGGGACAGCTCTTGTGAAACATTTTCAATTTCAAGGTGGCTGTGGCCCCAGTTTTTCTGCATAGAGTGGACTGAACATTTGTTATTGTGTTCTTCAGTCCCCTTCGGATGTTATTTCTCCCTTCGTACACACATGGATGGATGCCTCAACATCGTCATCGCTTCGTTTCGTTTACCCGTCACATGGAATCCTGGTGGATGCTGTTACGCTTTCGAGAGCCCCGGGGTCCTCGGAGGTTTCGCCGTGTTTTCTGCAGCGATGAATCTCAACCCCTATCAACAGCCGTCGATGTCTGTGCTCACGTGTAGAGTAGATTCTAACAGCAGTTTTTGTCATGAGGCGAGTGGCATGTTGAATGGATATGCACTGCGCAAAACGGGGGGGCTTTGGGGGGGCTGGTGGGGAGGAGGATTTGCAATGTGGGGGGTTTGGGGGGGGAGGCATGGCCATACGAGCGAATCACGATAAGGGCTCCAACTTTCTGGCGCTCGGAAGGCTGCGCCTCCCCACTAATTCGGAGTTGCCACGCCTGCACGCATGAAGCACTCGCCTTTCGGAACTCCGAATGGACAGCCGCAGCAACTCGTTTTGGTGCTTGCTCTGCCCAGCCGAAAAGATATCAATCGAGGTCAGAAGAAGATTGTGACTCAATTTAGCCACCAGTGTCCTTTTTTTCCCCTTTCCCTTTTCTTTGACTTTGTCTGGGCAGCAATGCCACGCACGAATATCTTCTTCCAGGTTGGAGGTTCGGGTAATGAGGGACACTTGCGCAGCCTAGCTTTTGCGGAGAAGCTCCGCGATCTGGTTCAAGGCGGAGCTCGCTCGCAGCGGAATGCTCCCGCAAACAGCCCACCAAGATCCCAAGGACGGCGGAGGAACAATGTTGTGCGGAGCAGATTTTCCCCAAAACCCCGACCATGTCGGCCTCGGAAGCAGGAACGAGCAGAATGTTCCGCCCAACCTAGAAAACATCTTCCAACAGTGAGGGTGGAGACAGGGAGAGAGGAAGAGAGGAGAGGGAAAGCGAGAACACTACCACACCTCTTCGTTTTCAGCAGCTCTGGTAACCTCGCTTGAGCTTCGTCAGTAAAGGAGCAGCCAAATTCCTGAAGTTGGTCGGTTTCTCCCAAGACGTGAGGTCATTCAGCCAATACGATTCACTAGACACCTTTCTGCTGACAACTACTGTGCTGAATAACTGCTTGTCCTGTCCTAGTTCATTTTACTCGGTTATCTTATTTGTTGGCGTCTGCTCGTATTCTGGAGAAGGGTTTTGGAGGATACTGCCTTACAACCGTCCTTTCTTGGGGTATTGTTGTTGTTGGTAGTCAGCTCCGGAGTATTTAGTCTTACGGGGTCGATTGTTAAGATTCAGTGAAGGCTGCTGCATCGTAGTTCAGTATCCCGCAGAAACGTTCTCGTTTAACATCCTTTTATTTTTGTCTGTTAATCCGTCAGCTATGGCCGACGCTATGCTCGCCAGAAGCATTTCAGCTCCGCATCTGACTCCAGTTCCCGCGGGATCTACGAATGGAAGAGAAGCGGATAAACTCCGAGATGCAGCTAGCCCATCGTTCCAATGCTCCATGGTTTCCCCTCGTGGAGGCCTGGCCAGTCATCAAGCCTCCCGTTTAACCTGGAAGCGTTGCAACGCTTCGTCGCCTCTAACATCATCTACCCCTTGGTTTTCCGAATTCTCGGCCACATCAGCAGCTCAGTTTTCACGGAGCTTGTTCATCGTTTCTGAGATGGACTCGTCTCAGAAGGAAGACTGCGAGTTTCGCCGTATCGTGTCAGTTCCTGAGCTCCGGACCCCGGATAACCACTCGCAGCAAAGTGCAACCCCAACAGAATCTGCGGACCGTCAGAAGGGCAGCAGCAGGGAAGGAAGAAGTTGGCTTTTCTCTTCGCAAGAAGCGGGCAACCCTAGTTCATATCCGTCTGACCATCCACCCATGCCGTTCCCACTATCCGACGCTTCGTTCTTCAAGCATCCTTCCTCGCCTCCATCAACCCCTCTACTTAGATCTCCACGCAAAGCTACATCCTCTTCATCACCTCCTTTTAAGACGCCGTCGCTGTTTCCCTTGGAGCCTTTAGCCGGCATGCCTTGCAACAGAAGAAATCAGAACGACTACGCCAGTCTGGAATTCTTCACCAACGGCGCTGACGAGATGCAGATGCGAGGTCTGTTCGCAGGATCTCACCCAGAGATCTACCAGCATCTACCGGACGAGCAAGGATCTCGACCGTCGCTTGATCTCGGCCTCTCCGATGTTGCTCGGAGCGAGCAGGTTGATTCGTCTGCTTCATTCAGCGTAGCCGGTGAAACGTTTCCTGTTGTTTGCCACGGGACGCCGAATCTTGGGAGGGAGCTGAAAAACGGAACTAGTCCTGCGTCAGGCACGTCTTCTGCAGACGTCGAGGCCATGGAAGCTCATTACGTCACCGCTCTGGCCAAGGATCCAGAAGATCCCCTCCTCCTTCGCAACTTCGCGCGATTTCTTTACGAGGTGAATATCTTGTTTTACCATGTTATTATTTGACTGTCCGTCTATTCTTTATAACCTTTCTGTGTCTACAATCTGCTTGGTGTTTCTGACACTGAAATTTCCTCGATATCTTGTCTTTTCAGGTCAAGGGAGAACACGAAGAAGCTGAGAAACTCTTCGAGCGCGCTATAACCGAAGCTCCTTATGACGGGGAACTTCTGGTTCAGTACGCGAAGCTCCTGTGGGAAGGCATGGGCGATGCGAATAAGGCCTCCATTTTCTTCGAGCGAGCAGTCAGCGCTGCACCCCAGGATTGGTAAGCACCCACTGAATCGTTCGTTTGCAACATTCTACATTGGCTGATGGTTCTGGGAGTCGTGAATTGCAATATGTTGGGAGTTCTACATCTGTTGTGCCATTTCTCGCGCTCACTCTCGCTTTGTTTCGTCGTTGCAGTTATGTCCTGGCCGCGTATGCATCCTTCCTCTGGAATTTCGATTCCTTGCCTGATGAGAACACCAGCGTTATGGCTCCTGCTCCTCCATTCCTCCCTGCCACGTCTGCTGGTTGCGGATAACCACTACATTGGATCCACCAATTATTTCAGCTTCGACATTATTGGGGTTTTCAGAAGCAGCTAATGTCGCAGCTTCTTCCACGTCATATTGCAATGCAAGCCTGGCAGCTGTCAGCTCCTGAACTGTTCACTGAATGAAGTGCAATGTTGCTGTAAGGACGTCACATGTTCCTGAAGAAGGCATCAACCAGTTGCTGCGTGGTTGACTTCAGCCTCAGGCTTTGGTGGGCATGCTGCCAACCGAGCCTTGGCTTTCTACTATACATGGGCCCCCTCCACTTAGAGTTTGTAACAGGTGTGTGTGTGACTTGTCTTGGCTGAATCGGTGTTTCATTTACCTGTTGCACCTGTTCTGCTGTCTTACCGCATCTTGTGTGGGTGTGGGGCCCCTAGTTAGACATTGTTGGACTACTAGTACTACTACATCAGTGAACTGTTGAACAAAACCAACACATAGAAACAAAACAAAAGCGGAAGTGAAAAGCTTGTGCTATTGGTAGGTAAGTAAAACTTTGCAATCAGCTCGGGATACTATAGATGTGTGTCTGTTAGCATGCATGCCCGCAAAATGCTGAATGAGCATGGTCAAGGTGCACTGTCATGATTTTATAGAATGCTCTATAATGTATTTTCCAGCCTTAGTGACTCAGTGTCTCTGAAGATTGTTAGTATCTGTGTCCTGAATGAGAAGTGTAGAGGCAGCACCTGTAACAGCAGTAGCACCACCACCTGCCAGCAAGGCCTCCCACTGACAAAAGCCGACCACCTGCTCATTTGGGAGCAGATGAAAGTCCACACACCCGGCCAAGCCACTCGACTAATATCCTTCTCAGGATGCTGTAGTGATTCCCTCCATAGCAGACACACCAGCGTTCACAGCAACAGCCGCCACACCCCCAGCAGCAACACCGGTAGCTGCTGCCACTGCACTGCTTTGCCCAGAAACCTCCATAGCACCGCCATTCAGCCCTCCCGTTGCTGCTCCAGCCTTCACTGGACTCATCTTCTTGTCACTCTCATTCTCTCCTCCACCACTATCACCACCACCCGCACCGGCTGCCAGGCCCACCCCCCCTGCTGCAACCCCGCCTGCAGCACACTCCCCCCCACACTCTTCCACCTCTTCCATTTTCACACATGGCGATCCTAGTCCCCCCGTTCCGCCTCCTCCCGCTGCCGCCCTTGATGCAAAAGCAGGTGAGTTGGAGGCACTACCTGGTACTAACTCTACTGGTGCTCCTGCTCCTGCTGCTCCTGCTGGTGCTGGTGCTGGTGCGCCTCCTGCCACAACCACTGCGCCTGCCGCTGTGGCCACAGGTGACCCAGTTTGAACTCCACCAACACCCCTAGAAGGCGAATCAACAGCTCCAGGCAAAGCAACCGCTCCCACGCCTCCAGCGCCCACACCGCTGGACCCAGCAGCAGCTGCAGGACTCGTGGCAGGAGCAGCCTGATTGGTAAGAGTAGCTGCAGCAACTGGGGTGGGATTGGTAAGAGTAGCTGCAGCAACTGGGGTGGGATTGGTAAGAGTAGCTGCAGCAGCGGCAGCAGCGGCAGGAGAAACAGGTGCTGCCACAGCTGCAGGGGCCAGAGCAGGAGAGGAACCAGGAGCTGTTATTGCTGCTACTCCTCCTCCTCCTCCTCCTCCTCCTCCTCCTCCTCCTCCTGTTGCTGATGCTACTCCTCCTGCTGCAGCTGTTGGTCCCGTCATCTGTATAGAGCCAACCTTCACATCCATGTCGCCTTCCCCACCATCTCCCCCACCTCCCCCTCCTCCTCCCCACTCTCCTCCTCCTCCTCCCCCGGCCCCTCCTCCTCCCCCTCCTTTCCCCCCTCCTCCTCCCCCTCCTCCGCCCCCTCCTCCTCCTCCTCCCTCCCCTGCATCACCCCCCTCACCACCTCTCTCCTCCCCCCCACCTTCCCCTTTCCCCTTGGACATCATATTGGCTAGTCCGAGAGGCATGAGGCACAGCCCCTTGCTCTGCAGGTACTGCATAGCTGCTCCCATGTCCTGCTCCATTAGCAATGCCACCTGCAAGCACGACAGAGACAGGTAAACAGCCGTTTAAAAGGAAAGCACCGGGTAAAGAGCCCCTTGCTCTGCAGGTACTGCATAGCTGCTCCCATGTCCTGCTCCATTAGCAATGCCACCTGCAAGCACGACAGAGACAGGTAAACAGCCGTTTAAAAGGAAAGCACCGGGTAAAGAGCCCCTTGCTCTGCAGGTACTGCATAGCTGCCCTCATATCCTGCTCCATCAGTCATGCCATCAGCAATACAGCAAGTTACAAGCAGGAGTGCGCACAGGTATGAGGGCAACCCACCAGTTGTTCAGGGAAACCCACGTTTAGGGTAGCTTACCTGTCGTTGGAAGTAGCTTACCTGTCGTTGAAGGTAGCTTACCTGTCGTTGAAGGTAGCTTACCTGTCGTTCTGGGAAACCCACCTCGTGTTCAGTGCAAATCAATCATCGTTTGAAGTAACTCACCTATCCTTTCGGCCAGCCCACCTGTCGTTCCATAAGAGTAAGCTCCTGCTGTGAGAAGGATGAGAGACCATCGTCGATTTCCTGCAGCAACGAACATGGGGCAGCAGCAGCAAAAGGAAGAATCACAAGCAGGAGCAAAGGAGAATTAGATGAAGACGAAAACAAGGGAGCAGCAGGAGAACAGGGGGAGAAGGAGCAAGCATGGGAGCAGAAGGATGGGGAAAGCAGAACCCACGGAAGGGGCAGAGGAGTGGGACACTGAGACTAGTGGTTTATGCACCTCCCCGTACCTCCCCACACCTCCCCACACCCCACACCTCCCCATACGTCTACTTCCACACACCTCCCCACACCTCCCAACACCTCCCAACACCTCTGCATACCTCAGGGTTTAGATCTGCTAGCAGAGTGACCACGCCATCAGCTGCAGGGCCTGCCAGGCGGTTCAAATTGAGCACCTATAGAGCCCCCACACACCTTCCCACACATCTCCACACCTCTGCATACCTCGGGGTTCAAATCAGCAAGCAGGGTGACCACGGCATCAGCTGCAGGGCCTGCCAGGCGGTTCAAATTGAGCACCTAGGGTGGGGGGAAGGCGGGAGAACGGAGGGGTGTGGGAGGGCGATAGGAGACGGGACGGCCAGGCAGGTAATATTGAGCACATGAGGCATTGGGTGGGGGGGGGGAGGGTGCGGGATGTGGGAGGACGAGAGGAAATGGGATGGACAGGTGGTTTAGATCGAGCACCGGCGGAAGGGGGACGAGAGGAGGGGTAAAGGAGAGCAAGAGGGTGGGTATAGGAGAGCAGAAGGAGGGATCTTGGAAGGCGAGAGGAAACGAAATGGACAGGTGGTTGAGATTGAGCACATGTGCCATGGGGGGGGGGGGTGGGGGGGGGTAAAGGAGAGCAGCAGGAGGGTGTGGGAAGGCGAGAGGAGGGAGGTTGGAAGGCAAGAGACGCACCCACCTTCCCGGCAACAATCCAATCCAACTCACCTTGACCTGCAGCTGCAGGAACCTGACATAGCCGATTGTGTCATCCAGCATTGATGCCTTGTCCACGCGATTCAAGGAGTGAGATAGAAGAGCGAGGGAGATTGACGAGGGAGAGGAAGAGAGCGAGGAACACCCACAGGACAGAAAGAGAGAGAGGAGTGAGGGGGAGGGAAAGACCCACCTTCACCTGCAGCTGCAGGAACTTGACATAGTCGATTATGTCATCCAGCATTGATGCCTTGTCCACACGATTCGAGTTGGGCACCAGGTCCTGCAGCGCCCTCATGCGCTCCGCTATGCGCTCTCGGCGCAACTGGCAGATGGGGGGAGGGGGCCGGGTGGGCGGGGGAAGGGGATGGACGAAGGTGCGTAAATGAGAAGTCACTCGAGTTGGGCACCAGGTCCTGCAGCGCGCCCTCATGCGCTCTGCTATGCGCTCCCAGAGCGGCTGCACGGGGGAAGGGGGAAAGGAGGGGACGTTTAGGGAGGAGGGTGGATAGATGGGAGACGGTCGAGTTGGCCACCAGGTCGTGCAGCGCCCTCATCCTCTCGGCTATGCGCTCTGGGCGCAGCTACTATGGGGGAAGGAGAGGGGAGTGGGTACAAAAGAGAGGAGGGGCTTTCGGGGGGTGAGGGGGAGGGGAGCGGAAGGTAGGGAGGAGACACTGGGGTTTAGCACTAGGTCATGCAGGGCGTGCATGCGCACTGCTATGCGCTCTCAACGCAGCAGGCACATGGGAGAAAGGCAGGCAACCAGAACAGCATGAAGAGCGTGCGGTGTGGGTGGGTGGGGAGGGGTGGGGAGGGGCGGGTAGGGGTTTGTTTGACGAGACAACGAGCTAGTTTGGGCACCAGTCCTAGAGGATGTGTATGCCCACTGCTAAGGGCTCTCGTCACAGCAGGCAGATGGGAGAGAACAGAGGGTGAGAAGAGGTGTAGAAACGAAGCAGATGCTGAGAATCGCACATCTCCCAGATTCCCTTCCCCCTCCTAACCTCCCCATCTTTCCCTCCCGCCCTCTTTTCCCTCTCCCGCTTCCGTCCGTCCCTCACTCACTCTTTCCGCAATACTGTGGGGGTCCGTCGCTTGCCCTCGTCTCGCCCTCGCCCTCGGTTTCCCCCCTCCTCCTCCTCCTCCGCCTCCGCCTCCCCCTCCGCCTGAACTCCCGCCCGCTCCCCCGCTCCCCTGCGCGCCTCCCCCCACTCCCCCCGCGCCAGCACTCGACTGGGACGGCATGAGAGAGGGAGGGGCGGCGCCGGCGGCCGGATTTGTCTGCATCTGAGTGTGCGGCTGGGGGAGAGAGCTGGACGGCTGTGACATCCCTTGGTGGAAAGAGGAGGAGGATTGAAGCGGGGGTTGCTGCTGCTGCTGATGCTGCTGCTGGTGCTGGGGATGAGGGGAAGGAGCATGATGGGACAAGGGGGGCGGTTGCTGCGGCTGCAGGGGACCCGCACGTTGTGGTGGCACGGAGTTGGGGTGCTGCTGGGCTTGCATGGGCGGCGGATTTGGTACGAGTCCGTTGAAGGATGGGGCTGGCGGGGTGTCCTGCGCCTGGCAATGGGAAAAGGCGGGGAAGAGAGGGGATTAGCAAACACGGACGGGAAGAGCAGAGGGGAACGTGGGGGGAAGTGGGGGAAGGGGAAGGGAAAGCGGGACGAGAGAATGGGGAGAGAGTGGTGGGGTAAGTGGAGAGGTGAATTTAATACGCGTCCGCTAAACGCTGGGAAGGGAGAAGCGGAGAGGAGAGAAGGGGAGGGGGAAGCAGTAAGTGCGGGAATGGGAGGCGGCAGAGGCAGCAGGGGGGAAGGGGGAGGGGGACGAGGTATTGATGGGAATGGTAGGAGAGGCATAGCGGGAGAAAGGTGGAGACGTCTGAATACTCGTTTTGAGAAGTCTCAATACTGGTTAAAAGGTGGAGAGGACTAACTTATATGTGGCTGCTGGCGGAACTGAGGCACCTTCAGACCCATCCCGCACCCCACTCCTCTTCCCCCAGCCAAGTTGTGAAGCGCCTTAAAACTGGTCAAAAGGTGGAGTGGAATAACTCACATGTGGCTGCTGTCGGAACTGAGGCACCTTCAGACCCATTCCGGGCCCCACTCCCGCTCCCCCGCCCGCCGGCCCCACTCCCACTTGCGGACCAAGCATCTGCCCCCCTTGTCCGGGGGGCCCTCCCCCGGGTCCCCCAGGCGCAGGCCCCCCCGGACCCGGGGGAGCCACTCCTTGCGCGCCCGGCGCCCCCGCAGGAGCGCCAGGTCCGCCAGGCCCTCCCGGGCCTCCGCCAAGGCCCCCCGCGGGAGCTCCGCCGGGAGGGCCTACGCCAGGGGGACCTCCGCCGCCTGCGCCCGTGAGACCGAATCCCGCCGCGACGCTCGTTAGCAGCGAGCCCTGCGCTGCGCGCTGCTGCAGGAGGCGCAGCAACGTGGCGTCGTCTAATTGGCCCGCCAGCAGCGCCACCTGCGCCTGCACGTCCGCGGGCTGCTGCTGCTGCGCGGATCCAGGCGCGCCGGGGGCTCCCCCTGCGCCAGGAGCTGCGCCGGGGGGAACGGGGGAGACTCCCATCAGGGGGGTGGGGCCGAGGAGGCCCGCCGTTGCGAGAATGCGCTGGCCGGGCGTTGCGCCCTGCGTGTGGGGGAGGGCCGGGGGAGTGGGGGAGAGGGGGAGAGGGGGGGGAGGAGACAAGAGAAAGCAAGTTAAAGGAAACGCGAGGTGAGCGGAAGGGTATGGCGGGATCGACTTCAGGGGGGTGGGTCCGCGCAGGCCCGCGGTTGCTAAAATGGGCTGGCGGGGCGTTGCGCCCTGAGTGTGGGCAGGGAACGGAATTGGGGTAGAGGGGGGAGAGAGGGGAGCGAAAGGAAGGTGCCGGAAATGTTTGTGTGGTGAGCAGAGGGGAATGGCAGAATTCACATTAGGGAATCCGTATCTTGTATGAATCCACATCAGAACAAACCGATTTCTGGACACCCGTTTATGGCACATACTGAGGCAATCCCTGGCGGCTAAAGTGCCAAGCTGCCTTCCGCAATCGATACAAACGTGGAAGTGGATTGAGTTCCACGGATTGTCCAGTGTATAAAAATCAACAAAATAACGAACAAATAAGACTTGCCTGGTAAGAACCAAAGTTTTCCGACATTCCTTGACCAGAGGAAGCATTTCCGCTATTCCAGTTCTGCTGTTGCGGTTGCTGCTGCTGCTGCTGCTGGAACTGCTGTTGCTGCTGCTGCTGTTGCATGTACGGCTGTTGCTGCTGCGGCTGTTGTTGCTGGGGTTGCTGCTGATACGCCATCTGTTGTTGCTGCGGCTGCTGCTGCTGCTGGTATTGCTGAGATTGTTGCTGCTGCTGAGGAGGCTGGTATTGCTGCTGACCTGAGTGTTGGTTGTAACCGTCCATTGTTACTTGACAATTAAGCCACTTTCGATTGACTAGAAAAGTAGATAATAAGAATACGCAGTCTGAGTTCACGACAATAGTACCCTTCTAACCGCTTTCCGTTCCCAAATCGGGAACGCTTTTAACCTAAACGCGAGAGCCAAGACCAAGCGTGCGAGCATACGCGAATGCTCGAGCATACAGACACGGGAAATATCTTACTACTAATTGATTTGACAAAATTCTGAAAACAGAGCTCCTGCAACTTGTTCATTCAACAGAATCCTAAATATAAGCGAGAGTTTTGAGAGACTTCACGAGGTGTAGAGCCATCCCGCAGAAGGGACTCTAAGTACTTCTTAAAAGGCACTTCTTATCCAATGAAGTCATTCCTACAACTGAACGCTGGCAGCTGGTTAGGGTTGATGCGGTGGCGATAAGGGAGCGCCAGAGGGAGGAGGTGGATGATGGATAGGTGAGGTCAGTAGATAATGGCGGGAGAGCTGGAGAGGTGAGGAATCTGAGAGGCACAATGACTATGAGAGGTAATTTGGAGGTACTGAAATTGGAGGAGGTGGGGAAAACGGACCAGACGGACTTTGGAGAATCCCGATGGGGTTCATTAAAGTTCTGTCACGGTTGAACACGGTAGTGGTGGATCATCGCTTTGGAGCGCATCACATCGAACACAACCGTGCTGCATCAATTTGGGAAAAGAACACACCGTAGCAGCCAAAACAGAAATGTCAGGAGAAACTCTTATGGGTTACTGTAGTCATGGTATGCGTCGCGAGGTTCTGGTTCTGGGTCTAACGGTTGGCTCGGTGGCGCTGACGCTGAAATCAGCTCATCACAGACGGTCACGACTTTACAACCTGCCCAAGAGCAACATGGGCCTAACTAGGTTTGTTGGACGGAACGTGTAGCTAATTCACACGGTTGTGATTGGTTGGAAGATGGAAATGACACTGAAAGGATAACCGACATGCGTTGTTGTGGTTGAGGTTAGCCAGTCTGTAAACGGCGACCGTCAGCTAGTGAATGAGGTGTCCTTGTCGTTTTTCATAGCCGGATTCGCTACCCCCACCCCATGCGAATTTTGGAAAGCAGTCCGCTTGTCCACCAGGCGGGGACTGCCATTCTCATTTCAAGGGAGAAGAAAAGGAGGCAGTTTCCGTTTCGTTTCTTCCCGCCATTTCCCAGCGCCTCGACCACCACAGAACACGTGTCAGACGCGAGCACAAAACCCAACAGTTCAGTACAGAGCTTGAAAGCTACACCATATATACCCTGCATACATCAAGTTATCCTGCTTTTAAAATTAGTAACCCCACAAGCTGAACAGATGCGTCTATCGATTATTTATGCTGATTAAACATATTTTATTTTTTGTCATGATTTTTCACACTATTAAAATCTGGAAAGCATAAGTATCAAAAGATAAAGATATTTTGTTGATTTTTATACAGTGAATACCGTCCATGCAGCCTAGGCAGTTGAGCATGTTTCATACCGAACAGAGTTTCCTGGGCCTCGATAACAGTTTCTACTACCTGACCTGACCTGACCAATTTCGCAACCTACTTTTCGCCCTAGTCCCTAATGTTTCTCTCTCGAACCGCGGAGATTTGACATAATTGCTTGTTCCATGATTGCTTGTTTGCCTCTTGCCACGACTGTGTGTTTCGCCATAATGTTAGCCGACTTAATTTAGTCAATGCGATCGCGTAATCGCGATCTCAACGATCCGCCGTGTCGGCACTCACCATGGCGGGCTCTCGCTCCTCCCAGCGATCCACCGTCTCCTCCCGCTCCACCACCCCCCACGCCGCATCTTCCGGCACAAACTCCGGCGCCAATTTCGGCGGATCCTCCGCTCCCGCGTCCCCTTCCTTCCTCTCCCGCGCGTTTCCCGCGTTGGCAGCTTCGGTTCTCGCGCTAACGGCTGTCGTCTTTGCGTTCACCTACTCGAGGCCGTCGCTTGGGCGATGCGACTTACTCCAGCTGCAGCTGCTGGGACGAAAGGTAAGGTCTCGTTGAAGATGAATAAAGGTCGAACTTACTGGATGACTTTTGCGAAAGGTCTCAGCTGTTGCATGTTCCAAGCCAGGTGACGACTGAGTTTGACGACTGAATCGACATGTGACTTAGCATTTGAGTCGACATTTGAATCAACCTAAAAAATGAGCTTTGGTACTCCTTCCTGCTGTATGATCTCAGCCAGGCAGAGAAAAGCACTGAAATTTGTCCCTCTACTTTGTGCATGTTTTTTTTTTTCTTTGCTGTATTTGCTTTCTATTCTACGTTGCAGCAGGGAGACGACCTGGGGAAGCACCTGAAAGTGCTGGAGAAGCAGGTAGGCTGAACAAGTGCGTGGACTGGATGAGTGGCTGGGGTGGGTGGGGTGGGTTGGGGTGGGATGGGCTGGGCTGGGGTAGGTGGGGTGAGTGGGTGGGTGAGAGGTTTGGACCTGCGTGACGTGGGTGGGTGAGGTAATGCGCTGCTCGTGTGTCCTGCTCCTGCCGCTGCCTCCCTCCTTTCCCCTTTGCTCCTCATTCTGCCCCTCGTTCTGCCCCTCCTTATGCCCGCCTTTTTACCCCTCGCCCCGCGTTTTGCTTCTGCCCCCCCCTCTGCCTCTGCCATTGAATCTTCTTCCTCCTCCTTCCCCTCCTCCCCTCCCACTGCCTCTGTCTCTCCTCTCCCCCCTCTTTCCCTATCCCACTCTCATCCCTCTCCCTCTCCCCTTCCTTCCCCCACTCGCTTCCCTCTCCCCCTCCTCTCCCCCTCCCCACCCCATCCCTCCAGATGAATTACAACAAGAAACTCGTGGGAGCACTACAGGCATCTCTCGCCAAGTTGACTGTGAGTGTGTGTGTGGAGTGAGTGAATCAGTGAGCTGATGTGAGAGCAGCTACAGGAACCAGTGAATGGTCACCGGTGCCTCTCATGATCTCATCTCGTTTGTGTGTGTCATGTCAAGTCAACCAATTGCTTTCCTCTTCACCATTCCCATTATGCTATTTGTGCCCTTACCCCATTACCCCCCCTCCCCCCACCCCATTCCCGCCTCCCTCCTTTACCCTCCATTGCATCTATTGTATCTCCTATCCTTTCCCGCATTACATCCCTCTCCCTTCCCGTGCTCCTCCTCCCCTCCACTTCTCCCTTTCCTCTCCTTCTCCCTCTTTTCCTCCCCCTTTTCTTGGTTCGATTTCCCTCGTTCTTCTTGGATTCTCTCTCCCATGTGTAGGCTGCTGACTCAGCAGCGGCGGCCGAGGCGGACACATCAGCTCCTGCTGACGTGGCAATCCCTGGGAACGCCAGCACACGCCAGCTGGTCGAGTTGGCAGCGCGACAGGTGGCGGATGAAGTCCGGGCATCAATGGAGGAAACGGTGAGTTTCTTTTCTCAACAGATACAGATCAGTACATGAGGTTTACTGTTGGATTGGAGTGTTTACTGTTCACGCTTCATAGTGCCACCGCGAGTTTGCTCTTGAATGCCCAAACTTGATATCTTTACGAGTCGACTCAAAAGCAGATTGCTCTTGAATGCCCAAACCAAACTTGATATCTTTACGACTGTGTGGCGGATGAACTCCGGGCATCAATAGAGGAGACTGTGAGTTGCTTATTTCACGGATTTAGATTTGAGGTTTACTGTTCTGGCTTCAAAGTGCCACCTTAAGCTTGTTCTGCCTGACCTGCGTGCCTGCCTGCCTGCCTGCGTGCCTGCCTGCCTGCCTGCCTGCCTGCCTGCCTGCATGCCTGCCTGTCTGTTTGTCTTTCTGCCTGCCCCACATGCCGGGCTTCACCCCCCTCAACCCCACAGGACCTTGCACGTTTGCGGGACGTCATAGGAGCTACAGTGCGCAGAACAGGCAAATGGACAGCCGCCCTTGCCGCCCGCTCCTGCCCCCAATGCCCCGACTGCTCCCTCACTCCGCCGTCCACAATCGGCCCTGTCTGCACTGCGCCGGGCTTCGTCAACTGCAGCTGCCCGAGCGGGCAGTCGGGCAGGCGAAAGTTTCCGAAGCGGACCGAGAAGCCGCTGTGCACGGACGGCGCGTCGCCAGGCAGGTGGAAAAGCTACAGCCAATGGGAGGCTGACAACTGTCAGTACAGAGAAATATCAACGGACAGCCTTAGGGAATGCCTCAAGGGGAAATGGATACACTTTTTCGGGGATTCTCTCTCGCGGTTACTGGCGAATGAATTTGCAAGGCAGTGTGGGATGCAGCGCAGGTCGTGGGATGGGGACAAAGCTAGGAGCACGTTACTGGATACCAGGGCTGATCAGCAGGTGGCAGAGGGGGGAAAGGGGGGCGGTGGGGGGAGGAGGAGGAGACTGGCAGGTGGTGTGATGCTGGAGGGAAGAGGAGGAAGAGAAGGCGGAGGGGGAGGAGAGACGGTTGGTGCTGGTCGGTTGAATGGAGGGGAAAGTGGAGGGGGGAGAGCAGCAGATGGGGACTGGGATAGAATGGAGGGAGGGGAGATGGAGGAGTGGGAAGTCCCTCAGGAGTTGGGAAGTGGAGAAGAGAGTGTGGGTGAGGGTGTCGGTGAGAGTGTGGGTGAGGGTGTCGGTGAGAGTGTGGGTGAGGACGAGAGGAGGGCGGGCGGCAGGCGGCGGCTGCTTATGTCGCGAGACGAGTGGCCGCGTGTGACTTATCTGTTCCGAGGGAAGATGGCACACCAGCGGCACCCAGAGGTGGGTGCAGGGTGGAGCAGTGCGTTTGATGCATGTATACTTCTCACCCCTCTGCACCCCTCTTCACCCCTCTTCACCCCTCTCCACCCCTCTCTACCCCACTCCACCCCTCTCTATCCCTCGGCCACTCTCCTCCCCTCTCCCCCCCTCTCCTCCCCTCTCCACCCCTCTCCACCCCTCCCCACCCCTTCAGGAGAATGCCACAGAGGAGCGCGATCTGAACAACAAGTTCCTCGAGTCGTTCAAGCAGCCAGGGGGGCAGCAGCCGGATTTCCTCATTATGAGCATTGGGGCGCACGAGGTGATGCATGGGGGAATGTGGAAAGAGTCATGTTGAGCATTGGGTGCTGGGTGGAGTGGGAGCACATAGGATGAGGCATTAGGTGGTGTTTTGAGTCGACTCAAAACACAACTCATTACACGGGCGTGGGGGAATTTGGAAAGAGGCATGTTGAGCATTGGTTGTTGTATGGAGTGGGAGAATAGAGGATGAGGCACTGGGTGGAATCGCCGCCCCCCTCCCGATTTGGATGTAGCCACCTTCACGAGAGAGACGGAGGAGCTGCTACAGCTGCCACAGCTGCCACAGCTGCCACAGCTGCCACAGCTGCCACAGCTGCTACAGATGCCACAGCTGCTGCAGCTGCCACAGCTGCTACAGCTGCCACAGCTGCTGCAGCTGCCACAGCTGCTACAGCTGCCACAGCTGCTACAGGTATTTTTTATCACCCTCCTGCTCCCTTCCTCCTCCTTCACCGCAGGTGATTGGGTGGAATCGCCTCCCGCCTCCCGACCTGGATGTAGCACGTTCAAGAAGGACACGGAGGAGCTGCCACAGCTGGTCAGAGGGGGGCTACAGCTGTCTCTGCTACAGCTAATCTTCTTGTTGCCCCTGCCCCTGCACCCTTCTCCTCCCTGACCACAGGTGATTGGGTGGAATCGCCGCCCGCCTCCCGACCTGGATGTAGCCACGTTCAAGAAGGACACGGAGGAGCTGCTACAGCTGCTGAGAGCGAGTTACAACCGGGAAAAAGGCATGCTGCTGTGGTGGAAGGCGCACTATATCTGGCCCGGTGAGTGATTGTTAGTTTGTGCTGGCAGGCACTCTTGTTGCAAGTGTTGTCCAAAGATATTTTGTTGTTCTGCCTTTTCTGTGTGTGTGTGTGTGTGTGTGTGTGTGTGTGTGTGTGTGTGTGTGTGTGTGTGTGTGTGTGTGTGTGTGTGTGTGTGTGTGTGTGTGTGTGTGTGTGTTTTGTTTTTTTGCTGCATTACGTTGTTGATGTTACTGAATGTTCGCCCTTGTCATTACGGCCCGTTACTGACCTCTCATCCTCTACCCAACCCTGCTTCCTCTTCTCCTCACGTCCCACTATTAACAGGCAAGGTTACTGGACAAGAATATTTCACAGTGCGGCAATACCATGAAATATATCAAGATTATTCCTACAAACGATTTCAGGAGGAAGGCTACACTACGGCAGATTTCTACCAAACCACAGAAGATCGGCCGGAGCTTATATGGAAGCCGGACGGGGTACACTACGGCTCTGAAGCTTTGGCTGTACACTCCAAGATTCTTGCTAATATATTGTGCAATAGAAAATAGATATTGCAGTATCTTTACTTAGGGTACATTCCGCTGTGGACACTGTCCCAATCGATGTGTCCCAATCACGATTTGGCCAAGTCGCACTCAAATGTCTCGAGTTTGCATGTCCCAATCGATCGATGTATTGCGACTCTGTACAGACGCGCGACAATTATGTGCGAACGTTTGTGATTGGTCAACGAATAAACATGCCCACTCGTCCTTGCGCAGCACATACACCAACACCTCCAGGTCCGCGGTAGATCCTTGGTGATGTCCAGGGAGGCCGCGGAGGGTACAGTACTCCTTCGCAGTGCCAATAATTGCCTCAACGGCACATACATCTGCAACTCCTCTTCTAGTACGTGAGTTTTTATAATCAAACATAGCACAGAGACCATTACTACACACGCATAATCCACGCATGATGGCAGAGCCTAGAGCCATCCCCTTCATCCTACGCCTCCTCGTCGCCTGGGTCACCTACTACTACACCATTTTCTACGAAAATGTCGCGAAGTCCTTCGTAGGCCTCATAGAGTCCGGTGTGTTTGAGGTCGCGGACGAGCAGTCCTCATCGTCCGGGGACGACACCGGGGAGAACCGCCATCACAGAGCGAGTGTACGGCGGCGACGTCATGCTTTGTGGGTTGAAGACCTGCAACACATGCGGGAGAACGATTTCCAAGACATATTCAGGATCAACCGCGCCATACTTGAGCATGTAAAGTCTGGGATGCGACAATATCTAGAGCCCATCGTCCATCGGTCGATAATCACAATGGACACTGCTTTGCTCATCCCAATAAAGTACTTGGCGAGTGGGATTTCATTCGTCGACATGTCGTACCTGTTCGGTGTCTCCAAGACACTCTGCCACAAGCTTGTTGACGTGTTCCTCACCGAGTTCCCCTCTGTCTTCAAGGCCGCCTGGGTGCGCTTTCCCACACGCGATGAACTTCCCGAGATGGTGCGTGAATTCGCTGCCATCAAAGGTGTACCTGCAGTGGTGGGGGCTGTGGACGGGACTCACATCCACATGAAAGGGATGGAAGGGCACAGGGCGGAGTACTGGACAAGGAAGTCGACCTACGCCGTTCAGCTCCAAATCACGTGTGATGCACGAGGCAGGATATGGGATTACCTCATCGGCTATCCCGGCAGCGCGCACGACATGCGGGTTTTCAAAGAGTCTGCACTACTTGAGAGGTTACACAACGGGGACATAGCCCCATACCAGATTGTTGGGGATGCGGCCTACCCGCTACGATAATACTGCCTAACCCCCCTGCATGCACCGCGCGGAGAGGTCCTGATGGACGATTGGGCCCAATGTTTCAACTACTGCCAGAGCGCCACCCGCATGGCGGTGGAACGGTGCATCGGCGCCTTGAAAGGGAGATGGCGCATCTTCGCCGGGCGCAACGACTGCAGGTTGTGGCGCATTCTCGCAGGAGCCGCGTGTTGTGTGATCTTGCACAACTTGTGTGAAGAGATGGCAGTCGTTAGGCGCAAGAACATGGCCTGGTTCAATCTGCCCCGCAACCGTGACTCTTGGTGGACACGGGGTGCCATTGCGACACACAAGTGGGAACCCTGTGTTCCCCCAACACAACAGGCTCTGAGAGAGAGGCGGAAAAGAGTGGGTGAGGCCCTGCAGGACTCTTACGCTAATCGTCGGCGCCGCGCACCCATATCTCCACATCCTCAGCACTCGGAGTGACGGTGTTGACGTCGCCAACATCGTCGCCATGCTGTGCGGCTTCGGGAGGAGGTGCGGACTCCCCGCGTGGCGGAGGAGGGCTGAAATCCGGCGGCGCACGGTGCACGTCCGGGGGCGCCGATTCAGTCATGCGCTCGCGGGCAAGTCGCATGTCCTGCGCCATCCATTCACGGACGAGGCTCTCAATGCGCGTCATCGCGTCTCCGTGACAATCCTTGATGGTGGCGGAGACCAGCTTGGCTGCTTGCATGGTAGCCGTCTCGTGCACCCGTGCGCGCCTAGGTGTTGCGGTGGTCGGCGGCGGCGGAGCTGTGATAGAGGAGCGGGAAAAATAGTAGTTTCGATTAGTCCGACTACCCTTGTTTGATGTAACCTGCATATTGGCGAATAAAATAAACGGAATCATCGTATTCAAACTACGATAAGTCAAACGCAAAGCAAGCTAGAGGTGATCGAAGCACGACTCACCCGTAAATGTTGGTGTTGACTGTCAAACTTATATGCTATAGTCTGTGTAGGCTGTAGTGGGGTAGACAATATGGGGTACAACACTTCTAGGTTTTCCTACTTGTACCCACCTCTTTCCTAATTCATTCATTTTTCCTCATTCTTCACATGGTATAGAGCAGGTTCCCTCGTGGGAACGCTTCTCAGGGCCCACCACCTAACTCGATCTTTTTTTTCTGCCCGAGGCGTGCCCCGTAGGCCGCCCTCACGTCGCGCCCTCCTAGAGGCCCCTCGCGCCACCCTTAGCGGCCCCGTCGCCGTCCTTAGCGACCCCGTCGCCGCCCCTCTAGGCCCCTCGCGGCCCCTTCACGGCCCCGTCGCCGCCGCTCTAGGCCCCGTCGCCGCCGCTCTAGGCCCCTCGCGGCCCCTTCACGGCCTCGTCGCCGCCGCTCTAGGCCCTGTCGCCGCCCCTATAGGCCCCTCGCGGCCCCTTCACGGCCCCGTCGCCGCTCCTAGCGGCCCCGTCGCCGCCCCTCTAGGCCCCTCGCGGCCCCTTCGCGGCCCCGTCGCCGCCACTTCCGGCCCCGTCGCCGCCCCCTCTAGGCCCCTTACGGCCCCTTCGTGGCCTCGTCGCCGCCCCTCTAGGCCCCTTGCGGCCCCTCTGCGGCCCCGTCGCCGCCCCCAGCGGCCCCGTCGCCGCCCCTGGAGGCCCCGTCGCCGCCCTTCGCGGCCACCTCGCCGCCCTTAGCGGCCCCGTGGCCGCCCCTAGCGGCCCCATCGCCGCCTCTACCGGCCCCTTCACCGCTGAGCCGCCTAGCAGCTGAGCAGCCGAACCACCCAGCAGCCGAGCCGCCCAGCAGCCGAGCCGCCGAGCCGCTG
This sequence comes from Closterium sp. Naga37s-1, assembly GCA_947471745.1. Lineage (NCBI taxonomy): Eukaryota > Viridiplantae > Streptophyta > Zygnematophyceae > Desmidiales > Closteriaceae > Closterium > Closterium sp. Naga37s-1. The sequence goes on from CANJKZ010001036.1 coordinate 737,721, forward strand.
AGCCGCCCAGCAACCGAGCTGCCGAGCCGCCCAGCAGCCGAGCCGCCCAACAGCCGAGCCGCCGAGCCGCCCAGCAGCCGAGTCACCGAGCAGCCGAGCCGCCCAGCAACCGAGCCGCCGAGCCGCCTCGCAGCCGAGCCGCCGAGCCGCCCTGCCGCTGAGCTGCTACTGTTCCTACCGGCGCGCCTCGGCCCTACTTACTCGGACTGGTGAGATCCCTCCCTGCTAGGCCACTGCAGTCATGGCTACCCCCAGTGTCCTTACCTTTGATGCTGAGGGTCGTGCTGTTGACTTTGAGGTCTGGGTCGATGACCTCCAGCTGTTCCTACAGTGCGATAGGGCTGACGGGCTCTCCCTGTTCGATCTCACATCTGGTGCCTCTCCTGCCCCGCCTGCTGCTGCTGACAGCACTGTTCGCTCACAGTGGGCCACACGCGATGCTGCTGCCCGTCTTGCTGTGCGTCGCCACTTACCGACCACTGAGCGTGCACACTTTAGCCAGTACAAGAGTGCTCAGACCTTGTACGACGCTGTAGTTGCACGCTACTCCTCCCCTGCCACTGCTGCGCTTAGCCGCCTCATGCTGCCGTACCTGTTCCCTGACCTTGCTGCCTTTCCCACAGTCGCTGACCTCATTACGCACCTTCGCACTAGTGAGACTCGCTACTGCGCTGCGCTTCCTGCTGAGTTCTGTGCCAAGAACCCCCCCCCCATGTACCTCACCCTCTACTACATAGTCACCCGGCTCCCTGACTCCCTTCGCTTAGTCAGGGACCACTTCCTCTCAGTTTGCCCCACCACACTCACCGTTGACCTCCTCGAGGAGCGCCTCCTAGCAGCAGAGATGAGCATAGTCACTGTAGGAGCCTCTCGTGGTGACCCTCGCACCCCCGTCTTTGAGGGGTGTTCCCCCTCCCCCCTCTTGCCCTCTGTTGCTTCTGCTGCTGCGGCCGACCTCGGTGGTTTCGAGTCGGTCGGCGCTGCGTCTGCCCCTAGCAGGAGACGCCGCACCGGCAAGGGCAAGGGGGACAAGGGCGCTGGAGGGGCTGGCGGGGGCGGTGGAGGTGGTGGTGGAGGCAGTGGAGGGGGTGGGGGTGGTGGTGGGAGTGGTGGCGGGGGTGGAGGTGTCGGCGGCAGCAGTGGAGGCGGAGGAGGCGGCGGCGGTGGCGGAGGGAGCGGAGGCGGCGGAGGTGGCGGAGGCGGCGGAGGTGGCGGAGGCGGCGGAGGCAGCGGTGGAGCTGGTCGCGGCTTTGCGCAGAGGAGTGGCTCCGGTGGTGGTCAGCGCCAGCAGCAGCAGCGCAGTCGTGAGACCCCGTCCCCCCAGCAGCTTCGTGAGTGGTACGCTGGGCGTCAGCGAGGTGGGGGTACTGGTCCCTGCACCTACGTCCTCCGTACCGGCGACCACGCTGGTGAGCAGTGCGGGGGCCCGCACTCCACCCAGCGCTGCTTCGGCCGCCTGACGGACGCGTGGCGTCACCAGTTCCCTGACGCCACTGAGATCCCTCGCTGGGGAGAGCTGTCTCGGGCGGGGGTTGCTATCTTTGATCTTGATTATGATGCTATTCTTGCTGCCATGTATGCTGTGTCTACTAGTGATGAGGGTGACTGTTACCTGTGTCTTCCGCCTGACCCGGGCATTGAGGCTGCTGCTCTAGGTGCTGGTGAGACTGCTGCTCTAGGTGCTAGTGCGTCTGCTGCTCCAGGTGCTGGTGAGTCTGCTCTCTCAGGTACCACGTCGGCTCAGGCCTTCCACACCTTCACCCTTGACTCGGGTGCTTCCCGCTCCTTCTTTCGAGACCGCACCACGCTTACGCCGCTTAGTCGGCCGGTTGCGGTCTCCCTGGCGGACCCCTCTGGGGGTCCTGTCCTTGCTAGCTTCTCCACTGTCTTACCGTGCCCGGCAGCCCCCTCTGGCACCCTGTCAGGTCTCTACCTCCCCTTGTTCTCTACGAACTTGGTGAGTGGAGCTGATCTACAGGATAAGGGGGTTGACCAGTTCACTCCTGCGAGTCAGCGGGTGACCCACTGCACGTGTGCTCGGACGGGCCGACACTTGGCCACGTTTACCAGTCGGCCGGGGTTGAGCCTGTACACACTGACTACTGAGTCTCCTCCGGTTACTGAGTCTGGTCAGGTAGCTGCGTCGAGTCAGGTGTTTGCTGCAGCGTCCAGGTCTGGTCCTGAGTCCGCGCCCTGCTCGTGTCGTCTCCTGTCCCACCAGACTCTCCTCTGGCACCACTGCCTTGGTCACCCCTCACTGCCTCGTCTCCGAGGCATGGCCTCCCGTGTCCTTGTCTCTGGTCTCCCCCGGTCCCTACCTCCCCTACCTCAGGGGCCTGCCCCTACCTACGTCCCCTGCGTCGAGGGGCGACAGCGCGCCGCCCCTCACTCCTCCGAGTTTCCTCCGACAGAGGCTCCACTGCAGACTCTTCACATGGACGAGTGGGGCCCCGCCCGCGTCCGTGGCCAGGGTCACGAGCGTTACTTCCTGTTGGTGGTTGACGACTACTCGTGTGACACCACGGTGTTCCCCTTGCGCAGCAAGGGTGACGTCACTGAGGTGTTGATCGACTGGATCCGCGCAGCTCGTCTCCAGCTCAGAGAGAGTTTCGGCTCGGACTTTCCTGTTCTGCGTCTGCACTCTGACAGAGGCGGGGAGTTTTCCTCTGCCCGTCTGGGAGCCTTCTGACGTGCACAAGGCATCCGCCAGACCTTCACGCTTCCGGCCTCTCCACAGCAAAATGGGATTGCTGAGCGCCGCATTGGCATGGTCATGGACGTCGCTCGTACGTCCATGATCCATGCGGCTGCCCCCCATTTTCTGTGGCCGTTTGCGGTTCAGTACGCAGCGCATCAGCTCAACCTTCAGCCCCGGGTCTCCTTGCCAGAGACCTCCCCCACCTTGCGGTGGACCGGGAAGGTTGGCGATGCGTCTGCGTTTCGGGTCTGGGGATCTCGGGCGTTTGTCCGCGACTTGTCTGCGGACAAGCTGTCCCCCCGTGCTGTTCCCTGCGTCTTCCTTGGCTTCCCCCCTGACGCACCTGGATGGCAGTTTTACCACCCCACCTCGCGCCGTGTTCTGTCCTCCCAGGACGTCACCTTTGACGAGTCGGTGCCTTACTACCGTCTCTTCCCCTACCGCACTGCGCCCCTCCCCCCGCCGCCGCTCTTCCTTGCGCCAGGTCCTCCCCCGGTAGACCCCCTCCCCCCTCAGGGTCCTACCCCGTCAGGTGTGTCCCAGGTAGACGCAGTCGAGCCTGTCGAGGTAGCTGTTGACTCTGGTACTGCTAGAGGTGCTGAGCCTGCGGGTGCCGGGTCTGGGGGTGCTGAGTCCAGGGGTGCGGAGCCTGGGGGTGCTGAGCCTGGGGGTGCTGAGTCTGGGGGTGCTGAGCCTGGGGGTGCGGAGCCGGGGGGTGCTGAGCCTGGGGGTGCGGAGCCTGGGGGTGCTCGGTCTGCTCGTGTGGCCTCTCGCGGTGCTTCGTCGAGACGGGAGCTACTCTCTCCGCAGGAGCTGCGCGAGTGGTTTGCCCGGCGCTGGAGCCGTGCTGCTGGAGCTGGAGGTACTACTGTTGCTGCTGGTCCCGGAGGTGCTCGTACTGGCGGTACTGGAGCTGCTGGGACTACAGGTGCTGCTGGGGCTGCTGGAGTTGGTCCTGCTGGAGGTACTGCTGGAGCTGCTGGCGGTGCTGGAGCTGCTGGTCCTGCTGGAGTTGGTGCTGCTGGTGCTACTAGAGCTGCTGGAGCTGGAGCTACTGGGGGTGCTGGCGCTGGTAGTTCTGCTGGCGCTGGTGCGTGTGAGGGTGCTGGAGTTGGCGCTGTTGGAGCTGGAGGTGCTGCTGGCGCTGGTGCTGCCGCTGGGGGTACTAGTGCTGTCCCTGCTGGTTCTGGAGGCGCTGCGCGGCCGAGGCCGTACTTCGTTCCGCTCCTTGAGCAGGTTCTTGGTCTCCCGCCCTCTACTGGTCCTGCTCCTCCCTTAGAGTGTCCACAGCCTGTCCAGTCGCAGTCACAGTTCCAGCCCGCCTCTCCCCTACCTGCTCCCTCTCCCTACACTTGTCCTACTGGAGGTCTTGCTGAGCGTCGTGAGCCTGCGTCTCGTCCTGCGTCACCTATTCGTGCTGCTCGCACTAGTGGTCGCGCTCCGCGTCCGCGTCCTCCTGCCGTCCCAGGCACACACCAGATGGCACTGCGTCCTTCCACTGCTCCTCTGCGTGTCCCGTTGCCGTCTCCTCCAGAGTCCTCTCTTCCTGTTCTTGCTGACCCGGCGTCTGACTCTCTTCGTGCTGCCAGTCCTACTGTCACGCGTCTCCTGACTACTGTTGTCACTGACCCTTCCTTTGAGTCCACTGCTGCGTCGGCCCTTGTTGCTGAGCTTGTCGACTTCGCTGCTCGCTGTCGTCTGGACTACGCTACTAGTCTTGTTGCTGGGTCTGAGTCTGTCTGTCCTTCGTCCGTTGGGGGTGAGTGTGCTCTTAGCAGGAGGAGTTCCAGTGTTTTGCGGCTACTTTGCCTCATCTCGTGTCCACGCTGATTGCCCCTGAGGGAGACCCGGATGCACCAGACATCCCGACTCCTCGATCGTACGCTGAGGCGATCGAGGGTCCCTACTCCTCTCAGTGGCAGTCAGCCATGGACGCAGAGATGGCTTCCTGGAAGTCCACAGGCACCTACGTCGACGAGGTTCCCCCACCTGGGGCGAACATCGTCAGTGGCATGTGGATTTTCAGGGTGAAGCGGCCGCCGGGTTCTCCGCCTGTCTTCAAGGCGCGTTACGTGGCTCGAGGCTTCAGTCAGAGGCAGGGAGTTGACTACTTTCAGACCTTCTCTCCCACCCCGAAGATGACCACTCTTTGGGTGCTGCTACACATAGCCGCTCAGCGCGACTACGAGCTTCACACTCTTGACTTCAGCACTGCTTTCCTGCAGGGCGGCCTTCACGAGGAGATCTGGCTGCGCCGCCCACCTGGCTTCACTGGGTCGTTTCCTCCTGGTACCCAGTGGAGCCTCCGGCGGCCAGTCTACGGTCTCCGCCAGGCGCCCCGTGAGTGGCACGACACACTGAGGACTACACTTGCGGCTCTTGGGTTTGCTCCTTCTACAGCCGACCCGTCGCTGTTTCTGCGCACCGACACCTCTCTGCCGCCGTTCTACATCCTCGTGTACGTCGACGACTTGGTCTTTGCCACAGCTGACACTGCTGGACTCGCCCACGTGAAGTCCGAGCTGCAGAAGAGACACACGTGCACAGACCTGGGTGAACTGCGCAGCTACCTTGGCTTGCAGATCACCCGGGACAGAGCACAGCGCACCATTACCCCGACTCAGTCACACATGGTGCAGCAGGTCCTTCAGCGCTTCGACTTCACGTACTCCTCGCCTCAGGCCACTCCTCTGTCTACTCGCCACTCGCTCTCAGCTCTGCCTTCGGATGAGTCCGTAGAGCCGAGTGGCCCGTACCCAGAGCTTGTTGGCTGCCTCATGTACCTGATGACCTGCACACGACCTGACCTTGCATACCCTCTTAGCATCTTGGCACTCTATGTTGCTCCTGGGAGACACCGACCAGAGCACATGGCTGCAGCGAAGAGGGTGTTGCGCTACTTGTGCAGTACGTCGGGCATGGGGCTAGTGCTTGGAGGGCGACGTCGAGTGGTCCTCACAGGTCACGCAGACGCTTCTTGGGCTGACGACCAGGCTACGCAGCGGTCGTCACAGGGTTACACCTTCAGCCTTGGCTCCGGTTCTGTTTCGTGGCGGTCTACCCGCTCGTCCTCTGTTCTCGGCTCCAGCTGTGAGGCTGAGATCTACGCGGGGGCCATGGCTGCACAGGAGCTACGCTGGCTCACCTACCTGCTGACTGACCTAGGAGAGGCGCCTGGTTCTCCTCCAGTTCTGTACGTAGACAACAAGGCCATGCTGGCCTTGTGTCGGGAGCACAGACTGGAGCACAGAACGAAGCACATTGCTCTTCGCTACTTCCTTGCTCGTGAGCTGCAGCAGCGTGGTCAGCTGCGTCTTGCTTACGTGGCCTCTGAGGCCAACACTGCTGATATCTTTACCAAGGCACTTCCGCCTGGTGATCATCAGCGCTTCTGTACGATGCTAGGTCTTGTGCCTACTTGGCCTCACTTGCTCACTTCTTGACCTTGCTTGTACTGTGATCTTTCTATACCTGCACTTGCCTGTTTACCTTTATATATGATCTTGCATGTGAACTGGCCTTTTGGCCTTGCTCTTGTGCTCGGATTGTGTGGTGACATTGTGATCCACCCTGAGCTTGCTTTGCTTTGCTTGACTGGTCTTGTGACCTCTTGTTCTCCCCCACTTTGCCTATGGGGGTGTGTCAAACTTATATGCTATAGTCTGTGTAGGCTGTAGTGGGGTAGACAATATGGGGTACAACACTTCTAGGTTTTCCTACTTGTACCCACCTCTTTCCTAATTCATTCATTTTTCCTCATTCTTCAGATTGACGTGCCTAGCTGAGACGAACTTGGAACCTCCGTGCCGGCCGGCACGTTGACGTCCGTGGCGCCGCCGCCGTCCACCGCATGCGGTGCGGCTGCGGCGGTGTCCTGGTTGTGCAGCTCCAGGTACGGATACCACGGTGGTTTCTCAACCGAGCCGAGGCCTGACCCCCCGTCGCCACGCTTGTACTCCCGCCAGAGGAGCGTCAAGTTACGCCACTGCTTCTGCAACGCGTTGACACCCCTGCACCATCCAGGGTTCGACTCCTTGATGTGCGCGAGTAGTCGGACCCAGTATTGCGTCCCCTGCTTCCCCTTGAGAGGCTCGAGCTCCTCTTTCATGAACCACTTCGCCGCGGCGAATATGGTGCTCTCCTTGTCCGACCATAAGCCCCTCTCGACTGGTGCAGCCGACCGCTTCTTCCGTGGCTCCTGGCGTGGCGGTGGTGGCGCCGCCTTGCCTTTGCCTTTGTTCGTCCCAGATGCGCGTGCGGCGCTCCGTTTCGTAGTCACAGACACAGGTTGTGCTTCCTCCTCCGCGTCGTCCTCGGCGTCCTCATCTTCGTCGTCGCCGTCGCTAGGCGACATCCCAGCGTCTTCCAGTTCCTCCTCGTCGTCGTCGGTGTCGAGGCCTTGTTCGGGGTCGTCATCATCGTCATCGTACGCATCTTGCTCTACGACAAGCCGGTGTGTTGCAGCCGTCCTTGCAGGCTGACGACGCACACGTGACATGGCCGCACTGGGCGATTGTGCAGTGGATCCCTGGCCGTCAAGCACGGGCGGCGCGGATAATCCCTTCGGATGGCGCCCGTTGGCGATCTGCTGGTTCATCCAGCGGATGTAAGGGATGTCGTCAAGATCCTTGGGGCAGTCGTTAAGGGCCTGCCCCTTACGCTTACGAGCCATGCTGGCAAATAGAGTGCTTCTAGATCTAGATCTTTAGGGAGCGGGAGCAGAGAGAAATGAACAGATTGGAACAGGAAGGATGGTGCACGAAGATGAACCCGCAAGGTGTTGGGAGGTGGAGGAGTTGTGGGGAAGGAGCATTGGAGCTGGGGGAAGGCGCGCTGGCGGGGACGTGCGCGTCCCTGTCAATAATCCCGGGTGTGTCGTCTGGACCAATCACTACGCAGTGTACGCGTTGATGGGGATAGTGGGTTTTGGGGAGATGTCGTCTAGATACATGCTGCATGTGTTGACATTTGGCACCGCGTGCGACTGATGGATTGTGTTGCAATTAGCTGGCGACTGCTCCGTGTTTCACGTCCCCCAATGATAAATACATTTGGCGACAACCACGGGCGGCCCGGCATTCTGACACCTGGCAGCATATGCTGTACGTACGCGTCACAATCGATTGGGACACATCGATTGGGACAGTGTCCACAGCGGAATGTACCCTTAGTTTTTGTGCCATCAATGTCTGTAAAGCTAAATGCAGTTTACAACACTAGGTTTTGCACTGATACTGTAGTATACTAAGCCAGGACCCACATACTGGTAGCATACAGGTGGAATTTGAACGAAAGCATGCAATGCATCAGAGCAAAACATCCAGCGTTTTTTTAGACATCTCAAAACTGTGACGCAACCTTGCGAGCAATCTATACACTGAATTAAACAAACACAATAGGAAGCCACCACAATACACAGTTTGACTCGGCCTCATTCTTCTCAATGGTTGAAGTTGTGTAGGCAAGGCACAACCTGTCAGAATACTGAACGAGAATGGTTGGATTGAATAGAATGTTGGGTACAAGTACTAGCCCTAATTGGGTTGTATCCCTTATGGGCTACCCCACTACAGCCTACAGAATGTAAGCACTATAACATTTTCACACACCCCCATAGGCAAAGTGGGGGAGAACAAATGGTCACAAGACCAGTCAAGAAAAGCAAAGCAAGCTCAGGGTGGACCACGAAGTCACCACACATTCCGGGCACAAGCAAATGGCCACAAGGCCAGTTCACATGCAGAGTTATATAAAAGAGAACAAACAGTATAGTGATCATACCCTAGCAAGTGTAAGCATGCAGGTATATATATAAATCACAATACAAGCAAAGTCACGCAGTGAGCAAGTGAGGCAAAGTAGGCACAAGGCCTAAAACAGTACAGAAACGCTGATGATCACAAGACTGAAGTGCGTTGGTGAGTATATCAGCAGTGTTGGCCCTAGTGGCCACGTAAGCAAGACAAAGCTGACCACGCTGCTGCAACTCTCGAGCAAGGAAGTAACGCAGAGCAATGTGCTTCGTTCTGTGCTCCAGTCTGTGCTCCTGACATAAGACAATCATGGCCTTGTTGTCTACGTACAGAACTGGAGAAGAACGAGGCCGGTCTCCCAAGTCGGTCAGCAGGTAGGTGAGCCAGCGTAACTCTTGTGCAGCCATGGCCCCTGTGTAGATCTCAGCCTCACAACTGGAACTGAGAATAGAAGACGAACGGGTAGACCGCCAGGAAACAGAGCCGGAGCCAAGGCTGAAGGTGTAACCCTATGACGACCGCTGCGTAGCCAAGTCGTCAACCCAAGAAGCGTCTGCATGTCCAGTGAGGACAACTAGACCGCGTCCTCCAAGCACGAGCCCCATGCCCGAAGTACTGCACAAGTAGCGTAACACCCTCTTAGCGGCCTCCCAGTGCTCTGGTCGGTGTCTCCCGGGCACAACGTAGCGTGCCAGGATGCTAAGAGGGTAGGCAAGGTCGGGTCGAGTGCAGGTCATCAGGTACATGAGGCAGCCCACAAGTTCTGGATACGGGCCACTCGGCTCTATGGACTCGTCCGAAGGTGGAGCTGAGAGCGAGTGACCGGTGGGCCACTCGTTCCACTCGTGAGGCGCCTGGCGGAGACCGTAGACTGGTCGGCGGAGGCTCCACTGGGTACAAGCAAGAAACGACCCAGTGAAGCATGGTGCGCGGCGCAGCCAGATCTCCTCGTGCAGGCTGCCCTGCAAGAAAGCTGTGCTGAAGTCAAGAGAGTGCAGCAACACCCAAAGAGTGGTCATCTTTGGGGTAGGGGAGAAGGTCTGGAAGAAGTAAACTCCCTGTCGCTGACTGAAGCCTCGTGCAATGTAACGAGCCTTGAAGACAGGCGGAGAACCCGGTGGCCGCTTCACCCTGAAAATCCACATGCCATCGACTATGTTTGCCCTAGAAGGGGGAACTGCATCGACGTAGGTGCCTGTGGACTTCCAGGATGCCATATCTGCGTCCATGGTTGTCTGCCACTGAGAGGAGTAGGGACCCGTAATCGCCTCTGCGTAAGAACGCGGGGTCGGGATGTCTGGTGCATCCGGGTCTCCCTCAGGTGCAAGCAGCATGGCCACGAGATGAGGTACCGCAGCTGCAAGACACTCAAAGTCCTTTTGCCAGTCCTCAAAGACGTCCGTGCCAAGAGCACACTCACCCCCGACGGACGGAGGACAGTCATACTCAGACTCAGCAACAAGACTAGTGGCGTAGTCGAGACGACAGGCGACAGCAAATTCGACAAGCTCAGCAACTAGGGCAGACGCAGAAGTGGACTCAAACGAAGGGTCATTGAAAACAGTGGCTAGAAGACGAGAGACATTAGGACTGGCAACACGAGTCAAGTCAGACTCAGGGTCAGGAATGGCAGGAAGAGAGGACTCAGGAGGAGGCGACAGAGGAACTCGCAGTGGAACAGAGGAAGGACGAAGTGCCATATGGTGCGTGCCGAGGACAGGAGGAGGAAGCGGACGAGGAACACGACGACCAGTGCGAACAGCACGAACAGGCGAGGCAGGACGAGACGCAGGCTCATGACACTCTGTAAGAGATTATGTCTGCTAAGCGTAAGGAGAAGGAGCAGGCAGTGGGGAGTCTGGCTGTAATTGTGGCTGCGACTGGTGAGGCAGTGGACTCAGTAAGCTAAGGGAAAGGCCAGTAGAAGACAGGAGACTAAGAACCTGGCGAAGGACCGAGTCAGGTGGCGGCAGAGACGACGTCGGCGGCGGTGAGAGAGGCTCCCGCCGGGGAGACACTCGTGGTGAGGCACTTGCAGGACCTTCATCACACGCAGTACCCCTATGCTCAGCACCCCCAGACTCCGCACCCTCAGACCCAGCAACCCCAGGCTCCGCACCCTCAGGCTCAGCACCCCCAGGCTCCGCACCCCAAGGCTCAGCACCCCCAGACACTGCAACCTCAGACTCAGCACCCCCAGGCTCCGCACCCTCAGCCTCAGCACCCCCAGGCCCCGCACTTGCAGTCTTAGCACCCCCAGACGCAACACCCCCAGACTCAGCACCTCTAGCAGCACCTGAGTCTACAGCGACTCTGGCAGGCACAGTCCCGGGGAGTGGGTCTACGTGAGACACACCTGACGGAGCAGGACCCTGAGGGGGGAGGGGGTCTACCGGAGGGGGACCTTGAGCAAGGAAGAGCGGCCGGGGGGGGGAGGGGCAGTGCGGTAGGGGAAGAGACGGTAAAAGGGAACCGACTCATCAAACGTGACGTATTGAGAAGGAAGGATACGGCGCGAGGTGAGGTGGTAAAACTGTTAGCCAGGCGCGTCAGGGGGAAAGCCAAGGAAGACGCAGGGAATAGCGCGGGAGGAGAGCTTGTCCGCGGAAGTATCGCGGACAAAGGCACGAGAGACACGGGGCCAGAGGTTGAGCTGATGCGCAGCGTACCGGACCGCAAACGGCCACAGAAAATGGGGAGCAGCCGCATGGATCATGGAGGTACGAGCCACCTCCATGACTAAGCCAATGCGGTGCTCAGCAATCCCATTTTGTTGCGGGGAGGCCTGAAGCGTGAACGATTGGAGGATGCCCTCCTCACAACAAAAGTCCCGCAAGAGGTCGAAGGAGAACTCACTACCTCTGTCAGAGTGCAGACGCAGGACAGGAAGGTCCTCGCGAAACCCCTCGCGGAGCTGGAGACGGACTGCACGGATCCAAGGGACCAAGAGATCAGGGACCTCACCCTTGCTGTGCAAGGGGAAGACCGTGGTGTAACGCATGTAGTCGGCAACAACCAGCAAGAAGTAGCGCTCGCGGTCCTATCCACTGACGCGGGCTGGGCCCCACACGTCCATGTGGAGAGTCTGCAGAGGAGCAGTCGTCGGGGGAAACGAAGAGGAGTGAGGAGCGGCGCGCTGCCGCCCCTCAACGCAAGGAAGGCAGGGCGGGGCAGGCGAGGGCGAGAGGGAAGGCAGAGACCTGAGAAGACCAGAAACAAGGAGGCAGGAGTGCATGCCACGAAGGCGTGGCAGGGAGGGGTGACCAAGGCGGTGGTGCCACAGGAGAGTCTGGTGCGACAGGAGGCGACACGAGCAGGGGGCTGCTACTGGACCTAACGCGGACACTTGAGCAGACGTAGCTACCTGAGGAGGCTCGGTAGTCAGTGTGTACACACTTGACCCAGGTCGACGGTTAACGTGGCCAGGTGACGGCCCGTCCGTGTACACGTGCAGATCGACACACGCTGACCCCCAGAAATGGTGGTAGTGACCATCGCATCCTGGAGGGTAGTGGTACTCACCGAGTTCGTAGAGAACGAGGGGAGGTGAAGACCTGAGAGTGAGCCAGACGGAACCGCTGGACACGAGAGAACAGTAGAGGAACGGGCAAGAACTAGGCCCCCTTGGGGGTCAGCCATTCTGACTGGTAAAGGTGCAGAGAGAGTAGTGAGGGTAGTACTATCGCGAAAGAAACAGCGGGAAGCACCTGAGTCAAGTGTAAAGGTGTGCAAGGCCTCAGCAGGCGCAGTACCAGGGAGAGCAGACTCACTAGCACCTAGAGAAGCACCCTCTATACCTGGGTCGGGAGGCACACACCGGTAACAGTCACCTTCAGCAGTAACAGACAATGCATACATGGTAGCAAGGATAGCATCATAGTCAAGAGCAAAGATATCAACTCCAGACCGAAGCAGCTCTGCCCGGCGGGGGCGCTCAGCCTCGTCACCAAACTCTGCGCGCCAAGCGTCGTCTAGGCGGGAGAAGCAGCGGTGCTGAGAGTGAAACTTCCCGCATGTCTGACCAGCACGGTCACTCGTGCGAATGACATACGAGCAGCGAACACTAACCCTAGACGCCCCATGCTAAGCAAACCACTCACAAAGCTACTGGGGCGTAGGGGTCTCGCTCCGACGCTGCTGCTGGTGCCTTTGGCCACCGCCAGAACCACCCCGACCACCACCACTGCCGCCGCCACCACTCCCATTACTGCCACCACCGCCACCCCCACCCCCACCGCTGCCGCCACCACCGCCACCGAAGCCCCCACTCCCGCCACCACTCCCACCGCTGCCACCACCTCCGCCACCTCCACCGCCTCCACTGCCTCCACCACCACCACCCCCGCTGCCACCGCCACCACTCCTGCCACCCTTGCCCTTGCTGCTGCGGCGCTTCCCACTAAGAGCAGAAGCAGCCCCGACATCCTCAGCACCAAGGATGTCAACAGCAGCAGCAGAAGCGTAGGAGGGGGCAAGGGGGGAGGGGGAACACCCCTCAAAGAAGGGTGTGCGAGGAGTGCCACGAGCAGCACCTACAGTGACTACGCTAGTCTCTGCTGCAAGGAGGTGCTTCTTGAGTAGGTCGTCAGTGAGGTCTGTGGGGTCAAGTGCGAGAAAGTGGTCCCTGACAGCGCGAAGAGAGTCAGGGAGGCGAGTGACTATGAAGTAGAGAGTGATGTACATCGGGGGCGGGTTCCTGTCAAGGAACTCTGCTGGGAGGGCAGCGTGGTAGCGAGCGTCGCTAGTGCGGAGGTGGGTAACGAGGTCCTCGATTGTGGCAAAGGCGGACAGCTCGGGAAAGACGTAGGGCAGTATAAGGCGGCCTAGAGCAGCAGTGGCAGGGGAGGAGTTACGAGCGACTACGGCGTCGTACATGGCTTTAGCAGTCTTGTGCTGGCCAAAGTGAGCGCGTTTGGCTAACGGCAGGTGGTCGCGAATGGCTAAGCGAGCAGCAACGTCACGGGTAGGCCACTGTGAGCGAGTCGCACTGGCAGCTGTGGTGGGAGGGGCGAGAGAGGCTCCAGACGTGTGGTCAAACAACGAAACGCTGTCTCTAGAATCGCTCAGTAGGTACAGCTGTAATTCGTCAAGCCACGTATCGAACTGGATCGGACGGCCCTCATGATCGAAGGTGAGTACACTGAGAGAAGCCATAGCAGGCAGAGCAGGGTGGCGCGCGACCAGTAGAGCAGCACGCAGCAGGGCGGGCAGTAGCCAGGCGGCGCAAGTAGGGCGGCGCAAGCAGGGCAGCAGGGCGGCGCACACAGGGCAGTGCAAGCAGGGCGGCACAAGCAGGGCGGCGCACGGGTGCAAAGGGCGGCGTGCGGGCTGCAAGGGGTGGCAAGCGGGCTGCAAAAGGGCAGCGAGCGGGCTGCCAGAGGGCGGCGCGTGGGCTGCAAGGGGCGGCGAGCGGGCTGCCAGAGGGCTGCGAGCGAGATGCCAGAGGGCGGCGCGCGGGCTGCAAGGGGCGGCGAGCGGGCTGCCAAAGGGCGGCGCGCGGGCTGCAAGGGGTGGCGAGCGGGCCGCAAACGGGCGGCTCGCGGGCTGCAGGGGCGGCAAGCGGGCTGCAGGGGCGGCTCGCGGGCTGCAGGGGCGGCTCGCGGGCTGTAGGGGCGGCGCGCGGGCTGTTAATGGCGGCGCGCTGGCTGCAGGGGCGGCGAGCGGGCTGCAGGGGCGGCAAGCGGGCTGCAGGGGTGGCGCGCGGGCTGCCTAGGGCGACGCGATGGGCTGCAAAGGGCGGCGCGCTGGCAGCTAAGGGCGGCACGATAGTTAGGGCAGGGCGGCGGGGCAGCTAGTGGGGCAGCGCTCTGTGGTGGGCCCTAAAAAAATCGGTCCTAGAACGGACCTGCTCTGAAACCATGTCAGAATACTGAACGAGAATGGTTGGATTGAACAGAAAGTTGGGTATAGCTGAACTGGGTGATTTTTGGTAGTGTTGGCAAAACGGCGCAAACTCATTGGCTGTCCAAGCTGGTGCAATGTACCGTTGTCTCTGAGGATTGCCAACACATGTCATTTCTGGCCTTGGGTGCGCACAAACACGCCCAGTGGCCCAGTAGGCCAGTGGTAAGCCGTGTCCGTTTCAGCATGCAAGGGCGTGCTGGGGCAGTGCGCTCAGCCACCCCATGCAGGGGGTCTCGTGAATCTTTCATTCTTGCTCTCCATCCCGTTCGGAACCAACCACCATCCCTCTCGGCAGGCTCTCTGAAACCCTCGCAGCAGTCTCTCTCACTCTCTCTCTCTCTCTCTCTCTCTCTCTCTCTCTCTCTCTCTCTCTATCTCTCTCTCTCTCTCTCTCTCTCTCTCTCTCTCTCTCTCTCTCTCTCTCTCTCTCTCTCTCTCTCTCTCTCTCTCTCTCTCTCTCTCTCTCTCTCTCTCTCTAGCTACTACTCTGCAATTCTCGGTGTTCGCGTGAACGAGCCATGGCAATCACCGGTGAGAACAGCACCAGTGATGATGACGACGATGCCCTTTACGCCTCGACGGAGAAGCGTGAGGCAAAAACAGAACTAGATTTTCTAGTCTCTGCGCTCTCCCATAAAAAAGAGAAGCAAGCTCCCCTCACTTCAGGTGCATACACTGCCGAAGCGTTTGACATCTGCCGCTGCGACGATCGCCCCCCGCCCGCGCGTAATGCTAAGCCGGTCGTGGCGTCAGCAGCTGGCCCTAGTGTCCGCTTGCCATCTCGTGCCTTGTCGTCGAAGCCTCCCACTCGTTACAAGCAGGCCGTGTTACGCTGGGCCGATCCAACAGCCCCTGACCCGTCCTCTCGCCGATGCTGGCGAGTCGGTAAACCACGTTACCGACACTCCTTCGAAGTCGCGAAAGCAGTCACTTACCGCTCTGATTTACGAGGAAGCGTTGGACTCGTTCAAGTCCACTTGGTCGAAAGACTTCCCGTGGCTTGTACTTATCAAAAACACTTTTGGCCTGCCTACGTTCAAGTGCAGTTTGTGCATGGAGTTTTCAGGTGACGGTGGCAAGTGTGGCAAGGGTGGGCACGGTGCAACCGATCTTCAGACCCAAGCCTTCAAGCCGCATGCTGCGACGAACAAGCACCGTTGGCAATCGAGCACCAGGAGACGCTGCTAGCTCAGGCTGGGAAGCAGCCGAAGATTGACAAGCATCCGCTAATCAGGGATGACGAGAAGACCCACATCATTGCCCTCCTTAACTCCCTGCACTTCACGGTCCAGAACAACCTGCCGATGTAGACGTGGGTGCGCTTCGTTCGGTACCTGGCTAAGAACGAAGTGCGGGGCTTCCCCAAAAAGGGATACGGCACTTACTACACCACGAAAGTACTTTGTTTTCTGTCTGCAGGTACGGCTTCGGGGAACTCACACAGGCAACGGCTGTGTGGCTGCAGACCAGACAACTAGAACACGTTCTAACAAGCCATTACATCGGCCTCAGCTGTGACGAGTCTACGGACAGATGCCGTGGGAAGCATCTCATCATCTACGCCACCTTCATCTGCGACTGTGCAGTAGTCACTGCTTTTTTTGCCCTGCTAACCATGGACAAGGCCGACGCAGCCTCGCTGGTGGGGTTGCTCGTATCCCATGTGCAGGCTGTCGGCATTGACCTGCGCCGAATCACGGGCATCAGCACCGACGGAGCGAGCGTGATGGTTGGATCCAAGAACGGGCTGGTGGCGAGGCTCAGGACACGCATCCCGCACCTGGTTTCTTGCCACTGCATCGCTCACAGGTATGCGGGTTGATACGCTTTCCCTAAAATTTGAGTTCCATGCGAATGTTTTTCTACACCACCCTGCTACTTACATAAATGTTTCTCTTGCTTGTCTGAATGGCAGGGAAGCTCTCGCGGCCAAGGACGCGGCAGAGTCCCTTCCTGAGTTTGGCATGGTCGACAGCTTCATCCGTTGAGCACAGTCGAGTGCGAGCGGGGGTTCTCGCGTCAGAACGTGATCAAGAGCTGGCCGAGGGGTGCCATCAAGGATGCGCGGCTGTCGGACCTCATGTGCATGGCATTGCTGTCGTACGTGTTGAGATAATATGAAGACTTAAGCACTTCAAGGATTCGTCTAGTACAGTGCGAGACTTCGCACGAAACAGTTAAGTACCGATAGGCTGACGACAGCAAAGCGCTACGCGCCCTAGGATGACGTCAGCACGTAGCTATAGACCTCGCGAAAAGTTACGTACCGTTTTAGAACAAGAATAGCACAGTACAGTAGGCGAACAGGTACTTTACTCTAGCTATATATTTTGTATGTTTGTCATTTTATAATATATCTGATTTCAGAGACATTGATCCTGAAACATATCACTACATGGGCTTTTATCAAGTCCAGACAAAGCCTTCATAACTGGCTTTAACTCATATAAGACTTCCGCTACGACAGGAAGCTACCATCCTAAGTAGTACGATCCTATTCAATCATTTCAAATTCTAACATGGCATTGCGAGCGTCTTAGGATACTACAAGCTTCCAACTACATACTCAACAAGTATGTCTGGATCTCCACGGTCCAACAACGGCTCTTTTGTTACGAGCCCACCACGCCCAACAGCGTCTCCAGCTGCTGACAATTCTAATCTGCAGCAGCAACAACAACAACAACAACAACAACAACAACAATATCAGCAACAACAACCGATGTACGGCATGCCACTGAGCAATCAGCCCGTACACACAACAGCAGCCGCAGCAACAGCAGCATCAGCAGCCACAACAGTTGCAGCTGCAGTCACTGGTTCTTCTAGTCAACCAGGACAACAGTCCAGTTTCGTACCGACTGGACCTTATCAATATCAAGGTGCTTACCAGCCAACAAATCTTCAACAACGTGTCAATGCTGCTGTCTTGTCACTTAACCAAATGTTTCCAACTCCTATGAGCATTGATGGCTCCAGTTATCAGCATGGACAGATGCCACAAGGAAGTGACGGGTCGAATAACTCCTTCTCTTTCGTTCCTGCTGGACAAGGACAACAAGCACCACAAGGGTCACATATGCCATCACTTTATCAGCTACAAACAGCTGACGGCACCGGAAATTATCTTCCCGCTTCTGCAAACCCAACAAAAATTAAAACGACAGTGCCTTTTAATGGTCAAGACTTCTATACCCGGGGCTTTGAATTTGAGCTTCTTGTTCAGACCGCGGGGTTCTGGCAGCTGTTCGACGGCACAGCACCCTTTCCATCTCACGGGTCACCACTTCAACAGGCCACTTTTCGATCGGCGTCGCTGACTGCATACACAGTTCTCGTTCGTAATCTGACACCGACTGAACACCTCGGAATTCGTCCTTTTCGTACCAGTGCCGCTCTCGCTGAAGCAGCTTGGTTATACCTGCAAGGGGTTCACATGGCAAAGGACACTGTCAACCAGAGTAAACTTTTAACGCAACTGTCAAATATACAGATGATAAACGGCGAGAAGGTGACGCAGTATATCAACCGCGCTCGAAATCTGCGCGATCAACTTCAGAAGTGTGGAGGGTACTTCCCCGACGCTATGTTTGTGATAATGAGAACGAGAATGGGTGAACTATGAAAATGAAGTGAGTACAAATATGAAACCCTAATTGGTTGTACCCCCTATGGGATACCCCACTATAGCCTACACAACAGCATAAGCTATAATGTTCTGACACACCCCCATAGGCAAAGTGGGGGAGAACAAGGGGTCACAAGACCAGTCAAGCAAAGCAAAGCAAAGCAAGCTCAGGGTGGATCACAAAGTCACCACACAGTCCGAGCACAGGGTCAAGGCCACACGGCCAGTTCACATGCAAGAGTACACACATATATATAAAGCTAGACAAGCAAGAGCAGGTATATATATATGTGAGAGTACAAGCAAGGTCAAGAGGAGAGCAAGTGAGGCAAGACGGGCACAAGACCCAGCTGAGTGCAGAAGCGCTGATGATCACAAGGCGGAAGTGCCTTGGTGAAGACATCAGCAGTGTTGGCCTCAGAGGCCACGTACGCAAGCCGCAACTGTCCACGTTGCTGTAGCTCACGAGCAAGGAAGTAGCGGAGAGCAATGTGCTTTGTTCTGTGCTCCAGTCGCTGCTCTCGACACAAGGCCAGCATGGCCTTGTTGTCTACGTACAGCACTGGAGGAGAACGAGGCGGCTCTCCAAGGTCGGTCAGCAGGTAGGTGAGCCAGCGAAGCTCCTGTGCAGCCATGGCCCCGGCGTAGATCTCAGCCTCACAACTCGAGCCAAGAACAGAAGACGAGCGAGTAGCCCGCCACGAAACAGAGCCGGAACCAAGGCTGAAGGTGTAACCCTGTGACGACCACTGCGTAGCCTGGTCGTCAGCCCAAGAAGCGTCCGCGTGCCCAGTGAGGACCACTGGACTCCGCCCTCCAAGCACTAGCCCCATGCCCGACGTACTGCACAAGTAGCGCAACACCCTCTTCGCTGCAGCCATGTGCTCTGGTCTGTGTCTCCCAGGAGCAACATAGCGTGCAAGAATGCTAAGAGGGTATGCAAGGTCAGGTCGTGTGCAGGTCATCAGGTACATGAGGCAGCCAACAAGCTCTGGGTACGGGCCACTCGACTCTACGGACTCATCCGAAGGCAGAGCTGAGAGCGAGTGGCGAGTAGACAGAGGAGTGGCCTGAGGCGAGGAGTACGTGAAGCCGAAGCGCTGAAGGACCTGCTGCACCATGTGTGACTGAGTCAGGGTAATGGTGCGGCGTGCTCTGTCCCGGGTGATCTGCAAGCCAAGGTAGCTGCGCAGTTCACCCAGGTCTGTGCACGTGTGTCTCTTCTGCAGCTCGGACTTCACGTAGGCGAGTCCAGCAGTGTCAGCTGTGGCAAAGACCAAGTCGTCGACGTACACGAGGATGTAGAACGGCGGCAGAGAGGTGTCGGTGCGTAGAAACAGCGACGGGTCGGCAGTAGAAGGAGCAAACCCAAGAGCCGCAAGCGTAGTCCTCAGTGTGTCGTGCCACTCACGTGGCGCCTGGCGGAGACCGTAGACTGGACGCCGGAGACTCCACTGGGTACCAGGAGGGAAAGACCCAGTGAAGCCAGGTGGGCGACGCAGCCAGATCTCCTCGTGCAGGCTGCCCTGCAAGAAAGTTGTGCTGAAGTCAAGAGAGTGCAGCTCGTAGTCACGGTGAGCAGCAACGTGCAGCAGTACCCGAAGAGTGGTCATCTTCGGGGTGGGGGAGAAGGTCTGAAAGTAGTCAACTCCCTGCCGCTGACTGAAGCCACGAGCCACGTAACGCGCCTTGAAGACAGGCGGAGAACCCGGCGGCCGCTTCACCCTGAAGATCCACATGCCACTGACGATGTTCGCCCCAGGAGGGGGGACAGCGTCAACGTAGGTGCCTGTGGACTTCCAGGAAGCCATCTCTGCATCCATAGCTGCCCGCCACTGAGAGGAGTAGGGACCCTCTATCGCCTCCGCGTAAGAGCGCGGAGTCGGGATGTCAAGTGCATCCGGGTCTCCCTCAGGGGTAAGCAGTACGGACACGAGATGAGGTGAGGCAGCTGCCAGACACTGGAACTCCTCCTGCCTGTCCTCAAGGACGTCCGTGCCAAGGGCACACTCACCCCCGACGGACGGAGGACAGACAGACTCAGACTCAGCGACAAGACTAGCAGCGTAGTCTAAGCGACAGCGAGCAGCAAAGTCGACGAGCTCAGTAACGAGAGCAGACGCAGCAGTAGACTCGAAAGAAGGGTCAGTGACAACAGTAGCAAGGAGACGCGTGACAGTAGGACTGGCAGCACGAAGAGAGTCCGACTCCGGGTCGGCAAGAGCAGGAAGAGAGGACTCAGGAGGAGAAGGCAAAGGGGCACGCAGAGGAGCAGTGGACGGACGCAGAGACATCCGGTGCGTGCCAGGGACAGGAGGAGGACGCTGACGCGAACCGCGACCACTAGTGCGAGCAGCACGGACAGGCGACGCAGGGCGAGACGCAGGCTCACGACGCTCAGCCAGACCTCCAGTAGGACCAGTGTAGGGAGAAGGAGCAGGCAAAGGGGAGGTAGGCTGCAACTGTAGCTGGGACGAGACAGGCTGTGGACACTCTAAGGGAGGAGGAGGACCAGTAGAAGGTGGAAGACCAAGAACCTGCTGCAGGAGTGGAACGAAGTACGGTCGAGGCCGCGCGGCGACGCTAGAAGCAGCAGGGACAGCACCAGAACCCTCAGCAGGAGCACCCGCTCCAGCAGCACCACCAGTAGCTCCAGAACCTCCAGCAGCACCAGGAGCACCCCCAGTAGGACTGCCAGCGGTAGTCTCAGCGCCAACACCCTCAGCAGCACCAGCTCCAGTGCACCCAGGACGAGCACCTCCGGGACCCGCGACCGCAGCACCCTCAGCAGCCGAAGGACCTCCAGCACCAGCAGCACGCCTCCAGCGCCGGGCAAACCACTCACGCAGCTCCTGTGGAGAAAGTGGCTCCCGGCGAGACGAAGCACTCGGAGAACCTCCAGGCGGAGCACCTCCAGGCTCAGCACCCCCAGGCGTAGCACCCCTAGGCTCAGCACCCCCAGACGTAGCACCCCTAGGCTCAGCACCCCCAGGCTCAGCACCCCTAGGCTCAGCACCCCCAGGCTCAGCACCCCCAGGCTCAGCACCCCCAGGCTCAGCACCCCTAGGCTCAGCACCCCCAGGCTCAGCACCCCTAGGCTCAGCACCCCTAGGCTCAGCACCCCCAGGTACAGCACCCCCAGCCTCAGCACCCTCAGCAGCACCAGAGTCACCAGTGACCTCGACAGGCTCGACTGCGTCTACCTGGGACACACCTGAAGGGGCAGGACCCTGAGGGGGGAGGGGGTCTACCTGGGGGGGACCTGGTACCAGGAAGAGTGGGGGTGGGGGGAGGGACGGAGTGCGGTAGGGGAAGAGGCGGTAGTAGGGGACCGACTCGTCAAACGTGACGTCCTGGGAGGACAGAACACGGCGAGAGGTGGGGTGGTAAAACTGCCACCCAGGCGCGTCAGGGGGGAACCCCAGGAAGACGCAAGGAGCAGCACGAGGGGATAGTTTGTCCGCAGACAGGTCGCGGACAAACGCCCGAGATCCCCAGACCCGGAACGCCGACGCATCGCCAACCTTCCCCGTCCACAGCAAGGCTGGGGAGGTCTCCGGCCTGGAGACCCTGGGGTGGAGGTTGATCTGATGCGCCGCGTACCTCACCGCAAACGGCCACAGAAAATGGGGGGCAGCCGCATGCATCATAGACGTACGAGCGACGTCCATGACCATGCCAATGCGGCGCTCAGCAATCCCATTTTGCTGCGGTGAGTCCGGAAGCGTGAAGGTCTGACGGATGCCCCGTGCACGACAGTAGGCACGCAGAAGGCCAGAGGAGAACTCTCCGCCTCTGTCCGAGTGCAGACGCAGAACAGGAAAGTCCGAGCCGAAGCTCTGCCTGAGCTGGAGACGAGCTGCGCGGATCCAGTCGATCAGCACCTCAGTGACATCACCCTTGCTGCGCAAGGGGAAGACTGTGGTGTAACGCGAGTAGTCGTCAACAACGAGCAGGAAGTAGCGCTCGTGACCCTGTCCACGGACGCGGGCTGGGCCCCACACGTCCATGTGAAGTGTCTGCAACGGGGCCTCTGTCGAAGGAAACTGGGAGGAGTGAGGGGCAGCACGCTGGCGCCCCTCGACACAGGGGACACAGGCAGGGCCAGGGCCCTGAGGAAGGGGAGGGAGGGACCGGGGGAGACCGGACACAAGAAGACGGGAGGCCATACCTCTGAGCCGAAGCAGAGAGGGGTGGCCAAGGCGGTGGTGCCAGAGGAGAGTCTCGTGAGACAGGAGACGACACGAACAGGGGGCAGACTCAGGACCAGACCTGGACGCTGCAGCAAACACCTGACCCGACGTAACTACCCTACCAGACTCAGCAACTGGAGGAGACGCAGTGGTCAGAGTGTACAGGCTCGACCCCGGCTGACGGGTGAACGTAGCCAGGTGTCGGCCTGTGCCAGCCTCTGTACAGTGGGTCACTCGCTGACGTGCAGGAGTGAACTGGTGGACACCCGCATCCTGTAGGTCAGCACCACTCACCAGGTTCGTCGAGAACGAGGGGAGGTAGAGACCAGACAGGGTGCCAGAGGGAGCCGCCGGACACGGGAGGACTGTGGAGAAACGAGACAGGACCGGACCCCCAGAGGGGTCAGCCAGAGACACCGCAACCGGCCGACTAAGCGGCGTGAGTGTGGTGCGGTCCCGAAAGAAGGAGCGAGACGCCCCAGAGTCAAGAGTGAAGGTGAGGGAGGCCGAAGCCGACGCGGTACCTGAGAGAGCAGACTCACCAGTACCTGAGGACGCAGACACACCAGCACCTAGAGCAGCAGCGTCGTAAGCACCTAGGGCAGCAGCCTCACCAGTACCTAGAGCAGCAGTCTCAATGCCCGGATCGGGCTGGAAACACCGGTAACAGTCACCCTCATCACTAATAGACACAGCATACATGGCAGAGAGAATAGCATCAAAGTCCAGATCAAAGATGGCAACCCCCGCCCTAGACAGCTCGTCCCAGCGAGGGATCTCGGAGGCCTCCGGGAACTGGTGACGCCATGCGTCCGTCAGGCGGCCAAAGCAGCGCGGAGTGGGGTGCGCACCCCCACACTGCTCACCCGCACGGTCGCCGGTGCGCAGGACGTAGGTACACGGACCAAAACCCCCACCCCGCTGGCGTGCAGTGTACCACTCACGGAGCTGCTGAGGGGACAGGGTCGCACGACCACGCTGCTGCTGCTGGCGCGAGCCACCACCGGAGCCACTCCTCTGCAAAGACCCGCGACCAGCTCCACCGCCACCCCCACCGCCTCCACCGCCTCCGCTGCCTCCACTGCCGCCGCCGCCTCCACCGCCTCCTCTACCGCCGCCTCCTCCGCCACCTCCGCTACCACCGCCACCGCCGCCGCGGCCTCCGCCTCCACTGCCGCCACCGAACCCCCCACCCCCACCTCCACCTCCACCGCTACCCCCACTCCCCCCACTGCCTCCACCTCCACCTCCACCGCCCGCTCCTCCAGCTCCCTTGCCCCCCTTGCCCTTGCCAGGGCGGCGTCTCCCGCTAGGGGCAGACGCCGCACCGACCGACTCAAGACCAAGGAGGTCGGCCGAAGCAGCAGAGGCAACAGAGGGCAGCAGGGGGGAGGGAGAACACCCCTCAAAGATGGGGGTGCGCGGGTCACCTCGAGAGGCTCCTACAGCGACTATGCTCTTTTCTATCGCGAGGAGGGCCTTCTCGAGGAGGTCTACAGTGAGTGTGGTGGGACAGACTGAGAGAAAGTGGTCCCTGACTACTCGAAGGGAGTCAGGGAGGCGAGTGACTAGGAAGTACAGAGTGATGTACATGGGGGGGGGGTTCGCGGTGCAGAAGTCAGCAGGAAGTGCAGCGCGGTAGCGAGTGTCACTAGTGCGGAGGTGCGTAATGAGGTCAGCAACGGTGGGAAAAGAAGCAAGGTCAGGGAAGAGGTACGGCAGCATGTGTCTCCCAGGAGCAACATAGCGTGCAAGAATGCTAAGAGGGTATGCAAGGTCAGGTCGTGTGCAGGTCATCAGGTACATGAGGCAGCCAACAAGCTCTGGGTACGGGCCACTCGACTCTACGGACTCATCCGAAGGCAGAGCTGAGAGCGAGTGGCGAGTAGACAGAGGAGTGGCCTGAGGCGAGGAGTACGTGAAGCCGAAGCGCTGAAGGACCTGCTGCACCATGTGTGACTGAGTCAAGGTAATGGTGCGGCGTGCTCTGTCCCGAGTGATCTGCAAGCCAAGGTAGCTGCGCAGTTCACCCAGGTCTGTGCACGTGTGTCTCTTCTGCAGCTCGGACTTCACGTAGGCTAGTCCAGCAGTGTCAGCTGTGGCAAAGACCAAGTCGTCGACGTACACGAGGATGTAGAACGGCGGCAAAGAAGTGTCGGTGCGCAGAAACAACGACGGGTCAGCAGTAGAGGGAGCAAACCCAAGAGCCGCAAGCGTAGTCCTCAGTGTGTCGTGCCACTCACGCGGTGCCTGGCGGAGACCGTAGACTGGCCGTCGGAGGCTCCACTGGGTGCCAGGAGGGAAAGTCCCAGTGAAGCCAGGTGGACGGCGCAGCCAGATCTCCTCGTGCAGGCTACCCTGCAAGAAAGCAGTGCTGAAGTCAAGAGAGTGGAGCTCGTAGTCGCGCTGAGCGGCTATGTGCAGCAGCACCCGAAGAGTGGTCATCTTCGGGGTGGGAGAGAAGGTCTGAAAGTAGTCAACTCCCTGCCGCTGACTGAAGCCACGAGCGACGTACCGCGCCTTGAAGACAGGTGGAGAGCCCGGCGGCCGCTTCACCCTGAAGATCCACATGCCACTGACGATGTTCGCCCCAGGAGGGGGCACCGCGTCAACGTAGGTGCCTGTGGACTTCCAGGACGCCATCTCTGCATCCATAGCTGCCTGCCACTGAGAGGAGTAGGGACCCTCTACGGCCTCCGCGTAAGAGCGCGGAGTCGGGATGTCTAGTGCATCCGGGTCTCCCTCAGGGGCAAGTAGTACGGACGCGAGATGAGGTGAAGCAGCAGCCAGACACTGGAACTCCTCCTGCCTGTCCTCAAGGACGTCCGTGCCAAGAGCACACTCACCCCCGACGGACGGAGGACAGACAGACGCAGACTCAGCAACAAGACCGGCAGCGTAGTCTAGACGACAGCGAGCAGCAAAGTCGACGAGCTCAGCAACAAGCGCAGACGCAGCAGTGGACTCAAAAGAGGGGTCAGTGACGACAGTAGCAAGGAGACGTGTGACAGTAGGACTAGCAGCACGAAGAGAGTCGGACTCTGGGTCGGTAAGTGCAGGAAGGGAGGACTCAGGAGGAGAAGGCAAAGGGGCACGCAGAGGAGCAGTGGACGGACGCAAAGACATCCGGTGCGTGCCAGGGACAGGAGGAGGACGCTGACGCGAACCGCGACCACTAGCGCGAGCAGCACGAACAGGCGACGCAGGACGAGACGCAGGCTCACGACGCTCAGTAAGACCTCCAGTGGGACCAGTGTAAGGAGAGGGAGCAGGAAGTGGGGAGGCGGGCTCTAACTGGGACTGTGACGGAACAGGCGGTGGACACGCTGCAGGAGGAGAAAGACCAAGAACCTGCTGTAGGAGTGGAACGAAGTACGGCCGAGGCCGCGCGGCGACTCCAGACACAGCAGGGACAGCACCCTCAGCAGCAGCACCAGCGCCAACAGCACCTCCAGCGGCAGGACCTCCAGCAGCACCAGCAGCACCCGCAGCAGGACCACCGCCAGGAAGGACAGCAGCAGTCTCAGCACCAACACCCGCAGCAGCTCCAGCTCCAGGCGGACCCGAGGGCCCAGCAGCTCCGGGACCAGCGGCACAAGTACCCTCAGCAGCCGAAGGAGCTCCAGCTCCAGCAGTACGTCTCCAGCGGCGAGCAAACCACTCGCGCAGCTCCTGTGGAGAGAGGGGCTCCCGCCGAGGCGAAGCACCCGGAGAACCGCCAGGTCCCGCACCGCCAGACGCCACAAGGGGAGGTCCAGTGGCCGCAGGCTCCGCAGCTCCAGGCTCAGCAGCTCCAGACGCAGCACCCCCTGGCTCAGCACCCCCAGTCGCAGCACCCCCAGGCTCAGCACCCCCAGACTCCGCACCCCCAGGCTCAGCACCCCCAGTCGCAGTACCCCCAGGCTCAGCACCCCTAGACTCAGCACCCCCAGGCTCAGCACCCCCAGGCTCAGCACCCACGCGCGTAGCACCCCCAGAGTCAGCACCCCCAGGCTCAGCACCCGCAGCAGGACCAGAGTCACCAGCAACCTCGACCGGCTCGACTGCGTCTACCTGGGACACACCTGAAGGGGCAGGACCCTGAGGGGGAAGGGGGTCTACCGGGGGGGGGACCTGGCACAAGGAAGTGCGGTGGCGGGGGAAGGGAAGGAGTGCGGTAGGGGAAGAGGCGGTAGAAGGGGACTGACTCGTCGAACGTGACGTCCTGGGAGGACAGAACACGACGAGAGGAGGGGTGGTAGAACTGCCACCCTGGGGCGTCAGGGGGGAAGCCGAGGAAGACACAGGGAGCAGCACGAGGGGACAGCTTGTCCGCAGACAAGTCGCGGACAAACGCCCGAGATCCCCAGACACGGAACGCAGACGCATCGCCGACCTTCCCCGTCCACAGCAGAGCTGGGGAGGTCTCCGGCCGGGAGACCCTGGGGTGAAGGTTGATCTGATGCGCCGCGTACCGAACCGCAAACGGCCACAGAAAATGGGGGGCAGCCGCATGCATCATGGACGTACGAGCGACGTCCATGACCATGCCAATGCGGCGCTCAGCAATCCCATTTTGCTGTGGAGAGTCCGGAAGCGTAAAGGTCTGGCGGATGCCTCGTGCACGACAGTAGGCTCGCAGAAGGCCAGAGGAGAACTCTCCACCTCGGTCAGAGTGCAGACGCAGAACAGGAAAGTCCGAGCCGAAGCTCCTCCTGAGCTGGAGACGAGCTGCGCGGATCCAGTCGATCAACACCTCAGTGACATCACCCTTGCTGCGCAAGGGGAAGACTGTGGTGTAACGCGAGTAGTCGTCAACCACCAGCAGGAAGTAGCGCTCGTGACCCTGCCCACGGACGCGGGCCGGGCCCCACACGTCCATGTGAAGCGTCTGCAGAGGAGCCTCTGTCGGGGGAAACTGGGAGGAGTGAGGGGCAGCCCGGAGCCGCCCCTCGACACAGGGGACACAGGAAGGTCCGGGTCCCGAAGGAAGGGGAGGGAGAGACCGGGGAAGACCAGAGACAAGGACATGGGAAGCCATGCCCCGAAGACGAGGCAAGGAGGGGTGGCCAAGACGGTGGTGCCACAGGAGAGTCTCCTGAGACAGGCGGCGACACGAGCAGGGGGCAGACTCAGGACCAGACCTGGACGCAGCAGCAAACACCTGACCCGACGCAGCTACCTGGCCAGACGCAGGGACAGGAGGAGACTCAGTGGTCAGGGTGTAGAGACTCGACCCCGGCCGACGCGAAAACGTGGCCAGGTGTCGGCCTGTGCGGGCGTTCGAGCAGTGGGTCACCCGCTGACTCGCAAGAGTAAACTGGTGAACCCCCGCATCCTGCAGGTCAGCACCACTCACCAAGTTCGTCGAGAACGAGGGGAGGTACAGACCAGACAAGGTGCCCGAGGGGGCAGCCGGACACGGGAGGACAGTGGAGAAGTGAGAGAGGACAGGACCCCCAGAGGGGTCAGCCAGGGAGACTGCAACC
Source organism: Closterium sp. Naga37s-1 (assembly GCA_947471745.1). Classification (NCBI taxonomy): domain Eukaryota; kingdom Viridiplantae; phylum Streptophyta; class Zygnematophyceae; order Desmidiales; family Closteriaceae; genus Closterium; species Closterium sp. Naga37s-1. The sequence continues at coordinate 765,365 of CANJKZ010001036.1, forward strand.
GGCCGGCCAAGCGGCGTGAGTGTGGTGCGGTCTCGAAAGAAGGAGCGAGAAGCCCCTGAGTCAAGCGTGAAGGTGAGGGAGGCCGAAGCCGACGCAGTACCTGAGAGCGCAGCCTCACCAGTACCTGAGAGTGCAGACGCACTGGCACCTAGAGCAGCAGCCGCAGAAGTACCTAGCGCAGCAGTACCAATGCCCGGGTCGGGCGGGAAACACCGGTAACAGTCACCCTCCTCACTAATAGTCACAGCATACATGGCAGCAAGGATAGCATCAAAGTCAAGATCAAAGATAGCTACGCCAGCCCTAGACAGCTCTCCCCAACGGGGAATCTCACTAGCCTCGGGGAACTGCTGACGCCAAGCGTCCGTCAGGCGGCCAAAGCAGCGCTGGGTGGGGTGGGCACCCCCACACTGCTCACCCGCGCGGTCGCCGGAACGAAGGACGTAGGTGCACGGACCAAAACCCCCACCCCGCTGACGCTGCGTGTACCACTCACGGAGCTGCTGGGGCGGGGGGATGTCCCGCGAACGCTGCTGCTGCTGCTGCTGCTGCTGCTGACGCTGGCCACCACCAGAGCCGCTACGCTGCGGGGCACCACCCCGACCAGCTCCACCCCCTCCGCCACCGCCGCCTCCACCTCCACCACCACCGCTGCCTCCGCTCCCACCGCTGCCGCCACCACCGCCTCCTCCTCCACTGCTGCCACCGCCACCACCGCCCCCGCCACCACTCCCACCGCCACCCCCACTCCCTCCGCCGCCTCCACCGCCACCTCCACCGCCCCCGCCAGTTCCACCCGCGCCCTTGCCCCCCTTGCCCCTGCCAGGGCGGCGTCTCCCGCTAGGGGCAGACGCCGCGCAGACCGACTCAAGACCAAGCAGGTCGGCAGCAGCAGCAGAGGCAACAGAGGGCAGCAGGGGGGAAGGAGAACACCCCTCAAAGATGGGGGTGCGAGGGTCACCACGAGAGGCTCCTACAGCGACGATGCTCTTCTCCGCCGCCAGGAGGGACTTCTCGAGGAGGTCGACAGTGAGAGTGGTGGGACAGACTGAGAGGAAGTGGTCCCTGACTACGTGAAGGGAGTCAGGGAGGCGTGTGACTATGTAATAGAGAGTGATGTACATGGGGGGGGGGTACTTGGCGCAGAACTCAGCAGGAAGGGCGGCGCGGTAGCGAGTGTCACTAGTGCGGAGGTGCGTAATGAGATCAGCGACAGTGGGAAAGGCAGCAAGGTCAGGAAAGAGGTACGGTAGCATGAGGCGGCTCAGGGCAGCAGTGGCAGGGGAAGAGTAGCGCGCAACTACAGCGTCGTACAAGGTCTGAGCACTCTTGTACTGACTAAAGTGCGCGCGCTCAGTGGTAGGCAGGTGGCGACGCACAGCAAGACGTGCAGCAGCATCGCGGGTGGCCCACTGGGAGCGAACAGTGAGGTCAGCATCAGCAGCAGGGGCAGGAGAGGCGCCAGAGGTGAGGTCAAAGAGGGAAAGACCGTCCGCCCTATCGCACTGTAAGAACAGCTGCAGGTCGTCGACCCAGACCTCAAAGTCAATGGCTCGACCCTCAGCGTCAAAAGCGAGGACACTAGGGGTAGCCATGACGACGACAATGTAGTAGTGCAAACAGTAGGGGAAGGGCACGCAGTAACAGTGGTGCTGTGCTCACCAGGCAGGGCAGGTCGGGCGGCTCGGCAGTAGGGCGGCCCGGCGGCTGGGCGGCTCGGCGGCTCGGCTGCTGGGCGGCTCGGCTCCCGGGCGGCTCGGCGGCAGGGCGGCTCGGCGGCAGGGCGGCTCGGCGGCTCGGCTCCCGGGCGGCTCGGCGGCAGGGTGAGGATAGGCGGCGGGGCCGGTGAGGATAGGCGGCGGGGCCGGTGGCGTAGGCGGCGGGGCCGCGAAGTGGGGCGGCGGGGCCGCGTAGGTGAGGGCGGCGGGGCCGCGACGTGAGGGCGGCGGGGCCGCGACTTATGGGCGGCGGGGCCGCGTAGGTGAGGGCGGCGGGGCCGCGACGTGAGGGCGGCGGGGCCGCGACGTGAGGGCGGCGGGGCCGCGACTTAAGGGCGGCGGGGCCGCGTAGGTGAGGGCGGCGGGGCCGCGACGTGAGGGCGGCTGGGCCGCGACGTAAGGGCGGCGGGCTCGCGTAGGTAAGGGCGGCGCAACGGGCCGCTAGGGGCGACACGGAGGGTCGCTAAAAAAAAGGAAAGCGCGCCTCGGGGCGCGCTTCGGTGGGCCCTAGAAACAGTCCCTAGGAGGGGACCTGCTCTGATTCCATGTGGAAAGTAGAACGCGAATGAATGAACTATGAATGAAGTGAGTACATATAGGAAACCCTAATTGGGTTGTACCCCCTATGGGATACCCCTGTCAGAACATATATATAGCTTATGCTGTTGTGTAGGCTATAGTGTGGTATCCCATAGGGGGTACAACCCAATTAGGGTTTCCCATATGTACTCACTTCATTCATAGTTCATCCATTTCTCGTTCTACTCTTCTCATGGTATCGAGCAGGTTCCCTCGTGGGAACTGTTCCTAGGGCCCACCGTTTTTTTTTTTTCCTGCCCGGAGCGCACTCTGCCCCTACCCGAGTCGCGCTCCCCTCTCTCTTGGCCCCTAGTGGCCCCTTTAGCCGCCCGTCACGGCCCTTAGCCGCCCGCGCGCCGCCCGTCCCGGCCCCTTAGACGCCCGCGCGCCGCCCGTCCCGGCCCCTAGACGCCAGTGCGCCGCCCGGCCCGGCCCCTAGACGCCCGCGCGCCGCCCGTCCCGGCCCCTAGACGCCCGCGCGCCGCCCGTCCCGGCCCCTAGACGTCCGCGCGCCGCCCGTCCCGGCCCCTCGACGCCCGTGAGCCGCCCGTCCCGGCCCCTAGACGCCCGCGCGCCGCCCGTCCCGGCCCCTAGACGCCCGCGCGCCGCCCGTCCCGGCCCCTCGACGCCCACGCGCCGCCCGTCCCGGCCCCTAGACGCCCGCGCGCCACCCGGACCGACCCCTAGACGCCCGCGCGCCGCCCGTCCCGGCCCCTCGACGCCCGCGCGCCGCCCGTCCCGGCCCCTCGACGCCCGCGCGCCGCCCGTCCCGGCCCCACGCCGCCCTACCTGCGGCCCACTCGCCGCCCTACCTGCGGCTCGCCCGCCGCCCTAACTGCGGCCTGCCCGCCGCCCCACTTGCGGCCCTACCGCCCCCCTACCTACGGCCCGACCGCCGCCCTACCTGCGGCCCAACCGCCGCCCTACCTGCGGGAGCCGCCTAGCAGCAGAACCGCCGGGAGCCGAGCCGCCCTGCCGCCGAGCCGCCCGGGAGCCGAGCCGCCCTGCCGCCGATTCGCCCGGGAGCCGAGCCGCCCTGCCGCCGAGCCGCCCGGGAGCCGAGCCGCCCTGCCGCCGAGCCGCCCGGGCGCCGAGCCGCACTGCCGCCGAGCCGCTGAGCAGCCGAGCCGCCCTACTGCCGGGCCGCCCGACCTGCCCTGTCCGGTGAGCACAGCCCCACTGTCACTGCGTGCCCTTCCCCTACTGCTTGCACTGCTCGTCTGTCGTCGTCATGGCTACCCCTAGCGTCCTCGCTTTTGACGCTGAGGGTCGAGCCATTGACTTTGAGGTCTGGGTCGACGACCTGCAGCTGTTCTTACAGTGCGATAGGGCGGACGGTCTTTCCCTCTTTGACCTCACCTCTGGCGCCTCTCCTGCCCCTGCTACTGATGCTGACCCCACTGTTCGCTCTCAGTGGGCCACCCGCGATGCTGCTGCACGTCTTGCTGTGCGTCGCCACCTGCCTACCACTGAGCGCGCGCACTTTAGTCAGTACAAGAGTGCTCAGACCTTGTACGACGCTGTAGTTGCGCGCTACTCTTCCCCTGCCACTGCTGCCCTGAGCCGCCTCATGCTACCGTACCTCTTTCCTGACCTTGCTGCCTTTCCCACTGTCGCTGACCTCATTACGCACCTCCGCACTAGTGACACTCGCTACCGCGCCGCCCTTCCTGCTGAGTTCTGCGCCAAGAACCCCCCCCCCATGTACATCACTCTCTATTACATCGTCACACGCCTCCCTGACTCCCTTCGCGTAGTCAGGGACCACTACCTCTCGGTCTGTCCCACCACTCTCACTGTCGACCTCCTCGAGAAGTCCCTCCTGGCGGCGGAGAAGAGCATCGTCGCTGTAGGAGCCTCTCGTGGTGACCCTCGCACCCCCATCTTTGAGGGGTGTTCTCCTTCCCCCCTGCTGCCCTCTGTTGCCTCTGCTGCTGCTGCCGACCTGCTTGGTCTTGAGTCGGTCTGCGCGGCGTCTGCCCCTAGCGGGAGACGCCGCCCTAGCAGGGGCAAGGGGGGCAAGGGCGCGGGTGGAGCTGGCGGGGGCGGTGGAGGAGGCGGTGGAGGCGGAGGAGGGAGTGGGGGTGGCGGTGGGAGTGGTGGCGGGGGCGGTGGTGGAGGTGGCAGCAGCGGAGGAGGAGGCGTCGGTGGCGGCAGCGGTGGGAGCGGAGGCAGCGGTGGTGGTGGAGGTGGAGGCAGCGGTGGCGGAGGGGGTGGAGCTGGTCGGGGTGGTGCCCCGCAGCGTAGCGGCCCTGGTGGTGGCCAGCGTCAGCAGCAGCAGCAGCAGCAGCAGCGTTCGCGGGACATCCCCCCGCCCCAGCAGCTCCGTGAGTGGTACACGCAGCGTCAGCGGGGTGGGGGTTTTGGTCCATGCACCTACGTCCTTCGTTCCGGTGACCGAGCGGGTGAGCAGTGTGGGGGTGCGCACCCCACTCAGCGCTGCTTTGCCCGCCTGACGGACGCTTGGCGTCAGCAGTTCCCCGAGGCCAGTGAGATTCCCCGTTGGGGAGAGCTGTCTAGGGCTGGCGTAGCTGTCTTTGATCTTGACTTTGATGCTATCCTTGCTGCCATGTATGCTGTGACTATTAGTGAGGAGGGTGACTGTTACCAGTGTTTCCCGCCCGACCCGGGCATTGGTACTGCTGCGCCAGGTACTTCTGCGGCTGCTGCTCTAGGTGCCAGTGCGTCTGCACTCTCAGGTACTGGTGAGGCTGCGCTCTCAGGTACTGCGTCGGCTTCGGCCTCCCTCACCTTCACACTTGACTCAGGGGCTTCTCGCTCCTTCTTTCGAGACCGCACCACACTCACGCCGCTTGGCCGGCCGGTTGCAGTCTCCCTGGCTGACCCCTCTGGGGGTCCTGTCCTCTCTCACTTCTCCACTGTCCTCCCGTGTCCGGCTGCCCCCTCGGGCACCTTGTCTGGTCTGTACCTCCCCTCGTTCTCGACGAACTTGGTGAGTGGTGCTGACTTGCAGGATGCGGGGGTTCACCAGTTTACTCCTGCGAGTCAGCGGGTGACCCACTGCTCGGATGCCCGCACAGGCCGACACCTGGCCACGTTCTCGCGTCGGCCAGGGTCGAGTCTCTACACACTGACCACTGCGTCTCCTCCTGTCCCTGCGTCTGGCCAGGTAGCTGCGTCGGGTCAGGTGTTTGCTGCTGCGTCCAGGTCTGGTCCTGAGTCTGCCCCCTGCTCGTGTCGCCGCCTGTCTCACGAGACTCTCCTGTGGCACCACCGCCTTGGCCACCCCTCCTTGCTTCGTCTTCGGGGCATGGCTTCCCGTGTCCTTGTCTCTGGTCTTCCCCGGTCTCTCCCTCCCCTCCCTTCGGGACCCGGACCTTCTTGTGTCCCCTGTGTCGAGGGGCGGCTCCGGGCTGCCCCTCACTCCTCTCAGTTTCCCCCGACAGAGGCTCCTCTGCAGACGCTTCACATGGACGTGTGGGGCCCCGCCCGCGTCCGTGGGCAGGGTCACGAGCGCTACTTCCTGCTGGTGGTTGACGATTACTCGCGTTACACCACAGTCTTCCCCTTGCGCAGCAAGGGTGATGTCACTGCGGTGTTGATCGACTGGATCCGCGCAGCTCGTCTCCAGCTCAGGGGGAGCTTCGGCTCGGACTTTCCTGTTCTGCGTCTGCACTCTGACCGAGGTGGAGAGTTCTCCTCTGGCCTTCTGCGAGCCTACTGTCGTGCACGAGGCATCCGCCAGACCTTTACGCTTCCGGACTCTCCACAGCAAAATGGGATTGCTGAGCGCCGCATTGGCATGGTCATGGACGTCGCTCGTACGTCCATGATGCATGCGGCTGCCCCCCATTTTCTGTGGCCGTTTGCGGTTCGGTACGCGGCGCATCAGATCAACCTTCACCCCAGGGTCTCCCGGCCGGAGACCTCCCCAGCTCTGCTGTGGACGGGGAAGGTCGGCGATGCGTCTGCGTTCCGTGTCTGGGGATCTCGGGCGTTTGTCCGCGACTTGTCTGCGGACAAGCTGTCCCCTCGTGCTGCTCCCTGTGTCTTCCTCGGCTTCCCCCCTGACGCTCCAGGGTGGCAGTTCTACCACCCCTCCTCTCGTCGTGTTCTGTCCTCCCAGGACGTCACGTTCGACGAGTCAGTCCCCTTCTACCGCCTCTTCCCCTACCGCACTCCTTCCCTCCCCCCGCCACCGCACTTCCTTGTGCCAGGTCCCCCCCTGGTAGACCCCCTTCCCCCTCAGGGTCCTGCCCCTTCAGGTGTGTCCCAGGTAGACGCAGTCGAGCCGGTCGAGGTTGCTGGTGACTCTGGTCCTGCTGCGGGTGCTGAGACTGGGGGTGCTGAGTCTGGGGGTGCTGAGCCTGGGGGTACTGCGACTGGGGGTGCTGAGCCTGGGGGTGCGGAGTCTGGGAGTGCTGAGCCTGGGGGTGCTGCGACTGGGGGTGCTGAGCCTGGGGGTGCGGAGTCTGGGGGTGCTGAGCCGTGGGGTGCTGCTACTGGGGGTGCTGAGCCAGGGGGTGCTGCGTCTGGAGGTGCTGAGCCTGGAGCTGCGGAGCCTGCTGCCACTGGACCTCCCCTTGTGGCGTCTGGCGGTGCGGGACCTGGCGGTTCTCCGGGTGCTTCGCCTCGGCGGGAGCCCCTCTCTCCACAGGAGCTGCGCGAGTGGTTTGCCCGGCGCTGGAGGCGTGCTGCTGGAGCTGGAGGTTCTTCGGCTACTGAGGGTGCTGGTGCCGCGGGTCCCGGAGGTGCTGGAGCTGGAGCTGCTGAGGGCGTTGGTGCTGAGGCTACTGCTGTCGGTCCTGGAGGCGGTCCTGCTGGGGGTGCTACTGGTGCTGCTGGAGGTCCTGGAGCTGGAGGTGCTACTGGCGCTGGTGCTGCCGCTGGGGGTACTGGTGCTGTCCCTGCTGTGTCTGGAGTCGTCGCGCGGCCTAGACCGTACTTCGTTCCGCTCCTTCAGCAGGTTCTTGGTCTCCCGCCTTCTACTGGTCCTCCTCCTCCCTTAGAGTGTCCACAGCCTGTCCTGTCACAGTTACAGTTACAGCCGGCCTCCCCACTGCCCGCTCCTTCTCCCTACACTGGTCCTACTGGAGGTCTTGCTGAGCGTCGTGAGCCTGCGTCTCGCCCTGCGTCACCTGTCCGTGCTGCTCGCACTAGTGGTCGTGGTTCGCGTCAGCGTCCTCCTCCTGTCCCTGGCACGCACCGGATGTCTCTGCGTCCGTCCACTGCTCCTCTGCGTGCCCCTTTGCCTTCTTCTCCTGAGTCCTCTCTTCCTGCTCTTCCTGACCCGGAGTCGGACTCTCTTCGTGCTGCCAGTCCTGCTGTCACACGTCTCCTTGCTACTGTCGTCACTGACCCCTCTTTTGAGTCCACTGCTGCGTCTGCGCTTGTTGCTGAGCTCGTCGACTTTGCTGCTCGCTGTCGTCTAGACTACGCTGCCGGTCTTGTTGCTGAGTCTGCGTCTGTCTGTCCTCCGTCCGTCGGGGGTGAGTGTGCTCTTGGCACGGACGTCCTTGAGGACAGGCAGGAGGAGTTCAGGTGTCTGGCTGCTGCTTCACCTCATCTCGCGTCCGTACTACTTGCCCCTGAGGGAGACCCGGATGCACTAGACATCCCGACTCCGCGCTCTTACGCGGAGGCCGTAGAGGGTCCCTACTCCTCTCAGTGGCAGGCAGCTATGGATGCAGAGATGGCGTCCTGGAAGTCCACAGGCACCTACGTTGACGCGGTTCCCCCTCCTGGGGCGAACATCGTCAGTGGCATGTGGATCTTCAGGGTGAAGCGGCCGCCGGGCTCTCCACCTGTCTTCAAGGCGCGGTACGTCGCTCGTGGCTTCAGTCAGCGGCAGGGAGTTGACTACTTTCAGACCTTCTCTCCCACCCCGAAGATGACCACTCTTCGGGTGCTGCTGCACATAGCCGCTCAGCGCGACTACGAGCTCCACTCTCTTGACTTCAGTACTGCTTTCTTGCAGGGTAGCCTGCACGAGGAGATCTGGCTGCGCCGTCCACCTGGCTTCACTGGGACTTTTCCTCCTGGCACCCAGTGGAGCCTCCGACGGCCAGTCTACGGTCTCCGCCAGGCACCGCGTGAGTGGCACGACACACTGAGGACTACGCTTGCGGCTCTTGGGTTTGCTCCCTCTACTGCTGACCCGTCGTTGTTTCTGCGCACCGACACTTCTTTGCCGCCGTTCTACGTCCTCGTGTACGTTGACGACTTGGTCTTTGCCACAGCTGACACTGCTGGACTAGCCTACGTGAAGTCCGAGCTGCAGAAGAGACACACGTGCACAGACCTCGGTGAACTGCGCAGCTACCTTGGCTTGCAGATCACTCGGGACAGAGCACGCCGCACCATTACCTTGACTCAGTCACACATGGTGCAGCAGGTCCTTCAACGCTTCGGCTTCACGTACTCCTCGCCTCAGGCCACTCCTCTGTCTACTCGCCACTCGCTCTCAGCTCTGCCTTCGGATGAGTCCGTAGAGTCGAGTGGCCCGTACCCAGAGCTTGTTGGCTGCCTCATGTACCTGATGACCTGCACACGACCTGACCTTGCATACCCTCTTAGCATTCTTTCACGCTATGTTGCTCCTGGGAGACACCGACCAGAGCACATGGCTGCAGCGAAGAGGGTGTTGCGCTACTTGTGCAGTACGTCGGGCATGGGGCTAGTGCTTGGAGGGCGGAGTCCAGTGGTCCTCACTGGGCACGCGGACGCTTCTTGGGCAGACGACCAGGCTACACAGCGGTCGTCGCAGGGTTACACCTTCAGTCTTGGTTCCGGCTCTGTCTCGTGGCGGGCTACTCGCTCGTCCTCTGTTCTCAGCTCCAGTTGTGAGGCTGAGATCTACGCCGGGGCCATGGCTGCACAGGAGCTTCGCTGGCTCACCTACCTGCTGACTGACCTTGGAGAGCCGCCTCGTTCTCCTCCAGTGTTGTACGTAGACAACAAGGCCATGCTGGCCTTGTGTCGAGAGCAGCGCTTGGAGCACAGAACGAAGCACATTGCTCTCCGTTACTTTCTTGCTCGTGAGCTGCAGCAGCGTGGTCAGTTGCGACTTGCGTACGTGGCCTCTGAGGCCAACACTGCTGATGTGTTCACCAAGGCACTTGCGCCTTGTGACCATCAGCGCTTCTGCACCCAGCTGGGTCTTGTACCTGTCTTGCCTCACTTGCTCTCTTCTTGACCTTGCTTGTACTGTCACATATATATTCCTGCTCTTGCTTGTCTAGCTCTATATATATATGTGTACTCCTGCATGTGAACTGGCCCTGTTGCCCTGTCGTTGTGCTCGGACTGTGTGGTGACTTTGTGATCCACCCTGAGCTTGCTCTGCTTTGCTTGACTGGTCTTGTGACCCCTTGTTCTCCCCCACTTTGCCTATGGGGGTGTGTCAGAACATATATATAGCTTATGCTGTTGTGTAGGCTATAGTGGGGTATCCCATAGGGGGTACAACCCAATTAGGGTTTCCCATATGTACTCACTTCATTCATAGTTCATCCATTTCTCGTTCTACTCTTCTCAACCCCACTATAGCCTACACAACAGCATAAGCTATATAATGTTCTGACATCATCTGCACAGCTCATGAGGAATGGCATTACTCTTCTTGGTGAACCGGGCAAGTTTACTTTAAAGTACGGAGACAAGAAACTCGGCACGGCAATTGAACAGAACGGTGTATTCGTTCTCAACTTCGTACCTGAACGCACCACTGCTGAATCCGAGAATATTCTCTCTCTTGGCCCATGGGAACATCGTGATGACATCGATTACACTGATGATACCGTTCCTCGTGAAGGAGTTGCACCCATGTCTTCAACCACGGCTGCCGCTGTCATGCTGACCTTCGACAATCAAGGCTTGAACGACGTCCAGTACTCCCGAGATTATCTTGCTCATGTTGGCGGTTGGGGAGATACGACGAATATGCCCACGGTTGAAGGCACTTGGGGGGCACAGGAACCTGACGAGATCACTTGGGGAGAAACACCTGCTGATCGTGACCGACGTCTTCTCACAGAAGCAGAGCATCGTATCGCTGACATGGAAGTTCTAGACTCCGGACGACTTGTCGGTGTTGAGCCTAAACCTGCAGCATCAGATCAAGAGAGCGGGGAGTTAGTTCTTTCACCTGGCAAATACATCGACGTTGAAATCAAAATTCCACCACCTAACCTTACCAGGTTCATCCCGCCTGTCACAGATCATGTTCACGCTGACAGTCATCGGCTGTTGTTATCTTTCTTCGCTAACGCCGATTATTATCTGCGCGCACAGGGACACAAAGAAACTGCAGACACCTGGCATAAGCGTCTTGGTCATCCGTCGCAGTCTACGCTCAACAACACAATCAAAGCAGCTGTTCTCGACAAGAATTCTCTTCTCTTACCCGGCGGCCTCGAAATGAAACCGGTTAATCGTCCATCACCCTGCTTGATCTGCCCAGCAGCAAATCTACCGCACGAACCGTACCCGAATCATTTTCCTGGCGCTGAGGATTATCGAGTGATATTCTAAACTTACCTGCGGAGGGTTTCAACGGCGAGAAATACGTTATCACGTTCACTGAAGCTTCTACTCGATACGTCTGGACTGGTAACATGACTAACCGTTTTCTTGCCTTCACAGCGTTTCAGACATGGCTGCCTCTCGTCGAACGCGAGTCCGACACAAAACTCATAACCTTCCAGTGTGACGGAGCTGGGGAATATCGCAGTCTCGAGTTTACTGCATACCTGCAAGAAAGAGGCATACGACGCCTGATCTCACTTCCTCACGCTCACCAGCAGAGCGGTGTAGCTGAACGCCTCAATCGTACTTTGCAAGAAAAGATGCGAGCACTACTCGCACAGTCCCAACTCGGCCCACTCTACTGGCCCTTCGCAATGGACCACGCAACACTGTTGCATAACCTCCTATCTTCATCGGCTTTACCCAACAACGCATCACCTCACTTGTTGTGGACAGGAAAATTGGGCACTACGAAACTTCTTCGAGTTTTTGGGTGTGTCGTGCAATATCGTCCTCCTACCGCTCCGCTTGGAAAGTTCGATCAACGCGCTAAGTGGGGTCTTCATCTCGGCCTTGAGAAGCAGTTTTCTGCCTGGCGAATCATGGATTATCGCAGTCGACTTTTAATTCCTGCCCGCGACTGTATTTTCTACGAAAATCTGACCCTTCCTGTCTTCGAACAGTATCTCGCCACGCAGCATGACCCTGCTACACTTTTCCACGGTGTTCGTTCATTCGCCAGCACTGATGCCGAACTTGCTGCCAGCGAAGAACCTGACATTCACGGTGCACGTGACGCTGCTCCAGATCCACCCATTCCAACCACTTCTTCCGGATTTCCGGAATTTATTCCTCTTGTCGACGCTCATCCGGACGATGTTCGTGAAGTTCATCATACTTACCTAGTGGACGATCAACGACGTCCCATGCCAGCTGTAACTGACAGCAGCATCCGCGTCGATCCTGACGAAATTGGGGGGGCAAGTGGTGAACCGAGTGAACCTGTCAATTTCGCAGGACGGACCGACGACAGTCCTAATTATCAAACCGAGCTTCAGATACTGGGACTCGCAGCAACAGTACAGCATAATTCTTCAGAAGTCGCAGAACCGAAAACTGCCCGACAGGCCCTTTGAGGACCACATCGCGAAAAATGGCGTGAAGCCATGGATCGTGAACTGGCTGCCCTGGAAAAACGGGAGACTTGGGGTATCATACCCATCAAAAAAGCTACAAATAAAAATATTCTTACCGGAAAATGGGTCTTCAGGGTGAAGACGAAAGCTGACGGCTCTTATGAAAAACATAAGGCAAGGTGGGTTGTTCGTGGTTTTGACCAAACTCATGGGGTAGACTACACGCTAACCTTCGCCCCGGTCAGCCGACACACAAGTGTTCGTCTCGTCATCTGCGAAGCAGCTGCGAAGAATTTTCCGCTTCGACAAATTGACGTCTCCAACGCATTTCTATACGCTGACGTCGATGCTGAAATCTACGTCGAATATCCGCATACCTATCCGAAAAATCCGCCAAGTGTCTGCAAGCTCAAGAAGTCACTGTACGGCATCAAACAAGCACCGCGACTATGGCAGCAGCATTTGAACAGGAAACTTACAGAGGTTGGATTCCGACAACTGCCACATGACCCCGGAATGTATCGACTAGACGACAAGGGGAGCTACGCGCTACTCGTAGCTTACGTGGATGATATTCTCTACGTAAGTTCTTCGGCTTCCTTGGGTGATCGCATCGAAGCAGATCTGAAGAAATCCCTCGACTTAACCGTCTCCACCGAAGTCATCCAATTTCTTGGGTTAAACATTTCGCGAACCTCCTCCGCCATCCACCTCACAGCATCGAAGTATGCTGAGTCACTCGCTAAGCGTTTCAAGATTTCTACAAGTTACGTCGCTACACCGTTTCGGTCTACACCCACTGGGCACATTCTAAACAACACCAAACTTTCGGCAGCTGGTCTACAATTGTACCAGCAGCAACTTGGGTGCCTTCTCTTCGCAGCAGTCACATGTCGTCCCGACCTTGCGTACGTCGCAAGCTTATGGGAATAATGAGAGGAATGAAATGAACTAGGCAGCAGGTGGGTACAAATATGAAAACCTAAAAAGTGTTGTACCCTGTATTGACTACCCCACTACAGCCTAGATAGACTATAGCAGATATGTTTGACACACCCCCATAGGCAAAGCGGGGGAGAACAAGAGGTCACAGGACCAGTCAAGAAAGGTAAAGCAAGCTCACGGTGGATCACAAAGTCACCACGCAGTCTGAGCACAAGAAAATGGCCACAAGGCCAGTTCACATACAGAGTTATATAAGGAGAACAAACAATACAGTGAACACAACCTAGCAAGTGTAAGCATGCAGGTATATGTATAAAGAGTACAGTACAGACAGAGTCAAGAAGAAAGCAAGTGAGGCACAGTAGGTACAAGGCCTAACACAGTACAGAAACGCTGATGATCACAAGGCTGAAGTGCCTTGGTGAAAACATCAGCAGTGTTGGCCTGAGAGGCCACGTAAGCAAGACGAAGCTGGCCACGCTGCTGCAACTCTCGAGCAAGGAAGTAGCGCAGAGCAATGTGCTTCGTTCTGTGCTCCAGTCAGTGCTCCTGACACAAGGCCAGCATGGCCTTGTTGTCGACGTACAGAACTGGAGGAGAACCAGGCGCCTCTCCCAAGTCGGTCAGCAGGTAGGTGAGCCAGCGTAGCTCCTGTGCAGCCATGGCCCCAGCGTAGATCTCAGCCTCACAATTGGAGCTGAGAACAGAAGAAGAGCGGGTAGACCGCCAAGAGACAGAACCGGAGCCAAGACTGAAGGTGTAACCCTGTGACGACCGCTGCATAGCCAAGTCGTCAACCCAGGAGGCGTCAGCGTGACCAGTGAGGACAACTCGAGCCCGTCCTCCAAGCACGAGCCCCATGCCCGATGTACTGCACAAGTATCGCAACACCCTCTTCGCAGCATCCCAGTGCACCTTTCGGTGCCTGCCGGGAGCCACATAGCGAGCCAGAAGACTGAGAGGGTATGCGAGGTCAGGTCGTGTGCAAGTCATCAGGTACATGAGGCAGCCCACAAGCTCTGGATACGGGCCACTCGGCTCTACAGACTCGTCCGAAGGTGGAGCTGAGAGCGAGTGACCTGTAGGCAGAGGAGTGGACTGTGGCGAGGAGTACGTGAAGCCGAAGCGCTGAAGGACCTGCTGCACCATGTGTGACTGAGTCAAGGTAATGGTGCACTGTGCTCTGTCCCGGGTGATCCGCAAGCCAAGATAGCTTGTCAGCTCACCCAGGTCTGTGCACGTGTGTCTCTTCTACAGCTCGGACTTCACGTGGGCGAGTGCCTCAGTGTCAGCAGTAGCAAAGACGAGGTCGTCTACGTACACAAGACGTAGAACGGCGGCAGAGTAGTGTCAGTGCGTAAAAACAGAGAAGGGTCAGAAGTGGAAGGAGCAAAACCAAGAGCAGCAAGAGTCGTCCTGAGTGTGTCGTGCCACTCACGGGGTGCCTGACGGAGACCGTAGACTGGCCGCCGGAGGCTCCACTGGGTACCAGCAGGAAACGACCCAGTGAAGCCAGGTGGGCGGCGCAGCCAGATCTCCTCGTGCAGGCTGCCCTGTAGGAAGGGTGTGCTGAAGTCAAGCAAGTGGAGCTCGTAGTCACGCTGAGCAGCTACGTGCAGCAGTACCCGAAGAGTGGTCATCTTCGGGGTAGGGGAGAAGGTCTGGAAGAAGTCAACTCCCTGTCGCTGACTGAAGCCACGTGCAACGTAACGCGCCTTGAAGACAGGCGGAGAACCCGGCGGCCGCTTCACCCTGAAGATCCACATGCCACTGACGATGTTCGCCCCAGGCGGGGGAACCTCGTCGACGTAGGTGCCAGTGGACTTCCAGGAAGCCATCTCGGCGTCCATGGCTGCCTGCCACTGAGAGGAGTAGGGACCCTCTATCGCCTCTGCGTAAGACCGCGGGGTCGGGATGTCTGGTGCATCCGGGTCTCCCTCAGGGGCAAGCAACATGGACACGAGATGAGGTACAGAAGCAGCAAAGCACTCAAACTCCTCCTGTCTGTCCTCAAGGACGTCCGTGCGAAGAGCATACTCACCCCCGACGGACGGAGGACAGACAGACGCAGACGCAAACTCAGCAACAAGACTAGTGGCGTAGTCTAGGCGACAGGCTGCAGCAAAGTCAACGAGCTCAGTAACAAGAGCAGACGCAGTAGTGGACTCAAACAAAGGGTCAGTGACAGCAGTGGCCAGAAAGCGCGTGACCGCCGGACTAGCAGCACGTAGGGAGTCAGACGCAGGGTCCGGACCGACAGGAAGAGAGGACGCAGGAGGAGACGGCAGAGGGACACGCTGTGGAGCAGTGGAAGGACGCAGAGTCATAGAGTGAGTGCCAGGGACAGGAGGAGGACGCGGACGCGAAACACGACCAGTGCGAACAGGACGGACAGGCGACGCAAAACGAGACTCAAGCGACACAGGACGAGACTCAGGCTCACGACGCTCCGTAAGACCTCTAGTCGGTCCAGAGTAAGGAGAAGGACCAAGCAGTGGAGAGGCCGGCTGCAACTGCGACTGGGACTGGACAGGAGGTGGACTCAGGAAAGGAGGAGGAGGACCAGGAGAAGGCGGGGAGCCAAGAACCTGCTGAAGAAGCGGAACGTAGTACGGCCGCGGCCGCGCAGCGCCTCCAGAAACAGCAGAGACAGAACCGGTACCCTCAGCCCCAGGGTCTCTAGTCCCAGCAGCACCTCCAGCAGCTCCAGCAGCTCCAGCACTAGCAGCACCTCCAGCAGCTCCAGCACCAGCAGCACCTCCAGTACCAGCAGCACCGCCAGCAGCTCTAGCAGTACCTCCAGCAGCTCCAGCAGCTCCAGCACCAGCAGCACCTCCAGCAGCTCCAGCACCAACAGCACCTCCAGCAGCTCCAGCACCAGGAGCACCTCCAGCACCAGCAGTACCACCAGCAGCTCCAGAAGCTCCACCAGCAGCTCCAGCATCTCCACCAGTAGCTCCAGTACCTCGACAGCGCCGAGAGTACCACTCACGAAGCTGCTGTGGAGAGAGAGGCTCCCGCCGCGACGGGACACCTAGAGCACCCCCAGACTCAGCACGCGCAGGCTCAGCACCTCCAGACACAGGACCCTCAGGCTCCACACGCCCAGGCTCAGCACCCCCAGACTCAGCACCCCCAGTCTCCGCACCCCCAGCCCCCGCACCCGCAGGCTCAGCACCCCTAGCACCTGAGTCGACAGCTACCTCGACCAGCTCGGCAGGGTCTACCTGGGACACACATGAGGGGGCAGGACCCTGGGTGGGGAGGGGGTCTACCGGGGGAGTACCTGGTGCTAGGAAGAGCGGCGGGGGGGGGAGAGAGGCAGTGCGGTAGTACGACACCGACTCGTCAAACGTGACGTCCTGAGAGGATAGAACACGACGCGAGGTGGGGTGGTAGAACTGCCACCCGGGTGCGTCAGGAGGGAAGCCAAGGAAGACACAGGGAACGGCACGGGAGGACAGCTTGTCCGCTGTAGTATCGCGGACAAAAGCTCGAGATCCCCAGACACGGAACGCGGACGCATCGCCAACCTTCCCCGTCCACCGCAGAGTAGGTGTGGTCTCCGGCAAGGAGACAGGAGGCTGAAGGTTGATCCGATGCGCAGCGTACTGAACCGCGAACGGCCACAGAAAATGGGGAGCAGCCGCATGGATCATGGACGTACGAGCGACGTCCATGACCATGCCAATGCGGCGCTCAGCAATCCCATTTTGCTGCGGGGAGGCCGGAAGCGTGAACGTCTGGCGGATACCCTCCGAACGACAGAAGGCCCTCAGGAGGTCGGAAGAAAACTCCCCACCTCTGTCTGAGTGCAGACGCAGAACAGGAAGGTCTGAACCGAAACTCTTACTGAGCTGGCGACGAGCACCGCGGATCCAGTCGATCAACACCTCAGGGACCTCACCCTTGCTGCGCAAGGGGAAGACTGTGGTGTAACGCGAGTAGTCGTCAACGACCAGCAGGAAGTAACGCTCGTGACCCTGTCCACGGACGCGGGCTGGGCCCCACATGTCCATGTGAAGAGTCTGCAGAGGAGCCTCAGTCGGAGGGAACGAGGAGGAGTGAGGAGCGGCGCGCTGCCGGCCCTCGACATAAGGAACATAGGTGGGGGCAGGCCCCGGAGGAAGGGGAGGGAGGGACCGGGGTAGACCCGAGACAAGGGCACGCGAGGCCATACCTCGAAGACGAGGCAGGGAGGGGTGGCCAAGGCGGTGGTGCCAAAGGAGAGTCTCGTGCGACAGAGGACGACACGAGCAGGGGGCAGACGCAGGACTAGACCTGGACGCGGCAGCAAACACCTCACTAGACGCAGCTACCTGACCAGACGCAGAGACCGGAGGAGGCGCAGTAGTCAGTGTGTACAGGCTCGACCCTGGCCGACGGGTGAACGTGGCCAGGTGGCGGCTCGTCCGAGAGCAAGTGCAGTGGGTCACACGCTGACCTCCAGGGGTGAACTGGTCAACCCATGCGTCCTGGAGGTCAGCTCCACTCACCAAGTTCGTAGAGAACGAGGGGAGGTGGAGTCCCGACAGCAAGCCCGACGGGGCCGCAGGACACGGTAGAACCGTGGAGGAGTGTGCAAGGACTGGGCCCCCTGAGGGGTCAGCAAGGGAGACCGCAACAGGCCGACTGAGCGGCGTGAGCGTGGTGCTCTCTAAAGAAAGAGCGCGAAGCACCAGAGTCAAGTGTGAAAGTGTGCAAGGACTCAGTAGGTGCAGTACCAGAGAGAGCAAACGCACCAGCACCTGGAGCAGCAGACGCACTAGCACCTAGAGCAGCGGCCGCAATGCCCGGGTCGGGCAAGACACTCAGGTAACAGTCACCCTCAGCACTATCAGCAATAGCATATATGGCAGCAAGGATAGCATCAAAATCAAGATCAAAGATAGGCACATTCTGCAGAAGCAGATCATGCCAGCGAGGGAGCTCAACGGCGTCAGGAAACTGGGCACGCCAAGCGTCCATCAAGCGATCGAAGCAGCGCTGCGTAGTGTGTGGGAGCCCACACACCTCCCCACTACGAGTGCCGGTGCGAAGAACGTAAGTGTAGGGACCTGCACCCCCAGACCTCCCACGCCCAGCGTACCACTCACGAAGCTGCTGGACCAACGGGGTCTCACGGGAGCGCAGCTGCTGCTGGCGCTGGCTGCCACCAAAGCCTCCACGCTGCGCGGCTGCACCTCGACCAGCACCACCGCCACCGCCACCTCCACCACCGCCGCCGCTGCCTCCACCACCTCCGCCACCGCCGCCACTACCTCCGCCTCCTCCACCTCCTCCACTGCTTCCCTCGCCGCCCCCTCCACCACCCTTTCTCCCCTTGCCCTTGCTGTTGCGGCGTCTCCCACTAGGGGCAGACGCAGCTCCGACCTCCTCAGTGCCAACGAGGTCGACAGCAGCAGCATAAGCAACAAAGGGGAGAAGGGGGACAGGGGAACACCCCTCAAAGAAAGGGGTGCGACGGTCGCCGCGAGAAGCACCTACAGCTAAGATACTCTTCTCAGCTGCAGCAAGGCGCTCCTCTAGCAGGTCGACAGTCAGCTCGGTGGGGCAAAGTGAGAGAAAGTGGTCCCTGACTGAAGAAAGGGAGTCAGGGAGGCGGGTGACTAGGTAGTAAAGGGTGATGTACATGGGGGGGGGGGTCTTGGCACAGAACTCAGTGGGAAGGGCAGCGCGGTAGCGGGCGTCACTAGTGCGAAGGTGAGCAACTAGGTCAGCGACTGTGGCAAAGGCAGCAAGGTCAGGGAAAAGGTACGGCAGCATGAGGCGGCTGAGGGCAGCAGTGGCAGGGGAGGAGTAGCGCGCAACTACAGCGTCGTACAAAGACTGAGCAGTCTTATACTGGCCAAAATGTGCGCGCTCAGCAGGCGGCAGGTGACTACAAACAGCAAGACGAGCAACAGCGTCACGAGTGGTCCACTGCGAGCGAACCGTACTGTCAGTAGTGGCATCAGGAGCAGTAGAAACACCGGACGTGTGATCGAAAAGGGATACCCCATCCCTAGAATCACACTGAAGAAAGAGCTGTAGGTCGTCAACCCATACGTCAAAGTCAACTGCACGTCCCTCAGCGTCAAAGGTGAGAACGGTAGGACTAGCCATAGCAGCAGTAGGAGCAGTAGCAAGAGTAGCAGCAGTAGAAGCAGCGGCAGTAAGGCAGTGCAAGGCAGTGCGGCTCGGTAGGGCAGTGCGGTTCAGTAGGGCAGTGCGGCTCGGTGGGGCGGCGCGGCTCGGCTGAGCGGCGCGGCTCGGCTGGGCGGCGCGGCTCGGCTGGGCGGCGCGGCTCGGCTGGGCGGCACGGCTCGGCTTACCAGAGACAGGTGCAGGGGCGGGCCGTGAATGCAGGGGCCACGCCTGCAGGGGCCGGCAGGGGCGCGTCAGCAAGGGCCGGCAGGGGCGCGCCAGTAGGGGCGCGTCAGCAGGGGCTGGCAGAGGCGCGTCAGCAGCGGCCGGCAGGGGCGCGTCAGCAAGGGCCGGCAGGGGCGCGCCAGAAGGGGCGCGTCAGCAGGGGCCGGCAGAGGCGCGTCAGCAGGGGCCGGCAGGGGCGCGCCAGCAGGGGCCGGCAGGGACTCGCCAGCAGGGGCTGGAAGGGGCGCGCCAGTAGGGGCGCGTCAGCAGGGGCACGGAAGGGGCGCGCCAGTAGGGGCCGGCAGGGGCTACGGCAGTTGCTGAAGGGGCCGCGAATGGCCGTAAGAGGGGCCGCGAAGGGCTGCGAAGGGGGGGCCGCAAGGGCCGCGAAGGGCCGCGAAGGGGCCGCAAGGGGCCGCGAAGGGCCGCGAAGGGCCGCAAAGGGCCGCAAAGGGGCCGCGAAGGGCCGCAAAGGGGGGGGCGTGAAGGGCCGCAACGGGCCGCGAAGGGCCTGTTAAGGGGCCTCGAAGGGCCGCAAAGGGGGCCGTGAGGAGCGCGACGAGGAGGGCCCTAAGGGCGGGCCGCTAAGGGCAGAGCGCGCGGGGCGCAGATAAGACAAGCGCGAAGCGCGCTTTGGGGAGGTAAGGAAAAAAAATGTGCAGTGGTGGGCCCTTAAAAAAAAAACGATCCCACTAGGGAACCCGCTCTATACCATGTGAGAATAATGAGAGGAATGAAATGAACTAGGCAGCAGGTGGGTACAAATATGAAAACCTAAAAAGTGTTGTACCCTGTATTGACTACCCCACTACAGCCTAAAAAGACTATAGCAGATATGTTTGACAAAGCTATCTCGCACAATTTTTACGCTGCTCAAAAGAAGAACACCATCTCGATCTTCAGCGCGCTCTACACTATTTTGTTGCAACACCAACAGTCGGGCTGATTTTCAACACAGGAAAACCGACCGACCAAATGTACCTCAGTGGATATGTTGACGCAGACCACGCTGGTGACACGTCAGATCGTCGGTCACGAACAGGCTACATTTTTCGTCTCGAGCCAATTGGTCCGATCTCGTGGAACTCATCGAAACAGGAACTCGTGTCACTTTCCTCAGCTGAAGCAGAATTCATTGCCACGTGTGTTGCAACTCGAGAAGGACTATACTTACAGGAACTGCTCGACGAAGCAAAGTTCGTCACACCGAATCAGTTCACGTTGCAGTGCGACAACCAGAGTGCGATTACCATCGCCAACAAACCCGGCTTCGTCAATCGCACGAAACACATTTCACTGCGTTACTTCTTCGTCAAAGATGCGATCGACAAAGAGAGGATGCGCCTTGTCTACTGTCCCACTGGTGACATGGCAGCTGATTCGCTTACCAAGAAACTGACACGACAGAAGTTTCACCATTGCAACCAGCTCAGCGGCATTACTGAGACAACCGGGTAACTACACCGGACTCCTGGAAGTGAAGGGGAGTGTTGAGATAATATGAAGACTTAAGCACTTCAAGGATTCGTGTAGTACAGTGCGAGACTTCGCACGAAACAGTAAAGTACCGATAGGCTGACGACAGCAAAGCGCTACGCGCCCTAGGATGACGTCAGCACGTAGCTTTAGACCTCGCGAAAAGTTACGTACCGTTTCAGAACAAGAATAGCACAGTACAGTAGGCAAACAGGTACTTTACTCTAGCTATATATTTTGTATGTTTGTCATTTTATAATATATCTGATTTCAGAGACATTGATCCTGAAACATATCACTACATGGGCTTTTATCAAGTCCAGACAAAGCCTTCATAACTGGCTTTAACTCATTTAAGACTTCCGCTACGACAGGAAGCTACCATCCTAAGTAGTACGATCCTATTCAATCATTTCAAATTCTAACAGTACGAGCCCGACTGGGAGGAGGTGGTGAAGATCTGGAGGGCGTACAAGAAGCGCAAGCCCTTCACAACAGTGGCAGCAGCAAAGAAGCAATCAAGTGCTAAGGGGAAAGAGAAGGTGGAGGAGGATGGTGCTGGCTTTGTGTGGGGGACAGAGACCCCCACCCAGATGTCTAAGAGCGATGCTGGTAGTGACGATGATGACATGTGAGGTGATGTGTGTGACGTGTGTGTACAATGGTCTATGCAGGCAGTACATTGAAGTTCACTTGAACAGTACCGTATTACAGGTTTTTATAAGTTATTCTATTTGTGAGAACAGATCAGTGTTTTTTGAAAATGCACCCTGTTTGATCAGTGTTCTTTTTTTACCAACCCTGAGAAATCAGTGTTTATCCACAGGCAACCCTGATGATCAGTGTTACATCTCCAAGGGACCCTGAGTGCTCAGAGTCCCCCAAAACGAATCTGAGGCCCTGGGTCCCAGCCACTGACAGAAGTTCTGAGTCAACTCAACACTCATCTTCTCTGGTGCTGAAAGTTATGCAAGCGCCGGCCGACCAAGTATCTATCGTCCCGAATCGCATCATGCAGCGACGCAAACCACTCACACACCCGCCGCCACACCCTCGCCGTCCCCACCACCCCCAACGCAGTAATCCACGCGAACCGGAACGCCGCTGATTCGAGCACAGGGGGGAGGCGGAGCAAGGGGAGTGCTGCGCGGACAGCTAGGAAGGGAGCAGTGAGGGCTGTGAGGAGGAAGAGGAGGACTGGAGCGATAATTTCCTGGAAGGTGCGGCGGGCGTCGAGGCGGCGGAGGCCGTCTTGTTGCAGGCGGAGAAAACGGGCTCGCCACTCTTGGTTGGCTAGCAAGTGGTTCTGTGCGGTGACCTGCGGTGCAAGAGGGGGGGAGGGGGAGGGAGGAGAAGAGTAAGAGGGTGCAAGTGGAGGAACCAGGCGCGCCACTCTTGGTTGGCTAGGAAGTGGTTCTGTGCGGTGACCTACGGTGCAAGGGAAGAGGAGGGGAGGGGTGCAAGGGAAGAGGGGGAGTTGGGGGGGGGGTGAAAGGAGGGTGGAGGAAGGGCTTAAGTCTTTGCAGGTGGAGGAACGGGAGCGCCACTCGTGGTTGGCGAGTAAGTGGTTCTGTGCGGTGACCTGCGGTACAAGCGAATCAGGATGAGACCGAGAGCCCAGCCGTGGTAGAGCGATTACAGAGGGGAATCGATGGTCACAGGATGGACTAGTGTGCACCACTTCCCACTTTCTCGACGGAAGAGAGAAAAGGAGAGCAAATGGGCATCAGCAGAGAGAGGGAGAGGGAGAGGCTCACCACTCTGGCCCAGAGCTTGAGAAGAATGAGGCCGAGAGCCCAGTCGTGGTAGAGAGAGAGAAGTGGGGACTCATTGATGGGCACTCGGATGGGCATGATGACAGCCAGATCGACCAGCAAGCCTGCTAGGATGGGGGCCACCACCAACTGAAGGGGGGGGGAGGGATGGGTGCAGCAGGAGGCATGCAAAGAGAGGGAGAGAGAAGCAGAGGAAAGAGAGCAGCGGGGACTCATTGATGGGCACTCGGATGGGCATGATGAGTGCCAGATCGACCAGCAGACCTGCCAGAATGGGGGCAACCACCAACTGAATGGGGGGGGATGGGAGCGGAGTGCATGTAGCGACAGGAGAGATAGCAGCAGAGAGGGGAGGGAGGAGAGGGGACTCGTTGATGGGCATGATCACTGCCCAGATCGATGAGCAGACCTGCTAGGATAGGCGCCACTAACAGCTGTGGGCGGGGGGAAACGAAAGGGGAGAGTGGAAAGCCAAAGAGAAGGGAAGGGGAGGGGAGGGCATACGGATGGGCATCATGACTGCCAGATCGACAGACATGATGGCATGGGCATGATGGCATGGGCATGATGGCATGGGCATGATGGCATGGGCATGATGGGATGGGCATGATGGGATGGGCATGATGGGATGGGCATGATGGCATGGGCATGATGGCATGGGCATGATGGGATGGGCATGATGGCATGGGCATGATGGCATGGGCATGATGGGATGGGCATGATGGGATGGGCATGATGGCATGGGCATGATGGCATGGGCATGATGGGATGGGCATGATGGGATGGGCATGATGGCATGGGCATGATGGCATGGGCATGATGGGATGGGCATGATGGCATGGGCATGATGGCATGGGCATGATGGGATGGGCATGATGGGATGGGCATGATGGCATGGGCATGATGGCATGGGCATGATGGGATGGGCATGATGGGATGGGCATGATGGCATGGGCATGATGGCATGGGCATGATGGCATGGCATGATGGGATGGGCATGATGGCATGGGCATGATGGCATGGGCATGATGGGATGGGCATGATGGGATGGGCATGATGGCATGGGCATGATGGCATGGGCATGATGGGATGGGCATGATGGGATGGGCATGATGGCATGGGCATGATGGCATGGGCATGATGGGATGGGCATGATGGGATGGGCATGATGGGATGGGCATGATGGCATGGGCATGATGGCATGGGCATGATGGCATGGGCATGATGGGATGGGCATGATGGGATGGGCATGATGGCATGGGCATGATGGCATGGGCATGATGGCATGGGCATGATGGGATGGGCATGATGGGATGGGCATGATGGGATGGGCATGATGGCATGGGCATGATGGCATGGGCATGATGGGATGGGCATGATGGGATGGGCATGATGGGATGGGCATGATGGGATGGGCATGATGGAATGGGCATGATGGCATGGGCATGATGGCATGGGCATGATGGGATGGGCATGATGGGATGGGCATGATGGCATGGGCATGATGGCATGGGCATGATGGGATGGGCATGATGGCATGGGCATGATGGCATGGGCATGATGGGATGGGCATGATGGATGGCATGATGGATGGGCATGATGGGATGGGCATGATGGCATGGGCATGATGGCATGGGCATGATGGGATGGGCATGATGGCATGGGCATGATGGGATGGGCATGATGGGATGGGCATGATGGGATGGGCATGATGGCATGGGCATGATGGCATGGGCATGATGGGATGGGCATGATGGGATGGGCATGATGGCATGGGCATGATGGCATGGGCATGATGGGATGGGCATGATGGGATGGGCATGATGGGATGGGCATGATGGCATGGGCATGATGGCATGGGCATGATGGCATGGGCATGATGGGATGGGCATGATGGCATGGGCATGATGGCATGGGCATGATGGCATGGGCATGATGGGATGGGCATGATGGGATGGGCATGATGGGATGGGCATGATGGCATGGGCATGATGGCATGGGCATGATGGGATGGGCATGATGGCATGGGCATGATGGCATGGGCATGATGGGATGGGCATGATGGGATGGGCATGATGGCATGGGCATGATGGCATGGGCATGATGGGATGGGCATGATGGGATGGGCATGATGGCATGGGCATGATGGCATGGGCATGATGGGATGGGCATGATGGGATGGGCATGATGGCATGGGCATGATGGCATGGGCATGATGGGATGGGCATGATGGGATGGGCATGATGGGATGGGCATGATGGCATGGGCATGATGGCATGGGCATGATGGCATGGGCATGATGGGATGGGCATGATGGGATGGGCATGATGGCATGGGCATGATGGCATGGGCATGATGGCATGGGCATGATGGGATGGGCATGATGGGATGGGCATGATGGCATGGGCATGATGGCATGGGCATGATGGGATGGGCATGATGGCATGGGCATGATGGCATGGGCATGATGGCATGATGGGATGGGCATGATGGGATGGGCATGATGGATGGGCATGATGGCATGGGCATGATGGATGGCATGATGGCATGGCATGATGGCATGGGCATGATGGGATGGGCATGATGGGATGGGCATGATGGCATGGGCATGATGGCATGGGCATGATGGCATGGGCATGATGGGATGGGCATGATGGGATGGGCATGATGGGATGGGCATGATGGCATGGGCATGATGGCATGGGCATGATGGCATGGGCATGATGGGATGGGCATGATGGGATGGGCATGATGGGCATGGGCATGATGGCATGGGCATGATGGGATGGGCATGATGGCATGGGCATGATGGCATGGGCATGATGGGATGGGCATGATGGGATGGGCATGATGGGATGGGCATGATGGCATGGGCATGATGGCATGGGCATGATGGGATGGGCATGATGGCATGGGCATGATGGCATGGGCATGATGGGATGGGCATGATGGGATGGGCATGATGGCATGGGCATGATGGCATGGGCATGATGGATGGGCATGATGGGATGGGCATGATGGCATGGGCATGATGGCATGGGCATGATGGATGGGCATGATGGGATGGGCATGATGGCATGGGCATGATGGCATGGGCATGATGGGATGGGCATGATGGGATGGGCATGATGGCATGGGCATGATGGCATGGGCATGATGGGATGGGCATGATGGGATGGGCATGATGGCATGGGCATGATGGCATGGGCATGATGGCATGGGCATGATGGGATGGGCATGATGGGATGGGCATGATGGCATGGGCATGATGGCATGGGCATGATGGCATGGGCATGATGGGATGGGCATGATGGGATGGGCATGATGGCATGGGCATGATGGCATGGGCATGATGGCATGGGCATGATGGGATGGGCATGATGGGATGGGCATGATGGGATGGGCATGATGGCATGGGCATGATGGCATGGGCATGATGGGATGGGCATGATGGGATGGGCATGATGGGATGGGCATGATGGGATGGGCATGATGGCATGGGCATGATGGCATGGGCATGATGGCATGGGCATGATGGGATGGGCATGATGGGATGGGCATGATGGCATGGGCATGATGGCATGGGCATGATGGGATGGGCATGATGGCATGGGCATGATGGCATGGGCATGATGGGATGGGCATGATGGGATGGGCATGATGGGATGGGCATGATGGCATGGGCATGATGGCATGGGCATGATGGGATGGGCATGATGGCATGGGCATGATGGCATGGGCATGATGGGATGGGCATGATGGGATGGGCATGATGGCATGGGCATGATGGCATGGGCATGATGGGATGGGCATGATGGGATGGGCATGATGGCATGGGCATGATGGCATGGGCATGATGGGATGGGCATGATGGGATGGGCATGATGGCATGGGCATGATGGCATGGGCATGATGGCATGGGCATGATGGCATGGGCATGATGGGATGGGCATGATGGCATGGGCATGATGGCATGGGCATGATGGCATGGGCATGATGGGATGGGCATGATGGGATGGGCATGATGGGATGGGCATGATGGCATGGGCATGATGGCATGGGCATGATGGGATGGGCATGATGGCATGGGCATGATGGCATGGGCATGATGGGATGGGCATGATGGGATGGGCATGATGGCATGGGCATGATGGCATGGGCATGATGGGATGGGCATGATGGGATGGGCATGATGGCATGGGCATGATGGCATGGGCATGATGGGATGGGCATGATGGCATGGGCATGATGGCATGGGCATGATGGGATGGGCATGATGGGATGGGCATGATGGCATGGGCATGATGGCATGGGCATGATGGGATGGGCATGATGGGATGGGCATGATGGCATGGGCATGATGGCATGGGCATGATGGCATGGGCATGATGGCATGGGCATGATGGGATGGGCATGATGGGATGGGCATGATGGGATGGGCATGATGGCATGGGCATGATGGCATGGGCATGATGGCATGGGCATGATGGCATGGGCATGATGGATGGCATGATGGGATGGGCATGATGGGATGGGCATGATGGGATGGGCATGATGGCATGGGCATGATGGCATGGGCATGATGGCATGGGCATGATGGGATGGGCATGATGGGATGGGCATGATGGGATGGGCATGATGGGATGGGCATGATGGCATGGGCATGATGGCATGGGCATGATGGCATGGGCATGATGGGATGGGCATGATGGGATGGGCATGATGGGATGGGCATGATGGCATGGGCATGATGGCATGGGCATGATGGCATGGGCATGATGGGATGGGCATGATGGGATGGGCATGATGGGATGGGCATGATGGGATGGGCATGATGGGATGGGCATGATGGCATGGGCATGATGGCATGGGCATGATGGCATGGGCATGATGGCATGGGCATGATGGGATGGGCATGATGGGATGGGCATGATGGGATGGGCATGATGGGATGGGCATGATGGCATGGGCATGATGGCATGGGCATGATGGCATGGGCATGATGGCATGGGCATGATGGGATGGGCATGATGGGATGGGCATGATGGGATGGGCATGATGGGATGGGCATGATGGCATGGGCATGATGGCATGGGCATGATGGCATGGGCATGATGGCATGGGCATGATGGGATGGGCATGATGGGATGGGCATGATGGGATGGGCATGATGGCATGGGCATGATGGCATGGGCATGATGGGATGGGTATGATGGGATGGGCATGATGGCATGGGCATGATGGCATGGGCATGATGGCATGGGCATGATGGCATGGGCATGATGGGATGGGCATGATGGGATGGGCATGATGGGATGGGCATGATGGGATGGGCATGATGGCATGGGCATGATGGCATGGGCATGATGGCATGGGCATGATGGCATGGGCATGATGGGATGGGCATGATGGGATGGGCATGATGGGATGGGCATGATGGGATGGGCATGATGGCATGGGCATGATGGCATGGGCATGATGGCATGGGCATGATGGGATGGGCATGATGGGATGGGCATGATGGGATGGGCATGATGGCATGGGCATGATGGCATGGGCATGATGGCATGGGCATGATGGCATGGGCATGATGGGATGGGCATGATGGGATGGGCATGATGGGATGGGCATGATGGCATGGGCATGATGGCATGGGCATGATGGCATGGGCATGATGGGATGGGCATGATGGGATGGGCATGATGGGATGGGCATGATGGGATGGGCATGATGGCATGGGCATGATGGCATGGGCATGATGGCATGGGCATGATGGGATGGGCATGATGGGATGGGCATGATGGGATGGGCATGATGGGATGGGCATGATGGCATGGGCATGATGGCATGGGCATGATGGCATGGGCATGATGGGATGGGCATGATGGGATGGGCATGATGGGATGGGCATGATGGGATGGGCATGATGGCATGGGCATGATGGGATGGGCATGATGGATGGGCATGATGGGATGGGCATGATGGCATGGGCATGATGGCATGGGCATGATGGCATGGGCATGATGGGATGGGCATGATGGCATGGGCATGATGGCATGGGCATGATGGCATGGGCATGATGGCATGGGCATGATGGGATGGGCATGATGGGATGGGCATGATGGGATGGGCATGATGGGATGGGCATGATGGCATGGGCATGATGGCATGGGCATGATGGCATGGGCATGATGGGATGGGCATGATGGGATGGGCATGATGGGATGGGCATGATGGGATGGGCATGATGGCATGGGCATGATGGCATGGGCATGATGGCATGGGCATGATGGGATGGGCATGATGGGATGGGCATGATGGGATGGGCATGATGGGATGGGCATGATGGCATGGGCATGATGGCATGGGCATGATGGCATGGGCATGATGGGATGGGCATGATGGGATGGGCATGATGGGATGGGCATGATGGGATGGGCATGATGGCATGGGCATGATGGGATGGGCATGATGGGATGGGCATGATGGCATGGGCATGATGGCATGGGCATGATGGCATGGGCATGATGGCATGGGCATGATGGGATGGGCATGATGGGATGGGCATGATGGGATGGGCATGATGGGATGGGCATGATGGCATGGGCATGATGGCATGGGCATGATGGCATGGGCATGATGGGATGGGCATGATGGGATGGGCATGATGGGATGGGCATGATGGGATGGGCATGATGGCATGGGCATGATGGCATGGGCATGATGGCATGGGCATGATGGGATGGGCATGATGGGATGGGCATGATGGGATGGGCATGATGGGATGGGCATGATGGCATGGGCATGATGGGATGGGCATGATGGGATGGGCATGATGGGATGGGCATGATGGGATGGGCATGATGGCATGGGCATGATGGCATGGGCATGATGGCATGGGCATGATGGGATGGGCATGATGGCATGGGCATGATGGCATGGGCATGATGGCATGGGCATGATGGCATGGGCATGATGGGATGGGCATGATGGGATGGGCATGATGGGATGGGCATGATGGCATGGGCATGATGGCATGGGCATGATGGCATGGGCATGATGGGATGGGCATGATGGGATGGGCATGATGGGATGGGCATGATGGCATGGGCATGATGGCATGGGCATGATGGCATGGGCATGATGGGATGGGCATGATGGGATGGGCATGATGGGATGGGCATGATGGGATGGGCATGATGGCATGGGCATGATGGCATGGGCATGATGGCATGGGCATGATGGGATGGGCATGATGGGATGGGCATGATGGGATGGGCATGATGGGATGGGCATGATGGCATGGGCATGATGGCATGGGCATGATGGCATGGGCATGATGGGATGGGCATGATGGGATGGGCATGATGGGATGGGCATGATGGGATGGGCATGATGGCATGGGCATGATGGGATGGGCATGATGGGATGGGCATGATGGGATGGGCATGATGGGATGGGCATGATGGCATGGGCATGATGGCATGGGCATGATGGCATGGGCATATGATGGATGATGGATGGGCATGATGGCATGGGCATGATGGCATGGGCATGATGGCATGGGCATGATGGCATGGGCATGATGGGATGGGCATGATGGGATGGGCATGATGGGATGGGCATGATGGGATGGGCATGATGGCATGGGCATGATGGCATGGGCATGATGGCATGGGCATGATGGGATGGGCATGATGGGATGGGCATGATGGGATGGGCATGATGGGATGGGCATGATGGCATGGGCATGATGGCATGGGCATGATGGCATGGGCATGATGGGATGGGCATGATGGGATGGGCATGATGGGATGGGCATGATGGGATGGGCATGATGGCATGGGCATGATGGGATGGGCATGATGGGATGGGCATGATGGGATGGGCATGATGGGATGGGCATGATGGGATGGGCATGATGGGATGGGCATGATGGGATGGGCATGATGGGATGGGCATGATGGCATGGGCATGATGGGATGGGCATGATGGGATGGGCATGATGGGATGGGCATGATGGGATGGGCATGATGGATGGGCATGATGGCATGGGCATGATGGCATGGGCATGATGGCATGGGCATGATGGCATGGGCATGATGGGATGGGCATGATGGGATGGGCATGATGGGATGGGCATGATGGCATGGGCATGATGGCATGGGCATGATGGCATGGGCATGATGGCATGGGCATGATGGGATGGGCATGATGGGATGGGCATGATGGGATGGGCATGATGGGATGGGCATGATGGCATGGGCATGATGGCATGGGCATGATGGCATGGGCATGATGGGATGGGCATGATGGGATGGGCATGATGGGATGGGCATGATGGGATGGGCATGATGGCATGGGCATGATGGCATGGGCATGATGGCATGGGCATGATGGGATGGGCATGATGGGATGGGCATGATGGGATGGGCATGATGGCATGGGCATGATGGCATGGGCATGATGGCATGGGCATGATGGATGGGCATGATGGGATGGGCATGATGGGATGGGCATGATGGGATGGGCATGATGGGATGGGCATGATGGGATGGGCATGATGGCATGGGCATGATGGCATGGGCATGATGGCATGGGCATGATGGCATGGGCATGATGGGATGGGCATGATGGGATGGGCATGATGGGATGGGCATGATGGCATGGGCATGATGGCATGGGCATGATGGCATGGGCATGATGGCATGGGCATGATGGGATGGGCATGATGGGATGGGCATGATGGGATGGGCATGATGGCATGGGCATGATGGCATGGGCATGATGGCATGGGCATGATGGCATGGGCATGATGGGATGGGCATGATGGGATGGGCATGATGGGATGGGCATGATGGCATGGGCATGATGGCATGGGCATGATGGGATGGGCATGATGGGATGGGCATGATGGGCATGGGCATGATGGCATGGGCATGATGGCATGGGCATGATGGCATGGGCATGATGGCATGGGCATGATGGGATGGGCATGATGGGATGGGCATGATGGGATGGGCATGATGGCATGGGCATGATGGCATGGGCATGATGGCATGGGCATGATGGCATGGGCATGATGGGATGGGCATGATGGGATGGGCATGATGGGATGGGCATGATGGGATGGGCATGATGGCATGGGCATGATGGCATGGGCATGATGGGATGGGCATGATGGGATGGGCATGATGGGATGGGCATGATGGGATGGGCATGATGGGATGGGCATGATGGCATGGGCATGATGGCATGGGCATGATGGCATGGGCATGATGGCATGGGCATGATGGGATGGGCATGATGGGATGGGCATGATGGGATGGGCATGATGGCATGGGCATGATGGCATGGGCATGATGGCATGGGCATGATGGGATGGGCATGATGGGATGGGCATGATGGGATGGGCATGATGGGATGGGCATGATGGCATGGGCATGATGGCATGGGCATGATGGCATGGCATGATGGGATGGGCATGATGGGATGGGCATGATGGGATGGGCATGATGGGATGGGCATGATGGCATGGGCATGATGGCATGGGCATGATGGCATGGGCATGATGGGATGGGCATGATGGGATGGGCATGATGGGATGGGCATGATGGGATGGGCATGATGGCATGGGCATGATGGGATGGGCATGATGGGATGGGCATGATGGGATGGGCATGATGGCATGGGCATGATGGCATGGGCATGATGGCATGGGCATGATGGGCACCTATAAGGGAGATTCACAGGACAGCACTCACCCACAGCAGCAGCAGCACCACCGCTTTAAGGGCCACAGCAGCCCAGTGCACGAGAGGCAGCAGCAGCGCCCGCATGTTGTTACGCGGTAACCGCAAGACAGCTGCTTGCATGGCGGCTATGGATCCCCAGATGAGGTAGGCTCCGATGCCAAAGGAATAGAGATCTGGATGGGTTGAAAGGGGTGTGAGAGAGTGAAGTGGGGTAAGGGGATGAGTGAGTGGTGGTAAGTGCAGCACAGCAGCTTTGGATCCCCAGATGAGGTAAGCCCCGATGCCAAAGGAATGAAATCTGGATGGGTGGAGAGGGGTACAAGAAAGTAATATGGGTAGGACTTACTAGTGTGTCCGGTATGCCTTACCATTGCAAGGAGGGTCGTCAGCAGCGCTGGGCAGCAGGGGAGCAGAGAGAGAGGTGGAACGCCCCTCGCCCCACACCCGTGGGCAGCAGCACCACCACTGCCGTGCTGAACGCTGCTAGTGACGGCAAGGTGTGCGACAATGAAATGAATACACAAGAAGCGACTCACCACTTCTGTACTGAGGGCCACTGAACTGATGTGCTGCCTACAGCCAGAGACCAGCGTGCTACGGAGGCTGGATGGAAAACACGCCTTACCAGTGCAGCGGTGCCTTACCGTTGCAAGGAGTGTCATCAGCAGCAGCACTGGGGAGCAGCGAGGCAGAGAGGCGAAAGACCCCTCGCCCCACAGCGGTGGGCAGCAACACCACCGCCGTGTTGAACGCTGCTAGAGACGCCCACGCCGCCACCAGCAGCGCCACTATCCGCACCCGGAAATGCTCCTCCTCCTTCTTGCCCACACTCCCCCCACTGCCGCTGCCCGCGCTCTCACTGACCATCCCACTGCTGCTGCCAGTGCTACCATCTGTGATGCTTCTGCTGCTGCCACTACCACTGCCAGCCTCCCTAATGCTGCCACTCCCAGCATCACTGCCATTTCTGCTGCTGTTCCCTCTGTCTTTCTGCCTGGAATCGGCAATGGAAGCTGTAACATCCCTGTCCTTCCACCGTTCTCTCTCCCCCTCTTCTCTTCCTGTCTCCTCCCTCCCCTCCTCCTCCACTGCCTTCCCCTTCCCTCTTAATCTCTCCACCTCCCTGCTCTCCAATACCTCCTCCTCCTCCTCTTCCTCCTCCTCCTCCTCCTCTTCCTCCCTCCCTCCCTCTTCCTCCACCTCTCCAACTCTTCTATACAAACCAGCCCCATTTCTTTTCGCTGCTCCTCCTCCTGCCCCCACCGCTCCCACTGCTCCCACAGCTCCTGCTCCTCCTTTCAGAAAAACACCATCAGTTGCTACTCCAGCCGCCTCAGCTGCACTGACTGCTCCAACTGCTCTAACGGCAACTGTGCCTGGTGACGGTGCTGCTGCAGCTCTCGCCAATGCTGCCGATGCTGCCTTTTCCGCAGCCATTATTCTCTCAACAAACCGGCTGTCCACTGGAGTATCAACAGGAGCACTGGCATGTAAAACCGACTTTTGAGGGTTTTGGAAGGCAAGAGGAGGGGGGGGAGGAACAGCAGCAGCAGCTGCAGGGCGGGCAGCACTGGGAGGAGGAGGAGGAGGAGGCGTCACAGGGTGGAAAGCAACAGGAGGGGGAGGGGGGCGAAAGGCTATGGGAGGAGGGGGGGGAGGAGCAGCAGCAGCAACACCAGCGGCACCAGCAGGAGGAGGAGGGGGAGGAGCAGCAACAGCAGCACCAGCACCGGCAGCAGCAACACCAGCAGCAGCAGCGGGGGCGGGAGGGGGCGGCAGCAGGAACTGCTGTAGCATGAGGAGGCGGGCAGCAGCGCGGAACCAGACGGAGAGCGCGGCCTTGATGGTGGCTCGCGGGCGCAGGCGGTCGATGGCCAAGGGGATGCACACGTGGAAGAGCAGCATGTCTAAAGGAATTTCCATCAGTGGGTCCGAGAACCTGAGGGGGTGGGATGGGCGAGAAGGGAGAAAAGGGAGAGAGAGCAGGGGCGTGTGGATCGGCAGGATGAGAAAAACCAGCACCACCAGCAGCAGCATGTCTAGTGGGATCTCCATTAGCGGATCGGAGAACCTGCAAGGGAGTGGTGAGGAGTGGTGGGGAGTGGTGGGGAGTGGGGTGAGATATGCAGGCGTGAATGGGAAGGCTGAGAGGCGCAGGCGGTCGGTCGATGGCGAAAGGAATGCACACGTGGAAGAGCAACATGTCTCGTGGAAGAGCAACATGTCTCGTGGAAGAGCAACATGTCTCGTGGAAGAGCAACATGTCTCGTGGGATCTCCATCAGAGGATCGGAGAACATGGGGGAAGAGGGAGGGCGATGGTACAGAAGACGGGAGAACAGGGGCGTGTGAGAGGACCAAATGGGAGTCACTTTTGAGAATTCTCAAATTTAAAAGTCGCTTTCGAGAATTCTCAAACGTGATTCCGAAGGCGGGAGAATAGGCCATGTGAAAGGGCCAAATGCGAAACCATAATTTCAGGGAGAGAGTGGAACAGACAAAGAGAGGCAGAGGGAAGGAGGGAAAAACGAGAAAAAAGGGAGTCTAAATGAAACCGACCTGTAGTAAAAGGGGAACATGTTGGGAGCGATTGCGATGGCTGCTTGCACGGGCAGGGAGAGAAGCAGCACCACGAGTGCCCCGTAGGCGAAGAGGGAGAGCACGATGCGACGTGGGAGAGATGGGATAGAGAAAGGGAGGGAGAGGGAGTAGGCGGGGAATCTAGGACTAGAACCGACCTGTAGTAAAAGGGGAACATGCTGGGAGCGATGGCGATGGCTGCTCGCACGGGCAGGAAGAGCAGCAGCACCACAAGTGCCCCGTAGGCGAAGAGAGAGAGAACGATGCTCTGAAAGAGAGGGAGAGGGAGGGAGAGGAGTCTAGAGACCAGGGGAGAGGAAGAGAGGGA
This sequence comes from Closterium sp. Naga37s-1, assembly GCA_947471745.1. Taxonomy (NCBI): domain Eukaryota; kingdom Viridiplantae; phylum Streptophyta; class Zygnematophyceae; order Desmidiales; family Closteriaceae; genus Closterium; species Closterium sp. Naga37s-1. The sequence continues at coordinate 800,494 of CANJKZ010001036.1, forward strand.
GACTGAGGGAGAGAGGAAAGCAGCGGCCCCTGGAACCCACCTGTAGTTGAAGGGGAACATGCTGGGGGCGATTGCGATGGCGGCTCGCACAGGCAAGAACAACAGCAGCACCACCAGCGCGCCATAGGCAAAGAGGGAGAGCACGATGCGGCGAGCGTGCTTGGGAATGGGGTCCTCCACGAGGTCTCTGAAGGGGTTGAAGTTGGGGTCCGTGGGATCGCGGAGGAATGACAATACTCCTGGCCGCAGGATCTGGAGCAGGGGGTGAGGGCGGGGGTACAGGGAGGGGTAGGAACAGGAAAGAGAATGTGAGAAGGGAGGAGTTGGGCAGCTCAAAGGCATGTGCTTGGGAATGAGGTCCTCTACAAGGTCTCTGAAGGGATTGAATTTTGGGTCGGTGGGATCCCGGAGGAAGGAGAGAACGCCTGACCGCAGGATCTGGAGCAGGCGGGGAAGGAGGGGGAGCGACAGGGGAGAGGAAATGGTGGGGGGAAGGGATAAGATGGTGGTTGGGAATTGGAATTGGGTCCTCCAGCACATCGCGAAATGGATTGAAGTTGGGGTCGGTGGGGTCGCGGAGGAAGGAGAGAACGCCTGGGCGCAGGATCTGCAGGGAGGGAATCAAGGCGGCGAGGAGGGTGGTAGGAGGGTGGAAGAGGGGATGGAAGGTTGGAGGCATGGAGGCATGGAGGCATGGAGGCATGGAGGCATGGAGGCATGGAGGCATGGAGGCATGGAGGCATGGAGGCATGGAGGCATGGAGGCATGGAGGCATGGAGGCATGGAGGCATGGAGGCATGGAGGCATGGAGGCATGGAGGCATGGAGGCATGGAGGCATGGAGGAGGAGGCATGGAGGCATGGAGGCATGGAGGCATGGAGGCATGGAGGCATGGAGGCATGGAGGCATGGAGGCATGGAGGAGGCATGGAGGCATGGAGGCATGGAGGCATGGAGGAGGCATGGAGGCATGGAGGCATGGAGGCATGGAGGCATGGAGGCATGGAGGCATGGAGGCATGGAGGCATGGAGGCATGGAGGCATGGAGGCATGGAGGCATGGAGGCATGGAGGCATGGAGGCATGGAGGCATGGAGGCATGGAGGCATGGAGGCATGGAGGCATGGAGGCATGGAGGCATGGAGGCATGGAGGCATGGAGGCATGGAGGCATGGAGGCATGGAGGCATGGAGGCATGGAGGCATGGAGGCATGGAGGCATGGAGGCATGGAGGCATGGAGGCATGGAGGCATGGAGGCATGGAGGCATGGAGGCATGGAGGCATGGAGGCATGGAGGCATGGAGGCATGGAGGCATGGAGGCATGGAGGCATGGAGGCATGGAGGCATGGAGGCATGGAGGCATGGAGGCATGGAGGCATGGAGGCATGAGGCATGGAGGCAGGAGGCATGGAGGCATGGAGGCAATGGAGGCATGGAGGCATGGAGGCATGGAGGCATGGAGGCATGGAGGCATGGAGGCATGGAGGCATGGAGGCATGGAGGCATGGAGGGCATGGAGCATGGAGGCATGGAGGCATGGAGGCATGGAGGCATGGAGGGCATGGAGGCATGGAGGCATGGAGGCATGGAGGCATGGAGGCATGGAGGCATGGAGGCATGGAGGCATGGAGGCATGGAGGCATGGAGGCATGGAGGAGGCATGGAGGCATGGAGGCATGGAGGCATGGAGGCATGGAGGCATGGAGGCATGGAGGCATGGAGGCATGGAGGCATGGAGGCATGGAGGCATGGAGGCATGGAGGCATGGAGGCATGGAGGCATGGAGGCATGGAGGCATGGAGGCATGGAGGAGGCATGGAGGCATGGAGGCATGGAGGCATGGAGGCATGGAGGGGCATGGAGGCATGGAGGCATGGAGGCATGGAGGAGGCATGGAGGCATGGAGGCATGGAGGCATGGAGGCATGGAGGCATGGAGGCATGGAGGCATGGAGGCATGGAGGCATGGAGGCATGGAGGCATGGAGGCATGGAGGCATGGAGGCATGGAGGCATGGAGGCATGGAGGCATGGAGGCATGGAGGCATGGAGGCATGGAGGCATGGAGGCATGGAGGCATGGAGGCATGGAGGCATGGAGGCATGGAGGCATGGAGGCATGGAGGAGGCATGGAGGCATGGAGGCATGGAGGCATGGAGGCATGGAGGCATGGAGGAGGCATGGAGGCATGGAGGCATGGAGGCATGGAGGAGGCATGGAGGCATGGAGGCATGGAGGCATGGAGGCATGGAGGCATGGAGGCATGGAGGCATGGAGGCATGGAGGCATGGAGGCATGGAGGCATGGAGGCATGGAGGCATGAAGGCATGGAGGCATGGAGGCATGGAGGCATGGAGGAGGCATGGAGGCATGGAGGCATGGAGGCATGGAGGCATGGAGGCATGGAGGCATGGAGGCATGGAGGCATGGAGGCATGGAGGCATGGAGGGGAGGCATGGAGGCATGGAGGCATGGAGGCATGGAGGCATGGAGGCATGGAGGCATGGAGGCATGGAGGCATGGAGGCATGGAGGCATGGAGGCATGGAGGCATGGAGGCATGGAGGCATGGAGGCATGGAGGCATGGAGGCATGGAGGCATGGAGGCATGGAGGCATGGAGGCATGGAGGCATGGAGGCATGGAGGCATGGAGGCATGGAGGCATGGAGGCATGGAGGCATGGAGGCATGGAGGCATGGAGGCATGGAGGCATGGAGGCATGGAGGCATGGAGGCATGGAGGCATGGAGGCATGGAGGCATGGAGGCATGGAGGCATGGAGGCATGGAGGCATGGAGGCATGGAGGCATGGAGGCATGGAGGCATGGAGGCATGGAGGCATGGAGGCATGGAGGCATGGAGGCATGGAGGCATGGAGGCATGGAGGCATGGAGGCATGGAGGCATGGAGGCATGGAGGCATGGAGGCATGGAGGCATGGAGGCATGGAGGCATGGAGGCATGGAGGCATGGAGGCATGGAGGCATGGAGGCATGGAGGCATGGAGGCATGGAGGCATGGAGGCATGAGGCATGGAGGCATGGAGGCATGGAGGCATGGAGGCATGGAGGCATGGAGGCATGGAGGCATGGAGGCATGGAGGCATGGAGGCATGGAGGCATGGAGGCATGGAGGCATGGAGGCATGGAGGCATGGAGGCATGGAGGCATGGAGGCATGGAGGCATGGAGGCATGGAGGCATGGAGGCATGGAGGCATGGAGGCATGGAGGCATGGAGGCATGGAGGCATGGAGGCATGGAGGCATGGAGGCATGGAGGCATGGAGGCATGGAGGCATGGAGGCATGGAGGCATGGAGGCATGGAGGCATGGAGGCATGGAGGCATGGAGGCATGGAGGCATGGAGGCATGGAGGCATGGAGGGAGGCATGGAGGCATGGAGGCATGGAGGCATGGAGGCATGGAGGCATGGAGGCATGGAGGCATGGAGGCATGGAGGCATGGAGGCATGGAGGCATGGAGGCATGGAGGCATGGAGGAGGCATGGAGGCATGGAGGCATGGAGGAGGCATGGAGGCATGGAGGCATGGAGGCATGGAGGCATGGAGGCATGGAGGCATGGAGGCATGGAGGCATGGAGGCATGGAGGCATGGAGGCATGGAGGCATGGAGGCATGGAGGCATGGAGGCATGGAGGCATGGAGGCATGGAGGCATGGAGGCATGGAGGCATGGAGGCATGGAGGCATGGAGGCATGGAGGCATGGAGGCATGGAGGCATGGAGGCATGGAGGCATGGAGGCATGGAGGCATGGAGGCATGGAGGCATGGAGGCATGGAGGCATGGAGGCATGGAGGCATGGAGGCATGGAGGCATGGAGGCATGGAGGCATGGAGGCATGGAGGCATGGAGGCATGGAGGCATGGAGGCATGGAGGCATGGAGGCATGGAGGCATGGAGGCATGGAGGCATGGAGGCATGGAGGCATGGAGGCATGGAGGCATGGAGGCATGGAGGCATGGAGGCATGGAGGCATGGAGGCATGGAGGCATGGAGGCATGGAGGCATGGAGGCATGGAGGCATGGAGGCATGGAGGCATGGAGGCATGGAGGCATGGAGGCATGGCGGGATGGCGGGATGGCGGGAAGGAAGGTGTGATCATGAGCGGGTCAAGGACAGGAATCCAAATTTAAAAGTAATTCGTTGTTGGTCTTTACAGTAACTTGACAGCACACATACCTCTCTGAGAATGGTGACGAGCAGGCTGACTTGCAGCATGTGGGGAATGGTGGGTGCGCCAGCAGCACCACCAGCTAGCTGCGTACCTCCCTCTATCACACAACAGCTGTAACCAGCACACATACCTCTCTGAGAATGGTGACGAGCAGGCTGACTTGCAGCATGTACAGGGTCCCCACGAACCAGTGCAGGAGGCAGCAGAGCAGAGCACTGTGGTAACCAGCTAACCCACTGTAACGTACGTACCTCTCTCAAGATGGTAACCAGGAGGCTGACTTGCAGCATGTACAGGATCCCCACGAACCAGTGCAGGAAGCAGCACAGCAGCGGGTGCGCCAGCAGCAGTGCGAGGCGGTCAGAGGGGGAGGCACCAAAGAGAGAGAGCGAACAAAAGTCGATCCACCAGCCGCAGAGGAAAGGGAAGGCTCCGAGCTCCACTGACAGGAGACTAGTCACTTTCAAGACAACCAAGCCGTGCCTGATGGAGATTGGGAGTGGAACGGAGGGATACAGATGGGTGGAGAGGTGCCGAAGCGAGAGGAAAGCCACCAGCCACAGAGGAAAGGGAAGGCTCCGAGCTCCACTGACAGGAGACTGGTCACTTTTAGAACGACCAAACCGTGCCTGATATAGGGAGTGATAGGGAGGGATAGGGAGGGGTACAGATGGGTGTAAGGGAAGGCACTGAACTGACGAGGGAGAGCGAGCAGGAGCCGATCCACCAGCCGCAGAGGAAAGGGAAGGCTCCTAGCTCCACTGAGAAAAGGCTTGTGACTTCTAGAACCACTAGTCCGTGCCTGTGTGTAGAAGAATGGGGAGTTGGGAGCGGTGGAAAAGGGTGAGACGAAAGAGGAAGAGAATGCAGCAGCTCTGAGCTGGAAGACGAAAGTCGATCCAGCAGCTGCAGAGGAAAGGGAAGGCTCCGAGCTCTGAGACGTCTCAAAACTAGGCTCCGAGCTCTGAGACGTCTCAAAACTAGGCTCCGAGCTCTGAGACGTCTCAAAACTAGGCTCCGAGCTCTGAGACGTCTCAAAATTAGGCTCCGAGCTCTGAGACGTCTCAAAACTAGGCTCCGAGCTCTGAGACGTCTCAAAACTAGGCTCCGAGCTCTGAGACGTCTCAAAACTAGGCTCCGAGCTCTGAGACGTCTCAAAACTAGGCTCCGAGCTCTGAGACGTCTCAAAACTAGGCTCCGAGCTCTGAGACGTCTCAAAACTAGGCTCCGAGCTCTGAGACGTCTCAAAACTAGGCTCCGAGCTCTGAGACGTCTCAAAACTAGGCTCCGAGCTCTGAGACGTCTCAAAACTAGGCTCCGAGCTCTGAGACGTCTCAAAACTAGGCTCCAAGCTCTGAGATGTCTCAAAACTAGGCTCCGAGCACTGAGACGTCTCAAAACTAGGCTCCGAGCTCCACTGAGAGGCAACAGACTGGTGACTATTGTTAACACCACTAGCACACCCAAGCTGTGCCTAAAATGTAGGGAGGGATAGGGAGGGATACAGATGGGTGGAGAGGCGCCAAAGGGGGAGAGCAAATACTGAAGAGGGCGAGACTAGTATCCCTGATGCAGCACTACCTCCTATAGCACCAGGCGCCACCTGCAGCCAGCAGATGCTCCTTTAGACTCTCTCACCTGACAGCCGCCACCAGATGCTCCTGGATGGCCAGCGCCACCTGCAGCCAGCAGTGTGGCCGCGCCCCCACCAGCGGCAGCCCTCTCGCCCGCCTGAGCTGAATGGCAACCAGCACATGAACGGCACAGCAGAACGCCACGACCTCGTACCCCACCAGCAGCTGTTCCACCCACCACCCACCCACACAGTACCCACCTGACAGCCGCCACCAGATGCTCCTGAATCGCCGGCGCCACCTGCAGCAGCGCGAGCAGAGTAGCAGGTAACGCCCCCACCAGCGGCAGCCCTCGGGCTCTCCTCAACTGAATGGCAACCAACACGTGCACGGCACAGCAGAACGCCACGACCTCGTACCCCACCAGCAGCGACACTAGGTTCCCTGCTGCCAGCCCGTGGCCCGCTTCCGCCCAGCGGAGGCCCAAGAGCGTGCAGCACCACTGGGAGTAGAGCGCAGCTGCCAGCACGAGCTGGTGGGAGAGGGAGGATAGATGGGCTGTGGTGATTTGGAGGAGGTGGGCCAGGAGGGCTGTGGTGGTGCTGGAGCTGCTGGTTGCGGTGGTGGTGGCGGTGGTGGTGGCGGGGTTGGTTGCGGTGCTGCTGCTGTTGGTGCTGTTGCCGCTGGTAACGCTGTAATTGCTGCTGGGAGGAATGGAGCCACTGCTGCTGCTCTCCCCACCATATACCATCCCATGCTTCCCCACAGCCCCACTCCCACGCCCACCCTCCACCTCTGCTGTCAGCCCACTCTGGTTCCACTGCCCCTCTCCTAACCTCTTTCCCTTCCTCTCCCCTCTCCTCTTCCCCCTCCTCCCATGCAGCTTCAGGACGGACTTAGACGCACGTGGGACGGGAGGAGGGAGGTTTGATTTCCACTCACACTCATGCTCCCCCTCTCGAACACACCTGTACACCCCCTTATAATCACCCTCGTGCCCATGCTCCCCACTGAACACACCCTGAGTCCAACCCCCCTTCTCATACCCACACACAGGTAGCTCATCCAAAATTGCAGGCCGAGAGGAAATAGGGCAGAAGCCCCAGTGCGCAAACGGTTCCGAGGAGTTGAGATAGGTTGGGTAGATCGGGGGGATACAGGAAAGGGTGGAGAGAGGTGGAGGGGTGGGGAGGGGGAGCGAGGGGGGCCCGAGGAGGAGGGAGTAGATGGGGACGAGAGAGATGGTGGAGGCGGGGGAGAGGAAGAGGAAGGAGAAGAGGGCTATGTATAGTCGACCGAGGTTGAACGGGAGGAAGAATGCGAGCACGAGCACAAAGAAATTGCTGCAGAGCACCTGAGAGGGAGGAGAGGGGGGGAACAGGGGTGGAGGGTGGTGGTTGATCGGTCTGATTGGAGGAAGACACGAGCACGAGCACAGAGAACTGAAGAGAGGAGGGGGGAGAGGCTGAGGGGAGGAAGAGGAAGGAGAAGAGGGCTATGTATAATCGACCACGGTTGAACGGGAGGAAGAAGGCCAGTACGAGCACAAAGAAATTGCTGCAGGGCACCTGAGAGGGAGGAGAGGGAGGGAGGGTAAAGAAGGAAATGTGTGAAGAAAAGCGGGGAGGAAAGGAATGTCCTGAGGCGCCAAAGCGGCCCCTGCAGGCCTATCAGCTCCTCAAACCCCAGATCGTCCATGGGCTCTTCGTCCTCGTCCACCTCCCCCTCCCCCATGCCCACCTCGCAAGCGGCATGCAGCATTTAGTGCACTCACCGTAGTGGCATTTTCAAAGAGGCGCCAGAGCGGCCCCTGCAGGCCGATGAGCTCCTCAAACCCTAGATCGTCCATTGGCTCTCCGTCCTCGTCCACCTCCCCCTCCCCCATGCCCGCCTCCGCCTCCTCAAAATCCTCCTCCTCTTCCTCCTCTTCTTCCTCCTCCTCTTCCTCCTCTTCTTCCTCCTCTTCCTCATACTCGTAATCATCATCATCATCCTGAAAGCTCCCACTCTCCTCCTCTCCCGCACTCCCCTCCTTGCCACTACCCTCCTCCTCCTCATTCGCTTCACTGCTCTCTTCTCTTAACTCCTCATTTCCGCGTATCTCATTCCCCCACGCACTCCCCCTTTGCGCGGATATCCCCGCAGAATCTCCGCTCCCCCCATTCCCCCACGCCTGGGCGGATGAATTCGCGCCATCTCCGCCCATCTCATCCCCCCACAACCTCTCTTGCCCCTTCCTCCCCTCCCCATGCTCCCCTCCCTCCCCCAACCCACCTGCTGCTGTATCCTCTTCACTCTCCACCCCTTTCCCTTTCCCACGGCCGTCACAGCCTCTCCCCTCTGCTTCCTCTGTACATACTCTTTCCTCTCTTCTTCCTATTCCTTCCGTCCCCGCTCCAAGTCTCAATCTCCCCATCTGTCCACCCTCTCTTCGAACTACTCCCCCCCTCTCTCCCCTCCCCTCTCCCCTCCCCTCTCCCCCACCCACTTCCCCGTCACTTCCCCCCACTTCTCCCCCGATCTCACCACCTCCCCCACCATCTCCCTCTTCCCCGCGGCCTCCGCCCTCCGTACCGCCTTCATTCCCCGCACTCTTTCCCCCAGCGCCAGCCACAGTAGCAGCGGAACCTGCTGCTGCAGCAAAGCCACCTTCCGCTGCTCCTTCCCTCTCTTCCCCTTCCCTCCCTATCCCTCCTCCCTCCGCTCCTCCCGCCTCTCCTTCCTCTGCTCCTACTCCTGCCGCTATCACTGCTCCTTGCCCCTCCGCGCCTTCCCCCCCTAACTCTTCTCTTTCCGGCTCCTCCCCCCGCTCGTCCCTCCCGCTATTCCTGCCCCGCGCGTCCACCTGTCCGGTTCCCATTTGCCCCGCCTCTCCAGCCGGGCGGAAGAAAAATCTTGCCGGGCGACGCGTCTCCTGGGCGGAAGGATTCGCACCAAACACAAACGGCTGGCCGTCCGTCGCAGGGCCAGTCGCAGGACCTGTCGCAGAGCCTCCTGCACGGTCGCTGAACGAAAAAGGTCGGCCAGAAGAGCCCGGGGGGAGAGGAGTTTCCAAGGGGGGAACAACACGGGGAGGCGGAGGGGGAATTGCTCGCGGAGGGGGGGGAGGTGGCGGGGCTATGCCCCCCCTTTCCTCCTCCCCGTTTTGTCTTATTCGAGCAGCGTCCCCTGGATTTTGTTGCAACGGGGGTGGAGGGGGGGGTGGAGGCTGGTGCTGGTGCCGGTGCTGCTGGTGGCGCTGGTGCTGGTGATGCTGGTGATGGTGGTGGTGCTGGTGCTGATGCTCGTGGTGGTGGTGATGGTGGTGGTGATGATGATGGTGATGCCGTCTCTGCTGCTGGCCCCCCTGTTGCATCTGCCCCTGCTGCCCCTGCTGCCCCAGCAGCTGCCCCCGCGCCTGCGCCACGAGCACTCCACCCTCCGCTTCCGCCTCCGCTCCCTCCCCATCCCCCGCGCCCCCCAACCCCACCTCAAACCCCTCCTCCCCTTCCATCTGCTGCTCTAGCAGCTGCGCTAGATACTCCCTCAGAGACGACAAGCTCAGAAAAAACAAAATCACCGCCGCGGACAGCACGCTCCCCAGCACGCAGTCCTGGAAAATCGCGCCGCCCGTGAGCCTCTCGCGGAACAGCGCGACGATGCGCGTCCAGTCGCGGAGGAAGCAGAGGTGCCAGATGGAGCTCGTGAGGAACGGCACGAGGAGCAGCCACACGAACGCGATGAGCGCGGCGCGCAGGACGAACGAGACGGCGCGCCCCGCCATCAGCGCCGCGCCCGCGAGGAATTCGTTGGGGGGGAGGCGGGACGGCGCGTTGGGCGCGTAGATGGGGGAGAAGATGAACGCGCGCTTGCATACCTGGGTGTAGGGAAAGGGGAGGCCGCGGAAGGCGGAGGGCGTTGAGGGGAGAACGGGGAGAAAGGGGGAGAACGGGGGGAAGCGAGAGAACGGGGGAAAGGGGGATGGCGGGGAAGGGGGAGGGCGGGAACGGGGGAAGGCGGGAACGGGGGAAGGCGGGGTAAAGGGGGGAAAAGGAACGGGGAGTGGAAGGAAACAGATGGAGACGTAAGGAGCGGAAAGCGGACAGAGCTGAAAGCTTGTGGAGACAGTGGGAGGAAGACCTCTTCGCGTGTACGAGACACAGATAGCTTGCCACGTGTACGGCAAGCAGGGAGCTTGCCACATGTACGGGAAGAACGGAGCTTGCCGCGTGTACCCAAGAAGGGAGCTTGCCACGTGTACGAAAGAAAAAGAAATCCACTCTACGGGCGAGCTTGGAGCGTGTATCGGAAACCAAAACGGCGACGCAAAGGGACACAGACGCGATTGCCGGGAGAGTGGGGTGTAGCAAGCAAGGACGACTGATAGATTCGAAGAGGGGGGATATATAAAGGGCGGTGTGATGCCGACGCGAGCTCGCAATAAGGAAAATCCAGAAACAATTACTGGTTCCAGAACCTATTAAGTTAGCACCAACCGATTGCATGCATATCTTCCGTCAATAGTGACACGCAAATTTATTATCGTGGCGAGTTCGCTGTAAAGAGGAACAGGATCTTCAAGTGAATCAAGAACCGTGCAGCCAAGATGTAGGCGGTACGAAACTGAAGCACGCCAAGAAACCAGGATGTACCGCTTAGAACCATGTCAATGTCAATGTTACGAGCCGCGACACTGCGATTTTGCGAGGCTGCGACTTTCGCGAGGCTACGAGCTGCGAACGCTAACGAACCTCGCAGTGCGTTTTGTTGCTGTGGTGCAGCCATTGCAGCAAGCAGCCCTGATGCACGAACTTGATGCTCCCGCTACAAGCACACGGGTGGTACAGCGGATCCCCCTCCGCTGCCGGCGCACGGCAAATCCTACACACGTCCTCCTCCTCCTCTTTCATGGCTGGATACCGTTAGAGATAATCCTTGATTGATGTCATACAGATCGTTAAAACTCAGAAACTATTTCTGTGAGAAATGCTACTTAGGCATTGCCCGTAAAGCGAGGACATGCAAAACAGGGCTCCCTAAGTCTGCGAAAACAGGGTGAGGCTAGAACTAACACGGGAAAACGGAGACGGGTAAAAGCTGGTCGAAGAAAGACGGCAGACGGTTGGGCTCTGATGATTTTGAGAAGACTAGGACGGCGAGGTGCAAAGAGAACCAAAGCTTCTAAACAGACGAACCCTAGATTCTGAACTGAGTTGAAGAGGAAGCACCTGCCTCATCTAGATTCAGAAAGCGTGAGAACACCAACCCTAGATTCGTAACTGAGCGGAAGAGGATGAGGACCAGGGAGGGGAGCAGCCATAACCTAGCGATTTCTTGGCGATTTGTATGGTGTTTACGCTGGGCTATTGGGTAACATGGCGGTAAGCTCGCGTGTAAGTACGGTACCCGATGTTCCGTATCTTTCTGAACCGCTCCAAAACACTAAGCAAGTATCTGAACATTGATCAAACGCGCTGGTAACGAATTGCTGCGACACCCTCAGATGTTCAGCACCCCCTGTTACTGTACTGCAAATTTACACTAACGGTTTTTTCCTCTCCATCAGCTTATCTGTAGGTTCTGACAACCAAGCCAAAGTGGCGGGAAAATAACGCTTGTAGCTGTGATCTTGGCAAAGGAGTGTTCTAGAAACGGGAGAAACACGAAGTGTGGAAACGTGGCGAAAGGTCACACAGGATCCTTATCCATTCGCGACAAAAGCAGCACTTTCCAGGCTCGCAAGCGTTTGCTGACCTGGATATCGTCGCGTCGTGCCACGTAGTACACAAGTGCAAAATGATCTCACACATCCGTAACTACAACCATCATCAGGTTCGCGAGAAGAACAATGCTGCGGTTACCACTAGCACTTGTTGTCACGCATCCACGGTCACCAGAGTAGGGTGAACCAAACACAGCACACACCACAAGCCGTGGCGATCAGTTTCCCAGGTTTCGCCAACGCATTTCTCTCGTGAGCTCTCGCCATCAGCAAAACAACGCTTTTTCTCCCGATGATAACTCTGCAGCCATAATTCCCATAGCTGCCTGAAGCTGATTGCTTGTACTTTTTAGTGGATCAGCTACAGCTGGTCAGGTCGGGGATTTTGCTGTAGCTGCTATCGTTGTTAGCTAACATGGTGGCGACGTTAATCTGTCCAGCCATGGCTGTGGTAACACCCAAGGCACAGCAGCCAATTACGCATCAACCAGCTACTCGGAGAATCGCCAGACTACCAATGTGCTTACCGCAGCCGATCGCGCTTAACGGCAAGATACCTATGCACCACCGTCATCAACATTCATTTTTCGCCACGTATCCAGATCGCACACCGTCAATCTTCGCTTCACGAAGCCGCGTACCCACTGGCAGACGACAGCCGTTGATCGCAAGAGCGCAATCCGACGGTTCTGATGCACCACCAACCCAGACGCCTCCGCCGGCAACCCCACCACCGGCAACTTTCAAGTCGTCACAAACCTCCCAACCGCCAACTTCGGCCGGCACGCTGGAGCTTGTCGGCGAGGACGCCGCCGTCTTCAGCATTGACGACCAGAAAACCTCCTCGTGGGCGGCGTTTTTTGGCGTATTAACCGTCGTAATGGCAGCGCTGTACGTGATCTGGATCGATCCAAACACCGGATTTGGCGGCGCGTACATCGGTCTGTTCGAATCGCTCTCCGATAGCCGCGAGATTCAGATGCTGCTGATGCTTCTCGTGTTCGCTATCGTGCACAGCGGAGGCGCTGCGCTCCGGCCGGCGGCGGAGCGCGTGATAGGCGAGCGCGCTTATCGCGTGCTGTTCGCGGGGATCTCTCTGCCGCTCGCCGTCTCTGCCGTGGTACGTTTGAGTGAATCTTGAGAGTGTTGAGAATTAACTAGCGAATGTGAGTGAGTCTTGAGAGTGTTGAGAATTAACTAGCGAATGTGAGTGAGTCTTGAGAGTGTTGAGAATTAACTAGCGAATGTGAGTGAGTCTTGAGAGTGTTGAGAATTAACTAGCGAATGTGAGTGAGTCTTGAGAGTGTTGAGAATTAACTAGCGAATGTGAGTGAGTCTTGAGAGTGTTGAGAATTAACTAGCGAATGTGAGTGAGTCTTGAGAGTGTTGAGAATTAACTAGCGAATGTGAGTGAGTCTTGAGAGTGTTGAGAATTAACTAGCGAATGTGAGTGAGTCTTGAGAGTGTTGAGAATTAACTAGCGAATGTGAGTGAGTCTTGAGAGTGTTGAGAATTAACTAGCGAATGTGAGTGAGTCTTGAGAGTGTTGAGAATTAACTAGCGAATGTGAGTGAGTCTTGAGAGTGTTGAGAATTAACTAGCGAATGTGAGTGAGTCTTGAGAGTGTTGAGAATTAACTAGCGAATGTGAGTGAGTCTTGAGAGTGTTGAGAATTAACTAGCGAATGTGAGTGAGTCTTGAGAGTGTTGAGAATTAACTAGCGAATGTGAGTGAGTCTTGAGAGTGTTGAGAATTAACTAGCGAATGTGAGTGAGTCTTGAGAGTGTTGAGAATTAACTAGCGAATGTGAGTGAGTCTTGAGAGTGTTGAGAATTAACTAGCGAATGTGAGTGAGTCTTGAGTGCTGATTGCGAGCCTTGAGAGTGTGTTGTGCCTTTCGTGCGCTCGCGGCCGCTCGCCGAATCGGCCGTGGAACGTCCGAGGGCACTATTGAGAGCCTTTTAACGGATGTGATTATAATGCAGGTCTTGAGTCCACCAGAGAGTGTGAGTTGAAGTACACAAAAGGATAAGACTTAGGCCCGACTAAGGAGTTTGAGGTTTGAGCTAAAGTATGGCGACTTCTGTGTTTCCGAGCTAAACTCGATTTCTCATTTCCTCCCTCCACTCACTCTCCCCACTCTCGTCCCACGCCCCCCCCCCCCCCCCCTTTCCCGCCCTCTTCCACTCTACTCACCACCCACCCACCCCATCAGGTGTTTTTCATCAAACCATCCCTACTCTCCCCCCTTTTCCCCCCACCCCTCTCCCCATTAGGTGTTTTTCATCAACCACCGCTAAGACGGCTTTCCGTTGTGGCAGCTACGTGGCATGCCAGGCATGCACGAGCTCGTGTGGGCGCCTCTCTTCCTCACTCCCCGCCCACCCCTCTCCCCCACCCTCCCCATCAGCTGTTCTTTATTAACCATCGCTACGGCGGCTTCCCCCTCTGGCAATTACGCGGCGTGCCAGGCATGCACGAGTTCGTGCGGGCGCTCGCTTTCGTCTCCTTCTTCTTCCTCTACCCCTCCACATTCAACCTTTTTGCCACCCATACTCTTTCCCCTCTTCCACCCACTGCCCCTCCCATCAGGTATTCTTTATCAACCACCGGTATGACGGTTTCCCTCTCTGGCAGCTACGTGGCGTGCCAGGCATGCACGAGTTTGTGTGGGCGCTCGCGTTCGTCTCCTTCTTCTTCCTCTACCCCTCCACATTCAACCTTCTCGAGGTGGCTGCGGTTGATAAGCCAAAGCTGCACATGTGGGTGACGGGCATCATGCGAATCACCAGGCACCCCCAGGTACTGTGTGGTGCAGTGCGGTATAGTGGGATGTGGTGTGTATGGCATCTCCCCTTCTTCTTCCTCTACCCCTCCACATTCAACCTGCTCGAGGTGGCAGCGGTTGATAAGCCAAAGCTGCACATGTGGGAGACGGGCATCATGATGATCACAAGGCGTCCCCAGGTGTGGTGTGGTGCCGTGCGGTATGGTCTCTCTCTTTCCTCCGTGCCTTCCCCCCTCGCCTCCTTCTTCTTCCTCTACCTCTCCACCTTCAATCTGCTCGAGGTGGCAGCGGTTGATAAGCCAAAGCTGCACATGAGGGAGCAGGTGTGGCGTTGTGTAATGCGATGTGGTGCAGTGCAGTGTGGTCAGATGAGGTGAAGTGTGGTGTGCTATAGCTCTCGTTTCATTTCTCTTCTTCTCTCGTGCTCTCTGTTCTCGTCCTCCCTTGTTCTGCCCCCATCCCCTCCTTTTTTGCTCCCTCCTCCTATCACCTTATTTGAGCTCTCATCCCCTCTCTGGTCAGCTTCTCTGGTGAGCCACGCACATCCTTATTTCCTTTGTGCTCCCTCCTCCCAGCACATCCTTATTTCCTTTGTGCTCCCTCCTCCCATCACCTTATTTGACTGGTCAGCTTCTCTGGTGAGCCACGCACATGCTCTGGATAAATTCCCCCTTCAATTCTCTCCTCTTGATCTTTGCTCACATGTTGTCTCCTCCCATCCTGTGTCGTCTCTCATCCTCTCTGCTCCCATAGCTCTCCTCCTATCTCCCTCTTTTCTGTCGTGCTCTCTCCTCTATCACATGCCCTTAGATGACTGGTCAGCTGCTCTGGTGTGTGGCTCACATGCTCTGGATCGGCTCCTCCTTCAATGCTCTCCCCTTCTCTCCTCTATCTCGTCTATCTCCCTTTCTTTCGTACATGCCATCAGATGACCGGTCAGCTGCTCTAGTGTGTAGCAGAGCGCACATGCTCTGGATCGGCTCTTCCTTCACGGCAGTCACCTCCCCTCTCTCATCCCATCTGACCTGTTCCCTCATCCTCTCCTCCTATTTCATCAGATGACCGGTCAGCTGCTCTGGTGTGTGGCGCACATGCTCTGGATCGGCTCTTCCTTCACGGCAGTCACCTCCCCTCTCTCCTCCCATCTGACCTGTTCCCTCATCCTCTCCTCCTATTTCATCAGATGACCGGTCAGCTGCTCTGGTGTGTGGCGCACATGCTCTGGATGGGCTCTTCCTTCACGGCAGTCACCTCACTCGGCCTGTGCCTGCACCACCTCTTTGGCGTGTGGCACGGTGACCAGCGGCTGGAGAAGAAGTATGGAGAGGCTTTCGACGAGGTGAGCAACAGAGAAGGGGCGAATTTGGGAGCATGTGGGTGCATGTGGGTGCATGTGGGTGCATGTGGGTGCATGTGGGTGCATATGGGTGCATGTGCGTAGTAGGTGCTTGCTCTCACATCCCTCGGCTTGCTGCTGCACCACCTGTTTGTGGTCCGCCATGTTGACCAGCGCCTTGAGAAGGATTATGGAGAGGCATTCGAAGAGGTGGGCAAGAGAGAAAGGGCGCATTTGGGAGCATGACTTTTGAGACGTCTCAAAAGAAAGAGTACGGAGAGGCATTCGATGAGGTGAGCAAGAGAGGATGGGTGCCTTTAGTTGCATCCCAGCTATTCTAGATGCATGTAGGTGCATGTAGGTGCATGTAGGTACGTCCGTGTGAGTCTCGGTGGGCTGAAGTGAAGTCGTGTCCTCCACCACCGTCGCTCACCCCCCTCCTTTGTCCCATACCTAGGTTTGCAGTCGGACAAGCATCGTTTTCTTTGCAACCATTCTGGACGGCAACAAACAGCTGCCCCCAGATTACTACAAGGAATATCTTCGCGTGCCGCACCTTCCCTCGTCACCCTTCCACCCTCCCTCGTTCATTCACCCGTTCCCTCCCCATCCCCTGCCCAG
The DNA here is from genome assembly GCA_947471745.1 of Closterium sp. Naga37s-1. Lineage (NCBI taxonomy): Eukaryota > Viridiplantae > Streptophyta > Zygnematophyceae > Desmidiales > Closteriaceae > Closterium > Closterium sp. Naga37s-1. The sequence continues at coordinate 816,705 of CANJKZ010001036.1, forward strand.
GTCCGTAAGCGCACGAGCATGGTCCCGTTTGCAGCCATTCTGGACGGCAGGCAACAGCTGCCTCCAGATTACTACACGGCATTCCTCATCACTCTTCCTCCCTCCCTCCCGCATTCCCTCCCCTCCTCCCCTAACCAGGTGTGGGGTCGCACGAGCATAGTCCCATTTGCAGCCATTCTGGACGGCAGGCAACAGCTGCCTCCAGATTACTACAAGGAGTTTCTGCGAGTGCCGGACCTTCAACCCTCCCATGTTTCCTCCCCCCCTCCCTCACCCCCTCCCGCGCACCCTCCCACACACCCTCCCACGCACCCTCCCTCCTCCCCTGCCCAGGTCCGAAAGCGCACGAGCATCGTCCCCTTTGCAGCCATTCTTGATGGCAGGCAACAGCTGCCTCCGGATTACTACAAGGAGTTTCTCCGTGTGCCGTACCTTGCAATCGCAGCCATGACTGTTGGGGCGTATTTCTGCCATCCCCTCATGATTCAGGCCAGCTTTTGGCTTCATTGGTAGGAAAGGGACGTGTAGTGAAGGAGACAAGCCAGGCAGCAGCACGTGCTGTGCATTGCAAGGGGCGTACTTCTGCCATGACTCAAGGGGCGTACTTCTGCCATGACTCAAGGGGCGTACTTCTGCCATGACTCAAGGGGCGTACTTCTGCCATGACTCAAGGGGTGTACTTCTGCCATGACTCAAGGGGCGTACTTCTGCCGTCCTCTCATGATCCAAGTCAGCTTTTGGCTTCACTGGTAGGAAGGCAACATAGAGAAGGAAATAACCCAGGCAGCAGCTTGAGCCTAACCCTGCAATCACAGCCATGACTCTACCGTACCGTCCTTCAATGATTCGGGCCAGCTTCTGGTCTGGCTTCATTGGTAGGGTGGGGCTCTTGCCGGGAACGGGAAAATGTATCGCGGTAAATTGTTTTGTGCACTCTTGTATCATCGACCACCTTTTGTAACGAGGTGCTTCTTAGTACCGTAGCAGTACCGTAGCTGTTATTGTGATGCTTTTTTTTTTTACAAATACCTTACTTTATCTGTGCTGACAATAGCCACTGTATTCATCTATAATCTTCTCAATGTTGGCCATCCCATGCTTAGTTGAAAAGGATTAAAAAGATGAGTCAATCCTTACTGAAATGTATAGACGCAATTCAGAAAAACGACTGCTCTTCGAGTCTTTTCATAAAGCATACAGAGAAATGTGGGTGACGGAAATCATGTCGCTGATCTTCACACATGTGAAATCCTTCTATGATAGGATACAATGTGCTTCCCGCTGCTTCGTCTGATTTGCGGCTCGCACTGGAGCATGCATGTGTCGACTGGGCGGCGGAACAGGCTGCAACGAGATTATTAGTATCCGTGTAAAAAGACTACCTGATTGGCTCACTTATGTGATTTTTTCTTGGCCGCTCAACACAAGCCAATCGAGGCTGGCCAGTATCATCACAGGCAGCACAACTGGCTGTTAGTGAAAGAGGTAACCGACGGGCAGAACGATGAGGAACAGATTGGTACATGTACCCATAGCCAAAATCGACAATAACTACTATTTATGTGCCGTAAGAGTAATCACGTCACGACCTTCACGCGAAAAAAGGGCACAATGCACTTCACGGTCAGCGAGGTTGAGACAGCGAGTGCAACGATACATCATGCTCACCGATGTATCTCGACAAATAAATGCGCGGTGAAGGATAGCCATTCCTGATGCTGCAGGCATTTATGTCGTATCGGTTTCTTGACAATAGTGAGTCATCTTACGTGGTTTTAAAGCCCAAGACCTGAATTACAAAAAAGGGAAGGCAAACTGTGCACAGTTTGCCTCCCGAGCCCACAGTTTTTCTCCCGAGCCTCTCCGGTTACCAGATGACTTCCCGCAGAAAAACAGTGAGTCGTAGAGCAGCACAGGTTCGGTTGGCGAGAGCCCCAACCACTCCCTCCACAAGAGATAACGGCTGCGGCTGTGCACAGTTTGATTTTTTTGTAATTCAGGTCGTATGGTACGAGGAACTCCCAGTTTACCAGCAGAGGTAGAACAGAAAGCCAATAGAGCTGTAGCTTAGTTCACAAAAAAGTCTAGATTCTGTGCGATGGCCCCGCCTTTTACTCTGCATCGTCGTCGAACCCCTGCGCGACCGCGCAAAACGCCAGTTTGCCGCATGCATCACCTTCCTCTCCATGGTAGTCAACTACCCGCCGCCCTGCAGTGACTTCCTGTCCTGCTTGCCGTCATGACCCCATTCCGACGCCCTCAGCTCCAGTTGTAGGGCGCATTCGCCCTACGTTTCCGTCCGCCCTTTTCCCCTCCCATCGCTTCCTCGTCGACGTCGTCGTGTCCCACAACGGCGGCACTTTTATGTCCCCGATCGCTTCCCCTCACCGTCGCCCACGCTTCCCCCCACCGTCGCCCACGCTTCCCCCCACCGTCCCCGATCGCTTCCCCCACCGTCGCCCACGCTTCCCCCCACCGTCGCCCACGCTTCCCCCCACCGTCGCCCACGCTTCCCCCCACCGTCGCCCACGCTTCCCCCCACCGTCGCCCACGCTTCCGCCCACCGTCGCCCACGCTTCCTCCCACTGTCCCTCACACTTCACCCCACCGTCGCCCACGCTTCCCCCCATCGTCGCCCACGCTTCCCCCCACCGTCGCCCACGCTTCCCCCCACCGTCTCCCACTCTTCCCCCCACCGTCGCCCACTCTTCCCCCCACCGCCGCCCACGCTTCCCCCCACCGTCGCCCACTCTTCCCCCCACCGTCGCCCACGCTTCCGCCCACCGTTGCCCACCCTCCCCCTCACTGTCATCCACGCTTCCCCTCACCGTCGCTCATGCTTCCCCATCATGTCGCTTACGCTCCCCCCCACCGTCGCTCATGCTTTCCCCCACCTTCCCCCACTCTTCCTTTCTCATCACCTACGCTTCCTCCCACCGTCGCCCTCGCTTCCTCCCACTCTCCCTTACACTCCCTCCCACAGTCACCCACGCTTCCCCCCACCGTCCCCCACGCTTCCCCCCACCGTCGCCCACGCTTCCCCCCACCGTCGCCCACGCTTCCCCCCACCGTCGCCCACGCTTCCCCCCACCGTCGCCCACGCTTCCGCCCACCGTCGCCCACGCTTCCTCCCACTGTCCCTCACACTTCACCCCGCCGTTGCCCACGCTTCCCCTCACCGTCGCCCACGCTTCCGCCCACCGTCGCCCACGCTTCCCCCACCGTCGCCCACGCTTCCTCCCACTGTCGCTCACACTTCACCCCGCCGTTGCCCACGCTTCCCCCCACCGTCGCCCACGCTTCCCCGCACCGTCGCCCACGCTTCCCCCCACCGTCGCCCACGCTTCCGCCCACCGTCGCTTACGCTCCCCCCCACCGTCGCTCACGCTTTCCCCCACCTTCCCCCACTCTTCCTTTCTCATCGCCTACGCTTCCTCCCACCGTCGCCCTCGCTTCCTCCCACTCTCCCTTACACTCCCTCCCACAGTCACCCACGCTTCCCCCCACCCTTGCACCCTTCTTTCCTTCTCTCTGACTCTCCCTTCCCCACTGCCTGGGTGTGCGAGGCGAGGAGCATGCTCCGCGGTGCACACGTCCTGCCCCTCACGCTGTGCCCCACACAACCCTATGGCAGCACAGCAAGCTTGAACCAGCCTCCTCCTCTCTCTTTCACCAACCCCGCTCGCATGGCAGGTGCTGCTGCAGCATTGGAGGAGAATGCTGGGCGCACAGCCGGGGCAGCGCGTGCAGGCGGGAAGTGAGGAGCGCTGTGCACAAAGGGAAAGGGGGGCGGGGCAGGGGAGTGGGGGAGGCGTGGCAGGGGAGTGGGGGAGGCGTGGCAGGGGAGTGGGGGAGGCGTGGCAGGGGAGTGGGGGAGGCGTGGCAGGGGAGTGGGGGAGGCGGGGCAGGGGAGTGGGGGAGGCGGGGCAGGGGAGTGGGGGAGGCGGGGCAGGGGAGTGGGGGAGGCGGGGCAGGGGAGTGGGGGAGGCGTGGCAGGGGAGTGGGGGAGGCGTGGCAGGGGAGTGGGGGAGGCTTGGCAGGGGAGTGGGGGAGGCGTGGCAGGGGAGTGGGGGAGGCGGGGCAGGGGAGTGGGGGAGGCGGGGCAGGGGAGTGGGGGAGGTGGGGCAGGGGAGTGGGGGAGGCGGGGCAGGGGAGTGGGGGAGGCGGGGCAGGGGAGTGGGGGAGGCGGGGCAGGGGAGTGGGGGTGGCGGGGGCAGGAAGCCGTCCCGACTTCCTCTCTCGTCCGCTAATTCGCCTTCTCCTGTCCGCCCTTCCACTCTCCATTCCTCCCTCCTCTCTTTCTCTCTCTTTCCCTCCACTTCTCCCGTCCGCCCCTCCTCCCAGTCTCCCTCCTCCCTACCACTCTCTCACCCACTCTTTCTTTCAATTTTTGAGTCGACTCGAAAATCGACTTTCTCTCTCTTTCCCTCCACTTCTCCCGTCGGCCCCTCCTCCCAGTCTCCCTCCTCCCTACCACTCTCTCACCCACTCTTTCTTTCATCCTCGTGCCTCTCTTCCACCATGCCGACCTTCTTTTCAAACTGCCACCTTCCGAGCTTCCTATAGTCCGCCTTTCCGTCTCACCCACTTGTCCTATCCCTACTTGAATTCCTCACATCCTCTCATCCCCCCTTCTCCCCTTCCACCCTTCCACCCTCCAGCCCTTGCGCTCATCCTCCCTTCCTCTCATCCTCCCTTCATCTCATCCTCCCGTTCTCTCATCCTCCCATCCTCCCTTTCTTCCTTCCCCCCTCCCTTTCTCTCTTCCGCCCTTCCTCCTTGTCTCCCTTGCTCATTTTCTCCCTCGGCGCATGCTTATTTTCCCTGCATCCCTCGCTGCCATCCTCCCTTCCTCTCAGCCTCTACACTTCCTCTCGTCAACCATTCCTCCGCACCCTTCTACCCTGCCACGCCTGTACACTCCTACCTTGTTTGTTTATTCTAGGGGCTTGTTTCTTGTTCCCTGCCTGCCCTTCCATTGGCATTGCTTTGTATCCTTCCCCGCTGCTTCAACTTTTGGCACAGAAGATTTTGTGGTTCGTGTTTGTGCAGGTCTGTCATGCATGAAGTTGTGATGTCTTTGCTGTTGGGTGATAGTGGTACAAATAGCGATGCCATGCCATGCCATGATGGTGGATGCTTTTCATGATACAATCATACAACACTCTGGGCTTTGGAGCAGCCATGCACATGACCACGACAAAGAAATGCAACAATGCAAGTTATATTTTTATAAAAGTTGTCAACAGTGGATTATAGAGGCACAATGCACAAACCTAGGGGGTGGTAACTTTCCATCCCACTCCTGTTGGGACCCATGGTGCCGGGCACCTGTACAAGCATGGTTCTGTGATAGAATGGGGAGGGAAGAGGGGGTACGGCGAATGAGCGAGGGGTGGAGGTGGGAGGTACAAAGGGCATGTATGGGAGGAGTGGGGACAGGGCAGAAGGGTGAGCGAAGGGGAAAGAGAGTCAGTAGGGGGGAGAAGGGGGTGAGAAAAGGGGGAAATAGAGTGAGCAGGGAGGAGAAGGGGGTGAGAAAAGGGGGAAATAGAGTGAGCAGGGAGGAGAAGGGGGTGAGCAAAGGGGGAAATAGAGTGAGCAGGGGGAGGGATTGTGGGGAAAAAGGGTTGAACGAAGGGGAATATAGAGTAAACAGGGGGGAAAGATAAGTGAGTCCAGGGGGAAAGAGAGAGAGCAGAGGGGGAGAGAGTGAGCAGGCGGAAAGAGAGCGAGCAGAGGGGGAGAGAGTGAGCAGGGGGAAAGAGAGAGAGCAGAGGGGGAGAGAGTGAGCAGGCGAAAAGAGAGCGAGCAGAGGGGGAGAGAGTGAGCAGGGGGAAAGAGAGAGAGCAGAGGGGGAGAGAGTGAGCAGGGGGAAAGAGAGAGAGCAGACGGGGGGAGAGTGAGCAGGGGGAAAGAGAGAGAGCAGAGGGGGGGAGAGTGAGCAGAGGGGAAAGAGAGTGAGCAGGGAGAAAGAGAGTGAGCAGAGGGGGAGAGAGTGAGCAGGGGGAAAGAGAGAGAGCAGAGGGGGAGAGAGTGAGCAGGGGGAAAGAGAGTGAGCAGAGGGGGAGAGAGTGAGCAGAGGGGAAAGAGAGCGAGCAAGGGGGGAGAGAGTAAGCAGGGGGAAATAGAGTGAGCAGAGGGGGAGAGAGAGAGCGTGGGAGTAATGGAGTGAGCCGGGAAAAAGGTGGCGAGCAAAGGGGGAAAGAGAGCGAGAATGGGGAAAATGGGTGAGAAAGAGGGAAAGTGGGGTGAGGACAGGGGGAGTGAGCAGGGGGAATGGGAGTGAACAGGAGAGAAGAGAGCGAAGGGGGGAGAAGAGAGTGCACGGGGGAGAAGAGAGTATGGGGGGGAGAGAGTGAGCAGTGAGCAGGGGGGAAGAGAGTGAGCAGGGGGGAAGAGAGTGAGCAGGGGGAGAGAGAGTGAGCAGGGGGGGAGAGAGTGAGCAGGGGGGGAAAGAGTGAGCAGGGGGAAAGAGAGTGCACACGGGAGAAGAGAGTAAGGGGGGGGGGGGGGGGAAGAGAGTGAGCAGTGAGCAGGGGGGAAGGGAGTGAGCAGGGGGGAGGAGAGTGAGCAGGGGGAAAGGGTTGAGTGAAGGGGAAAAGAGAGGGGTGAGAACAGGGGGAAAGGGAGTGTACAGGAGAGAAGAGAGTGAGGGTGGGGAAGAGAGTGAGCGGGGGGGAGAGCGTGAGCAGGAGAGAGTGAACGGCAATGGGAGGGGTAGTGAAGGCGACAGGCGGGAAGCGAGTGCGACTGGCGGGGAAGAGAAGGTGACGACGGGAGGGGAAGCGAGTGCGGCGGGCGGGGGAAGCGAGAGCGACGGGCGGGGGAAGCGAGTGCGACGGGCGGGGGAGGCGAGAGCGACGGGCGGGGGAAGCGAGTGCGACGGGCGGGGGAAGCGAGTGCGACGGGCGGGGGAAGCGAGTGCGACGGGCGGGGAAGCGAGTGCGACGGGCGGGGAAGCGAGTGTGACGGGCGGGGAAAGCGAGTGCGACGGGCGGGGGAAGGCGACGGGAGGGGGAAAATGAGCGCGACGGGTGGGGGAGAAGTGAAGGCGACGGCGGAGAGGAAGTGAAGGTGACGACGGGGGGGAAAGTGAGGCGACGGGGGAGGGGAAGTGAAGGCGACGGGGGAGGGGAAGTGAAGGCGACAGGCGTGGAAAGCGAAGGCGACGGGCGGGGCGAAGGCGACGGGCTGAGGTCGCGAAGGCGACGAGCTGGGGAAGCGATGGCGAAAGAGATTGGAAGCGTGGGACCTAGGGAAAGGAGCGAGGGCGAGGAGAGGTTCACGCTTGGGCGAAGGGTCACGCTACGATATTCGCCGCGAGTTTACGCATCAGTTGCACTCAAACCTGCATTTCGACACCAGCGGACACTATCTTTGCGCGTCATCGAAATCCGCGCCACACCCATTCGTAAGGCGCCTCTGATTCCCCGCTATGTCTACAGGTATGCTCTATGCCTAGTTATCTGCGTGCTATCTCAAACTGTGCACAGTTTGGGATGGACGCCCTTTTCTGGTCGTTGTGGGAAGGACCACCCATCACTCATATTCTTGTGCGCGAGAAACTTTTGTCGCAAATTAGTTTCGCGAGCGAAAGTGCTTCGCACCCCAACCGAACCTCCGTGTCCCTCCCTTCCGAACCTAATTTTTTCCGTTGACTTCCGTTGAGTAATTCAGGTCTTGGGCTTTAAGGGCTGCAGCATTTTAATTGCTCCGAGCTTCGTGGACCTTCGCTCGTTGCGCCGGGAAATCAAGGCAACACTAATCAAGTCGGGACTGGAAGCCCGGGGCTGTCATAAGTTGCTAGCTGAAGCTGCTGGGAAGATTCAAGGACGCACTGCATTTTTGGGAGACATCCTAAAAAATATCGGCCAAGGTTGACGGAATCTCGACAACAGTCTTGGACAAAGCTGGAAGGGCTAATAGCTCTAACGTTAGGAAACTGCGTAGCTGGCCATTACAGTAGTCCGTCTCGAAAATTGAGATTTCTCTGGCAGGAATTTACTTCCAAACCTCAACCAATGTGATCACGAAGAGTTTATTCTGCTCACATAGTTTCCTCGTGTTTTGCATTTCGTCATGTCGGTGTATCTTTTTACGTTTCTACTCTACTTCTGGGTAATAATGGCATTTCTTCGTGGTGTGAGGGATTCTTGAAAATATTACTAATGGACGAACATGGAGGAACAGACAGGTAAGGCCGTCATCAAAATCCACATACGCGGTGATATGAGTCGAACGAAAGGTAAGTGGACCACCAGATTTCCAATCCAGCGTCATGCTGATGTGTACCACGCAACAAGAATCACATATTATGGCGGGAAACGAGATACCTCGTTGGCACGTGTCGGACAGTTCCATTGAGGTTCCACAGCGCGGCAACCTGTAAACACCAATCACGGGCGACAGCTGTTCACGAAATGACAGCACCTGCTCGACGTGGGTGTTCTGTGGTTCAGAGCGATCTGCATGCCAGCTTGCATGGGCAGCACAGCTGCAGCAGACGAAATTATCCATTCCCGTCTCATCAACGTGCCCCTTCCCGTATGCCAACCAAGCCGGAAACCCCCTTCACTCGTCTATCTCTTCCTCGCTTCCCTCTTGCCCTCTCGGTCTGCCCCTTCTCATCTCGCTCTCCCCGTCTGCCCCATCTTGCTCTGTCTGCCCCACTTCAATCCAACTCCTGTCTGGAACTGTTCACCCGCCCTTCCATCTCCCTCCCCCTTTTGCGGACACACCCACCCCTATCTCTACCTGTTGTCTGTCCGACTGCCCCATCCTCCCCCACAAGGATAAGATCACCTCATTCTCACTCACACTGTTTTCTACTCAGTTGGTCGCCACTTTGGATTACCACTAGAGTCCTTTGGACCTCAACTCAAGGTTCTACGTGTTCTGTTAAAATACTTCAAATCTCCATTATTCGTGGATAGACTGTCCCCAGTCTCGACGACGCCATGGCTGCCACTCGCCCATCAGACGCTGTTCGCAGCTGCTACCCGCCATTCCCCCGGAAGGACTCTCGCTGTCCTTCCACCAGCGCTAGCGGCTCCAATCAGCCGCACCACCAGTTGCGGAAGGCTATGGAGTCACGATTGGCAGCGTCGTCGGGCGCAGTCTCGTCGAATCGCGCATGCGAGAAAGCTGCGCTTGTCTCCTCGACCTCCCAGTCCTCGTCTGCCCCGTCCTCATCTCCACGTGTCATTCCGAAATCTCGCAGTAGCGGGGCGCTCCTCGCCTCATGCCCCATCCCGTTTAAGGCAGGAGTTTCTCCCCTCGCTCCTCCTGCCGAATCATCCATGACCGCCTCTTCGTCCCTGTCGGGTAACCAGACGGTTGCGACAGACCCTTTTTCGCGTCTGCCGGACGACGTGGTTATCGAAATTCTTTCGCATCTGGGCGGCGGGGCGCCCGACGTGCTTGCAGCGTCGATGACTTGTCGCCGATGGCAGTCGTTCACTCGCTCGATCCCCGTCTTGCGATTCGTCCCCCACGACACGAGCCGGGCGGGCGGAAGCGACTGCGCCTCCACGCTCCCCGCTTGTTCCGCCATCCAACGCGAGGAGCTTGTATCGCGTATGGTTCTAAAATCTACCGGTCTGCAGCAGCTTCAAGTCACCTCCTCCCTCCTCCCACCGCCGACCGCTACTGCCTTCCCCGCACGCTCCGCCTCGTCCCCATGCGACCATGGCGGCGATGGCGCGTGCAGCGGCAGCGCAGAGGCAACCCCGCAGCAGCAGCAGCAGCAACAGGAGCAGCACCAGCAGCACCCGCGCGAATTCATTTTCGAAGCATGGATGCGCCACGCCGGTCCGCAGCTGCAGTCCCTCGTGCTCTCCCGTTCTCTCAACGCCGCCGCGAACGGCGGCGGGTCTACGACGATCAACGTGTGGGAGAACGAGGATCTCAGCTTGCATCTCGGGCATATTTCCCGTCACTGCAAGTCCCTTCGGTCACTCACTCTCGGGTCACTCTCACTCGCGGCGCCTGCGCTCGAGTCGTGTCTCCGCCCCATGCCCAACTTGCAGGATTTGTCGCTTTCCTGGATCCACCTGACGAATGAGTGCCTTCAGATGATTCTCGACGCGACTCCAAATCTCCGCCGTTTGACGATATTTATGGCGACGGGCTGCCCGCAAATTTCGCTTCGCCTGCCCGCTTCGTTGGAGCACGTCGACTTTGCTTACCTGCGCGCCGAGTCGTGCGCCTTCATCACCGCCTCCTCGCTCAGATCCGTGTCCATTCGCGACATGTTCGTGCGCTCAGTTACCATCCAACAAGCCCCTCGACTGCGCTATTTCGCCATCGCCAGCGCCAGCCTCCTGGAGGTCTCTGCACCTGAGTCGTGCGAGATCACCACCCTCGATTTGAAAGCCGGTTCCTTCTGCTGGTCCTCGCTACAATCTCTCCTTCGCGGATGCGGCACGGCTCTCAACTCGCTCGCTCTCGATTTCTTCACCGCGGGATCTGGAGCGCTGTCGTCGGGAGTATTCTCCCTCTTCTGGCTCGCTGCCATGTGCCCCGCACTTCGCGCCTTGAATCTCGGCTCGCTGCCGTGGCAACTCGTCCTCTCCTGGGCGACGACCTCCGGCGCGCTTCAGCCGGCGGGATCCGCGGTGGGATCTGCGGCGCGTTGGCCGCAGCTGGAGGAGCTGAAGCTCAAGGTTCAGGAGCAGAGGCCCGAGGCGCTGCTGTTGCTGCATGCGCTTCTGTCGAATGTGCCGACACTGAAGTCGCTTCAAGTGGCGACTGCAGTGGATGAGGAGGAGGAAGAAGAAGAGGAAGAGGAGGAGGAGGAGGAGGAGGAGGAGGAGGAGGAGGAGGAGGAGGAGGAGGAGGAGGAGGAGGAAGAAGACGAGGAATTCGAGGAATTCGAGGAGGAAGATGAGTGTGATGATGAGTACGAGGAAGAGGAGGTCGAGGAGGAGTATGAAGCAGAATACGAAGATGACGTGGACGAAGATGATTTGATGGAAGTGGAGGAGGGCGCGGAGAGCTCTGACGAGTATGACGACAAAGATGAAAGCATGCCGGTCAGGTCCGGCAAACCTGCTGTTCAGCGTCACATGAGCCGGCAGGAGCTGTTTCTCAAAGGGCTTGTGTGCCTGCAGCAACGATTTTCTGATGTTAACGTCTTCCTGCCGCTGCTCGCTCGCCGGTCTACTTCGTGAACTGGTTTGCCCCAGGTTTCTTCAAGAAACTTAATTAGATGCATTTATAAGTATACCATGTTCAATATGTGTTGTACCCTAATCCAGGGTTTGATGGCCAAATTTTCTATGCACCACTTCGTTCTACACTTTGTCCATTGATACATTCTGTTCAACACGTACCGGTACGAATGGCTGATGGAAACAATTACCTCCTTCACATTGGTACTGTCTGTTGTGATATTGTAAGGTTGGTTGGGGTACGGTACAGGCCATATTTTATCAGTGTAAATCACCCTGATACCCTGATTATCAGGGTGGTTTTTGGTAGTCACACTGATGCCTTAGGGTAATTTTTTTGGGAGCTAGATTTTCCCTGATACGCAAGGGTTTACGATTAAGGCACACTGATGCCTCAGGGTTGCCGTTCCGCTTAGCGAGTTTTACCCTGAAGCGAGTATCACCCTTCCCCCGCCAACCCCCCCCCCCCCCCTCCCCGAACCCCCCTACCCCGTAACCCGGGATTCCCAAATGCCAACTGTCGAAATTGAAAATTTTGCGGAGAAACCCGGTATTCACAAAACCCGTTTTCCGCTTCAACCAACTTGAACGCGTCTGCAGCAAAACTCTCTGCCATCCCATAGTAGAGAAAGCAATCCCCTCCATTCTTCCAGGTTGACTTAGCCTGGAGCCATTTCACCAGATCCTGCAAGCAACAAGCTCCAAGCATCACAGCAGCCAGACATAGAGCTAAGAACGGCATAGTTGATATCAGAGAGGCTCCAGCCTCGGCGGATTATTGGAACAAGCTAGTCACAATGAAGACTCAAGTGTTGATCACCATACTGCTGTGCTTAGCGTTTTCCGCCCCTGAGACCGCTCGATTCTAGTCTCTTCTGGTCAAGGACTAGTTTTCCGCCTAAGAGGTTTAGCTAGGATGTTCATCAGAATATCCGTCGACAATAGTAGTTTTTCCTAGTAGTACGAAATCTCACCTTCTCCAGCAGCTTTCGATCTCGTCATGTTACGGTTACAGGATCTGGGATTTTCGTAGTTCACCTCACAGATCTGTCTTGCGTAGCTGTCTGAACTTGCAACCTCTCTTCACTCCCGAGCACCTTTTAAACGCTTGCGTCACACTTGTGTCCTTACCTTCTTGTCATTCCATCCGTTTCCTTTCCCTCGAGCAGAAATACGCCGTGCGCAACTCCGTCCGCAGCGGCAGCGCGCACCGACTGAGGTGGCGCAAGCTGACAGAGCTTCCCACTTGCGTCAACCAAACACTCTGCGGATCGTAAGTGTATCGCTTCTCCCTGCAAAATTTATGCACGCATGTCCCGCTTCCCATTTGCCTCACGCGTTCCCCCTTGTGAGTCTTCTATCCGGCCCTCGGCTCCCTTCTGCCGTTCTTCTTGCTCTGTTGTGTCATCCTGCCCTAACTCCGCTGTGCCTTGCACGCTGTTTCTTATGTGTTCTTTTTGTGTCTTCTCGTGTGAATTCTCCTCAGACTGTGAAATCAGTTGCGCAGGCGACCCCAGTGGAAAGAAAGGGGAAAGAAAAAGTGCCTGAGCCAGAAGAAAGAGACCACGAGCAACACCCGTTTGGCATGTTTGATGATGATGACTAAGATTGTTCTTGTATGCTCTGTTAATAACAATTTCATCAGGGTTTGAAAAAATTGTACACTGATGCCCCAGGGTAGAATTTTCAAAACAAGCAGAAACCCTGATGGAAAAGTTTTTTCACAAGGGGTCACACTGATAATCAGGGTTTTGAACACGTGCAACACTGATCGTAAGGGTTGCAAAAAACCAAAAATTAGCCCTGGTACGGTACCGTTGTATCCCATATGACACACATCACTAGGACAAAACATTGGACACACCCCCATAGCCTAAGTGAGGGATGCCAAGCAAAACCAACAACGTACGGTCACAAGACGAGTCACAAAGTGTTGGAAACAAGTAATTTAAACGCTTCTGTCGCATCGAAGTATCGACACGAAACGGAGCTGACTACAGCGAAGAAACACTCGAGTCAACCAAAGCAACCGCTGGAGGTTATGCGAATGTCAAAGGTCACTGACCCTTGACCTGACGAAAACTACAGTGCGACAGCAATGACACATAACTGACTCGTTACTGAGCAGTTACCCGAGTCGGCACTGTATCGAACCGCAACAACAAAAACAGTTGAAAGTACAAACTTTTGATATTCCTTTGTAATCATTTAAAAGGCTTGTATTTTCCTGCTATTAATCAACTTATCTTGTTCTCACATACCGTAATACCCCGGATAGTAGCGCATATGCGCTTATATATATATATATTTTAGGGGGGGCGCTTGTAATTGAGTAACGGCCAAAAGCGCCGGCGCTTTTATAAAGGCAAAAATGTATTTCACTGTAAATGATATCATTCTGAAGCCGTGAATCAGGCGAATACAACACTGTACCATGCACGCGGGGTCGTGCATGGAATGACGTCGAAACTTGCCGCGGTTCGATTTCCCACCGCACAAAACCCGTCCCGGTGCAACGCACCTGCCAGCGCTAATGCAAAACCTGCCGTGCGGCCCAATCAGGTTGGCATGCGCTGCCAGGCAGGAGCATCTCGGCAGTGTTGAGATAATATCGACACTTAAGCACTTCAAGAAAATTCGTGTAGTACAGTAAAATACCGATAGGCTGACGTCAGCAAAGCGCTACGCACCCTAGGATGACGTCAGCACGTAGCTATAGGCCTCGCGAAAAGTTACGTACCGTTTCAGAACAAGAATAGCACAGTACAGTAGGCGAACATGTACTTTACTCTAGCTATATACTCTGTATGCTTGTCATTTTATAATATATCTGATTTCAGAGACATTGATCCTGAAACATATCACAACATGGGCTTTTATTAAGTCCAGACAAAGCCTTCATAACTGGCTTTAACTCCTAAAAGACTTCCGCTACGACAGGAAGCTACCATCCTAAGTAGTACGATCCTTTTCAATCACTTCAAATTCTAACATGGTATTGCGAGCGTCTTAGGATACTACAAGCTTCCAACTACATACTCTGCAACTATGTCTGGATCTCCACGGTCCAACAACGGCTCTTCTGTTACGAGCCCATCACGCCCAACAGCGTCTCCAGCTGCTGACAATTCTAATCTGCAGCAGCAACAACAACAACAACAACAACAACAACAACAACAACAACAACAACAACAACAACAACAACAACAACAACAACAACAACAACAACAACAACAACAACAACAACAACAACAACAACAACAACAACAACAACAACAACAATATCAGCAACAACCGATGTACGGCATGCCACTGAGCAATCAGTCCGTACACACAACTGCAGCAGCGGCATCATCGACAGCAGCCGCAGCAAGAGCAGCGTCAACAGCCACAACAGCTGCAGCTGCAGTCACTGATTCTTTTAGTCAACCAGGACAACAGTCCAGTTTCGTACCGACTGGACCTTATCAATATCAAGGTGCTTACCAGCCAACAAATCTTCAACAACGTGTCAATGCTGCCGTCTTGTCACTTAACCAAATGTTTCCAACTCCTATGAGCATTGATGGCTCCAGTTATCAGCATGGACAGATACCACAAGGAAGTGACGGGTCGAATAACTCCTTCTCTTTCGTTCCTGCTGGACAAGGACAACAAGCACCACAAGGGTCACAGATGCCATCACTTTATCAGCTACAATCAGCTGACGGTACCGGAAATTATCTTCCCGCTTCTGTAAACCCAAAAAAAATTAAAACGACAGTGCCTTTTAACGGTCAAGACTTCTGTACCTGGAGCTTTGAATTTGAGCTTCTTGTTCAGACCGCGGGGTTCTGGCGGCTGTTCGACGGCACAGCACCCTTTCCATCTCACGGGTCACCACTTCAACAGACCACTTTTTGATCGGCGTCGCTGACTGCATACACAGTTCTCGTTCGTAATCTGACACCGACTGAACAGCTCGGAATTCGTCCTTTTCGTACCAGTGCCGCTCCCGCTGAAGCAGCTTGGTTGTACCTGCAAGGGGTTCACATGGCAAAGGACACTGTCAACCAGAGTAAATTTTTTTAACGCAGCTGTCAAATATACAGATGATAAACGGCGAGAAGGTGACGCAGTATATCAACCGCGCTCGAAATCTGCGCGATCAACTTCAGAAGTGTGGAGGATACTTCCCCGACGCTATGTTTCACACGGTGCTACTCGCGGGTCTTGGACCAGAATGGCGACAGTGTCGCTCTATTCTTCGGATGCAAGGACAATTGTCCGAGGGGGCACTCTGTGCCGCTCTCATAGCCGAGCAGCAGGATATGGACCTGCACAATGCTCGAGGAGGGAAAAAGGTGGTAAACAACACAGTCAGTTTTTATTCTAATCCACGTCACAAACCCGTTTGTTCCTTTTGTCGCAAAGCAGGACACACCTTTGATACCTGCTGGTCGAAAGATAAACCATCTTGGAAGCGGACTACGTCGAAACATAACAAAGATTCTTCAGGTGAAGCTGAGAAGCAGGAAGCTGAGAAGCCGGAAGCTGCGAAGCAGAATACTGCGAAGCCGAACTCTGCGAAGCCGTCTACTACACCTGCCAAGACACAAGCAAAAGAGGTTATTAATTGCATGACATCAGTTTCTACCTGTCAGAATATCATGTTTCTCTAGTCTGCAGTGGGGTACTCAATAGTGAGTACAACCCTGTTAGGGTTTCCTATATGTACCCAATTGCTTTCTAGTGCAATCATCCTTTCTCATTCAATTCTTTCGTCAATCCTTCTCACACTACCGTCTACGATCCTGACGCTGAAGAACGTATTCACAGTAACTTCAACGATGAACTCAATACGCCCATACCACCCGAGGTCTACGCCAACCTTGCACATACCTTGGAAGGTCCCAACACTTGGTATCTCGACAGTTGTTGCGGCCAGCATATGTGTTCATCAGAAAATCGCTTCGTCATCAATCAGCGTCGTCTTCAGAATCCGTGCGTTGTAACCGTCGCCAACAATCAACGTCTTACAGCACACTGGATGGGTAACATCATTCTTGATTCTGTTGAAGAAGACTTCAGTCTTCATCTTAACGATGTACTCCTTGTTCCTCGACTTGGCTTCAATCTGATGTCATCTGCACAGCTCATGAGGAATGGCATTACTCTTCTTGGTGAACCGGGCAAGTATACTTTAAAGTATGGAGACAGGAAACTCGGCACGGCAATTGAACAGAACGAAGTATTCGTTCTCAACTTCGTACCTGAACGCACCTCTGCCGACTCCGAGAATATTCTCTCTCTTGGCCCATGGGAACATCGTGATGACATCGATTACACCGATGATACCGTTCCTCGTGACGGAGTTGTACCCACGTCTTCAACCACGGCTGCCGCTGTCATGCTGACCTTCGACAATCAAGGTTTGAACGACGTCCAGAACTCCCGAGATTATCTTGCTCACGTTGGTGGTTGGGGAGATACGACGAATATGCCCACGGATGAAGGCACTTGGGGGGCACAGGAACCTGACGACACCATTTGGGGAGAAACACCTGCTGATCGTGATCAACGTCTTCTCACTGCAGCAGAGCAGCGTGTTGCTGACATGGAAGTTCTCGACTCCGGACGACTTGTCGGTGCTGAACCTAAACCTGCAGCATCATATCAAGAGAGCGGGGAGTTAGTTCTTTCTCCTGGCGAATACGTCGACGTTGACATAAAAATTCCACCACCTAATCTCAACAGGTTTATCTCACCTGTCACAGATCAAGTTCGCGCTGACGGTCATCGGCTGTTGTTATCTTTCTTCGCTAACGCCGAATACTATCTGCGCGCACAGGGACACAAAGCAACTGCAGACACCTGGCATAAGCATCTTGGTCATCCGTCACAGTCTACGCTCAACAACACAATCAAAGCAGCTGTTCTCGACAAGAATTCTCTACTCTTACCTGGCGGCCTCGAAATGAAACCGGTTAATCGTCCATCACCCTGCTTGATCTGCCCAGCAGCAAATCTACCGCACGAACCGTACCCGACTCATTTTCCTGGCGCTGCGGATTATCGATTGATGGAAAAAGTTTACAGTGATATTCTAAGCTTAACTGCGGAGGGTTTCAACGGCGAGAAATACGTTATCACGTTCACTGAAGCTTCTACTCGATACGTCTGGACTGGTAACATGACTAACCGTTTTCTTGCCTTCACAGCGTTTCAGACATGGCTGCCTCTCGCAGAACACGAGTCCGACACAAAACTCAAAACCTTCCAGTGTGACGGAGCTGGGGAATATCGCAGTCTCGAGTTTACTGCGTACCTGCAAGAAAGAGGCATACGGCGCCTGTTCTCCCTTCCTCACGCTCACCAGCAGAGCGGTGTAGCTGAACGCCTCAATCGTACCTTGCAAGAAAAGATGCGAGCACTACTCGCACAATCCCAACTCGGCCCACTCTACTGGCCCTTCACAATGGACCACGCAACACTGTTGCATAACCTCTTGTCTTCATCGTCTTTACCCAACAACGCATCACCTCACTTGTTGTGGACATGACAATTGGGCACTACGAAACTTCTTCGAGTTTTTGGGTGTGTCGTGCAATATCGTCCTCCCACCGCTCCGCTCGGAAAGTTCGATCAACGGGCTAAGTGGGGCCTTCATCTCGGCCTTGAGAAGCAGTTTTTTGCCTGGCGTATCACAGTCGACTTTTAACTCCTGCCCGCGACTGTATTTTCTACGAAAATCTGACCCTTCCTGTCTTCGAACAGTATCTCGCCACGCAGCGTGACCCTGCTACACTTTTCCACGGTGTTCGTTCATTCGCCAGCGCTGACGCCGAACTTGCTGCCAGCGAAGAACCTGACATTGACGGTGCACGTGAAGCCGCTCCTGATCCACCTATACCAACCACGTCTTCCGGATTTCCGGAATTCATTCCTCTCGTCGACGCTCATCAGGACGATGTTCGTGACGTTCATCATACTTACCTGGTGGACGATCAACGACGTCCCATGCCAGCTGTAACTGACGGCAGCATCCGCGTCGATCCTGACGAAATTGGGGGGGCAAGTGGTGAACAGTGTGAATCTCTCAATTTCGCAGGACGGACCGACGACAGTCCTAATTATCAAACTGGGCTTCAGATACTGGGACTCGCAGCAGCAGTACAGCATAATTCTTCAGAAGTCGCAGAACCTAAAACTGTCCGACAGGCCCTTTCAGGACCACATCGCGAAAAATGGCATGAAGCCATGGATCGTCAACTGGCTGCCCTGGAAAAACGGGAGACTTGGGATCTCATACCCATCGAAAAAGCTACAAATAAAAATATTCTTCCCGGAAAATGGGTCTTCAGGGTGAAGACGAAAGCTGACGGCTCTTATGAAAAACATAAGGCAAGGTGGGTTGTTCGTGGTTTTGACCAAACTCATGGGGTAGACTACACGCTAACCTTCGCCCCGGTCAGCCGACACACAAGTGTTCGTCTCGTCATCTGCGAAGCAGCTGCGAAGAATTTTCCGCTTCGACAAATTGACGTCTCCAACGCGTTTCTGTACGCTGACGTCGATGCTGAAATCTACGTCGAATATCCGCATACCTACCCGACAAATCCGCCAAGTGTCTGCAAGCTCAAGAAGTCACTGTACGGTATCAAACAAGCACCGCGACTGTGGCAGCAGCATTTGAACAGGAAACTTACAGAAGTTGGGTTTCGACAACTGCCGCATGATCCCGGGATGTATCGGCTAGACGACAAGGGGAGCTACGCGCTGCTCGTGGCATACGTGGACGACATTCTCTACGTCAGCTCTTCGGCTTCCTTGGGTGATCGCATCGAAGCAAATCTGAAGAAATCTCTTGACTTAACCGTCTCCACCGAAGTAACCCAATTTCTTGGGTTAAACATTTCGCGAACCTCCTCCGCCATCCACCTCACAGCATCGAAGTATGCTGAGTCACTCGCTAAGCGTTTCAAGATTTCTACAAGTTACGTCGCTACACCCTATCGATCTACACTCACCGGGCACGACCCAAACAACACCAAACTTTCAGCAGCCGGCCTACAACTGTACCAGCAGCAACTCGGGTGTCTTCTCTTCGCAGCAGTCACGTGTCGTCCCGACCTTGCTTACGTCGCAAGCTATCTCGCACAATTTTTACGCTGCCCAAAAGAAGAACACCACCTCGATCTTCAGCGCGCTCTACACTACTTTGTCGCAACACCCACAGTCGGGCTGATTTTCAACACAGGAAAACCGACCGACAAAATGTACCTCAGTGGATATGTTGATGCAGACCACGCTGGTGACACATCAGATCGTCGGTCACGAACAGGCTACATTTTTCGTCTCGAGCCAATTGGCCCGATCTCGTGGAACTCATCAAAACAGGAACTCGTGTCACTTTCCTCAGCTGAAGCAGAATTCATTGCCGCGTGTGCTGCAACTCGAGAAGGACTATACTTACAGGAACTGCTCGACGAAGCGAAATTCGTCACACCGAATCAGTTCACGTTGCAGTGCGACAACCAGAGTGCGATTACCATCGCCAACAAACCCGGCTTCGTCAATCGCACGAAACATATTTCACTACGTTAATTCTTCGTCAAGGATGCGATCGACAAGGGGAAAATGCGCCTTGTCTACTGTCCAACTGGTGACATGGCAGCTGACTCACTTACCAAGAAGCTGACACGACAGAAATTCCACCACTGCAACCAGCTTAGCGGAATTTCTTAGACAACCGGGTAACTACACCGAACTCCTAGAAGTGAAGGGGAGTGTTGAGATAATATCGAGACTTAAGCACTTCAAGGAAATTCGTGTAGTACAGTAAAATACCGATAGGCTGACGTCAGCAAAGCGCTACGCACCCTAGGATGACGTCAGCACGTAGCTATAGGCCTCGCGAAAAGTTACGTACCGTTTCAGAACAAGAATAGCACAGTACAGTAGGCGAACAGGTACTTTACTCTAGCTATATATTCTGTATGCTTGTCATTTTATAATATATCTGATTTCAGAGACATTGATCCTGAAACATATCACAACATGGGCTTTTATTAAGTCCAGACAAAGCCTTCATAACTGGCTTTAACTCCTATAAGACTTCCGCTACGACAGGAAGCTACCATCCTAAGTAGTACGATCCTATTCAATCACTTCAAATTCTAACAGGCAGAACCATCCAGAACATGATGGAATCTACCGTGCCAGCGCAGCATGGATGGTGCCCCCAACCCTCTTCTACGGGTTGGGACAGGGGTGTACTCGTCTCTCATCGATGAGGACCCCAAGCCGCAAACCAGAAGGGGTCCCCTTCAATCTCCTATTTCAACACCCAGGGTTGCAGTTTTTGATTCAGTCTTCTTTTTCTCGCCTGCCTGGCTGCGGAAGCCATGGCGGAATTCACAGGCACTCATTTTCTCTTCAAGAAAAAACCTTCTAGTAGGCCCGCGTACCGTGTTACAGCTGACGGGTGGTATAGCCGCATACCTCCAGACCCTCCAGAGCCACCACAGCCAGCTGCGCCGCCTGCTCCTCCGGCTCCTCCAGTGCCTCCGACTCCCCCTGCTCCTCCTGTTCCTCCTGTTCCTCCGTGTCCGGTGGCCCCTCACATCGACAACCACCACGTGCTCACGCTCCTGCTCCCATCGGCGTTCGACGAGTATCTGTTGGATCCGGATTATGACAAGGGCCCCGATGTTGACGTACCCGCTCCAGCGCCAGCACCACGTTGGGGCCAGCCAGAAGATTTCACGTGGGATGAATCTGCAGTCGGCGCTAACGACGACGTGCAAGACGCCGAGGAAGGTTGGCGCGCTGAGGGCGACGCCGTCGCCGAGGGTGGCACGGAGGCCGACACCGAGGCCGCTACTGAGGCCGGCACTGCTGAGGATGTGTTTCCCGAGGGTGCGTCGGGCGGTGACGATGACGACGGCGTCGAATACTGGTCACGCGATGGCCTCCCCGAGAAATTCCCGATACCAACTTATCCTCCACGTAATCGAAAGCGACCTCACCCTTCTTCACAGAACCGTGATTCTCACCCCCCCTCTCCCAGACACAAGCCTAACGACCACAAGCGTCAGGCCTATACTGCCGGCGAGAAGTTGAAGTGGGTCGCGCAGCTGGATGTGGCGGTGTCGGTGCGCGCTCTGGCTCGCGAGAGTGGCATCCACCGCAAGTGCCTCGCCAACTGGAAGCGTGCCACTGATTTCCTCAAGGAAGCCCACTCTGCCAGGTGCCGCATGCACGGTCGCAGCAGGGCATCGTGGTACCGCCCGATGGAGATTAAGGTGTATGAGCGACTGCTCGACTGGCGACGCAAGGGAACCGCGGTGTCCGTCGGCCGCCTGCAGGAGTGGTCCCGGGAGTTCATGAAGATTCTCTACCCCCTCGTGAAGTGGAAAGGGAGCCAACAGTGGTCGGACCGGTTCCGTCGGCGGTGGAATCTCAGCGTGCGAATGAAGACGAAGGTCGCCCAGAAAACCGCCGCCCATAAGAATCATTTTTATTCTCTATGCCATGTGTATGCACTTGTTACTCACTAACCGTAACTGTGCCCAACCGCAGATGTCGCGGAGCAATGCAAGAACTTCTGGCAATTCGTCCGTGACAAGCGTCGGGAGCGCGGCATCGAGACGATGTGTATTATCAATGCCGACCAGACGCCGCTGTGGATGGAGATGCCCGCTACCACTACCGTCGATCAAACCGGTGTTTGGTCGGTGCCCATCAGGAGCGCAGGGTACCAGAAGGAGCGCGTGACCGTGATGTTGGCGTGCACGGCGGACGGGATGAAGCTGAGGCCGTGGGTTTTTTTCAAGCGGAAGACCGTGCCGAAAGGGGTGTTCCCGCCGGGTGAGTCATGATTCTTGTTTGTTCGTTTACATCGGTCCTGTTTTTAAAGAGACTTACAGAAGCTTGTTTGTTATGCAGATGTGGTCGTGTCGTGTCACGAGAACGGCTGGATGGACGCCAACGGCGTCATACAATGGCTTGAGGAGTGCGTTAAGCCTTTTCTAAAGCCTGGGTTCGGGAGGCATGCGCGGAGCTCGATGGTCGTACTGGACTCGTACCGCGGTCACCTCACTGAGGCTGTTAAGGAGAAGTTTTGCGAGCTCAACTGCGTGCCGGCGATCATCCCGTCTGGCTGCACGGCGGAGGTACAGCCCCTCGACGTCTCCATCAACAAGAGCTTTAAGGCGAGCGTTCGCCAGCAGTATCAGAAGTGGTTTAAGGAAGAAGGCCAAGAACAGCTAACCAGAGCAGGTACGGTAGCCACGCGAGTCCCTATCTTAGCGTAGAAGATTTTCCCCCCTTTTGTTGCGCTAACTACCGGTATATATTGTGTGATTCTGTTGGTACAGGGAACTTGAAGAAGCCACCCCCAGAGGTGGTCGTGAGGTGGATCTTGTTGGAAACAAGTGAATTATAACGCTTCTGTCGTATCGAAGCTTCGACACAAAACGGATCTGACTACAGCGAAGAAGCACTCGAGTCAACCTTCGGAGGTTGCACGAAAGTCAAAGGCCTCCGACGTTTGACCTGACGAAACGTACAGTGCGACAGCAAGGACACATAACTGACTCGTTACAGAGCAGTTACCCGAGTCGGCACTGTATCGAACCGCAACAGCAAAAACAGTTAAAACAGAACTTTCCATATTCCTTTGTAATCATATAAAAGCCTTGTACTTCTCTGCTATTATCAACTTATCTTGTTCTCACAAACTAGCACAAGGTGGTTCACGACAACTCTTCATTAAACGCTTCCGCTATTACATCTCTACTTCAACACCCGATCTTAATCCTGAAAAGATCCTAAGCCCAACATGGTTTGAGAGCAAGGCAGGACAAGATCACCTTTTAACTCTTTACAATACAAGTCATGGCTGCACGAAAGGAGAGGAGCTCCTCCAACGGATCACTCGGTACTACTCCTACTCCACCTCCAGCTTCTGGCCTGCATACAGAAGAAGGCACAACTACAAGACCAACTGCGGAGTCAACGAAAACTCCCGGGAACCAAGCAACAAGCTTCGACCCAAATATGATGGAGAAATTTTCCTCCTTCATGTCCTTCTACGAGCAACACCAACAAGCAGCTCCTGCGCAATCAAACAACAGCGACAACAACAGAGCAACGCCAATGAGTCTTGATGGCTCATCGTACGCGCGCGGAAATCAACAACAACCCACCTTTGCTCCGTACGAGCCTCAACGCGGCTCTGTCAGTTTCGCGCCGCAGCCGCAGTCTTCACCTGGACAAGAGAAGACACTGGACGCACTTCAGGTGCAATCACAATTCGCACACGTTCTCAAATTACAAACATCGACGCTTTTTGACGGGAAGGATTTTTATACCTGGTCTTTCGAATTTGAACTGATGATGGAAGGCGCGCAAATCCTCGGATTCTTCGACGGTTCTCTGCCATATCTAGTACACGGGACACAGTACGACAAGCAACAATAGACGTATCAGTCGCTGATGGCATATACGATACTTCTTCGAAACTTGACGCCAAACGAGCAACAGAACATTCGTTCTTATCGAGGATACGGGAACTCTGCCGAACTGGCATACGACCATCTGAAGAGCCTGTATCAAGCAACAGACAGCGTTAACCAGAGTCGTCTCATGGCACAGTTAACAACAGTGGAAATGAAACCCGACGAAAAGGGAATGGCCTATATTAGCCGTTGTCGCGGACTGTGCGACAGACTCCTTTGATGCGGAGGGTCAATTTCGGAAGAAGCATTTGTAACAGTCATCATCGCCGGTCTTGGCCCTCATTGGCGCTCCACTTGAGCACTTCTTCGAGCTCATGGGAAGATCTCCGAAGCAGCACTCTGCGCCGAAATTCACGCTGAACAACAAGACATGGATCTGCACGAAGAACGACACAAGAAGAAAGCATTAGCACCGGAGTTCGCCTTCCACACTCAACGACGCTACAACAACAACTACAACCGGCACAACAACCAACAAGTACAATAGTACGTCCCACCGTTTTGTCATATTTGCAAGACGTCTGGTCATCCGCGCACACACTGCCCGAACCAGCAGCAGACGACAACTCCGCAATGTCAACTTCGGCCTTCAAGCAGTCAAGTAGCTTCTACAGAAGCGCATCCCACCAGTCAAGTGCAACCTTCAACATCTTCAACATCGCAATCTGCACAAGGAACAAGAAACATCGCCAGCTGCATGACAAGAACGACGGACTCCTGCATCACTGGATCACCACCCCACTACTCACCAGAAGACCAACTCGACGAACGAACTCCCCGCCGCGAGTCACTGGAGCCCAATCCGACATATGCAGCTATCGCCCAAAGCGAGCCGTCCGGGCAAGACACTTGGTTCTTGGACAGTTGATGCGAACAACATATGTGTTCCTCAAGCTGTTTCGTCCAACAAGAGCATCAACTTCAGCGCGAAGTCGTCATCACTGTGGCCAACAACCAGAACCTGCACACACGACGACAAGGCATAGTTCAACTTCAATCCCGAGAGACTAATGTCATATTGCAAATGTCTAAAGTGTTGATTGCAGAAGGACTTGGCTACAACTTACTGAGCGTCAGCCAACTGATGGCGAAGGGGATCCATCTTGAAGCAGACAGTACCACACAGGAGTTCAAGATTTTCCACGGTCGAGGAGGGTTCTACATCGGCAAAGCAGTTTTGAAAAAAACGTCTTCGTCCTCGATTTTGTACCAGATCAAGGAACGGTCGACAGCGACGGCATCGTCAACTTCGCCTCCTGGATGCACCCACCGGACCTCGATCCTGACTTCAGCCCTGGAGGGTTCTGGTATTCACCTACCATACCTGAAGCAGAAAGAACACGGGCATTAGCAACAATCCGACAAGAAGCAACAACATCGACAGCAGCAGAAACAACATCGGCAACACCAACAACACTCACAACACCAATTGCGAGCTCTTCGACGGCATCCCCACCCATCAACGACACTCCACCGACTCCTGCGCAGCAGCTAGCTCCCACTCCACGAGAAATTCACAGAAGCGCCAACTTCACCGCCGCCTTTTACTCCAACTCCGACCTGTATAGACGCTCACCCGGACATCGAGCAAGTGATTCCCTGTGGCACGAACGACTAGGACATCCAAGCAACACCACGTTAAACAACACAATCAAGGCAGCAGTGCTCGACAAGGACTCACTCCTTCTTCCCGACGGCAGAGAACTCCAACGAGTCCGTGGAACATGCTTTACCTGTCCCGAAGCTGACTTACCGCATCAACCGTTCGCCTTTCACCACAATCCAAGTGCGCCAGCTTATGCACCACTCGAGAAAGTATACAGCGACATTCTGTATACTCGCGAACAAGGACAAGGCGCATATAATTACGTAATCACTTTCATCGACGCCGCCACCCGTTACGTCTGGCACCTTAATCTTCCAAGTCGCGACATGGCCTTCGAAGCCTTCATCGTCTAGCTACCTGTGGCAGAACGAGAATCGGGCGCAAAGCTGAAAAGCTTCCAATCTGACGGAGGAGGAGAATATCAGTCCCAGAGGTTCAGGTAGTACCTCGCAACACGAGGCATCGAGCGACTCATCTCGCTTCCCTACGCCCATCAACAGCAAGGCGTGGCAGAACGGATGAACAGAACTCTCCAGAACACCATGCGCAAATTGTTGCGTGGCATGCGACTGCCCAATCACCAGTGGCCTGAGGCGATGGACCACGCTGTCATGCTGCACAACTTGCTTTCATCGTCGTCACTTCCGAACAACGCATCACCGCACCTGCTGTGGATGGGAAAGTTGGGCAACACAAAAATGTTACGAGTTTTCGGGTGCATGGTACAGTATCGCCCACACACTGCAAGAGCCGGAAGATTTTCTCAACGTGCACAGTGGGGACTACACCTGGGCATCGAAAAGCATTACAACGCATGGAAGATTTTTGACGTCCACTCGAAGGAAACATTGGCAGCACGTGTCATCTTCTACGAGCGACTCACACTTCAAACGTACCTGGACAACCTGGCAGCAAATCGAGACCTCACGGGCGGCTTCCGTGGCAACCGAGCCTTTGCTTCAGCAGCAGACAAAGCTGACTGGGACGAGCAAAACGTGGACAACGCATCCGAGGAAGCAGGACCACTCCCATACTGCTCCGTGCCCATCCCGATGGATGACGAAAACCCTCACGAAAGCGTCAACGCCGAAACGTATTTCGACTTCGCCGACACCGGTTACGTTACACCTCAACCGGTCGACACCAACATCTCCGAACGCATAGGACCAAATTTCTTACCAGACCCCGAAGCAGGAGACGAAGCAGCTTATCCAGAGGACACAAATCTTCCCCGCTACACATAGAGTGGCCTGCAGATACTGGGACTTGTCACCGCCGTCCATGGAGCGGAACCACCTAAGGAGCCTGCGACAATTCAGTAGGCTCTGGGGGGGGAACACAGGGAAAAATGGCGTGAAGCCATGGATAAAGAGCTGAAGGCGCTGCAGGAACGCAACACCTGGAAAGTCGTGCCTATCGGAGTGGCAGGCAACAAAACTGTCCTCACGGGAAAATGGGTTTTCCGCGTAAAAACAAAAGCTGACGGAACTATCGACAAATTCAAAGCACGCTGGGTCGTGCGGGGTTTCGACCAAGAACAAGGACGTAACTTCACAGAAACATTCGCCCCAGTAAGCCGACATACCTCGCTGCGGATTCTCCTCGCAATCGCCGCCATGAACCGGAAGAAGCTTCGACAAATTGATGTCGCCAACGCATTCCTCTACGCGCCCGTAGACGCTGAGATTTTCGTCGAACTCCCGCACGGGTCCAACGCAGGCCCCAACCAAATCTGTCAACTGGAGAAGTCACTGTACGGGATTAAGCAAGCTCTGAGACTGTGGCATTAGCATCTTCACACCCGCCTTACTCGCATCGGTTATCTTCAGCTACCACACGACCAAGGAATGTATCGACTGGCGAAAGGCACCGACTACATCCTACTTATCGTCTACGTCGATGATCTCCTCTACATAGGCTCCACCGACGCAGTGACAACGTGGTTTGAAGGGGAGCTACAGGGAGATCTAACTCTCACCGTCGCAACCACCGTGACGCAGTACCTAGGATTAAACATCGAAGACGACGACAATGCCATCTACCTCAGCGCCGCTAAATACACGGATACCATTGCCAAACGCTTCGCCATCACTCCAACCGCTATCTCCACGCCATACCGCTACATCGACGGAAATCGGAAAACCTCCGCCTTACTCAAACCTGCTGGCGTTCACGACTACCAAAGGAAGTTAGGCTGCCTAATCTTCGCAGCCGTCACGTGCCGACCGGACCTATCCTACTCAGCCAGTCAACTGGCTACCCTACCTCAAGAAGCCTGAAGCAGATCACATGCTCGAACTCGACCGAGCACTTCACTACCTCGTTAGCACTCCGACGATCGGACTCACCTATCACAAAACTAGCACCGCAACACCTAAGCTAATCGGTTACGTTGACGCCGATCACGCTGGAGATCCAGACAACAAACGGTCTCGGGCCGGCTACGTCTACAGACTTGAACCTATCGGGCCTATCTCATGGCAGTCGAACAAGCAAGAGCTAATTGCTCTCTCGTCAGCAGAAGCAGAGTATATCGCACTCTGCTCAGCCAATTTTGCTCTCTCGTCGTGCTCTGCAAGTACAGGATCCTAACCGGCCCTGGTACTACTGGAGGAAGCAAAATTGGCTCAGTTACCCAATTTTTCTCTCTTCTGCGACAACCAATCGGCCATTCGCATAGCAAACAAGAACGGGTTCGCGAATCGAACGAAGCACATCGCCCTTCGGTACTTCTTCGTGAAAGACGAGATCGAAAAGGGAAGACTCGAACTATCCTACTGTCCCACATCCGAGATGGCAGCTGACTACTTGACCAAGAAACTCGGAAAACAGAAATTCGAGTACTGCATGCTGTGTCAAACTTATATGCTATAGTCTGTTTAGGCTGTAGTGGGGTAGTTCTTATAGGGAACAACTCTTTTAGGTTTTCATACTTGTACCCACCTGCTGCCTAGTTCATTCATTCCATTCTCTCACATTCTAACATGGTATTCTGAGCAGGTTCCCTAGTGGGAACGTTTTTTTTTAAGGGCCCACCACATTTTTTTTTTCCTGCCCTGCCCGAAGCGTGCATCGCGCCCTGCCCGTCGCGGCCCCTAGCCCGTCACGGCCCCTCCTGCCTGTCGCGGCCCCTAGCCCGTCGCGGCCCCTAGCCCGTCGCGGCCCCTAGCCCGTCGCCGCCCCTAGCCCGTCGCGGCCCCTAGCCCGTCGCGGCCCCTAGCCCGTCGCGGCCCCTAGCCCGTCGCGGCCCCTAGCCCGTCGCGGCCCCTAGCCCGTCGCGGCCCCTAGCCCATCGCGGCCCCTAGCCAGTCGTGGCCCCTAGCCCGTCGCGGCCCCTACTGCCTGTCGCGGCCCCTACTGCCGTCGCGACCCCGCCTGCCGTCGCGGCCCCTACTGCCGACGCGGCCCCTACTGCCTTCGCGGCCCCTACTGCCGATGCGGCCCCTCCTGCCGTCGCGGCCCTAGCCCGTCGTGGCCCCCTGCTGACGCGGCCCCTTCTGACGCGGCCCACTGCTGACGCAGCCCCTGCTGACGCGGCCCCCTGCTGGCGCGGCCTCTACTGGCGCCGCCCCTGCTGTCGCGCCCCCCCCCCTGCTGTCGCCACCCCTACTGGCGCGGCCCCTACTGTCACGACCCGGCCCCCTGCTGACGCGGCCCCCTGCTGGCGCGGCCCCTGCTGACGCGGCCCCCCTCTTGGCGCGGCCCCTACTGGCGCGGCCCGGCCCCCTACTGACGCGGCCCCTACTGGCGCCCCCCCCCCCCCCCCCCCCCCCCCCCCCTGCAGTCGCGGCCCCCCCTGCTGTCACCACCCCTACTGGCGCGGCCCCTGCTGTCACGGCCCGGCCCTGAACCCGCGCCGCCCTGCTGCGCCGCGCCGCCAGCAGCCGAGCCGCGCCGCCCAGCCGAGCCGCGCCGCCCATCCGAGCCGCGCTTCCCACTGAGCCGCGCCGCTCTGCCGAGCCGCGCTGCCCTACCGAGCCGCACTGCCCTGCACTGCCCTACTGCCTCTGCTGCTACTGCTGCTATTTCTGCTACTGCTGCTACTACTGCTGCTGCACCTACTGCTGCTATGGCTAGCCCTACTGTTCTCACCTTTGATGCTGAGGGGCGTGCAGTTGACTTTGACGTGTGGGTTGACGACCTGCAGCTCTTTCTTCAATGTGACTCTAGAGATGGGGTATCCCTTTTCGATCACACGTCCGGTGTCTCTACTGCTCCTGCTGCCACTGCTGACAGTACTGTTCGCTCGCAGTGGACCACTCGTGACGCTGTTGCTCGTCTTGCTGTTCGTAGTCACCTACCGCCTGCTGAGCGCGCGCATTTTGGTCAGTACAAGACTGCTCAGTCTTTGTACGACGCTGTAGTTGCACGCTACTCCTCCCCTGCCACTGCTGCCCTCAGCCGCCTCATGCTGCCGTACCTTTTCCCTGACCTTGCTGCCTTTGCCACAGTCGCTGATCTAGTTGCTCACCTCCGCAATAGTGACGCCCGCTACCGCACTGCCCTTCCCCCTGAGTTCTGTGCCAAGAACCCCCCCCCCATATACATCACCCTTTACTACCTAGTCACACGCCTCCCTGACTCCCTTTCTTCAGTCAGGGACCACTTTCTCTCCCTTTGCCCCACTGAGCTGACTGTCGACCTGCTAGAGGAGCGCCTTGCTGCAGCTGAGAAGAGTATCTTAGCTGTCGGTGCTTCTCGCGGCGACCGTCGCACCCCTTTCTTTGAGGGGTGTTCCCCTGTCCCCCTTCTCCCCTTTGTTGCTTATGCTGCTGCTGTCGACCTCGTTGGCACTGAGGAGGTCGGAGCTGCGTCTGCCCCTAGTGGGAGGCGCCGCAACAGCAAGGGCAAGGGGAGCAAGGGTGGTGGAGGGGGCGGCGGGGGCGGCGGGCGGCGGTGGAGGCGGTGGAGGAGGCGGAGGGGGTGGCGGTGGAGGTGGGGGTGGTACCGGGAGTGGGGGCTTCAGTGGCGGCGATGGAGGAGGTGGAGGCAGCGGCAGCGGTGGTGGAGGCAGCGGCAGCGGTGGTGGAGGCAGCGGCAGTGGTGGTGGAGGTGGCGGCGGCGGTGGTGCTGGTCGAGGTGCAGCCGCGCAGCGTGGAGGCTTTGGTGGTAGCCAGCGCTAGCAGCAGCCGCGCTCCCGTGAGACCCCGTCGGCCTAGCAGCTTCGTGAGTGGTACGCTGGGCGTGGGAGGTTTGGGGGTGCTGGTCCCTGCACTTACGTTCTTCGCACCGGCAGTCATCGTGGGGAGGCATGTGGGCTGCCACACACTACGTAGCGCTGCTTCGGTCGCATGACTGACGCCTGGCGTGCCCAGCTTCCTGACGCTGTTGAGCTCCCTCGCTGGCATGATCTGCTTATGCAGAATGTGCCTATCTTTGATCTTGATTTCGATGCTATCCTTGCTGCCATGTATGCTTTGACTGATAGTGCTGAGGGTGACTGTTACCTGAGTGTCCCGCCCGACCCGGGCATTGCGGCTGCTGCTCTAGGTGCTAGTGCGTCTGCTGCTCCAGGTGCTTGTGAGTCTGTTGCTCCAGGTGCTGGTGAGTCTGCTCGCTCTGGTACTGCACCTACTGAGGCCTTGCACACTTTCACACTTGACTCTGGTGCTTCGCGCTCTTTCTTTAGAGACAGCACCACACTCACGCCACTCAGTTGGCCTGTCGCAGTCTCCCTTGCTGACCCCTCTGGGGGCCCAGTCCTTGCGCACTCTTCCACGGTTCTACCGTGTCCAGCGGCCCCGTTGGGCTTGCTGTCGGGACTCCACCTCCCCTCGTTCTCTACGAACCTGGAGAGTGGAGCTGACCTCCAGGACGCGTGGGTTGACCAGTTCGCCCCTGGAGGTCAGCGTGTGACCCACTGCACTTGCTCCCGGACGGGCCGCCACCTGGCCACGTTCACCCGTCGGCCTGGGTCGAGTCTCTACACACTGACTACTGCGCCCCCTCCGGTCTCTGCGTCTGGTCAGGTAGTCGCGTCTAGTCAGGTGTTTGCTGCCGCGTCCAGGTCTAGTCCTGTGTCTGCCCCCTGCTCGTGTCGTCCTCTCACGCACGAGACTCTCCTGTGGCACCACCGCCTTGGTCACCCCTCCTTGCCTCGTCTTCGAGGTATGGCCTCCCGTACCCTTGTCTCGGGTCTCCCCCAGTGCCTTCCTCCTCTTCCTCCGGGGCCTGCCCCCACCTGTGTTCCTTGTGTCGAGGGACGGCAGCGCGCCGCTCCTCACTCCTCCTCGTTCCCTCCGACAGAGGCTCCCCTGCAGACTCTTCACATGGACGTGTAGGGCCCAGCCCGCGTCCGTGGACAGGGTCACGAGCGTTACTTCCTGCTGGTCGTTGACGACTACTCGCGTTACACCACAGTCTTCCCCTTGCACAGCAAGGGTGACGTCACTGAGGTGTTGATCGACTGGATCCGCGGTGCCCGTCCCCAGCTCAGTGAGAGTTTCGGCTCGGACCTTCCTGTTCTGCGTCTGCACTCAGACAGAGGTGGTGAGTTTTCCTCTGACCTCCTGAGGGCCTTCTGTCGTGCGGAGGGCATCCGCCAGACGTTCACGCTTCCGGCCTCCCCATAGCAAAATGGGATTGCTGAGCACCGCATTGGCATGGTCATGGACGTCGCTCGTACGTCCATGATCCATGCGGCTGCTCCCCATTTTTTGTGGCCGTTCGCGGTTCAGTACGCTGCGCATCAGATCAACCTTCAGCCTCGTCTCTCCTTGCCGGAGACCACACCTACTCTGAGGTGGACGGGGAAGGTTGGCGATGCGTCCGCGTTCCGTGTCTGGGGATCTCGAGCTTTTGTCCGCGATACTTCAGCGGACAAGCTGTCCTCCCGTGCCGTTCCTTGCGTCTTCCTTGGCTTCCCCCCTGACGCACCCGGGTGGCAGTTCTACCACCCCACCTCGCGTCGTGTTCTGTCCTCTCAGGACGTCACGTTTGACAAGTCGGTGTCTTACTACCGTCTCTTTCCCTACCGCGCTTCCTCTCTCCCCCCCCCGCCACTCTTCCTCGCACCAGGTACTCCTCCGGTAGACCCCCTCCCCCCTCAGGGTCCTGCCGCCTCAGGTGTGTCTCAGGTAGACCCTGCCGAGCCGGTCGAGGTAGCTGTCGACTCAGGTGCTGCTAGGGGTGCTGAGCCTGCGGGTGTGGGGACTAGGGGTGCGGAGCCTGTGGGTGCTGAGCCTGAGCGTGTGGAGTCTGGGGGTGCTGAGCCTGAGCATGTGGAGCCTGGGGGTGCTGTGTCTGGGGGTGCTGAGTCTGGAGGTTCTCCGGGTGTCCCGTTGCGGCGGGAGCCCCTCTCTCCGCAATGGCTTCGTGAGTGGTACGCTCGGTGCTGTCGCCGTGCTGCTGGTGCTGGAGCTGCTGGAGGCGCTGTTGGTGCTGGAGCTACTGGAGGTGCTGCTGGTGCTGGTGCTGCTGGAGGTGCTGCTGGTGCTGGAGCTGCTGGAGGTACTACTGGTGCTGGTGCTGCTGGAGGTGCTGCTGGTGCTGGTACTGCTGGAGGTGCTGGTACTGCTGGAGGTGCTATTGGTGCTAGAGCTGCTGGAGGGGCTGCTGGTGCTGGAGCTGCTAGAGCCGCTGGTCCTGGAGCTGCTCGTACTGGAGGTACTGGAGCGTGTGGGGCTGGTGGTGCTGCAGGCGTTGGCGCTGCAGGTACCGAGGCTGGTGGTGCTGTGGGAGTTGTTACTGGAGACCCTGGAGCTGAGGGTACTAGTGCTGTCTCTGCTGTTTCTGGAGGCGCTGCGCGGCCGCGGCCGTACTACGTTCCGCTCCTTCAGCATGTTCTTGGTCTACCGCCTTCTTCTGGTCCTCCTCCTCCTTTACTGAGTCCACAGCCTGTCCTGTCAGAGTCGCAATTACAGCCGTCCTCTCCACTGCCTGGTCCTTCTCCTTACTCTGGACCGACTAGAGGTCTTACGGAGCGTCGTGAGCCTGAGTCGCGTCCTGTGTCGCCTGTGTCTCGTGTTGCGTCGCCTGTCCGCACTGCTCGCGCTGGTCGTGTTTTGCGTCCGCGTCCTCCTCCTGTCCCTGGCACTCACTCTATGACACTGCATCCTTCCACTGCTCCACAGCGTGTCCCTCTGCCCTCTCCTCCTGCGTCCTCTCTTCCTGACGGTCCGGACCCGGAGACTGACTCCCTTCGTGCTGCTAGTCCTACTGTCACGCGCTTCCTGGCCACTGCTGTCACTGACCCTCTGTTTGAGTCCTCTTGTGCGTCTGCTCTCGTTGCTGAGCTTGTTGACTTTGCTGCAGCCTGTCGCCTAGACTACGCCACTAGTCTTGTTGCTGAGTCTGCGTCTGCGTCTGTCTGTCCTCTGTCCGTCGGGGGTGAGTGTGCTCTTGGCACGGACGTTCTTGAGGACAGACAGGAGGAGTTTGAGTGCTTTGCCGCTGCTGTACCTCATCTCGTGTCCATGCTGCTTGCCCCTGAGGGAGACCCGGATGCACCAGACATCCCGACCCCGCGCTCTTACGCAGAGGCGATAGAGGGTCCCTACTCCTCTCAGTGGCAGGCAGCCATGGATGCCGAGATGGCTTTCTGGAAGTCCACAGGCACCTACGTCGACGAGGTTCCCCCGCCTGGGGCGAACATCATCAGTGGCATGTGGATCTTTAGGGTGAAGCGGCCGCTGGGTTCTCCACCTGTCTTCAAGGCGCGTTACCTTGCACGTGGCTTCAGTCACGGACAGGGAGTTGACTTCTTCCAGACCTTCTCTCCTACCCCGAAGATGACCACTCTTCGGGTACTGCTGCACGTTGCCGCTCACCGTGACTACGAGCTCCACTCGCTTGACTTCAGCACAGCCTTCCTACAGGGCAGCCTGCATGAGGAGATCTGGCTGCGTCGCCCACCTGGCTTCACTGGGTCGTTTCCTGCTGGTACCCAGTGGAGCCTCCGGCGGCCAGTCTACGGTCTCCGCCAGGCACCTCGTGAGTGGCACGAATCACTGAGGACGACTCTTGCTGCTCTTGGTTTTGCTCCTTCCATTGCTGACACTTCTCTGTTTTTACGCACTGACACCACTCTACCGCCGTTCTACGTTCTCGTGTACATAGACGACCTCGTCTTTGCTATTGCTGACACTGAGGCACTCGCCCACGTGAAGTCCGAGCTGCAGAAGAGACACACGTGCACAGACCTGGGAGAGCTGACAAGCTATCTTGGCTTGCGGATCACCCTGGACAGAGCACAGCGCACCATTACCTTGACTCAGTCACACATGATGCAGCAGGTCCTTCAGCGCTTCGGCTTCACGT
This sequence comes from Closterium sp. Naga37s-1, assembly GCA_947471745.1. Lineage (NCBI taxonomy): Eukaryota > Viridiplantae > Streptophyta > Zygnematophyceae > Desmidiales > Closteriaceae > Closterium > Closterium sp. Naga37s-1. The sequence continues at coordinate 851,246 of CANJKZ010001036.1, forward strand.
ACTCCTCGCCATAGTCCACTCCTCTGCCTACCGGTCACTCGCTCTCAGCTCCACCTTCGGACGAGTCCGTAGAGCCGAGTGGCCCGTATCCAGAGCTTGTGGGCTGCCTCATGTACCTGATGACTTGCACACGACCTAACCTTGCATACCCTCTCAGACTTCTGGCTCGCTACGTGGCTCCCGGCAGGCACCGAAAGGTGCACTGGAATGCTGCGAAGAGGGTGTTGCGCTACTTGTGCAGTACGTCGGGCATGGGGCTTGTGCTTGGAGGACGTGCTAGAGTTGTCCTCACTGGTCACGCAGACGCTTCCTGGGTTGACGACTTGGCTACACAGCGGTCGTCACAGGGTTACACCTTCAGTCTTGGTTCCGGTTCTGTCTCTTGGCGGTCTACCCGCTCTTCTTCTGTTCTCAGCTCGAGTTGTGAGGCTGAGATCTACGCTGGGGCCATGGCTGCACAGGAGCTACGCTGGCTCACCTACCTTCTGACCGACTTGGGAGAGGCGCCTCGTTCTCCTCCAGTTCTGTACGTCGACAACAAGGCCATGCTGGCCTTGTGTCAGGAGCACAGACTGGAGCACAGACTGGAACACAGACTGGAGCACAGTAGGTACTGTGGTCGTGAGGTGGATCTTGTTGGAAACAAGTGAATTATAACGCTTCTGTCGTATCGAAGCTTCGACACAAAACGGATCTGACTACAGCGAAGAAGCACTCGAGTCAACCTTCGGAGGTTACACGAAAGTCAAAGGCCTCCGACGTTTGACCTGACGAAACGTACAGTGCGACAGCAAGGAGACGTAACTGACTCGTTACAGAGCAGCTACCCAAGTCGGCACTGTATCGAACTGCAACAGCAAAAACAGTTAAAACAGAACTTTCCATATTCCTTTGTAATCATATAAAAGCCTTGTACTTCTCTGCTATTATCAACTTATCTTGTTCTCACAAACTAGCACAAGGTGGTTCACGACAACTCTTCATTAAACGCTTCCGCTATTACATCTCTACTTCAACACCCGATCTTAATCCTGAAAAGATCCTACGGGCTTTTCTCAGCCCAACAGATCTCACGGGCTTGGAAAGCAGTGCCCGCCGACCTCATCAAGCGCGCCTTCCTCACCTGTGGCATCAGCAACGCGCTTGACGGCAGTGAGGACGGCCTCGCCATGGCGCACAGGCGGAGCCAGCTGACCGCGGAGGTGGATGTCGATGACTCCATCATCGCCGATGGCTTCTTTGGCAACAACTGCCAGGAGCCAGAATCCGACGAGGAGGAGAAGATTTTCTAGGTAGAGATGCTAAACTTTGCAATATGTAGCTAGATAGAAATGTCAGTGATGATGTTGTAGGTGTAAAGTTAGCATGCTCATGTTTGGTGCTAATTAGAGATGTTTTTTTTTGTAATGAGTTCTCCACAACGTGAAAAGGTGCGCTTATAATAAGTACACCCACTAGAGGGGGGGCGCTTATAATCGAGTTCCGGCCATAAGCGCCATGCTCCAGATAGAAGCGCCGGCGCCCTTAATCGGACGGCGCCTATATCCGGGGCCATACGGTACCAGTGCAAGGTGGTTCAAGTCGATACTACTATTACGCTTCCGCAATTACAACATCACTACTTCAACAGATCTTAGCCTTGAAAGATCCTAAGGGCTTTTTCTCAGCCCAACAAGATGTACATTTTGATGCTATAGAATTACAAAATATATATGTATCTGTCATTATATAAGCGCATGCGCTCATAAAAATGACTCAATTAGAAGTGCACCCCCCTAAAAAACTTTGCTTTATTATAAGCGCAGGTGCGCTTCTATCCGGGGTAATTCGGTACACTGACATATCAGTGTAACACTAATTTGCCAAAAAAATACCCTAACACATCAGTGCAGGCCCTAAATTTCACCCTTATAATCAGTCTAGCAGTGTGAATTACACTGATAAAATAGGCCCTGCTCTGTAGCCTAGAATAACTAACATCTATAACATGTAATCATTTGACACAGGAGTACTGTTGAGTTGACACAACGTCCCTCTCCATGCCATAAAGATATTAAAACCAAGCGCGCAAGATGCGCTGGTGCAACAAGAGGGCGCGGGTGCTAAGCTAATGTACATATAGTTGTTATTGTTTTTTAAGGCCTGTTCAGGTCTTCAATGCTCTGATTTGGTAGGTCTCAGTTTTTCAACAGGTTTGAAATTCATGAGTCATGACTATTCAACCGAGAAGTTTTTAATGATCATGTGAGGGACTACTTCGATAACAAAGCCGGTTCATTTGAATCCCCGTTAGTAATGTTGCTCGAGTGGCTCAAGTGTTCAGCGGGACAACAATATCTCCGAGGCGCAGGTGTTTGGTGAACGGCGTTTCAGCCAGCTTGCCATCGGAATTTCACCTGCGATATTCGGATTCACGCTCAGGGGTCAGTTCAGGATCCCGCTCGCCACGAAGTCGCGCAGCTTGTCCTCAGCGAACCCCATCCGTATGGTAACCACCATTGGTTCGAGGACGTGTGCGAATAGCCCTGGGGTTCAAACACAAATTCTCGTGGCTACGCACCTTCAATGTTTGGATGCAAGGACAGCGGAAGATGTACGCAACTAGGGATTTTCCCTTTTGACCGCTCTGTACACCACATCCCACGCTGACCCTCCTCGATGCCATTGTTCAACTCACTAACAACGTCCAGAGTCAACTCACACGGTTGGGAGCTTGGGATACCTATAATAACTTCCATGGGAGTGTTTGACACTGGAAGTTAATCTCCCAGCTCAAAAAATACTCGAAAAAAATCTCTAGCTCCTATCAGCTACTGGACTAAATCAAATATGACAAACTACCAACATGAAATTAAATAATATTTTTGGCTTGTTAACGCGGATCTACAATACATTCCCAATAATTACCCCCAGCCCATAATACCCCCAATCACAGACAATGTTTCAAAAGATAAGGATAAAAGATGGTGTACACTGCAGATCTGCTTATTAAGCAGACGGATACAAGCACTGAAGAGAGCAAGCCGATTCAGAGAAGCTGCAGCAACCGTAATGGTACAAGCCCAGGCCGTTCCGTGGACACAATACATTTGGGTCCGCCCAATAGCGCCGAAATATTTAACACCGCGTATAACATCACCAGAGAAGAATCATCTGCTGCTGCCGAACGCCACTAGTTAAGCGCGCTTAGGGCTTTCCAGTCTTCCCTGGGCCACCAGCAGCAGGACCACCAGTACCAGGGACGACAGGGCCAGAACCACCCGTAGGGGGGACGACGGGGCCAGCACCATTGTTCCCATTACCAGCAAGACCATTGCCAGCTCCACCATTGCCGTTCCCAGGTGAGGAGGTCACCCCGCCGTAGTTGCACACACCCGCGGCGCAGGTGCCTGGGCACCTGGCACCGCAGGCGCCGCAGTGGGCGTTGTTGGTGTTGGGGTTGATGCAGGTGCCGTTGCAGCAGGTTTGGGTGAGGTCGCAGAAGTTGGAGCACACGCCACAGTTGTTAATGTCGGTCAAGATGTCTACGCACAGTCTGAGGAGAATTCAGACGAGAAGAAATCGAAGACACAAAAAGAACAGATTAGAAACAGCTTCCAAGGCACAGCAGAGTCAGGGCAGGATGACACAACACAACAGAGCAAGAAGAACGGCAGAAGGGAGCCTAGGGACGGAAAGAAGACTAACAAGGGGGAACGCGTGAGGCAAAGGAGTGAGAAGCGGGACATGCGTGCAGAAGGTTGGCAGGGAGAAGCGATACACTTACGATCCGCAGAGTGTTTGGTTGACGCAAGTGGGAAGCTCTGTCAGCTTGCGCCACCTCAGTCGGTGCGCGCTGCCGCTGCGGACGGAGTTGCGCACGGCGTATTTCTGCGCGAGGGAAAGGAAACGGATGGAATGACAAGAAGGTAAGGACACAGTTGTGACGCAGGCGTTTAAAATGTGCTCGGGAGAGAAGAGAGGTTGCAAGTTCAGGCTTGTAAGAGACAGCTACGCAAGACGGATCTGCTGTGAGGTGAACTACGAAAATCCCCGATCCTGTAACCGTAACATGACGAGATCGAAAGCTGCTAGAGAAGGTGAGATTTCGTACTACAAGAACAAACTGTAGTCGACGGATATTCCGATGAACATCCTAGCTAATGCGGAAAACTAGTCCTTGACCAGAAGAGACTAGAATCGAGTGGTCTCAGGGGCGGAAAAGGCTAAGCACCTCGAAATTGCTGCTTGATGCTTGCGCGGAGTGGGCCAGCGCGAGGCACAGCAGTATGGTGATCAACACTTGAGTCTTCATGGTGACTAGCTTGTTCCAATAATCCGCCGGGGCTGGAGCCTCTCTGATATCAACTATGCCGTTCTTAGCTCTACGTCTGGCTGCTGTGATGCTTGGAGCTTGCTGCTTGCAGGATCTGGTGAAATGGCTCCAGGCTAAGTCAACCTGGAAGAATGGAGGGGATTGCTTTCTCTACTATGGGATGGCGGAGAGTTTTGCTGCAGACGCGTTCAAGATGGTTGAAGCGGAAAACGGGTTTCGTGAATACTTGATCGCACAAGCCCCTGAGCAATACCTGCGGGTGACCTCATACCAGCAGGTGCGAGGGAAACATGTGGTCTGCGAAATTACTGTTCCTCTACCTGCTCTCGTTCCGTTTGGCGGGGCGCCGCGAGTGGAGGAACAGGCATCTGAGGAGAAACCCCTGGCAACAGAGAGCCTTGTGTGCGACGCAGCGCACACTCAGCTGAAATCTTGCGCGGGGCGCAGAGCATAACGCTGGGTGTGTGCGACAGTTTCGCAGTATGGTTGGACGGCTGTGCTGCCCTTGCGAGAGGTGCACTCACGTTCAGGTGCCAACTATGCAGGCAGAACTGGCAACCATGAATGTTCAAGGCATGATATTTTCGGTCTTACCGCCGTGTTGCGATTTAATGAATTCCACAATGGCGTTTCAGTGGAAATTTCTAAGTGGTGATCCAGACTGAGAACCGCGAAAAAAACTTCTTTCAGCACACAAATTCGTAAAAAGATGTCGCTCCCACTTCATTTGGTGGCAGGTTCACAGACCATCACTTCAGGTGCACGCAGGTGGACGACGTACCGCAGGTGAAATTCCAAGTCAGGCGTGTTGAATCTGTTTTCATGGTCTTCCAGAGAAAAGTGGCGAGCGACTACTTTCAAGCGCGCGAAAAGTGGAACCCAGAGTTGGACGGCGAGCGTTGAACTGCAGAGTCTACGACGCACTGGATTCGAGCATCCGATTCGTCAGGGAGCAAGCGACGTTCTAACGGTCGCCGTCCAAGGAGATGTGATCAAATGGTAACTAAAGTGTTACGACCCACCTGAAATCAGTTACGACTGCGAATGTATTTGCCTTTTTTTTAGTGCATACGCATAAAAAAAGCAAAACATTTGCGCTTAATATTGGAATAGGGGTAAACATATTGCATTATTTAGAAAGTTTCATGTGTGAAAAGGCCGATGTTTTCATGTAGTTGATGATAAGGTTTTTATATTTGCTTTATATTATACACAGAAAGAGGTGTCCCACAATTCTCACGATTTCACCGGTTGATTAACATATCAATAAATATATAGAAGGGGGTAGATTAATGCATTCTCACCAGGATGCAGGCTAGACTAGGACCAAGGTAGGAGAGTGCGGGTATGGGGCCAGCACAGAGTAGCCTATTCTCATGAAGGATGGCATGTTGTTAGCCAGTGTTGTGCTGATGAAACTTATATGGATGACCCCCAGTTTCTTGTATATTAGTTGAATGAGGTCTTCATGTCATATCCATGCACCTACAGAAGAACGGCTACATTGGACAAGTAGGAAACTAAAAAGAAGGGGATGAGCACGATAAATGCTCTGAGATCAGCGCTAACGCTTGGGAAGTGATTTTGCCCCTTCTACGGTACTCGCATAAGCGGCTTCGGCGTGCATCAAATGGGGGGCTGGTCGCTGTAGCTTCGTTTGACTGGACTGGAGATGGAGAACTCTCCTCTCTCCGCGTCCTTGAATGCTGCGCGTCGGAAGTGTCACTCTACGAGCAGGACAAATGCCGCGAGATCTTCCGTCGATACCGGTTCAACAAGGAGCACAGGCCGTTGTTTCGTTCCCGGGACAAATGACTGCTTTCAGGAATTGCAGAACGTGCACCGCGTGAAGCTGTCAATGAGGAAGACGAGGAAGTGACTAACGTAGCACCATGAGACATAGTCTCCCCGGCTGTCGCGTCACCGTAACGGCGAGAAGGCTGGGAGGTGGCGAAGGGATGATTCGACAATGCCTGCTCCAGACAGGACTTAAATCGCTCCTCCGCGATCCACATATCGGCTGCTGATTGATGGATGCTGTGCCGCATCTCCTCCAAGTGATCCGAGTTTAGGTATGCACGGACCTCTGAGAGCATGGAAACGGGAAAAGGTGTTAAGAAAGAGGGAATGACGTCGGGAATGCACCAATGAGAAACGGAAACACACACGGCCAACATGGTTCAGGGTTGACCCCAAGCGTACCATCTAAAGTCGGATGAATTCCCTGAAACCTAGTCATCGCGGAAAATCGACGAGTGGCCTGTGCGTGAAACTAATCCCCTAAAACGTGAGTGCTTCCGGTCTGATCCCTAAGAGGCTGGGGTTTCTGGCTCCTGAGAGGGTGAAAAAGCTGACGGGTCTCGACGGGTCCACGAAGTTGACGTGTGAAAAAACTGAGAAATGAACTAAATACCTAAGAACTTGAAATACGCATCGTCACGTCAACGATCAGGGGTGGACAGCTTGCAAATTTTAGGGATTCACTATTTTTCAAGGGTGACGAACGCATACTTTGTCTTACTGATGAAGTTTCTAAAAGCACTTCAGTGGAGGATGAAGGACCGCTGGAGGAGAGAAACTCCACCCCACATCATCTGTCCACACCATGCTGGTTCAGGCGTCCTCCTCCTGAACAAGTTTACACCATAAGAACCACGACAGCTGAAGGGACTGGTAGCGAGCGACCCCGTCCTGGAAGCTTCAAAAGAATGCCACAGGCGCCTAGCACGCGGGGTGGGACCAGTCCTAGCATGTGATGATGAACACTGGCATCAGCGCTGGATACAGTATTGTGTCTGTTGTGATCCGTGCTTCGGGTCGGGATGGCCAGCAGAAAAGTTTTGAATAGTACGCTGTTTACATTTCTTGGCAAATGAAAGGTGTTGATGAAAGTCCCAGGGAGGTTTTGGACCTGAACAGTTCTGTAATCCCACAACGGATGCGGAATTTCTTCTGCCCATGATTTCGAGTTTCGTTTGCCACCAAGCTGCACTCTGTAATGTCTTTCAAGCTGTGCATTCATACAGGTGTTACAGTTCCATCGTCGGCTATTACAGTTACATTCCACGGAAGGGGATAGAGGGGTTGACCTTCTTGATCGCGAATTGACGAACTGTAACGAACCCATAGTTTGATGTCTGCATAAGCGACTCGGCGGTGAATTGACGACAGTGCATCGCAACCACCCCGAGAAGTGGCGGGTTGTGTGGAATGATGATGGTGTGCTACCACGCCCGTGAAGCCTATGGGCCAGCGGTAGAAATCCAAGCCAGCGTGGCTGGGAGAAGTGACCCCAGCCACAAAGACAGGGTGAAAAAATGCAAACATTGCACATGTGAGCCATGCCTTCTCTTCAATTATTGACGTGTAACACGTGTATTGCCGCACAAATGAAAGCTCTTTAGAGTGACGTGACAGTATCGAGTGTAACCTGCGGTCGGGTTACAATAGTAAATGCGTTCTTGGCTTGAAAAATAAGAGGCTACCGAGTCATTTTCTCCTGGAGCAGAAAGCCCCACCTGCCCTGGTTCAACCGCGGCTTGCGCTACAGTTTGCGGGATGGAGTTCGACATCAAGTGTAAAACTGAACTGTTGGGGCAGCCCAGAGGGTCAGGGATGACATCACCCTTTCCACCTTCTCACCTCACCTCACCTCACCTCTTCGCAAACGAGGCGAGCACAAGAGAATGTAACGACAAACTCGAGGTTGATACTGTCTGAGAGATTGGATTTGTTTTCTGCTGTGCTGCTGTGGTTGATGTTGTTAACGGGAATGGAGTGTTGGCCCCGCCCTCGCTTGGGCAACGTCGACGACTTGGTCGGATGTACGGGAGTAGCAGCCGACCGTTCACAGTGGGAGAGCTGCTCGACAGGCTTCGTCGAGCTGCACTGGACCACTGTAATGTTGCTGTCGACCAGGGTGCTCGACAGCTACAACTAACTGGCCTGGGCGACGGGTGTGCCGTCAACCAGGAGGAGCAGTTCGACCGGGAGGTCGACGGAGCAGTCCGTCGACCTTACAAGTGAGCAGCGATCGACGAGGGGAGCTCGGCGACAGAAGCTGACAGTTTTGATCGACTGAAGGGGTCCGTCGACCAGGGGGTTGCTTGACGGGAGTTGTGGTCGACCAGGGGCACCTGGTGGTCGTCCAGGTCGACCAGGTAACTGTTGGAGGTGGCGTGTGTTGGAAGCAAGGTGGTGGTGGGGCGATTGATATGCCCCCAACCCACCTAATGTGTTGCTTCCGAATGTGTTCACTGCAGGTCTCGAGAAGGTGCAGGTTGACTTCGAGAGACTTGCATTTCGGTGCCACATGGCAGCACAAGAAGAATCGAGACTCGAGAAGAATTCGATTCTTGGGGGCATATCAATCGCCCCACCAATCCTTCGAAATGTTACTCGAACATTCGAGTGTACCGCGGTTCGAGGTTACTTGTGCGACTCGATGTTTGTTGCATGCTATAAATCTGTTTGCTTTGTATTGCATGCTTTATACTGGAAAACGTGAATCACTTTGTACACGGTGCATTCGACAACAAATTCCAGAGAGTTTCCAATCCTTCAACATAGAGCATAGCTTTCACGTTAGTAGCCATATCTCGCTCGATACTTAGGCGATCGAGGTGATCTATGGCTCGTTGGAAAGCTAACAGAGTGCTCTACCGATTAGAACAATTCCCAGTTCCTGCAAAGTAGAGGAGAGTCCTTTACAACAGTGGTATCAGAGCTGGTCGGAGGAGTCTACGCGCGCGACAAGGAGCAAGCATGATGACTTCAAGCGAGGCCTCCCGCACTTCCTTGGATGGTGTCGTTGTAAATTCCGGCGAACCCTGGGCAACCGCGACGATGTTCGACACATCGGCGGTACCGATTTTCACGGGACAAAATTACTCCGCGTGGAAGTTTAAGTTCCAAGTGCTCATGATGGAGCAGGGACTTTGGGGTTTCTTCGATGGAACGGAGAAGAAGCCGGACGATGAGAGCGGCATCGCGGCATGGAAGAAGAAGGACCAAAAGGCGTTCGCTACGTTGATTGCGCGCATCGGCATCAATCTCGTGAGCTCGGTGCGCATGTGCATCAAGCTCGAAGCGTCGGCGCATGAAGCGTGGAAGCGGCTCGAGACCATCCACGTGAACAAGACTCTCCACGGCAAGATCCTAGCCCGGAATGCATTCTACACGGTGAAGATGTGCGCGGGCGAATCGATGCACGAGTATGCGACTCGTGTGGAGGAACTTGGGGAAACGTTCATGGACCTCGGTGGAACGGTCACGGAGGAGGATTGGATTTTGACCTTGCTATGCGGCCTTCCGGAAGAGTGGTCGACGGTCATTACGACACTTGATAGCGTGCAAGACACTTGGACGAAGGAAATGGTGGTCGGTCGGCTTCTCCATGAAGAATCGCGTCGCCGACAATTTGCTAATGAGAGCGTGGAGACCGCCATGTACTCCGGAGGGAGTTCCGGAAAGAAGTCAAAGTGGAGCAAGGGTTCGACGAAGAAATCGTCCGGTGGGAGCGAGCATCGCGGCAAGTGTCACTATTGCCGCAAACCGGGACACTTTTGGCGTGAGTGTCGAACGCGGCCGAGCGATTGGACTCCATCGATGGCGCGGGACCAAGACGGCAACGCGCACACGGCATCCTGCGAGGCGGATGATACAAGGGAGTCGCTCGTGTTAGTGGCCGGCAACGGGAACAAAGCTCGAAGCGACGCATGGTTCCTCGATACCGGCGCAACGCAACACATGACGCACTCGGCGTCGCTCCTCAACAACATTGGTGCTCCGGGAGACGTCACGAGCATCGTGTTCGGAAACAACGAATCGCTACCGGTGGTTGGAGTTGGGAGTACGCGCCTCATCGTCGATAGCGGACCGGTGGACGTCACGAACGTGCTTCACGTCCCGGGGGTGAAGGTGAACCTTCTATCCGTCCCGCAACTTGCGAAGAAGGGCGTGATCGCCACCATCGACGGTGCGAATATGAACCTCTTTTGGAAGGGGGAGCAATTCGCGCAAGGTGTTCTCAATGGAGATATCTACCAACTCAAGATGTACCCGAGAGCGGCTTCATCCAACGTGGCGCAAGGTTCCAAGGCGACTCTCAAGGCGTGGCATAATCGACTTGCGCACGCCAATTACGACTCGGTCAAGGAGTTGGCAAACAAAGGACTTGCGAAGGGAGTCGACGTGGTCGCCGGCGACGACGAGACGGGCGTGTGCGCGGCGTGTGTCGAAGGAAAAATGGCTCGGAAGCCATTTGGTAGCCGAACGTCACCCCTCGCTAAGGACCTGCTTGCGCTTGTTCACATGGACGTGTGTGGTGATGCTCGACAACGCGACGCGGATGTGTTGGACCCGACTCTTGGAGGCTAAGGGCGACGCGGCCAAGGCAATACAAGAGTGGGCGCTCGAAGTTTGCAACGACGACAAGAAGCGGATCAAGGTTATTCGTACCGATGGTGGTGGCGAATTCGTGAACAACGAGCTTGCGAAATGGATGAAGAGCAAGGGCATCAAGCACGATGTCACAACACCCTACACACCCCAACAAAATGGAGCGGCGGAGCGGCTTAATCGCACATTTGTGGAAGCCGTTCGTTCACTTCTTCAACACTCCAAGCTTGGGAGCGAGTGGTGGGGTGAGGCGAGTTCGCTAGCGGCGTGGATTCGCAACCGTTTGCCGACGAAGGTGCTCCCGGGAACGACTCCGTTCGAAGCATGGAGCGGAACGAAGCCGAACCTATCACGCCTACGCACCTTTGGGTGCCTTTGCTACTACCATGTACCGGATCCCCTTCGCCACAAGTTACAACCGAAGGCTCGTGCGGCGATCTACTTGGGAATTGCGGGGAACGAGCGTGCGTGGCGAGTGTGGGACTTGAGCGACAAGCGCGTTGTCACGTCTCGAGACGTGGTCTTCGATGAAGACAAGTTCCCGTCAAAGGAAAAACCCACTCAACAACTCACCTTCATCCTTCCGGCACGAGAGGAGGTTGAAGAGAGTGAGGTTCCATCTCAAGTGGAGAAAGAAGCCGAAGATGGAGGGGGAGAGAACAACGAGGAGAGCGTTGATGATGTTGTGGAGGTGACACCAACCGAGATGGCAACTACCTCCACACCTTCCTCCTTACCATTGGCCTTGGCTCGCGAGCGTCGTGAGGTTCGTCCTCCCTCCAAGTACAACGACTACGCTACGGTAGCCGTTGGGGAGACGGATAAAGGGGGCGCGGCATTTTGCTTCGCAACCAAGGGTGATGATAAACACGGGGAATCTCTCATGGAACCACCCCCTAAAGATCCATCCTGTGCATGCTATGAGCATGTTGGTTTGCACACCTAGTGGGTTGGGTGCAAGGGGGAGTGTTGGAGGTGGCGTGTGTTGGAAGCAAGGTGGTGGTGGGGCGATTGATATGCCCCCAACCCACCTAATGTGTTGCTTCTGAATGTGTTCACTGCAGGTCTCGAGAAGGTGCAGGTTGACTTCGAGAGACTTGCATTTCGGTGCCACATGGCAGCACAAGAAGAATCGAGACTCGGGAAGAATTCGATTCGGTGAAATTCGAGAGTCGAATTTCACCCCTTCGAAATGTTACTCGAACATTCGAGTGTACCGCGGTTCGAGGTTACTTGTGCGACTCGATGTTTGTTGCATGCTATAAATCTGTTTGCTTTGTATTGCATGCTTTATACTGGAAAACGTGAATCACTTTGTACACGGTGCATTCGACAACAAATTCCAGAGAGTTTCCAATCCTTCAACATAGAGCATAGCTTTCACGTTAGTAGCCATATCTCGCTCGATACTTAGGCGATCGAGGTGATCTACGGCTCGTTGGAAAGCTAACAGAGTGCTCTACCGATTAGAACAATTCCCAGTTCCTGCAAAGTAGAGGAGAGTCCTTTACAACAGTAACCCGCTCGGCGAGTTCTGCGGGGGCACGCGAATGTCGTCGAGGTCGCCATGGCAAAGGCGACTTCGGGTTGGTATCCCGAAGTCGATATGGCTCGTCAGGCGCAGACAACAGCCGACGAACGCACAACGGTGCAAGTCGGGCCAATCGTCTGCGCACACCTACGAGCGAGCGCACTGCTGTCTTCTACGGGGCAACGCTGGACAGCCGCTCTGCTGCAGCGTTGGCACACCGTCGACCTGCTGTGTTGGCAGGTCGCCTTTCTGCAGTGCTGGCGCGACCCCTCTACGCAATGCTGGCAGGCTGTCGACCATGCTGTGCTGTCTGTCGACCAGGCTAGCTGCAGAGTTGCTAGGTGCCTGATGTAGTCATTGTTGTCATTGCTTGTTACACAATTCTGTAATCCCAACTTTGCTAGTGGAAACTCTTGCCGATCTCTCCCGTGATTGTGCAAGCACTAAGGAACTAGGCAAAGCTACGATCACTCATAGTAGTTCGTGCCAACCCCTGTAGTCTAGCTCACTACCGTTGTAGAGTGAATCTCCGCATGGTGCGGTGAGCGTGGACAACCCCGCAGATTACCTTCAGATAGGAGCCGACTTTTGCACCTACTAAGTCGTTCGTAGGCTGGCAGCAGCGATAGTCACCATGGTTGACCCCGTAACTAATGTGGGCGTAGCGGACACCATGGAGGCACGCTTGGCTGATGCGAGGAAACGCCATGCGGATGGCGAGTACGGGACGATGCCCTTGCTGATCGTGGAATTGGGCATCCGGTCGCAGTGGGCGACGGAACACCTTTCTCATCCTGATTCTCCTCGACCGGTGCGAAACGAAGGTGGCGTCAACGAAGAGGTCGACGGCGATGCACGAGTCAGCGGCAACGGTGACATGAAACAGAGAGGAGTGATCAAGGTCAACGGTGGCGTCGACAGGAGTCAGGCGCAAGTGCATCGGTCAACGGCGACTGCAGGCAGCTCGTGAGCCGACGACGATGGTCGACGTCGCTCTCCTCTACGAAGCGGTGGTGGGCTCTCGGCGACTACGCATGTGTCAGCGGGCGGGATTGCACCGTCGTATGGCTACTTCAAGTTCTCGCCGGACCGAATTACCGTCGCACCGCTGCAAGGTCGACGGGACCTCATCACCTGGAGGGAGTCGAGAGAACCTCAGCTGGAGGTTGCCGGGCTGAAGGGCTTCGCCAACGGCACAGTGCCAATTCCGCCCGTGGACGATGTCGAGCTACGCGGGGAGTTTCGTGCGGCTCACTTGCTCACCTTCATGGTCATTCGAGGTGCTGCTCGCCGGTGGTGCAGCTGGCGCTCAGGAGCTGTCGAGAGCGACTGGATGCTGGTCACTAGGCATGGCACTTCATCCTGTCGATGTACCAGGTCAGGGACGACCTGTACATCGCACAGCTAGAGGAGAAGATGACACACATTTGGATGGACGAGCAGGAGTCGGCGACGGACTACTGCAACCGTGCTTGACGGATCCTGGCTGAGATGCGGATGGCGGGCGCCGAATACTCGACAGCGTCCTACATCTCCCATATCGTCAAGGGCCTGCCGCACGGCTATTAACGCATGAAGAGGATGATGATGGTACCCGGCACGCGTGAGTCCCTCGATGAGGACTCCATCACCAGCTACATCCTTCAAGACGAGGCGATGCAGGAGGCCGAACAGCCCACGGAGCTCCTTCCTCAGGCAAACCACGTTGCACCGATGAAGCTGAATCAGCAGCAAGGGCATCGCAGGAAGCCAGGCAGAGGTGGTAGCGGAAGTGGGCGGTCGACGAAGGACGTCGACGAGAAGATGTCGACGCAGGACAAGGGCCGTGGAGGTTGTGTTCGACGGCGGGAGTGCTGGATCTGACACGACCCCAACCATCTTTCCTACGAGTGTCCCAACCGCGATGACAGTGACGAGGACGACACCAAGGGAGGCCGCAGTCGATCGACCAGCCATCGCCCTCATCGAGATGTGAATCTGCGCAAGGAGAAGCAGACGTCGAGGAAGATGTCGTCGACGAAGGACGTCGACAACTCCAGCGGCAAGAGCCGAGGCGACGGGGAGGCGTCGTGCTCGATGGTCGGCGTAGTGGAGCCAACGGTCTCGCTGGCGCTGGAGGCTGGCGAGGACTTCCAGGCGGTGGCGGCAGCTGTGCAAGCCAACCCGATGGCGGTGCTGCTCGACAGCGGCTGCTCCCACCACCTGATGGGGACAAAGGCGGTCTTCGTCGACATGGCGCCGAGCGACGGCGTGAAGCACGTTCGTGGATTCAACGGGGCACTACAGCCTGTTGAGGGTCGCAGAACCGTCGCTCTGCAAGGGGAGGTCGGGAAGCGGGTCCTCATCCCCGACGTACTATACGTTCCGGGCGTACAGGCGAACCTGCTATCTGCTGGCCAACTGAAGGAGAGCGGAGTGCAGCTGAAGGGCAACAGCGACGAGATGCTGCTCGTCGCTGCGACCCGGGGGGTGCTCGGTCGAGCACGCTACACTGGACGTGTTCTCTGCACCGACCTTCGCCCCTGCTCGACGTGGTCGCAGTCGACCGAGGTAGTGGCTCTGCGGACGATCGTCTCGGCGACGAAGTCAACCCCTGACCGGTTGCATGCGAGGCTCGCGCACGTCAGCGTCGATACGATCAAGAGCTCGGTGAAGCATGTAGTTGCTACTGGGCTCGACATCACTCCGTCGACCAGAGCAGACCTGCCGTGTGTCTCGTGCGTCGGAGGAAAGCTGGCGCGTCACACCTTCCCCGACAAAGGCTCGGACGCCGAGGAGGCATTGGCTATCGTGCACATTGACTTGTGCGGACCATTTTGGGTTGCTGCTAAGGATGGCAGCTTACACTTTATGCTGCTGAAGGATCGCCACACTTGATTTGTGTGGGTGATGCAAGTCGCTAAGAAGAGTGACGTGCTGCGGGAGTTCCAGAAGTGGCTGGTGCTGGTGGAACGGCAGGCGAAGAATTCAGTTTTGATGCTCCGCTCGGACCGGGGAGGGGAGTTCCTCGGGAAGGAGTTCACCGACTTCGTCGACGGCAAGGGCATCGTCCACAACCTGACGTGCCCTTACACTCCGCAGCAGAACGGCATGGCTGAGCGGGAGATGCGCACAGCCGTTGAGTCCGTGAGGACAACACCACTGGTGGCACCTCGCCCTACGACAAGCTGTGTGGGTGCGCAACTGCTTGGAGCGGTCAACGACGCCGCCGGGGACGACTCCGTACCAGCTGCTGACTGGGAAGAAGCCCGACCACTCGCTGGCGCGGGTGTGGGGCTGCATGGTGAAGTTCATGGTTCCTGAGCAGCAGCGCGGTGGGAAGCTAGCTCCGAAAGCTCGCTGGGGGCTTCACCTGGGCGTGTCGCCGGAGAGTAAGGGCTGGGAGGTGCTCGACCTGACCGACAACAAGATGGTCACGTCGGTGGAGGTGATCTTCTACGAGACAATGTCGTTGGAGGTGTGGAAGGCACAGTTTGGGCCGGCGTCGGGGCAGACGCAGGCACACCCGCCGACGGACACCTCGACGGCGACAATTCCCTTGCTCGCCGAAGTCGATGAGCCTTCTGATGATGATGTTGTGGAGGTTCTTCCACCTCCCCCTGTTCTTGCTCCTCCCTTCCCCATCACAGTGTCAGAATGTTATATTTCTCTAGTCTGCAGTGGGGTACTCTATAGTCAGTACAGCCCTGTTAGGGTTTGCTATATGTACTCAACTGCCTGCTAGTGAAATCCTCTCTTCTCTGTTTTCATTCCTTCCTTCACTATTTTGACATGGTATAGAGCAGGTCGACCCTCCCTGGTCGATCCTTTGGATGGGCCCACCCGATGCTTCCGCTGCTGTACTGCCTGTCGCGCGCCCCGGGCGCGCGACGTTTTCTACCTGCCGCGCGCTTGTGGCGTGCGGCGGTTTTCTGCCCGTCGCGCCGCCCTGCTGGCCGCGTGTCGCCCTGCCCTGCCCGTCGTGCGCCCCGTGGCACGCGACGGTGCCCTGCCCGTCGCGCGCCCCGAGGTGTGCGGCGGTTTCGTTGTTCGTCGCGGCACCCTCGAGGGCTCGCGCGCGGCCCCCTCCCGTCGCCCGTCGTGGCGCCCTCGGGGGCCCGCGCGCGGCCCCCCTCCCGTCGCCCGTCGTGGTGCCCTCGGGGGCCCGCGCGGCCCCCACTTCCGTCACCCGACGAGGCGCCCTCGGGGGCCCGCGCGCTGCCCCTTCTGCAGCTCGCGAACCGCCCCTGCAGCCCGCGAGCCACCCCTGCAGCCCGCGTGCCGCCCCTGCAGCCCGCGAGCCGCCCCTGCCGCCTCCTGTCATCGTGCAACTACAAGGTGGCGGGTATGGGGGTGGCGGGTGTGTGAGTCGTCCCCTGCTCCTCCTCCTCCTCCGTCTCCCACTGCTGCAGCTGCCACTGAGGGGGGTGGATGTGTGGGAGCCGAGGGAGTGGCGCTAGGAGGGTGACACGCGATTGGAGCTAGGGGTGCAGCAGGGGGTGTGTGAAAAGGGGGTGGGACAGTTGGGGGAGGTTGAGTGGAGGCAGCCGTCGTGTCGTTAGCAGCGCCAGTAGTCCGGGGCTCTGCTTCTGGTAGCTCAGAGAGCCTGCTGCGCCTGTCGCCCGTGGGTCCGTTGCTCCTGCCGCTCAGAGTTAGCCGCAGAGCCAGTTACTCCTGTAGTCCGGGGCTCTGCTCCGGTAGCCACCGTGCGCGCCGCTCCTGTTGCCCGTGTGTCTGCGGCTTCACCCGTCGCCTCCTATCTCCTCTCCTCTCACAGTCCCTCCTCCTCCTCACTTGCCCTCTGTGACTGCTTCTAGCTTTGCTTGTGTCTTTGAACTATTCTATGACTGCTTGCTGTGCTGATTATACCCCACTTTGACTATGGGGGTGTGTCAGAATGTTATATTTCTCTAGTCTGCAATGGGGTACTCTATAGTGAGTACAGCCCTGTTAGGGTTTGCTATATGTACTCAACTGCCTGCTAGTGAAATCCTCTCTTCTCTGTTTTCATTCCTTCCTTCACTATTCTGACACACAGCTCGGCCTGTGTTGACATCTGTGTCGACCACCGGCCATGAGGGGAGCCTTGAGGCGTCGCCTGTGGCGCCGGCCAGTGGCATCGCCGGCGGTCGACAAGGCGCCAAGCTCGTTGACCAGGATGGGAAGCCGCCGACGACAGGGGAGCACCAGACAGGAGAACCGGTCGAACAGGAGGTAGCAGCAGGGGTGCAGTCGATAGGGGAGCAGCAGACGGAGCACTCGAAAGGGGAGCTGTCGAAGTTAGCAGGAGGTAAGCAGCTGGTTGAAGACTTGGCCATCGACGACGAAGGGGAGCTATCAGCAGGAGACGAGTCCACCGACAGCGACGTGGTGGAGGTGCCGATCATGAAGCCTGAGCTGCGATGCACAGGTCGAGCTCGACGGCCGCCGGAGCGGCTGAGCTTCCACGCCTGCTTACTGCCAGCTGCCTTCACTGCTGTGTACGACGAGGTCGACGATGACCGTTTGTACGACGACGCCGAGGAGGATGAAGAACTGCCGGAGCTCGACCCCGACGTGCAAGCCGACCCTGAACACCCCTGGGACATCGCCACGATGACAGTGAAGGAGGCGATGGCGAGCTGGAAAGGCGAGGCGGTGAAGGCCGCCATGGAAGAAGAGATCCGCAGCCTCATCGGCATGGGCACTTGGGAGCTGGTTGAACGCCCACGTGGGGTGAACATCATGAAGAACCGGTGGGTGCTGACGACCAAGTACCGCATCGACGACACCGTCGAGCGCGAGAAGGCGAGGCTGGTCGTGAAGGGCTTCACGCAGGTCTGCGGTGCCGACTACGACGAGACGTACTCACCAATGAGCAGCTACGTCACGCTAAGGATCTTCCTCAGCATCGTCGCCATCCTCGACCTCAACCTGATGCAGCTCGACATGAAGAACCCTTTCTTGCAAAGCAAGCTCAACAGGGTGCTCTACATGTACCAGCCGGACTACTTCGACGACGGGACCGGCCGGGTGTGTAAGCTGCTGAAGAGCCTCTACGGGCTGAAGCAGTCGCCGTTGCTGTGGTATAGGGCACTCGACGGTGTGCTGGTGAGCACTGGCTGGAAGAAGAGCTAGGTCGACGAGGCGCTCTACTTCAAGGCCAGCGACGACGGAGTGACCTGCTGGGTGCTGGTCTACGTCGACGACTTGCTCGCCGCCAGCAGCAGCCTCGCGATGCTGAAGGCGCTAAAGGAGCTGCTGGAGGCTGCCTTCGAGCTGCACGAGATTTCGCCGGTCGTTAAGTACCTCGGGCTAGAGATCGTGTGCGACAGGCCAGTGAGGAAGCTGTGGCTTCACCAGCAGGGCTACGCCGACAAGCTGCGCAGGCGCTTCATCGACGAGGAGCAGGGCGGTCGATTCCCGAAGACGCCGGTCTCAGTCGATGCCTATGCAGAGGTGACATTCGACGACGAGGAGGTGCAGGAGCACGAGGAGGAGGAGTACCAGCAGAAGGTTGGCTGCCGCTCCCCAGCTCGCTGCAGTTCGTGGCGAAAATGACAAGGCCGGACATCGCGTTCGCCTGCAGCGAGCTGGGGAGCGGCCTCACGGTGAGGGGCGACCAGCATTGGCGCAAGGCCGACCGCTGCCTCGCCTACCTCGCTGACACCCGCAACACCGCCCTGGAATTCGGCGGTGGACCAGAATCGCTGGAGCTGATCGGCTACTTGGACGCCGATGACGCGGGCGACAAGCAGTACCAGACAAGCCCGGGAGGCTACGTGTTCGTCTACGGAGGGGCCGCCGTCTCCTGGTCGACCTTGCGCATCAAGTGCGCGACATTGTCATCGACAGAGTCGGAGTACGTGGCGGCCACGGATGAAGGCAAGGAGGGACGCCGACTTCGTTTCCTTCTCGCTGAATTCAAGCTACTCGACGCCGGGAAGCCGACCATCCTCCGCGTCGACAACAAGTCGGCAATTACGGTTGCTGAGGGCTTGGGGCTGACGGACAACCTCAAGCACATGGAGCGAAGCTATGCATGGCTGCAGCACATGGTGAGGCGCGGGAAGTTCACACTGAAGTACATCCCGACCACCGAGCAGCCAGCAGACTTCATGACGAAGGCGCTTCATTTTCCGGCTTTCAACCAGTGCTCTGTCGCCATCGGCCAAGTTCGTCTGGCCGAAGTTGGCGACGGCGATGATGATGTGCAGCAGTAGATGCCGTGCCCTTCTGCACGGCTGGTGCGGTGACGTCGTGCTGTGTGTGGGGTGCACGCCGAGGACAAGTTTTCTCCGTGGAGTACTACCGTGTGGGCTGGAGGCCCAAGCGTGAGCGCGGCAGGGGAGTGCTAATGGGAATGGAGTGTTGGACCCGCCCTCGCTTGGGCAACGCCGATGACTTGGTCGGATGTACGGGAGTAGCAGCCGACCGTTTACAGTGGGAGAGCTACTCGACATGCTTCGTCAAGCTGCACTGGACCACTGTAATGTTGCTGTCGACCAGGGTGCTTGACAGCTACAACTGGCTGGCCTGGGCGACGGGTGTGCCGTCGACCAGGAGGAGCAGTTCGACCGGGAGGTCGACGGAGCATTCCGTCTACCTTACAAGTGAGTAGCGGTCGACGAGGGGAGCTCGGCGACAACAGCTGACAGTTTTGATCGACGGAAAGGGTACGTCGACCAGGGGGTTGCTCGACGGGAGCTGTGGTCGACCAGGGGCACCTGGTGGTCGTCCAGGTCGACCAGGTAACCCGCTCGGCGAGTTCTGCGGGGGCACGCGAACGTCGTCGAGGTCGCGATGGCAAAGGCGACTTCGGGTTGGTATCCCGAAGTCGATATGGGTCATCAGGCGCAGACAACAGCCGACGAACGCACAACGGTGCAAGTTGGGCCAATCGTCTGCGCACACCTATGAGCGAGCACACTGCTGTCTTCTACGAGGCAACGCTGGACAGCCGCTCTGCTGTAGCGTTGGCACACCGTCGACGTGCTGTGTTGGCAGGTCATCTTTATGCAGTGCTGGCGCGGCTCCTCTTTGCAACGCTGGCGGGCGGTCGACCATGCTGTGCTGTCGGTCGACCAGGCTAGCTGCAGAGTTGCTAGGTGCCTGATGCAGTCATTGTTGTCATTGCTTGTTAAACAATTATGTAATCCCAACTCTGCTACTGGAAACTCTTGCCGATTTCTCCTGTGATTGTGCAAGCACTAAGGAACTAGGCAAAGCTACGATCACTCATAGTAGTTCGTGCCAACCCCCGTAGTCTAGCTCACTACCGTTGTAGAGTGAATCTCCGCAGATGCCTAGTCCCACTTGCCTTTTTTGTCTCATTTGTTGTTCACCTGGAATGTCTTGCATCAGTGTCTGTGGTGGGTTGTCAACAGTTAAAGCTATCCTTTCCGCATGGTGTTTAGGGTTGAGGCCGACAAACGTGACATGCCATTCTGATAGGGTTTTAGTTTTTTTCTGCCCGGGTTAGGGTGACGCTCCCGAAAGCGTCACCGCAAAGCGTCATCCCAGGCAAAACGGAGCGCCACCCTCGATTCCGTTCAGAGATACAGTTTGTTTGCATCCGCGGATTGTGGTAGCACGCAGAGTCGTAGAGCCTGTTTCCAGACCCTCGGATGTTTCAATTACTGAACCGTACATGTGCTTGCTATAACAGGTTGTGTGGTTGTGTTACTGGTGCAATGAATTGAGGTAGGAGGATTGCACTACAGTGTTCAATGAGTACAAAATATGAGCGAAGGCATGAGCGAATACTTATACGCAAAAAATGTGCAAACGGTAACGCGGTGCATGCGAGCTAGCTAGTGCTACGCTGGCGCGAGGTTCGGGCTAGTCCCGAAGCGTAGGCTGACTCGGCTGCTCCAGCAGTGCGAGGTTTGGTGAAACAGTGCGCGCAAAGTTGGCGATGTTGTAGAGGACTCTCCTCTAGTTGACAGGAACGGGGATTTGAACTATACAATAGAGCACTCTGTTAGCTTTCCAACGAGCCGTAGATCACCTTGATCGCATAAGTATCGAGCGAGATATAGGCGTTTATGTGCTAGGTAGTGCTCTTGGAATCAAGGAGAGGAGCTCTCTGGATTTTGTAGTCGAATGTATCACTTACAAAGTGATTCTCGATTTCAGTATATTCCATACAAAACAAAGAAAACAAATTAATATGAACTGCAATGCATCGAGTCGCACATGTAACCTCGAGTCACTACACTTTCGAATATTCGAGTAACATTTCGAAGGGGTGAAATTCGGAACTCGAATTTCACCGAATCGAATTCTCCTTCAGTCTCGATTCTTCTTATGCTGCCATGTGGCACCGAAGTGCAGGTTCTTTCGAAGTCAACCCATACTTCTTGGAACATGCAACACATTCATGAAACTTCCAAATTGCAGCTCACTCAACCGTGAGCACTAGAAGGAACACTTTCGGTGGTTGGGGGCAATCCTTGCCTCACGCAACCTCCAACAGGCGAAGCCCTGTTAGCAGTAACGGCCGAACAACGGCTGCTGCTGTATGCGATGTGCATGGCCGCGGTAAGGAACAGCGAGAAAATTCCTGACACTACCCCCCCCCCCCCCCCCCCCCCCCCTCCTCCCCCCCTTCAAGAAGCCCCCTCTGCTACGCGAGTGCGTGTATATCGCGGAAACCCCGACTCCTCAGGTACACTTGCAGGGCAGGGTGGATTTCGATGTTGGCCAGGGGAACCCAGCTATCCTCAGTTGGCGAGCGCTCCTTCCAGCGAAGAAGGAAATGGATCCTCTTGATGCCTGTGGGGTGGCGAATCCGACGGCTCAGATTTTTTTCGGGCTCGATGATCGGCTCCGATGCAGGGCGAGTCATGGATGGCGGGTGGTGACGAGGCAGTTGTCTTGTGCTTGGGATGTAAGGGCGAAGCAGGCTGACGTGGAATGATGGGCTGATGTACCAGTCTGTCGGCAATAGTAAGTGGGCAGTAACTGGGGTAATCATGTGGCTGATTTGAAATGGTCCACAGTAGCGCGGTCGTAATTTTGGTACGACGGGCAGTCTTAAGTTCTGTGTGTCGAGCAGTACGCAATCCCTTGACTGGTACGTGACTGGGCGGCGGTGGCGATCAGCGTTGCATTTCGCGATGACGTTGGCTTTTTTAATTGCTTCTGCGGCTCTTGTGCGGGCAGCTTGCAAAATCTCGGCGAATTGCTGTGCTCGTGGTGTTGGGTTGTCCGGACTCGGCGTCATGGGCACTGTTGGGTTTTGCCCGTAGTTCAGGTAAAACAGGGACTGCTGCGTCGTCGCGGGCATGGCGTTGTTGTAGGCGAACTCGATAAGCGGCAGCTGCTGCTCCCAAGTTGTCGGGTTGTCGCACGTGGCCCGAATCAACTGCTCCATCATCTGATTGGTCCAGTCCGTTTGACCATCGGTCTCAGGGTGGTACGATGAACTGAACTGTAGCCGGGTCCCGAACTGCTCCCAGAGGTTCTTCCAGAAGTTGTTGGTAAACCTTGTGTCGCGGTCGTTGATTATCGCGGCTGGTATCCCGTGCAGTCGAACGATGGCTGCGATGAACAGGCGAGCGGTTTCTTCGGCTGAGATCGATTTCTTGCACGCAGCGAAGTGAGCCATTTTCGTCAGTCTGTCAACAACGACCATAACCGCGTTGTTATTCCCTGGGTTCGAAGGTAACCCTGTGACGAAATCCATGGTAACTTGCTGCCAGGCGCGCTCGGGCGGTGGAATTGGCTGCAATTGACCCGCCTTTCTCTTTCGCGAGCTCTTCATCACCTGACACGTAGGACACGAGCCCACGTAGTGCTGTACGTTGGTCAACAGCTCCGGCCAGTAGTAATACCGCTGCAGTTGCTGTCGCGTTTTTTCTACCCCGAAGTGGCCCGAGGTAATCCCGTCGTGTGCCTCCTGCAGTAACAGTTCCCTCAGTAGTGAGTACGCGGGTACCCAAATGCGGTTCGTGCCTATCTTTACGTAATAGACTCCCTTAGCTTCTGCCAGTTGCTGTGAATTTCCGGTTGTGAAAAATGGGTCGGTACTGTATCCGTGGGTGAATAGGCCTGTTAACAGCGGGTTGGTTTGGGCGAGTGGGATGGCGTGGAGTTGGGCGGTAGGACGTGTGAGTGCGTCGGCTATATTTGATGCGCCTTTTTTTGTACGTGACTGTGTAGTGGAAGTTGGACTCCAGATAGTCCAACCAGGGGATCTGTCACGGGTTGAGATTCGGTTGGGCACGGAGATACTGTAGTGATTGGTGATCTGTCAGTACTGTCACGTCGGCGCCACTCAAGTAGCATCGTCACACTTTGAACGCGTGCACGATCGCTAACATTTCGCGGTCGTGTATCGGGTAGTTGCATTCGGGCAGGCGCATCTTGCGGGACTCGTACGCGATTGGCTGGAGGCTTTTGCTCAGCAACAGTACTGTTGAAACTACTGAACGAGAATGAATGAACTATGAATGGGTTGGTACAAGTACCAACCCTAATTGGGTTGTACCCCTTATGGGCAACCCCACTAGTGTTGGCCCTAGTGGCTACGTAAGCAAGACAAAGCTGACCACGCTGCTGCAAATCTCGAGCAAGGAAGTAACGCAGGGTAATGTGCTTCGTTCTGTGCTCCAGACTGTGCTCCTGACACAAGGCAATCATGGCCTTGTTGTCTACGTACAGCACTAGAGAAGAACGAGGCCGCTCTCCCAAGTCGGTCAGCAGGTAGGTGAGCCAGCGTAACTCCTGTGCAGCCATGGCCCCTGCGTAGATCTCAGCCTCACAACTAGAACTGAGAACAGAAGACAAGCGGGTAGACCGCCAAGAAACAGAGCCGGAGCCAAGGCTGAAGGTGTAACCCTGTGACGACCGCTGCGTAGCCAAGTCGTCAACCCAAGAAGCGTCTGCGTGTCAAGTGAGGACAACTGGACCCCGTCCTCCAAGCACGAGCCCCATGCCCGATGTACTGCACAAGTAGCGCAACACCCTCTTAGAGGCCTCCCAGTGCTCTGGTCGGTGTCTCCCGGGCGCAACGTAGCGTGCCAGGATGCTAAGAGGGTAGGCAAGGTCAGGTCGAGTGCAGGTCATCAGGTACATGAGGCAGCCCACAAGCTCTGGATACGGGCCACTCTGCTCTACGGACTCATCTGAAGGTGGAGCTGAGAGCGAGTGACCGGTAGGGAGAGGAGTGGACTGTGGCGAGGAGTACCGGAAGCTCAAGCGCTGAAGGACCTGGTGCACCATGTGTGACTGAGTCAGGGTGATGGTGCGCCGTGCTCTGTCCCGGGTGATCTGCAAGCCAAGATAGCTGCGCAGCTCACCCAGGTTAGTGCAGGTGTGTCTCATCTTCAGCTCCAACTTCACAAGGGACAGTGCCTCAGTGTCAGCAGCGGCAAAGACCAAGTCGTCGATGTACACGAGGACGTAGAACGGTGGCAGCGAAGTGTCGGTGCGTAGAAACAGCGACGGGTCAGCATTCGAAGGAGCAAACCCAAGAGCCGCAAGTGTCGTCCTCACTGTGTCGTGCCAGTCGAGAGGCGCCTGATGGAGACTGTAGACTGGCCGCTGGAGGCTCCACTGGGTACCCGCAGGAAACGACCCAGTGAAGCCAGGTGGGCAGCGCAGCCAGATCTCCTCGTGCAGGCTACCCTGCAAGAAAGTTGTGCTGAAGCGGCGACGTGGAGAGTGCAGCTCGTAGTCACGCTGAGCGGCGACGTGCAGCAACACCCGAAGAGTGGTCATCTTCAGGGTAGGGGAGAAGGTCTGGAAGAAGTCAACTCCCTGTCGCTGACTGAAGCCTCGAGCAACGTAACGCGCCTTGAAGGCAGGCGGAGAACCCGGCGGCCGCTTCACCCTGAAAATCCACATGCCATCGACTATGTTCACCCCACGAGGGGGAACTGCATTGACGTAAGTGCCTGTGGACTTCCAGGATGCCATCTCTACGTCCATGGCTGTTTGCCACTAAGAGGAGTAGGGACCCGTAATCGCCTCTGCGTAAGAGCTCGGGGTCGGGATGTCTGGTGCATCCGGGTCTCCCTCATGTGCAATCAGCATGGCCACGAGATGAGTTACAGCAGCTGCAAGACACTCAAAGTCCTCCTGCCTGTCCTCAAGGACGTCCGTGCCAAGAGCACACTCACCCCCGATGGACGGAGGACAGTCAGACTCAGACTCAGCAACAAGACTAGTGGCGTAGTCGAGACGACAGGCGGCGGCAAAGTCAACAAGCTCAGCATCTAGGGCAGACGCAGCAGCAGACTCAAACGAAGGGTGAGTGACAACAGTGGCTAGAAGACGAGGGACAGTAGGACTGGCAGCACGAGCTAAGTCAGACTCAGGGTCAGGAACGCCAGGAAGAGAGGACGCAGGAGGAGACGGCAGGAGAACTCGTAGTGGAACAAAGGAAGGACAAAGTGCCATAACGTGAGTGCCGGGGACAGAAGGAGGACGCGGACGAGGAACACAACGACCAGTGCGAACAGCGCGAACAGGCAAGGTAGGACAAGACACAGGCTCAAGACGCTCTGAAGGAGAGTCTGTCTGCTCAGCGTAAGGAGAAGGAGCGGGCAGTGGGGAGTCTGGCTGTAACTGTGGCTGCGACTGGTCAGGCGGTGGACATAGTAAGGGAGGAGTAAGGACAGTCGAAGACGGGAGACTAAGAACCTGGCGAAGGACCGAGTCAGGTGGAGGCAGAGACGACGGCTACGGAGGAATGAAAAACGGTCTCCGCTGCACAGTGCCTCCAGCACCAGTACCGCCAGCTCCAGCACCCCCAGCGCTAGCACGTCCGGCTCCAGGGTCTCCAGCTCTAGTGCCTCCAGCTCCCGGGACTCCAGCGCTAGCGCCTCCAGCTCCAGCGCCTCCAGCGCCAGTGCCTCCAGCTCCAGGGTCTCCAGCTCTTGCGCCTCCAGCTCCAGCTCCTCCAGCTCCAGCTCCTCCAGCTCAAGGGTCTCCAGCTCCAGGGTCTCCAGCTCGAGCGCCTCCAACACCACCAGCTCCGCCAGCTCCAGTACCTCTAGTACGAGCACCCCCAGGACCAGCAGCTCCAGCACATCTGGTACCTCCAGCTCCAGCAGTGACTCCAGCACCTCCAAGACTAGTAGCTCCAGCACCTCCAGCTCCAGTGCCTCCAGCGGCAGAGCCTCCAGCTCCACTCCTAAGGCGTGTGCGCTGAGCAAACCACTCGCGCAGCTGCTGCGGTGATAGAGGCTCCCCCCGGGGAGACAATCGTGGCGAGGCACCCGCAGGACCTCCAGCAGACGCAGTACCCCTAGGCTCAGCACCCCCAGACTCCGCACCCTCAGACTCAGAACCCCCAGGATCCGCACCCTCAGGCTCAGTACCCCCAGGCTCCGCACCCCTAGGCTCAGCACCCCCAGACTCCGCACCCTCCGACTCAGCACCCCCAGACCCAGCACCCTTAGGCTCAGCACCCCCAGGCTTCACACGCGCAGGCTCAGCACCCCCTGACGCAGCACCCCCAGACGCAGCACCTCTAGCAGCACTTGAGTCCACAGCGACCTCGACAGGCACAGCCCCGGGGAGTGGGTCTACCTGAGACACACCTGAGGGAGCATGACCCTGAGGGGGGAGGGGGTCTACCGAAGGGGGACCTGGAGCAAGGAAAGCGGCGGGGGGGGGGGGGGGAGGAGAGGGGCAGTGCGGTAGGGGAAGAGATGGTAAAAGGGAACCGACTCGTCAAACGTGATGTCCTGAGAGGGGAGGACAAGGCGCGAGGTGGGGTGGTAAAACTGCCAGCCAGGCGCGTCCGGGGGAAAGCCAAGAAAGACGCAGGGAATAGCGTGGGAGGAGAGCTTGTCTGCGAAAGTATCGCGATCAAATGCACGAGAGCCCCAGACCCGGAACACCGACGCATCGCCAACCTTCCCCGTCCAACGCAGTGTATGCGAGGTCTCCGGCAAGGAGACACGGGGCCAGAGGTTGAGCTGATGCGCAGAGTACCGGACCGCAAACGGCCACAGAAAATGGGGAGTAGCCGCATGGATCATGGAGGTACGAGCGACCTCCATGACTAAGCCAATGTGGTGCTCAGCAATCCCATTTTGCTAAGGGGAGGCCGGAAGTGTGAACGACTGGAGAATGCCCTTCCCACAACAAAGGTCCTGCAAGAGGTCGGAGGAGAACTCACCACCTCTGTCAGAGTGCAGACGCAGGACAGGAAGGTCCTCGCGGAACCGCTCGCGGAGCTGGAGACGGACTGCGCGGATCCAAGGGATCAAGACATCAGGGACCTCACCCTTGCTGTGCAAGGGGAAGACCGTGGTGTAACGCGCGTAGTCGTCAACAACCAGCAGGAAGTAGCGCTCGCGGCCCTGCCCACTAACGCGGGCTTGGCCCCACACGTCCATGTGGAGAGTCTGCAGGGGAGCAGTCGTCGGGGGAAACGAGGAGGAGTGAGGAGCGGCACGCTACCGCCCCTCGACGCAAGGAAGGCAGGGCGGGGCAGGTGAGGGCGGGAGGGGAGGGAGAAACCTGGGAAGACCATAAACAAGGAGGCAGGATTGCATGCCACGAAGGCATGCCAGGGAGGGGTGACCAAGGCGGTGGTGCCACAGGAGAGTCTGGTGCGACAGGAGGCGACACGAACAGGGGGCTGCTACCGGACCTTACGCGGACACCAGAGCAGACACAACTACCTGAGGAGGCTCAGCACTCAGTGTGTACAGAACTCGACCCAGGCCGACGGGTGAACGTTGCTAGGTGACGGTTCGTTTGTGTACACATGCAGATCGACACATGCTGACCCCCAGGAGTGGTGGTAGTGACCATCGCATCCTGGAGGGCAGCGGTACTCACCAATTTCGTAGAGAACGAGGGGAGGTGAAGACTTGACAGTGAGCCGGACGGAACCGCCGAACACGGGAGAACAGTGGAGGAACGGGCAAGAACTGGGCCCCCTGAGGGGTCAGACAGTCTGACTGGAACAGGTGCAGGGAGTGGAGTGAGGGTGGTACTGTTGCGAAAGAAACAGCGGGAAGCACCTGAGTCAAGCGTAAAGGTGTGCAAGGCCTCAGCAGGCGCAGTACCAGGGAGAGAAGACTCACTAGCACCTAGAGCAGCAGCCTCTATACCTGGGTCGGGCGGCACACACAGGTAACAGTCACCCTCAGCACTAACAGACAAGGCATACATGGCAGCAAGGATAGCATCATAATCAAGAGCACATATATCAACTCCAAACCTAAGCAGCTCTGCCCAGCGGGGGCACTCAGCCTCGTCTCCAAACTCTGCGCACCAAGCGTCGTCAAGGCGGGAGAAGAAGTGGTGCTGAGTTTGAAGCTTCCCGCATGTCCGACCAGCGCGGTCACCTGTGCGAATGACATACGGGCAGCGAACACTACCCCCAGACGCCCCACGCTGAGCAGAGCACTCACGAAGCTGCTGAGGCGCAGGGGTCTCGCTCCGACCCCACTGCTGTTGCCTCTGGCTACCGCTAGAACCTCCCCTCTGAATAGCTCCACCCCGACCGCCACCATTGCCGCCGCCACCACTCCCACTGCTGCCACCACCGCCACCCCCACCCCCACCGCTGCCACCACCGCCGCCACCGAAGCCCCTACTCCCGACACCACTCCCACCACTGCCACCACTGCCACCCCCACCCCCACCGCTGCCACCACCGCCGCCACCGAAGCCCCTACTCCCGACACCACTCCCACCGCTGCCACCACCTCCGCCACCTCCAGCGCCTCCACTGCCTACACCACCACCACCCCCGCTGCCACCGCCACCACTCTTGCCACCCTTGCCCTTGCTGCTGCGGCGCTTCCCACTAAGAGCAGAAGCAGCCCCAACATCCTCAGCACCAAGGATGTCAACAGCAGCTGCAGAAGCATAGGAGGGGGCAAGGGGGGAGGGAGAACACCCCTCAAAGAAGGGTGTGCGAGGAGTGCCACGAGCAGCACCTACAGCGACTATGCTAGTCTCAGCTGCAAGGAGGTGCTTCTTTAGTAGGTCGATAGTGAGGTCAGTGGGGTCAAGAGCGAGAAAGTGGTCCCTGACTGAGCGAAGAGAGTCAGGGAGGCGGTTGACTATGAAGTAGAGAGTGATGTACATCGGGGGCGGGTTCCTGTGTAGGAACTCGACTGGGAGGGCAGAGCGGTAGCGAGCGTCGCTAGTGCGAAGGTGGGTAACGAGGTCCTCGACTGTGGCAAAGGCTGACAGCTCGGGAAACAGGTAGGGCAGTATAAGGCGGCAGAGAGCAACAGTGGCAGGGGAAGAGTAACGAGTGACTACAGCGTCGTACAGGGCCTTAGCGGTCTTGTGCTGGCCAAAGTGGGCGCGTTCGGCTAACGGCAGGTGGTTGCAAATGGCTAAGCAAGCAGCAACGTCACGGGTAAGCCACTGTGAGTGAGTCGCACTGTCAGCTGTGGCGGGAGGGGCGAGAGAGGCTCCAGACGTGTGGTCAAACAACGAAACGCTGTCTCTAGAATCGCTCAGTAGGTACAGCTGTAAGTCGTCGAGCCATGTATCGAACCGGATCGGACGGCCCTCATGATCGAACGTGAGTACACTGAGAGAAGCCATAGCGGGCAGAGCAGGGTGGCGCGCGACCAGCAGAGCAGCACGCAGGCAGGGCGGCGCGCGAGCACTAGGGAAGTGCGCAGGGCAGGGCAGGGCGGCGCATGGCTAGGGCGGCCAGTAGAAAGGGCGGCGAGCGGGCTGCCAGAGGGCGGCGCGCGGGCTGCAAGGGGCGGCGAGCAGGCTGCTAGAGGGCAGCGTGCGGGCTGCAAGGGGCAGCGAGCGGGCTGCCAGAGGACGGCGCGCGGGTTGCAAGGGGCTATGAGCGGGCCGCAAGGGGCGGCTCGTGGGCTGCAAGGGGCGGCTCGCGAGCTGCAAGGGGCGGCGAGCGGGTTACCAGAGGGCGGCTCGCGGGCTGCAAGGGACGGCGAGCGGGCCGCAAGCGGGCGGCGAGCAAGCTGCAGGGGCGGCGAGCGGGCCGCAAGCGGGCGGGCGAGCGGGCTGCAGGGGCGGCGAGCGGGTCGCAAGCGAGCGGCGAGCGGGCTGCAGGGGCGGCGCGCTGGCTGCAGGGGCAGTGAGATTGCTGCAGGGGCGGCTCGCTGGCTGCTAAAGGTGGCGCGCGGGCTGCAAAGGGCAGCGCTATGGGCTGCCAAGGGCGGCGCACGGGCCAGCAGGGCGGTGCGCCAGATAGGGCAGGGCAGCAGGGCAGCTAGTGGGGCAGCGCTGTGGTGGGCCCTAAAAAAATCGGTCCTAGGGAAGGACCTGCTATGAAACCATGTTGAAACTACTGAACGAGAATGAATGAACTATGAATGGGTTGGTTAGAAGTACTAACCCTAATTGGGTTGTACCCCTTATGGGCTACCCCACTACAGCCTACACTATGTAAGCACTATAAAAGTTTGACAAGTACAGCTCCCACGGCGATGTCACTTGCATCGGTTACAAGCTTGAACGGATGGTGCGGATTTGCGATGTGAAGCATGGGCGGCGATCACAAAATTTGTTTGAGGGCCGAGAAGGCAGCTTGCTCTTTCTCCCCCCACATCTACTCAACCCCCTTCCTAAGCAGGTCAGTCAATGGAGCAGTCAAATTCGCCATGTCGGGGACGAACCTGCGCACGTAGTTGACGAACCCCAAAAAGCTCTGCAAGTTGGTGAAGTTTGTCGGCGCGTGCCACGCTTGAATCGTCGCGATCTTCTTCGGGTCTATTTCCACTCCTTCAGCTGAAATAATGTGTCCCAAAAACTCCAGTCTGTCCTGTAAAAACTCACACATTGATGCTTTTGTCAGTATGCGGTTCTCACTCAGTATTTTAAAAATTGCTTCAATGTCCTGTAGGTGTTGTGCTCTGTCTGGGCTGTAAATCATTATGTCGTCGAGGTACACGATGACGCACTTATCTAAAAGCGGGCAGAAGGCTTCGTTCATGGTCATTTGAAAGGTTGCAGGGGCGTTGGTCAGTCCGAAGGGCATGACGGTGTATTCGAAAGATCTGTAGCGTGTTCAGAAAGCTGTTTTCGGGCAGTCGGGTGGGTTGACTCGGATCTGGTGGTAGCCTCCTCGAAGGTCAATTTTCGAGAAAACTCGGGCTCTGCGCAGTTGGTCGATCAGTTCGTCGGCTCGTGGGATGGGGTAACGGGATTTGAAGGTAACCCTGTTCAGTGCGCGGTAATCGATGCACATGCGAAAACCCCGTCCCTTTTCAATGTGAACAGTATCGGTGCTGCGAAGGGTGACGAGCTCGGGCGAATGAATTCCTTCTCGAGCAGGTAATCTAGCTACTTCCTTAGTTTGTCCAGTTCGGGTTGGGTCAGTCGGAACTGTCGCTGTACTGTCGGCTGTGCCCCCGGTTCTAACTCTATCCTGTGGTCGTGCGGTCGCTGAGGTGGCAGTCCTGTCGGCAGGTCATGCGGGAAAATCCCATTGTACTGCTTCAGTAGTGCTGCCAAGTCATCCGGTACATCGGCTAGCAGTTTTTGGAAACCCCCCCCCTTTGTCTGTTGCCACGGCTTCCCGAATGTCGACCGCGTACACGTCAGCTCTTGCCGCTACGGCGCGTTTCATCATGATCGCGTTGACATGCACCGACGAAGACTCAGTTGAGCCCCAGCGAGGTTAGGCGATGTTGTTACCGTTCACTCGCATGATGCAATCACCCGTCGTCCAGTCGATTCGCGGATTGTGTCGTCGCAGCCAGTCACAGCCGAGTAAAATGTCGGTTCCGTTGAGGGTTGTCGCGAGCATTTCCTGGCTAAACGTGAAGTTACCCCCGCATCGAATCCGAACCCGGTCTACGCGTTCTCGTATCGCCAGTGGCGTGTCGTCAACCATTCTTGCATCGATCTCAGGTAAACATCTGTCCAGTGGCAGTCTCAGCTTTCGTGTCGTGGCGGTGTTGATCAGGCTGTGGCTGGCTCCCTCGTCTACGAATATTTTAACTAAGTATGTCCCAATTTTCCCGCTAAGCAGTATGGGGCTGTCTACCGTGGTACCCTCCTTATTCGGCCGGGTGTGGTCGATTGCGTGAACCGGCACAATCACTTGGTGAGGGTCGGTTGGGTCGGGCGAGCGGCGTGGCCTGTCAGTAGAGGGCCCGTCTGCTACTGACTCCCAGCGTTTCCCTGCTGCTTGGTCTGTTTCTGCTGCTCAGCTTCCCCCTTTCCCTTAGCGTTTTCTGGGCATTCGCTCTTGCGGTGTCCCGGCCGATTGCACGTGAAGGAGCGCCCTTTGAACGGTGCGGCAGCGGCATTCGCGACGGCGACACGTATCGTGGCGCCCTCGTCCGTCCCACGAGATTGATGTCCCCAGTTGCTGTTGCTTCCGTAGGACCCCGGCCTCGGTCGGCGAAAGAAGTCGAGCTTCTCCGCCATGGCGAGAATTTCCTGGAAGTCGGTGACGCCGCGGAGCTGAATTTCTTGGGCGATATCATGCTTCAGGCCGCCGATGTAGCGGTCGATGCGCTCGCTTTCGTGCATGTATTCCACTTGCTCACACAACGCCAAGAACCCGCTAGCGTAGTCTTGGACGGAACCGAGTTGGCGCCAAGTGCGGAGCTTCTGACGTGCCGCGATCGAAGCCGCAATTGGCTCAAGTCGAGCGCGCAGACATGCACACCACGTGTCAAAATTATATATAGCTTACATTGTGTAGGCTGTAGTGGGGTAGCCCATAAGGGGTACAACCCAATTAGGGTTAGTACTTGTACCCAACTCTTCGCTAGTTCATTCATTCTCGTTCGTTCTTTCTGACATGGTTTCAGAGCAGGTCCCTTCTAGGACCGTTTTTTGCGCCCACCACCTGCTGCCCTGCTAGCCACCCTCGCGACCCGTAGCCCCCCCCTAGGCTCCGACCCGTCGCCGCTCCTAGCCCGGCCCGTCGCCCCTAGCCCGGCCCCTCGTCGCTCGTCGCCCCTAGACTCGGCCCCGCGGCCCCGTCGCCCCTAGCCTCGGCCCCGTGGCCCCTCGCGACCAGCGCCCCTAGCCGCGGCCCCTCGGCCCCGTCGCCCCTAGCCGCGGCCCCTCGGCCCCGTCGCCCCTAGCCGCGGCCCCTCGGCCCCCGTCGCCCCGTCGCCCCTAGCCGCGACCCCTCGCCCCGTCGCCCTTAGTCGCGGCCCCGTCGCCCCTAGCCTCGGCCCCGTGGCCCCTCGCGACACGTCGCCCCTAGCCTCGGCCCCTCGGCCCCGTCACCCCTAGCCGCGGCCCCTCGCGACCCGTCACTCCGTCGCCCCGTCGCCCCGTCGCCCCAAGCCGCGGCCCCTCGCGACCCGTCGCCCCTAGCTGTGGCCCCTCGGCCCCGTCGCCCCTAGCCGCGGCCCCTCGCGACCCGTCGCCCCGTCGCCCCTAGCTGCGGCCCCTCGGCCCCGTCACGCCTAGCCACGGCCCCTCGCGACCCGTCGCCCCGTCGCCCCTAGTCGCGGCCCCGTCGCCCCTAGCCTCGGCCCCGCGGCCCCCCTCGCGACACGTCGCCCCGCCGCCCCTAGCCTCGGCCCCTTGACCCCTAGGCCCCAGGCCCCTCGCCCCCCCCCCCCCTTCGTGTTTGGCCCCTCGGCCCCTAGGCCCCAGGCACCTCGGCCCCCCCTTCGTGTTTGGCCCCTCGGCCCCTAGACCCCAGGCCCCTCGGCCCCTAGCCTCGGCCCCTCGGCCCCCCCCCTCCCCCCCCCCCCTTCGTGTTTGGCCCCTCGGCCCCTCTGCCCCTCGGCCCCTTGGCCCCTAGGCCCCAGGCCCCTCGGCCCCTTGGCCCCTCGGCCCCTCGGCCCCTTGACCCAAGGCCCCTCGGCCCCTCGGCCCCTTGACCTCAGGCCCCTCGGCCCCTAGGCCCCTCGGCCCCTCTGCCCCTTGGCCCCTTGGCCCCTAGGCCCCAGGCCCCTCGGCCCCTTGGCCCCTCGGCCCCCCCCCCCCCCCCCCCCCCCCCTCGTGTTTGGCCCCTAGGCCCCTTGGCCTCTCTGCCCCTGCTATTGCTGATGCTGCTACTGCTGCTACTGCTGCTATTGCTGCTCCTGCGTGCTGCGCCACTATGGCTTCGCTTCGAGTTCTCGCGTTCGATCATGAGGGTAGACCGGTTCAGTTTGACACGTGGCTCGACGACCTGCAGCTGTACCTACTGAGCGATTCTAAGGACAGTGTTTCTCTGTTTGACCTAGCGTCAGGTGCTGCTACTACCCCTCCCACCACAGCTGACAGTGCGACTCGCTCACAGTGGCTTACTCGCGACGCTGCTGCCCGCTTAGCCATTCGCAACCACCTGCCGTTAGCTGAATGCGCTCACTTCGGACAGCACAGGACAGCACAGGCTCTGTACGCCGCAGTCGTAGCTCGCTACTCCTCGCCTACCACTGCTGCTCTAGGCCGACTGCTACTGCCCTACCTGTTCCTGGAGCTGTCAGCTTTTGCCACAGTCGAGGACCTGGTTTCCCACCTGCGCACTAGCGACGCTCGCTACCGCGCTACCGTCCATGCTGAGTTCCTTGAGAGGAACCAGCCCCCGATGTTCATCACCCTCTACTTCATAGTCACTCGCCTCCCTGACTCTCTTCGCTCTGTCAGGGACCACTTTCTCTCCCTTGACCCCACCACCCTCACTGTTGACCTCCTCGAGCAGCATCTCCTCGCAGCTGAGACTGGTGCAATTGCTGTAGGTGCTGCTCGTGGCACTCCGCGCCCGCCCTTCTTTGAGGGGTGTGTCAAACATATATGCTTAGTTGTATCTAGGCTTAGTTGCATCTAGGCTGTATGGGGGCTAGCTTTAGGGGGTACACAAACCTTCTCGACATTCTACGTGTACCCCCCCCTTTCTCCTAATCATTCATTCTGGTCACTGATTCTAACATGGTATTAGAGTAGGTTACTATTGGGCCCACCACCTACTACTTCGTTCCTAGCCCCGCGCCCCGCCCGTACCGCAACCGCGATAGGCCCGTACCTAGCCTGCGCCCGGCCCAGTCTCCTGCCCGCGCCTGGCCCGTACCTAGCCCGCGATAGGCCCGTACCTAGCCCGCGCTCGGCCCTTTCTCACGCCCGTGCCCGGCCCGTACCTAGCCCGCGATCGCCCCGTCGACACCCGCGCCCGGCCCCCTACCTAGCTCGCGCCCCGTCGACGCCCGCGACCGGCCCGTACCTAGCCCGCGACACGGCCCCGTACCTAGCTCGCGATCGCCCCGTCGACACCCGCGCCCGGCCCCATACCTAGCCCGCGCCCCGTCGACGCCCGCGACCAGCCCATGCCTAGCCCGCGACCCGGCCCCTTTCCTAGCCCGCGCCCTGTCGACACCCGTGCCCGGCCCCGTACCTAGCCAGCACCCCGTTGACACCCGCGCCCGGCCCCGTACCTAGCCCGCGCTAGGCCCCGTTCCTAGCCCAGCGCCCGGCCCCGTACCTAGCTCCGCGCCCGGCCCCCTTCCCTAGCCCGCGCCCGTCGACGCCCGTGCCCGGCCTAGTCCCTCGCCCAGCGCCCGGCCCCATACCTAGCCCCAGCCCGTCAACACCCACGCCTGGCCCCTTGTTTGGCCCCTCGGCCCCGTGTGTTTGGCCCCTCGGCCCCGTGTGTTTGGCCCCTCGGCCCCCTAGGCCCCTCGGCCCAAATTCAGGCCCAGCGCCCGGCCCCGTACCTAGCCCTGCGCCCGGCCCCTTGTTTGGCCCCTCGGCCCCGCCCCTCGGCCCCGTGTGTTTGGCTCCTTGGCCCCCCTAGGCCCCCCGTCCCCTTGTTTGGCCCCTCGGCCCCTAGGCCCCTCGGCCCCAATACAGAGGCCAGCGACCGGCCCCGTACCTGCCCAGCGCCCAGTCCCGTACCTAGCCCGCGCCCGGCCCCGTACCTAGTGTTAGAATCAAGAACGGAAATGAATGAACTAGGAAGCAGGTGGGTACAAGTAGGAAACCTAAAAGTGTTGTACCCTATAAGAACTACCCCACTACAGCCTAAACAGACTATAGCATATATAAGTTTGACACACCCCCATAGGCAAAGTGGGGGAGAACAAGAGGTCACAAGACCAGTCAAGAAGGCAAAGCAAGCTCAGGGTGGATCACAAGGTCACCACGCAGTATGAGCACAAGCAAAGGGCCACAAGGCCAGTTCACATGCAGAGTTATATAAAAGAAAGCAAACAGTACAGTGAAAACAACCTAGCAAGTGTAAGCATGCAGGTATAAGTATATAGAGTACAGTACAAGCAGAGTCAAGAAGTCAGCAAGTGAGGCACAGTAGGTACAAGGCCTAGAACAGTACAGAAACGCTGATGATCACAAGCCTGAAGTGCCTTGGTGAAAACATCAGCAGTGTTGGCCTGTGAGGCCACGTAAGCAAGACGAAGCTGGCCACGCTGCTGCAACTCTCGAGCAAGGAAGTAGCGCAGAGCAATGTGCTTCGTTCTGTGCTCCAGTCTGTGCTCCTGACACAAGGCCAACATGGCCTTGTTGTCGACGTACAAAACTGGAGGAGAACGAGGCGCCTCTCCCAATTTGGTCAGCAGGTAGGTGAGCCAGCGTAGCTCCTCTGAAGCCATGGCCCCAGCATAGATCTCAGCCTCACAACTGGAGCTGAGAACAGAAGAAGATCGGGTAGACTCCCAAGAGACAGAACCGGAGCCAAGACTGAAGGTGTAACCCTGTAACGACCGCTGCGTAGCCAAGTCGTCAACCCAGGAGGCGTCAGCGTGACCAGTGAGGACAACTCGAGCCCGTCCTCCAAGCACGAGCCCCATGCCCGATGTACTGCACAAGTAGCGCAACACCCTCTTCGCAGCATCCCAGTGCACCTTTCGGTGCCTACCGGGAGCCACGTAGCGAGCCAGAAGGCTGAGAGGGTATGCGAGGTCAGGTCGTGTGCAAGTCATCAGGTACATGAGGCAGCCCACAAGCTCTGGATACGGGCCACTCAGCTCTACGGACTCGTTCGAAGGTGGAGCTGAGAGCGAGTGACCGGTAGGCAGAGGAGTGGACTGTGGCGAGGAGTACGTGAAGCCGAAGCGCTGAAGGACCTGCTGCACCATGTGTGACTGAGTCAAGGTAATGGTGCGCTGTGCTCTGTCCAGGGTGATCCGCAGGCCAAGATAGCTTGTCAGCTCCCCCAGGTCGGTGCACGTGTGTCTCTTCTGCAGCTCAGACTTCACGTGGGCGAGTGCCTCAGTGTCAGCAGTAGCAAAGACAAGGTCGTCTACGTACACGAGAACGTAGACCGGCGGCAGAGTGGTGTCAGTGCGTTGAAACAGAGAAGGGTCAGCAGTGGAAGGAGCAAAACCAAGAGCAGCAAGAGTGGTCCTCAGTGTGTCGTGCCACTCACGGGGTGCCTGGCGGAGACCGTAGACTGGCTGGCGGAGACTCCACTGGGTACCAGCAGGAAACGACCCAGTGAAGCCAGGAGGGCGGCGCAGCCAGATCTCCTCGTGCAGGCTGCCCTGTAGGAAGGCTGTGCTGAAGTCAAGCGAGTGGAGCTCGTAGTCACGCTGAGCAGCTACGTGTAGCAGTACCCGAAGAGTGGTCATCTTCGGGGTAGGGGAGAAGGTCTGGAAGAAGTCAACTCCCTGTCGGTGACTGAAGCCATGTGCAACGTAACGCGCCTTGAAGACAGGCGGAGAACCCGGCAGCCGCTTCACCCTGAAGATCCACATGCCACTGACGATGTTCGCCCCAGGTGGGGGAACCTCGTCGACGTAGGTGCCTGTGGACTTCCAGGAAGCCATCTCGGCGTCCATGGCTGCCTGCCACTGAGAGGAGTAGGGACCCTCTATCGCCTCTGCGTAAGAGCGCGGGGTCGGGATGTTTGGTGCATCCGGGTCTCCCTCAGGCAAGCAGCGGCAAAGCACTCAAACTCCTCCTGTCTGTCCTCAAGAACGTCCGTGCCAAGAGCACACTCACCCCCGACGGACGGAGGACAGACAGACGCAGACGCAGACTCAGCAACAAGACTAGTGGCGTAGTCTAGGCAACAGGCTGCAGCAAAGTCAACAAGCTCAGCAACGAGAGTAGACGCACCAGAGGACTCAAACAGAGGGTCAATGATAGCAGTGGCCAGGAAGCGCGTGACACTAGGACTAGCAGCACGAAGGGAGTCAGTCTCCGGGTCCGGACCGTCACGAAGAGAGGACGCAGGAGGAGAGGGCAGAGGGACATGCTGTGGAGCAGTGGAAGGACGCAGTGTCATAGAGTGAGTGCCAGGGACAGGAGGAGGACGCGGACGCAAAACACGACCAGCGCGAGCAGTGCGGACAGGCGACGCAACACGAGACACAGGCGACACAGGACGCGACTCAGGCTCACGACGCTCTGTAAGACCTCTAGTCGGTCCAGAGTAAGGAGAAGGACCAGGCAGTGGAGAGGACGGCTGTAACGGCGACTGTGACTGGACAGGCGGTGGACTCATTAACGGAGGAGTAGGACCAGGAGAAGGCGGTAGACCAAGAACCTGCTGAAGGAGCGGAACGTAGTACGGCCGCGGCCGCGCAGCGCCTCCAGAAACAGCAGAGACAGCACAAGTACCTCCTCCAGCAGCTCCAACACGAGTAGCACCTCTAGCAGCACGAGCACCAGCAGCACCTCCAGGAGCTCCAGCACCAGCAGCACCTCCAGCAGCTCCAGCACCAGCAGCACCTCCAGCAGCACCAGCACCAGCAGCACCTCCAGAAGCTCCAGCACCAGCAGCACCTCCAGTAGCCCCAGCACCAGCAGCACCTCCAGCAGCTCCAGCACCAGCAGCAGCTCCAGCAGCTCCAGCACCAGCAGCACCTCCAGCAGCTCCAGCAGCAGCAGCACCTCCAGCATCTCCAGCACCAGCAGCACCTCCAGAAGCTACAGCACCAGCAGCACCTCCAGCAGCACCAGCACCAGCAGCTCCAGTACCGCCAGTACGAACACCTCCAGGACCACCGGCTCCAGCACCACTAGCACTAGTAGCACGGCGACAGCGTCGAGCGTACCACTCACAAAGCCGATGCGGAGAGAGGGGCTCCCGCCGCAACGGGACACCCAGAGAACCTCCAGACTCAGCACACGCAGGCTCAGCACCCCAAGACGCAGCACCCCTAGATTCAGCACCCCCAGGCTCCACACGCTCAGGCTCAGCACCCCAAGGCTCAGCACCCCCAGTCCCCGCACCCGCAGGCTCAGCACCCCTAACAGCACCTGAGTCGACAGCTACCTCGACCGGCTCGGCAGGGTCTACCTGAGACACACCTGAGGGGGTAGGACCCTGAGGGGGGAGGGGGTCTACCGGAGGAGTACCTGGTGCTAGGAAGAGTGGCGGGGGGGGGGGGGGGGGAGAGAGGCAGCGCGGTAGGGAAAGAGACGGTAGTAAGACACCGACTCGTCAAACGTGACGTCCTGAGAGGACAGAACACGACGCGAGGTGGGGTGGTAGAACTGCCACCCGGGTGCGTCAGGGGGGAAGCCAAGGAAGACACAGGGAACGGCACGGGAGGACAGCTTGTCCGCTGAAGTATCGCGGACAAAAGCTCGAGATCCCCAGACACGGAACGCAGACGCATCGCCAACCTTCCCTGTCCACCTCAGAGTAGGTGTGGTCTCCGGCAAGGAGATACGAGGCTGAAGGTTGATCTGATGCGCCGCGTACTGAACCGCGAACGGCCACAGAAAATGGGGAGCAGCCGCATGGATCATGGACGTACGAGCGACGTCCATGACCATGCCAATGCGGCGCTCAGCAATCCCATTTTGCTGTGGGGAGGTCGGAAGCGTGAACGTCTGGCGGATGCCCTCCGCACGACAGAAGGCCCTCAGGAGGTCAGAGGAAAACTCACCACCTCTGTCTGAGTCCAGACGCAGAACAGGAAGGTCCGAGCCGAAACTGTCGCTGAGCTGGCGACGGGCACCGCGGATCCAGTCGATCAACACCTCAGTGACGTCACCCTTGCTGCGCAAGGGGAAGACTGAGGTGTAACGCGAGTAGTCGTCAACGACCAGCAGGAAGTAACGCTCGTGACCCTGTCCACGGACGCGGGCTGGGCCCCACACGTCCATGTGAAGAGTCTGCAGGGGAGCCTCGGTCGGAGGGAACGAGGAGGAGTGAGGAGCGGTGCGCTGCCGGCCCTCGACACAGGGAACACAGGTGGGGGCAGGCCCCGGAGGAAGGGGAGGAAGGCACCGGGGAAGACCCGAGACAAGGGTACAGGAGGCCATGCCTCGAAGATGAGGTAGGGAGGGGTGACCAAGGCGGTGATGCCACAGGAGAGTCTCGTGTGTCAGAGGACGACACGAGCAGGGGGCAGACTCAGGACTAGACCTGGACGCAGCAGCAAACACCTGACTAGACGCAGCTACCTGACCAGACGCAGAGACCGGAGGGGGCGCAGTAGTCAGTGTGTAGAGACTCGACCCAGGCCGATGGGTGAACGTGGCCAGGTGGCGGCTCGTCCGGGAGAAAGTGCAGTGGGTCACACGCTGACCTCCAGGGGCGAACTGGTCAACCCACGCGTCCTGGAGGTCAGCTCCACTCACCAGGTTCGTAGAGAACGAGGGGAGGTGGAGTCCCGACAGCAAGCCCGACGGGGCCGCAGGACACGGTAGAACTGTGGAAGAGTGGGCAAAGACTGGGCCCCCAGAGGGGTCAGTCAGGGAGACTGCTACAGGCCGACTGAGCGGCGTGAGCGTGGTGCTGTCTCTAAAGAAAGAGCGCGAAGCACCAGAGTCAAGTGTGAAAGTGTGCAAGGCCTCAGTAGGTGCAGTACCAGAGAGAGCAGACTCACTAGCACCTGGAGCAGCAGACTCACCAGTACCTGGAGCAGCAGACGCACTAGCACCTAGAGCAGCAGCCGCAATGCCCGGGTCGGGCGGGACACTCAGGTAACAGTCACCCTCAGCACTATCAGTCAAAGCATACATGGCAGCAAGGATAGCATCGAAATCAAGATCAAAGATAGCAACATTCTGCCTAAGTAGATCACCCCAGCGAGGGAGCTCAACAGCGTCAGGAAACTGGGCGCGCCAGGCGTCAGTCAGGCGACCGAAGCAGCGCTGCGCAGTGTGTGACAGCCCGCACATCTCCCCACGACGACTGCCGGTACGAAGAACGTAAGTGCAGGGACCAGCACCCCCAGACCTCCCACGCCCAGCGTACCACTCACAAAGCTGCTGGCCCGACGGGGTCTCACGGGAACGCGGCTGCTGCTGGCGCTGGCTACCACCAAAGCCTCCACGCTGCGCGGCTGCACCTCGACCAGCACCACCGCCACCGCCACCGCCACCTCCGCCACCGCTGCCGCTGCCTCCACCACCGCTGCCGCTGCCTCCACCACCTCCGCCGCTGCCTCCACCACTGCCACCGCCTCCACTGAAGCCCCCACTCCCGGCACCACCCCCACCTCCACCGCCACCCCCTCCGCCTCCTCCACCGCCTCCGCCGCCGCCCCCTCCGTCCCCCCCACCACCCTTGCTCCCCTTGCCCTTGCTGTTGCGGCATCTCCCACTAGGGGCAGACGCAGCGCCGACCTCCTCAGTGCCAACGAGGTCGACAGCAGCAGCAGAAGCAACAGAGGGGAGAAGAGGGACAGGGGAACACCCCTCAAAGAAAGGGGTGCGACGGTCGCCGCGAGAAGCACCTACCGCTAAGATACTCTTCTCAGCTGCAGCTAGGCGCTCCTCTAGCAGGTCGACAGTGAGCTCGGTGGGGCAAAGGGAGAGAAAGTGGTCCCTGACTGAAGAAAGGGAGTCAGGGAGGCGGGTGACTAGGTAGTAAAGGGTGATGTACATGGGGGGGGGGTTCTTGGCACAGAACTCAGTGGGAAGGGCAGCGCGGTAGCGGGCGTCACTAGTGCGGAGGTGAGCAGTGAGGTCAGCGACTGTGGCAAAGGTGGCAAGGTCAGGGAAAAGGTACGGCAGCATGAGGCGGCTGAGGGCAGCAGTGGCAGGGGAGGAGTAGCGCGCAACTACAGCGTCGTACAAAGACTTAGCAGTCTTGTACTGGCCAAAATGCGCGCGCTCAGCAGGCGGCAGGTGACTACGAACAGCAAGGCGAGCAATAGCGTCACGAGTGGTCCACTGCGAGCGAACAGTACTGTCAGAAGTGGCAGCAGGAGCAGTGGAGACACCGGTCGTGTGATCGAAAAGGGATACCCCATCCCTAGAGTCACACTGAAGAAAGAGCTGCAGGTCGTCAACCCACACATCAAACTCGACTGCACGCCCCTCAGCATCAAAGGTTAGAACAATGGGGCTAGCCATAGTAGCAGTAGCAGCAGGAGCAGCAGAGGCAGCAGAAGCTGCAGTGGCAGCAGAAGCAGCAGTGGCAGCAGGCGCAGTGCAAGGAGAAGGGCAGCGCAGCCCGGTTCGGCGGCGCGGCTCGGCTGGGCGGCGCGGCTCGGTGGGCCGGCGCGGCTCGGCTGGGCGGCGCGGCTCGGTTCCTGGCGGCGCGGCGCGGCAGCAGGCGGCGCGTCGCGGCAGGGCAGCAGGTGGCGGGGCGGCGCGGGTGCTTACCAGGGGCGGGTGCAGGGCAGGGCCGCAGTCGGCTGTTTTAGGTCAGGGCCGCGACAGGTGGCGGCTGCAGGACAGGGCGGCGGCAGGCTGCTACCGTGTCGTGACGGGCGGCAAAAGGGGCCGTGACGGGCGGCTAAGGGGCTGTGATGAGCGGCTAAGGGGCCGACGGGCGGCAAAGGGGCCAGCGACGAGCGGCAAAGGGGCCGACGGGCAGCAAAGGGGCCATGACGGGCCGAAAAGGGGGGCCGCGACAGGCTGAAAAGGGGCCGCGATGGGCAGCAAAGGGGCCGCGACGCGTGGCGACGGGCCAACGACGGGCGTCTAAGGCAGGGCGCGATGCGCGCTTCGGGCAGGGCAGGAGAAATTTCGTGGTGGGCCCTTAAAAAAAGTTCCCACTAGGGAACCTGCTCTGATACCATGTTAGAATCAAGAACGGAAATGAATGAACTAGGAAGCAGGTGGGTACAAGTAGGAAACCTAAAAGTGTTGTACCCTTAAGAACTACCCCACTACAACCTAAACAGACTATAGCATATATAAGTTTGACACCTAGCCCTGCGTCCGGCCGCTTGTTTGGCCCCTCGGCCCCGCCCCTCGGCCCCGTGTGTTTGGCCCCTCGGCCCCCTAGGCCCCGTGTGTTTGGCCCCTCGGCCCCCTAGGCCCCCCGGCCCCTTGTTTGGCCCCTCGGCCCCTAGGCCCCTCGGCCCCAATTCAGAGCCCTGCGCCCGGCCCCTTGTTTGGCCCCTCGGCCCCGCCCCTCGGCCCCGTGTGTTTGGCCCCTCGGCCCCCCTAGGCCCCCCCCGGCCCTGTGTGTTTGGCCCCTCGGCCCCAATTCAGAGCCCAGCGCCCGGCCCCGTACCTGCCCAGCGCCCGGCCCCGTACCTAGCCTGCGCCCGGCCCCGTACCTAGCCCTGCGCCCGGCCCCTTGTTTGGCCCCTCGGCCCCGCCCCTCGTCCCCTTGGCCCCTAGCCTCGGCCCCTAGGCTAGGCCTCTTCAGCCCCGTGTATTTGGCCCCTCGGCCCCCTAGGCCCCCCCCGGCCCCTTGTTTGGCCCCTTGGCCCCTAGGCTCGGCCTCCTCGGCCCCCTAAGCCCCTCGGCTCCGTACCTGCCCAGCGCCCGGCCCCTTGTTTGGCCCCTCGGCCCCACCCCTCGGCCCCTCGGCCCCTAGCCTCGGCTACTAGGCTCGGCCTCCTCGGCCCTCTTGTTTGGCCCCTCGGCCCCCTAGGCCTCTCGGCCCCCCTAGGCTCCTCGGCCCCTAGGCCCTCTTGTTTGGCCCCTCGGCCCCTAGGCCCCTCGGCTCCGCCCCTTCGCTACTGCTCCTGCTGCTCCTGTGCCCTGCGCCACTATGGCTTCGCTTAGAGTTCTTGCATTCGACCCGGAGGGCAGGCCTGTCGCATTTGACATGTGGCATGACGATCTGCAACTGTACCCAGCAACAGCAAGGGCAAGGGTGGCCGGGGTAGTGGAGGAGGCAGCGGTGGTGGTGGAGGTGGCAGTGGGAGCGGTAGTGGGGGCAGCGGTAGAGGAGGTGGAGGCGGTGGAGGTGGTGGCGGCAGTGGGACCGGTGGCGGTTGTGGAGGCTCTGGTGGCGGCGGTGGAGGCAGCGGAGGGAGAGGAGGCGGCAGCGGAGGCGGTGGGACCAGTGGTGGTCGGTCTGGACCTCAGCGTGGAGGCCATGGTGGTGGTCGGGGCTAGCAGCAGCAGCGTCGAAGCGAGACCCAGACGCCCCAGCAGCTCCGTGAGTGGTTGGTTCAGCGTGGGGCGGGTGAGGGTAGTGAGACCTGCCCGTATGTCATTCGCACGGGTGCCCGTGCGGGCCGGACATGCGGGAGGTTTCACACTGAGCGCCGCTGCTTTGCCCGCCTTGACGACGCCTAGCGTACTGAGTTTGGTGATGACGTCGAGCGCCCTCGCTGGGCGCAGTTGCTTCAAGCAGGGGTTGCTATCTTTGACCTAGACTTTGATGTTATTATCTCTGCCATGTATGCTTTGTCTTTTAGTGCTGAGCGTGACTGTTACCGGTGTGTGCCGCCTGACCCAGGTATAGCCGCTGCTGCTCTAGGTGCTAGTGCGTCTGGTACTCCCCCTGGTACTGCGCCTGCTGAGGCCCTGCACACCTTCACGTTGGACTCCGGCGCCTCGCGCTGTTTCTTTCGTGACAGCACCACTCTCACTCCTCTTCCTGCACCTGTTCCGGTCAGACTGGCTGACCCCTCTAGGGGCCCGGT
Organism: Closterium sp. Naga37s-1; assembly: GCA_947471745.1. Classification (NCBI taxonomy): domain Eukaryota; kingdom Viridiplantae; phylum Streptophyta; class Zygnematophyceae; order Desmidiales; family Closteriaceae; genus Closterium; species Closterium sp. Naga37s-1. Next base: position 896,067 of record CANJKZ010001036.1, read on the forward strand.
CGTTGCCAGTTCCTCCACTGTCCTCCCGTGTCCGGCGTTTCCGTCCGGCTCACTGTCAGGTCTTCACCTCCCCTCATTCTCTACGAACTTGGTGAGTACCGCTGCCCTTTAGGATGCGATGGTCACTACCACCACTCCTGGGGGTCAGCGTGTGTCGATCTGCACGTGCACATGGACGGGGCGTCACCTGGCTACGTTCACTCGTCGGCCAGGGTCGAGTCTGTACACGCTGGCTACCGAGCCTCCTCAGGTCGCTGCGTCTACTCAGGTGTCCGCGCCAGGTCATGTTGCCGCCTCTTGCTCGTGTCGCCTCCTGTCGCACCAGACTCTTCTTTGGCACCACCGCCTCGGTCACCCCTCCCTGCCACGCCTTCGTGGCATGCACTCCAGTCTCCTTGTCTCTGGTCTCCCAAGGTCTCTGCCTCCCTTACCGCCCTCACCTGCACCGCCCTGTCTTCCTTGCGTCGAGGGGCGGCACCGCGCCGCTCCTCACTCCTCCTCGTTCCCCCCGACGACTGCTCCCCTGCAGACCCTCCACATGGACGTGTGGGGCCCAGCCCGCGTCAGTGGACAGGGACGTGAGCGCTACTTTCTGCTGGTAGTTGACGACTACACGCGGTACACCACAGTCTTCCCCTTGCGCAGCAAGCGTGAGGTCTCTGCTGTCTTGATCCCTTGGATCCGCACAGTCCGTCTCCAGCTGAGCGAGCGGTTCGGCCAGGACCTTCCTGTCCTGCGTCTGCACTCTGACAGAGGTGGTGAGTTCTCCTCCGACCTCTTGCGGGACTTTTGTCGTGGGGAGGGCATCACCCAGTCGTTCACGCTTCCGGACTCCCCTCAGCAAAATGGGATTGCTGAGCGCCGCATTGGCCTAGTCATGGAGGTCGCTCGTACCTCCATGATCCATGCGGCCGCTCCCCATTTTCTGTGGCCGTTTGCGGTCCGGTACGCTGCACACCAGCTCAACCTCTGGCCCCGTGTCTCCTTGCCGGAGACCTCGCCCACACTGCGTTGGACAGGGAAGGTTGGCGATGCGTCGGTGTTCCGGGTCTGGGGTTCTCGTGCCTTTGTTCGCGATACGTCCGCGGACAAGCTCTCCGCTCGCGCCATTCCCTGCGTCTTCCTTGGCTTTGTCCCTGACGCGCCTGGCTGGCAGTTTTACCACCCCACCTCGCACCGTGTCCTCCCGTCTCAGGACGTCACGTTCGACGAGTCGGTTCCCTTCTACCGTCTCTTCCCCTACCGCTCTGCCCCTCCCCCGCCCCCGCCGCTCTTCCTTGCTCCCGGTCCACCTCCGGTAGACCCCCTCCTGCCCCAGGGTCCTGCTCCCTCGGGAGTGTCTCAGGTAGAACCTCTCCGTGATACTGCGCCTGTGCAGGTAGCTGTCGTCTCAGGTGCTGCTCCAGGTGCTGCGTCTGGGGGTGCTGCGTCTGGGGGTGCTGCGTCTGGGGGTGCGGAGCCGGGGGGTGCGGGGTCTGAGGGTGCTAGGTCTGGGGGTGCTGAGTCGGAGGGTGCGGAGCCTGGGGGTGCTGAGTCGGAGCGTGCGGAGTCTGGGGGTGCTGAGCCTCGGGGTGCTGCTTCGTCTGGAGTTCCTGCTGGTGCTTCACCACGACTGTCCTCGCAGCAGCTGTGTGAGTGGCTTGTTCAGCGCGCACACCGTCGGAGTGGAGCTCCCGGAGCTGGCGAGCCTGGAGACACTGGAGCTGGAGGTGCTGCTGTTCCTACAGGAGCTGGAGACCCTACGGAGCCTGGAGCAGCTGGCGCCGGAGGCGCTGGAGCTGGTGTAGCTGGAGTTGGAGGCACTAGCGCCGGAGGCGTTGGGGCTGTTGGAGCTGGAGCTGTTGACCCTGGAGCTGGAGGTGCTGGAGGCACTGTGCGGCCGCGCCCGTACTTTGTTCCCCTGCTTTAGCAGGTTCTTTGTGTCCCGTCTTCTACTGGTCTTCCTCCTCCCAACCTGTGTCCACCGCCTGACCAGTCGCAGCCGCCGTTACAGCCAGCCTCTCCACTGCCTGTTCCCTCTCCTTACACTGAGCAGTCCGGAGGTCTTACAGAGCGTCGTAAGCCTGCGTCTCGTCCTGTCTCGCCTGTTTGCACTGCTCGTCGCGCTCCTCGTTCGCGTCCTCCTCCTGTCCCAGGCACGCACACTATGGCACTCCGTCCTTCCTCTGTTCCACTGCGTGTTCCTCTGCCTGCTCCTCCTGTGTCCTCTCTTCCTGAGGTCCCTGACCCTGAGTCTGACCGAGCGCGTGTTGCCAGTCCCACTGTCGCTCGTCTCCTTGCCACTGCTGTCACTGACCCGTCCTTTGAGTCTGCTGCTGCTTCTGCTCTCGTTGCTGAGCTGCTTGACTTTGCTGCTGCCTGCCGTCTCGACTACGCCTCTGCTCTAGTTGCTGAGTCTGTGCCTGCCAGTCCTCCGTCCGTCGGGGGTGAGTGTGCTCTTGGCACAGACGTCCTTGAGGACAGGCAGGAGGACTTTGAGTGTCTTGCAGCTGCTGCACCTTGTTTCGCTTCCTTGCTGCTTGCCCCTGAGGGAGACCCGGATGCTCCAGACATCCCGACCCCGCGCTCTTACGTAGAGGCGATTACTGGTCCTTGCTCCTCTTAGTAGCAGGCAGCTATGGATGCCAAGATGGCATCCTGGAAGTCCACAGGCACCTACGTCGACGAGGTTCCCCCACCTAGGGCGAACATAGTCGACGGCATGTGGATTTTCAGGGTGAAGCGGCCGCCGGGTTCTCCACCTGCCTTCAAGGTGCGTTACATTGCTCGAGGCTTCAGTCAGCGACAGGGAGTTGACTACTTCCAGACCTTCTCCCCCACCCCGAAGATGACTACTCTTCGGGTGTTGCTGCACGTAGCTGCTCAGCGTGGCTACGAGTTACACTCCCTGGACTTCAGTACAGCCTTCCTGCAGGGCAGCCTGCACGAGGAGATCTGGCTGCGCCGACCACCTAGTTTCACTGGGACGTTTCCTGCAGGTACCCAGTGGAGCCTCCGTCGGCCAGTCTACGGTCTCTGCCAGGCGCCTCGAGAGTGGCACGACACACTTAGGACTACACTTGCGGCTCTTGGGTTTGCTCCTTCTATAGCAGACCCGTCGCTGTTTCTACGCACCGACACCTCGCTGCCGCCGTTCTACGTCCTAGTGTACGTCGACAACCTCGTCTTTGCCACGGCTGACACTGAGGCACTGACCCTTGTGAAGTCTGAACTGCAGAAGAGACATACCTGCACTGACCTGGGTGAACTGCGCAGCTATCTTGGCCTGCAGATCACCCGGGACAGAGCACGGCGCACCATCACACTGACTCAGTCACACATGGTGCACCAGGTCCTTCAGCGCTTCGGCTTCCAGTACTCCTCGCCACAGCTCACTCCTCTGTCTACCAGCCACTCGCTCTCAGCTCCACCTTCGGAAGAGTCCGTAGAGCCGAGTGGTCCGTACCCAGAGCTTGTGGGTTGCCTCATGTACCTGATGACTTGCACACGACCTGACCTCGTGTACCCTCTCAGCCTTTTGGCTTGCTACGTGGCTCCCGGTAGGCACTGAAAGGTGCACTGGGATGCTGCGAAGAGGGTACTGCGTTACCTGTGCAGTACGTCGGGCATGGGGCTTGTGCTTGGAGGACGGGGTCCAATTGTCCTCACTGGTCACGCAGACGCCTCCTGGGTTGACGACTCAGCTACGCAGAGGTCGTCACAGGGTTACACCTTTAGCCTTGGGTCCGGCTCGGTTTCTTGGCGGTCTACCCGCTCGTCTTCAGTTCTCAGCTCCAGTTGTGAGGCTGAGATCTATGTCGGAGCCATGGCTGCTCAGGAGCTACGCTGGCTCACCTACTTGCTGACCGACTTGGGAGAGCAGCCTCGTTCGCCTCCAGTCCTGTACGTAGACAACAAGGCCATGATAGCCTTGTGTCAGGAGCAGAGACTGGAGCACAGAACGAAGCACATCGCTCTGCGATACTTCCTTGCTCGAGAGTTGCAGCAGTGTGGTCAGCTTCGTCTTGCGTACGTGGCCACTCGGGCCAACACTGCTGATGTCTTCACCAAGGCACTTCCGCTTGGTGATCATCAGCGCTTTGTTACTGTGTTAGGCCTTGTGCCTACTTTGCCTCACTTACTTACTGCCTGACTCTGCCTGTACTGTGATCTATATATATACCTGCATGCTTGCACTTGCTAGGGTATGATCACTGTATTGTTTGTTCTCTTTTATATAACTCTGCATGTGAACTGGCCTTGTGGCCCTTTGCTTGTGCTCGGACTGTGTGGTGACTTTGTGATCCACCCTGAGCTTGCTTTGCTTTGCTTCTTCTCTTGACTGGTCTTGTGACCATTGCTTGCTCTTGCTATCCCCCACTTCGCCTATGGGGGTGTGTCAAACATATATGCTTAGTTGCATCTAGGCTGTATGGGGGCTAGCTTTAGGGGGTACACAAACTTTCTCGACATTCTACTCGTACCCCCCCCTTTCTCCTAATCATTCATTCTCGTCACTGATTCTAACAGGGTGCTCGCCCTCCACCCTTGCCCCCTCCTACGCCTCTGCTGCTGATGCAGACGTCGCTGTTGCTGAGGACGTCGGGGCTGCTTCTGCTAGTGCGCAGCGCCGCAGCAGCAAGGGCAAGGGTGGCAGGGGTGGTGGAGGCGGCAGCGGTGGTGGTGGAGGTGGCAGCGGGAGTGGTGGTGGGGGCAGCAGTGGAGGTAGTGGAGGCAGTGGAGGTGGTGGCAGCGGTGGGACTGGTGGCGGGAGTGGGGGCTCTTGTGGCGGCGGTGGAGGCAGCGGTGGGAGTGGCGGCAGTGGAGGCGGTGGGACTGGAGGCGGTAGGGCTGGACCTAGGCATGGAGGCCCTGGTGGTGGCCAGCGGCAGCAGCAGCAGCGTCGGAGCGAGACCCAGCCGCCCCAGCAGCTTCCTGAGTGGTTGTTTCAGCGTGGGACGTCTGGGGGTAGTGATAGCTGCCCGTATGTCATTCGCACGGGTGTTTGTGCTGGTCAGACATGCGGGAAGCTTCACACTCAGCACCGCTGCTTCTCCCGCCTCGACGACGCTTGGCGTGCTGACTTTGGCGACGACGTCGATCTCCCTCGCTGGGCAGATCTGCTTAGGTCTAGGATTGCTATATTTGACCTAGACTTTGATGCTATTCTTTCTGCTATGTATGCTTTGTCTATTCGTGCTGAGGGTGACTGTTACCGGTGTGTGCTGCCTGACCCAGGTATACCTGCTGCTGCTCTAGGTGCTAGTGAGTCTGGTACTCTCCCTGGTACTGCGCCTGCTCAGGCCTTGCACACCTTCACGTTGGACTCAGGCGCCTCGCGCTGTTTCTTTCGTGACAGCACCACTCTCACTCCTCTCCCTGCACCTGTCCCGGTCAGACTGGCTGACCCCTCTGGGGGCCCGGTCGTTGCCCGTTCCTCCACTGTCCTCCCGTGTCCGGCAGTTCCGTCCGGCTCACTGTCAGGTCTTCACCTCCCCTCGTTCTCTACGAACTTGGTGAGTACTTCTGCCCTCCAGGATGCGATGGTCACTACCACCACTCCTGGGGGTCAGCGTGTGTCGATCTGCACGTGCACACGGACGGGGCGTCACCTGGCTACGTTCACTCGTCGGCCAGGGTCGAGTCTGTACACACTGGCTACCGAGCCTCCTCAGGTAGCTGCGTCTGCTCAGGTGTCCGCGTCAGGTCAGGTAGCCGCCTCTTGCTCGTGTCGCCTCCTGTCGCACCAGACTCTTATGTGGCATGCACTCCCGTATTCTCGTCTCTGGTCTACCTAGGTCTCTGCCTCCCCTCCCGCCCTCACGTGCCCCGCCCAGCCTTCCGTGCGTCGAGGGGCGGCAGCACGCCGCTCCTCACTCCTCGTTTCCCCCAACGACTGCTCCACTGCAGACTCTCCACATGGACGTGTGGGGCCCAGCCCGCGTCAGTGGACAGGGCCGCGAGCGGTACTTTCTGCTGGTAGTTGACGACTACACGCGGTACACCATGGTCTTCCCCTTGCGTAGCAAGGGTGAAGTCGTTGATGTCTTGATCCTTTGGATCCGCACTGTCCGTCTCCAGCTCCGCGAGCGGTTCGGCCAGGACCTTCCTCTCCTGCGTCTGCACTGTGACAGAGGTGGTGAGTTCTCCTCCAACCTCTTGCGGGACTTTTGTCGTGGGGAGGGCATTCTCCAGTCGTTCACGCTTCCAAACTCCCCTCAGCAAAATGGGATTGCTGAGCGCCGCATTGGCTTAGTCATGGAGGTCGCTCGTACCTCCATGATCCATGCGGCTGCTCCCCATTTTTTGTGGCCGTTTGCGGTCCGGTACGCTGCGCATCAGCTCAACCTCTGGCCCCGTGTCTCCTTGTCGGAGACCTCGCATACACTGCGTTGGATGGGGAAGGTTGGCGATGCATCGGTGTTCCGGGTCTGGGGTTCTTGTGCCTTTGTTCGCGATACGTCCGCGGACAAGCTCTCCGCCTGTGCTATCCCCTGCGTCTTCCTTGGCTTTGTCCTTGACGCGCCTGGCTGGCAGTTTTACCACCCCACCTCGCGCTGTCTCCTCCCGTCTCAGGACGTCACGTTCGACGAGTCGGTTCCCTTCTACCATCTCTTCCCCTACCGCTCTGCCCCTCCCCCGCCCCCGCCGCTCTTCCTTGCTCCCGGTCCGCCTCCGGTAGACCCCCTCCCGCCCCAGGGTCCTGCTCCCTCAGGTGTGTCTCAGGTAGACCCTCTCCCTGGTAATGCGCTTGTCGAGGTAGCTGACGGCTCAGGTGCTGCTCCAGGTGCTGCGTCTGGGGGTGCTGCGTCTGGAGATGCGGAGCCGGGGGGTGCGGGGTCTGAGGGTGCTGGGTCTGGGGGTGCTGAGCCTGAGGGTGTTGAGCCTGGGGGTGCTGAGTCGGAGGGTGCGGAGTCTGGGGGTGCTGAGCCTCGGGTTGCTCCTTCGTCTGGAGGTCCTGCTGGTGCTTCGCCGCGACTGTCTCCGCAGCAGCTGCGTGAGTGGCTTGTTCTGCGCGCACGCCTTCGGAGTGGAGCTCCCGGAGCTGGAGGCGCTGGAGACGCTGGAGCTTGCGGTGCTGGAGTTACTACTGGAGCTGGTGGTACTGGAGGTACTGCGGCTGGTGGTCCTGGAGGTGCTCGTACCAGGGGTGCTGGAGCTGCCAGGACTGGTGGTGTTGGGGGCGCTGGAGCTGGAGACCCTACGGAGCCTGGAGCTGCTGGAGCTGGAGGCTCTTGCGCTGGTGGAGCTGGCACTGGAGGCGCTGGAGCTGGAGGAGCTGGAATTGGAGGCATTGGCGCGGGAGGCGCTGGACCTGCAGGAGCTGGAGCTACTGACCCTGGAGCTGGAGGTGCTGGAGGCACTGTGCGGTCGCGACCGTACTTCGTTCCCCTGCTTCAGCAGGTTCTTGGTGTCCCGTCATCTACTGGCCTTACTCCTCCCTTACTGTGTCCATCGCCTGGCCAATCGCAGCCGCCGTTACAGCCAGCCTCCCCACTGCCTGCTCCCTCTCCTTACAGTGAGCAGTCCGGCGGTCTTACAGAGCATCGTGAGCCTGCGTCTCGTCCTGTCTTGCCTGTTTGCACTGCTCGTTGCGCTCCTCGTTCGCGTCCTCCTCCTGTCCCCGGCACGCACGCTATGGCACTCCGTCCTTCCTCTGTTCCACTGCGTGTTCCTCTGCCTGCTCCTCCTGAGTCCTCTCTTCCTGAGGTCCTTGACCCTGAGTCTGACCGCGCTCGTGGTGCTAGTCTCACTGTCTCTCGTCTCCTCGCCTCTGTTGTCACATACCCTTCTTTTGAGTCTGCTGCTGCGTCTGCTCTCGTTGCTGAGCTGCTTGACTTTGCTGCTGCCTGCCGTCTAGACTACGCCACTGCTCTTGTTGCTGAGTCAGCGTCTGCCAGTCCTCCGTCCGTCGGGGGTGAGTGTGCTCTTGGCACGGACGTCCTTGAGGACAGGCAAGAGGACTTTGAGTGTCTTGCAGCTGCTGTACCTCGTTTTGCGTCCATGCTACTTGCCCCTAAGGGAGACCCGGATGCACCAGACATCCCGACCCCGCGCTCTTATGCAGAGGCGATTACGGGTCCTTACTCCTCTCAGTGGCAGGCAGCCATGGATGCCGAGATGGCATCCTGGAAGTCCACAGGCACCTACGTCGACGAGGTTCCCCCACCTGGGGCGAACATAGTCGATGGCATGTGGATCTTCAGGGTGAAGCGGCCGTCGGGTTCTCCGCCTGCCTTCAAGGCGCGTTACGTTGCTCGAGGCTTCAGTCAGCGACAGGGAGTTGACTACTTCCAGACCTTCTCCCCCTCCCCGAAGATGACTACTCTTCGGGTGTTGCTGCACGTCGCTGCTCAGCATGACTATGAGCTGCACTCTCTTGACTTCACCACAGCTTTCCTGCAGGGCAGTCTGCGCCGCCCACCTGGCTTCACTAAGTCTTTTCCTACAGCTACTCAGTGGAGCCTCCGGCGGCCAGTCTACGGTCTCCGCCAGGAGCCTTGCGAGTGGCACGACACACTGAGGACTACACTTGCGGCTCTTGGGTTTGCTCCTGCTACTGCTGACCCGTCGCTGTTTCTACGCACCGACACCTCGCTGTTGCCGTTCTACGTCCTCGTCTACGTCGACGACCTCGTCTTTGCCACTGCTGGCACTGAGGCACTGACCCTTGTGAAGTCAGAGCGGCAGGATAGACACACCTGCACTGACGTGGATGAACTGCGCAGCTATCTTGGCTTGCAGATCACCCGGGACAGAGCACGGCGCACCATCACCCTGTCTCAGTCACACATGGTGCACCAGGTCCTTCAGCGCTTCGGCTTCCAGTTCTCCTCGCCATAGCCCACTCCTCTGTCTACCAGCCACTCGCTCTCAGCTCCACCTTCGGACGAGTCCGTAGAGCCGAGTGGTCCGTACCCAGAGCTTGTGGGTTGCCTCATGTACCTGATGACGTGCACACGACCTGACCTCGCGTACCCTCTCAGCCTTCTGGCTTGCTACGTGGCTCCCGGTAGGCACCGAAAGGTGCACTGGGATGCTGCGAAGAGGGTACTGCGTTACTTGTGCAGTACGTCGGGCATGGGGCTTGTGCTTGGAGGACGGGGTCCAGTTGTCCTCACCGGTCACGCAGACGCGTCCTGGGTTGACGACTCAGCTACGCAGCGGTCGTCACAGGGTTACACCTTCAGCCTTGGCTCTGGCTCTATTTCCTGGCGGTCTACCCGCTCGTCTTCGGTTCTCAGCTCCAGTTGTGAGGCTGAGATCTACGCAGGGGCCATGGCTGCACAGGAGCTACGCTGGCTCACCTACCTGCTGACCGACTTGGGAGAGCAGCCTCGTTCGCCTCCAGTTCTGTACGTAGACAACAAGGCCATGATTGCCTTGTGTCGAAAGCACAGAACGAAGCACATCGCTCTGCGATACTTCCTTGCTCGAGAGTTGCAGCAGCGTGGCCAGCTTCGTCTTGCGTACGTGGCCACTAGGGCCAACACTGCTGATATATTCACCAAGGCACTTCCGCCTGGTGATCATCAGCGCTTCTCTACTGTGTTAGTCCTCGTACCTACTTTGCCTCACTTGCTTACTGCGTGACTTTGCTTGTACTGTGATCTATATATATATCTGCATGCTTGCACTTGCTAGGGTATAATCACTGTATTGTTGTTCTCTTTTATATAGCTCTGCATGTGAACTGGCCTTGTAGCCCTTTGCTTGTGCTCGGAATGTGTGGTGACATTGTCATCCACCCTGAGCTTGCTTTGCTTTTCTTGACTGGTCTTGTGACCAGTTGTTCTCCCCCACTTTGCCTATGGGGGTGTGTCAAACTTATATATAGCTTACATTGAGTAGGCTGTAGTGGGGTAGCCCATAAGGGGTACAACCCAATTAGGGTTAGTACTTGTACCCAACTCTTTGCTAGTTCATTCATTCTCGTTCGTTCTTTCTGACACCACGCATCCCACGTGCGATATTGGGGCACCTCTACGAAATACGACAGCGCCCAGGGTCCGGTTTGTCCTTCCCGTGTCGGTAGAGTCGCATAGTCCACCAGCTTCGTGACAATGACACGCCAACAGTCCATGGCAGGTCCTCGCAGCAGCGACACGGCGTAGCGAATCTTCGCCGTATCCTCTGAGACATAGTTGGCGTAAAAAAATACGTTCAACGTGAACAACTGAGCCTGAACGGTAGGACCACCCCGTTGACTTGGGTCAAAGCATGGCGGACGCTACGGCTTCAGCGGCATCGGTGACGGCAGTGCCGAATCATTGGTCGGTGCCAAAATCATGACGCGAGGCTGGCTCCTGGCCGCATTCGTCGCTTCGGGGTGTGTCGTGCCGTGGTCGTCGTCTCCGTCGTGGCGGACGACGCCATCACTGGCCGCGCTTGTGGGTTGCCCCACACTTCCGTGCTGTGATGCATGTGGTGCAAGATGTGCCAGGTGCTTGTGGTTGTGCTTGCTGTGCTCGTGCGCCGTCATTTTGCAGGGACGTGCGTTCGGCCGTCAGTGCTGCAAATTCTTCAGAGCTTTCGTGGAGTAGTCGCAGCAGCTCATTCAAACCGTACTGCGTGAGCGTCGTGACGTCGATATGTTCAGCCATAACGAAGGGCGTCGGCTCAGCTTAGTCTAGGCGCAGTCGTGGTTGTCAAACTTATATCTACTATAGTCTGTTTAGGCTGTAGTGGGGTAGTCCTTAGAGGGTACAACACTTTTGTGTTTCCTACTTGTACCCTTCTGTTTTCTAGTTCAATCATTCCTCAATTCTCACAAGGTATAGAGCTAGTTTCGATTTTTCCTAAGGGCCCACCACTGAAAATATTTTTTTTTCCTTACCTGCCCGACGCGCGCGTCGCGCCTGCCCTTCCCGGCCCGTAGTGGCCCCCCCCTTGAGGCCCGTAGCGGCCCCCTTGAGGCCCGTAGCGGCCCCCCTTGCGGCCCGTTAGGCCCCCTTGCGGCCCGTAGTGGCCCCTTGCGGCCCGTTAGGCCCCTTCGTGGCCCGTCGCGGCCCCCGTCGCGGCACCTTCACGGCCCGTAGTGGCCCCCTTGAGGCCCGTGGCGGCCCCCCTTGAGGCCCGTAGCGGCCCCCCCTTGCGGCCCGTTAGGCCCCCTTGCGGCCCGTAGTGGCCCCTTCGTGGCCCGTTAGGTCCGTTGCGCCCCCCCCCTTCGCGGCCCGTTAGGCCCATTCGCGGCCCGTTAGGCCCATTCGCGGCCCGTTAGGTCCGTCGCGGCCCCCCTTCGCGGCCCGCCCAGGCCCTTCCCCGGCCCCATTCGCGGCCCGTTAGGCCCCGTCGCGGCTTGTCGCGGCCCCTTCGCGGCCCGTTAGGCCAGTTGCGGCCCCCTTTGCGGCCCGCCCCGGCCCTTCCCCGGCCCCGTCCCGGCCCTGTCCCGGACCTGCCCCGACCCCGACCCTGCCCCGACCCTATCGCGGCCCCGTCCCGGACCTCCCCCGACCCTGGCCCTGGCCCGGCCCCGTCGTGGCCCCGTCCCGGACCTACCCCGACCTTGTCGCGGCTCTGTCCCGGACCTGTCGCGGCCTCGCCCCGGCTCTGCCCCGGCCCTGCCCCGACTCAGCCCTTGCCCTGCTCCTGTGCTGTCGCGGCCCTGCCTCGGCCCGGCCCCGCATCTCTTACGGCCCGGCCCCGGCCCTACCCCGGACCTGTCCCAGTCCTGCCCCGACCCTCCCCCGGCCCTGCCCCGGCCTCGCCTCTGGTAAGCGCACCGCCGAGCCGAGCCGCACTGCCGAACCGCACTGCTCCACCGTGCCGTGCCGCCCTGTCGAGCCGCCCTGCCAAGCCGCGCTGCCCTGCCTAGCCTGCTTAGCTGAGTTGCACTGCTGCTGCTGCTAGCCTACTGCTGCTGCTGTCATGGCTAGTCTCAGTGTCCTTACTTTTGATGCTGAGGGTCGGGCAGTTGACTTTGAGGTCTGGCTAGATGATCTGCAGCTTTTCCTACAGTGCGATAGCAAGGGCGGTCTCTCACTGTTTGATCTCACGTCTGGCGCCTCTACTGCCCCTGCTGCTGATGCTGACAGTACTGTTCGCTCGCAGTAGACCACGCGCGATGCTGCTGCCCGCCTTGCTGTGCGTAGTCACCTACCGTCTACTGAGCGCGCGCACTTTAGTCAATATAAGAGTGCTAAGACTCTGTACGACGCTGTAGTTGCACGCTACAGCTCCCCTGCCACTGCTGCCCTCAGCCGCCTCATGCTGCCGTACATTTTTCCTGACCTAGCCGCCTTTGCCACAGTTGCTGACCTGGTTGCTCACCTTCGCACCAGTGACGCTCGCTACCGCGCTGCCCTTCCCACTGCGTTCCTTCCCACGAACTCCCCCCCCATGTACATCACCCTTTACTACCTAGTCACCCGCCTCCCTGACTCTCTCTCTTCAGTCAGGGACCACTTTCTCTCCCTTTGCCCCACCGAGCTGACTGTCGACTTGCTAGAGGAGCGCCTTGCTGCAGCTGAGAAGAGTATCTTAGCTGTAGGTGCTTCTCGCGGCGACCGTCGCACCCCCTTCTTTGAGGGGTGTTCCCCTGTCCCCCTTCTCCCCTCTGTTGCCTCTGCTGCTGCTTCGGCCGCTTGACTGACGCTTGGCGTGCCCAGTTTCCTGACGACGTTGAGCTTCCTCGTTGGCATGATCTGCTTCTGCAGAATGTGCCGATCTTTGATCTAGACTTTGATGCTATCCTTGCTGCCATGTATGCTTTTGCTGGTATTACTGAGGGTGACTGTTACCTGCGTGTCCCGCCCGACCCGGGCACTGTGGCTGCTGCTCTAGGTGCTAGTGCGACTGCTGCTCTAGGTGCTAGTGCGTCTGCTGCTCCAGGTGCTGGTACGTCTCCTCTCTCTGGTACTGCACCTACTGAGTCCCTTCACACTTTCACACTTGACTCTGGTGCTTCGCGCTCTTTCTTTAGAGACAGCACCACGCTCACGCCGCTCAGTCGGCCTGTTGCGGTCTCCCTTGCTGACCCCTCCGGGGGCCCAGTCCTTGCACACTCCTCCACGGTTCTACCGTGTCCTGCGGCCCCGCCGGGTTCTCCACCTGCCTTCAAGGTGCGTTACATTGCTCGAGGCTTCAGTCAGCGACAGGGAGTTGACTACTTCCAGACCTTCTCCCCCACCCCGAAGATGACTACTCTTCGGGTGTTGCTGCACGTAGCTGCTCAGCGTGACTACGAGTTACACTCCCTGGACTTCAGTACAGCCTTCCTGCAGGGCAGCCTGCACGAGGAGATCTGGCTGCGCCGACCACCTGGTTTCACTGGGACGTTTCCTGCAGGTACCCAGTGGAGCCTCCGTCGGCCAGTCTACGGTCTCTGCCAGGCGCCTCGAGAGTGGCACGACACACTCAGGACTACACTTGCGGCTCTTGGGTTTGCTCCTTCTATAGCAGACCCGTCGCTGTTTCTACGCACCGACACCTCGCTGCCGCCGTTCTACGTCCTAGTGTACGTCGACAACATCGTCTTTGCCACGGCTGACACTGAGGCACTGACGCTTGTGAAGTCCGAACTGCAGAAGAGACATACCTGCACTGACCTGGGTGAACTGCGCAGCTATCTTGGCCTGCAGATCACCCAGGACAGAGCACGGCGCACCATCACACTGACTCAGTCACACATGGTGCACCAGGTCCTTCAGCGCTTCGGCTTCCAGTACTCCTCGCCACAGCTCACTCCTCTGTCTACCAGCCACTCGCTCTCAGCTCCACCTTCGGAAGAGTCCGTAGAGCCGAGTGGTCCGTACCCAGAGCTTGTGGGTTGCCTCATGTACCTGATGACTTGCACACGACCTGACCTCGTGTACCCTCTCAGCCTTTTGGCTCGCTACGTGGCTCCCGGTAGGCACCGAAAGGTGCACTGGGATGCTGCGAAGAGGGTACTGCGTTACCTGTGCAGTACGTCGGGCATGGGGCTTGTGCTTGGAGGACGGGGTCCAATTGTCCTCACTGGTCACGCAGACGCCTCCTGGGTTGACGACTCAGCTACGCAGAGGTCGTCACAGGGTTACACCTTCAGCCTTGGGTCCGGCTCGGTTTCTTGGCGGTCTACCCGCTCGTCTTCAGTTCTCAGCTCCAGTTGTGAGGCTGAGATCTATGTCGGAGCCATGGCTGCTCAGGAGCTACGCTGGCTCACCTACTTGCTGACCGACTTGGGAGAGCAGCCTCGTTCGCCTCCAGTCCTGTACGTAGACAACAAGGCCATGATAGCCTTGTGTCAGGAGCAGAGACTGGAGCACAGAACGAAGCACATCGCTCTGCGATACTTCCTTGCTCGAGAGTTGCAGCAGTGTGGTCAGCTTCGTCTTGCGTACGTGGCCACTCGGGCCAACACTGCTGATGTCTTCACCAAGGCACTTCCGCTTGGTGATCATCAGCGCTTTGTTACTGTGTTAGGCCTTGTGCCTACTTTGCCTCACTTACTTACTGCCTGACTCTGCCTGTACTGTGATCTATATATATACCTGCATGCTTGCACTTGCTAGGGTATGATCACTGTATTGTTTGTTCTCTTTTATATAACTCTGCATGTGAACTGGCCTTGTGGCCCTTTGCTTGTGCTCGGACTGTGTGGTGACTTTGTGATCCACCCTGAGCTTGCTTTGCTTTGCTTCTTCTCTTGACTGGTCTTGTGACCATTGCTTGCTCTTGCTATCCCCCACTTCGCCTATGGGGGTGTGTCAAACATATATGCTTAGTTGCATCTAGGCTGTATGGGGGCTAGCTTTAGGGGGTACACAAACCTTCTCGACATTCTACTCGTACCCCCCCCTTTCCCCTAATCATTCATTCTCGTCACTGATTCTAACAGGGTGCTCGCCCTCCACCCTTGCCCCCTCCTACGCCTCTGCTGCTGATGCAGACGTCGCTGTTGCTGAGGACGTCGGGGCTGCTTCTGCTAGTGCGCAGCGCCGCAGCAGCAAGGGCAAGGGTGGCAGGGGTGGTGGAGGCGGCAGCGGTGGTGGTGGAGGTGGCAGCGGGAGTGGTGGTGGGGGCAGCAGTGGAGGTAGTGGAGGCAGTGGAGGTGGTGGCAGCGGTGGGACTGGTGGCGGGAGTGGGGGCTCTTGTGGCGGTGGTGGAGGCAGCGGTGGGAGTGGCGGCAGTGGAGGCGGTGGGACTGGAGGCGGTAGGGCTGGACCTAGGCATGGAGGCCCTGGTGGTGGCCAGCGGCAGCAGCAGCAGCGTCGGAGCGAGACCCAGTCGCCCCAGCAGCTTCCTGAGTGGTTGTTTCAGCGTGGGACGTCTGGGGGTAGTGATAGCTGCCCGTATGTCATTCGCACGGGTGTTTGTGCTGGTCAGACATGCGGGAAGCTTCACACTCAGCACCGCTGCTTCTCCCGCCTCGACGACGCTTGGCGTGCTGACTTTGGCGACGACGTCGATCTCCCTCGCTGGGCAGATCTGCTTAGGTCTAGGATTGCTATATTTGACCTAGACTTTGATGCTATTCTTTCTGCTATGTATGCTTTGTCTATTCGTGCTGAGGGTGACTGTTACCGGTGTGTGCTGCCTGACCCAGGTATACCTGCTGCTGCTCTAGGTGCTAGTGAGTCTGGTACTCTCCCTGGTACTGCGCCTGCTCAAGCCTTGCACACCTTCACGTTGGACTCAGGCGCCTCGCGCTGTTTCTTTCGTGACAGCACCACTCTCACTCCTCTCCCTGCACCTGTCCCGGTCAGACTGGCTGACCCCTCTGGGGGCCCGGTCGTTGCCCGTTCCTCCACTGTCCTCCCGTGTCCGGCGGTTCCGTCCGGCTCACTGTCAGGTCTTCACCTCCCCTCGTTCTCTACAAACTTGGTGAGTACTTCTGCCCTCCAGGATGCGATGGTCACTACCACCACTCCTGGGGGTCAGCGTGTGTCGATCTGCACGTGCACACAGACGGGGCGTCACCTGGCTACGTTCACTCGTCGGCCAGGGTCGAGTCTGTACACACTGGCTACCGAGCCTCCTCAGGTAGCTGCATCTGCTCAGGTGTCCGCGTCAGGTCAGGTAGCCGCCTCTTGCTCGTGTCGCCTCCTGTCGCACCAGACTCTTCTGTGGCATGCACTCCCGTCTTCTTGTCTCTGGTCTACCTAGGTCTCTGCCTCCCCTCCCGCCCTCACGTGCCCCGCCCAGCCTTCCGTGCGTCGAGGGACGGCAGCACGCCACTCCTCACTCCTCGTTTCCCCCAACGACTGCTCCACTGCAGACTCTCCACATGGACGTGTGGGGCCCAGCCCGCGTCAGTGGACAGGGCCGCGAGCGGTACTTTCTGCTGGTAGTTGACGACTACACGCGGTACACCATGGTCTTCCCCTTGCGTAGCAAGGGTGAAGTCGTTGATGTCTTGATCCTTTGGATCCGCACTGTCCGTCTCCAGCTCCGCGAGCGGTTCGGCCAGGACCTTCCTCTCCTGCGTCTGCACTGTGACAGAGGTGGTGAGTTCTCCTCCAACCTCTTGCGGGACTTTTGTCGTGGGGAGGGCATTCTCCAGTCGTTCACGCTTCCAAACTCCCCTCAGCAAAATGGGATTGCTGAGCGCCGCATTGGCTTAGTCATGGAGGTCGCTCGTACCTCCATGATCCATGCGGCTGCTCCCCATTTTTTGTGGCCGTTTGCGGTCCGGTACGCTGCGCATCAGCTCAACCTCTGGCCCCGTGTCTCCTTGTCGGAGACCTCGCATACACTGCGTTGGATGGGGAAGGTTGGCGATGCATCGGTGTTCCGGGTCTGGGGTTCTTGTGCCTTTGTTCGCGATACGTCCGCGGACAAGATCTCCGCCTGTGCTATCCCCTGCGTCTTCCTTGGCTTTGTCCTTGACGCGCCTGGCTGGCAGTTTTACCACCCCACCTCGCGCTGTCTCCTCCCGTCTCAGGACGTCACGTTCGACGAGTCGGTTCCCTTCTACCATCTCTTCCCCTACCGCTCTGCCCCTCCCCCGCCCCCACCGCTCTTCCTTGCTCCCGGTCCGCCTCCGGTAGACCCCCTCCCGCCCCAGGGTCCTGCTCCCTCAGGTGTGTCTCAGGTAGACCCTCTCCCTGGTAATGCGCTTGTCGAGGTAGCTGACGGCTCAGGTGCTGCTCCAGGTGCTGCGTCTGGGGGTGCTGCGTCTGGAGATGCGGAGCCGGGGGGTGCGGGGTCTGAGGGTGCTGGGTCTGGGGGTGCTGAGCCTGAGGGTGTTGAGCCTGGGGGTGCTGAGTCGGAGGGTGCGGAGTCTGGGGGTGCTGAGCCTCGGGTTGCTCCTTCGTCTGGAGGTCCTGCTGGTGCTTCGCCGCGACTGTCTCCGCAGCAGCTGCGTGAGTGGCTTGTTCTGCGCGCACGCCTTCGGAGTGGAGCTCCCGGAGCTGGAGGCGCTGGAGACGCTGGAGCTTGCGGTGCTGGAGTTACTACTGGAGCTGGTGGTACTGGAGGTACTGCGGCTGGTGGTCCTGGAGGTGCTCGTACCAGGGGTGCTGGAGCTGCCAGGACTGGTGGTGTTGGGGGCGCTGGAGCTGGAGACCCTACGGAGCCTGGAGCTGCTGGAGCTGGAGGCTCTTGCGCTGGTGGAGCTGGCACTGGAGGCGCTGGAGCTGGAGGAGCTGGAATTGGAGGCATTGGCGCGGGAGGCGCTGGACCTGCAGGAGCTGGAGCTACTGACCCTGGAGCTGGAGGTGCTGGAGGCACTGTGCGGTCGCGACCGTACTTCGTTCCCCTGCTTCAGCAGGTTCTTGGTGTCCCGTCATCTACTGGCCTTACTCCTCCCTTACTGTGTCCATCGCCTGGCCAATCGCAGCCGCCGTTACAGCCAGCCTCCCCACTGCCTGCTCCCTCTCCTTACAGTGAGCAGTCCGGCGGTCTTACAGAGCGTCGTGAGCCTGCGTCTCGTCCTGTCTTGCCTGTTTGCACTGCTCGTTGCGCTCCTCGTTCGCGTCCTCCTCCTGTCCCCGGCACGCACGCTATGGCACTCCGTCCTTCCTCTGTTCCACTGCGTGTTCCTCTGCCTGCTCCTCCTGAGTCCTCTCTTCCTGAGGTCCTTGACCCTGAGTCTGACCGCGCTCGTGGTGCTAGTCTCACTGTCTCTCGTCTCCTCGCCTCTGTTGTCACAGACCCTTCTTTTGAGTCTGCTGCTGCGTCTGCTCTCGTTGCTGAGCTGCTTGACTTTGCTGCTGCCTGCCGTCTAGACTACGCCACTGCTCTTGTTGCTGAGTCAGCGTCTGCCAGTCCTCCGTCCGTCGGGGGTGAGTGTGCTCTTGGCACGGACGTCCTTGAGGACAGGCAAGAGGACTTTGAGTGTCTTGCAGCTGCTGTACCTCGTTTTGCGTCCATGCTACTTGCCCCTAAGGGAGACCCGGATGCACCAGACATCCCGACCACGCGCTCTTATGCAGAGGCGATTACGGGTCCTTACTCCTCTCAGTGGCAGGCAGCCATGGATGCCGAGATGGCATCCTGGAAGTCCACAGGCACCTACGTCGACGAGGTTCCCCCACCTGGGGCGAACATAGTCGATGGCATGTGGATCTTCAGGGTGAAGCGGCCGTCGGGTTCTCCGCCTGCCTTCAAGGCGCGTTACGTTGCTCGAGGCTTCAGTCAGCGACAGGGAGTTGACTACTTCCAGACCTTCTCCCCCACCCCGAAGATGACTACTCTTCGGGTGTTGCTGCACGTCGCTGCTCAGCATGACTATGAGCTGCACTCTCTTGACTTCACCACAACTTTCCTGCAGGGCAGTCTGCGCCGCCCACCTGGCTTCACTAAGTCTTTTCCTACAGCTACTCAGTGGAGCCTCCGGCGGCCAGTCTACGGTCTCCGCCAGGAGCCTTGCGAGTGGCACGACACACTGAGGACTACACTTGCGGCTCTTGGGTTTGCTCCTGCTACTGCTGACCCGTCGCTGTTTCTACGCACCGACACCTCGCTGTTGCCGTTCTACGTCCTCGTCTACGTCGACGACCTCGTCTTTGCCACTGCTGGCACTGAGGCACTGACCCTTGTGAAGTCAGAGCGGCAGGATAGACACACCTGCACTGACGTGGATGAACTGCGCAGCTATCTTGGCTTGCAGATCACCCGGGACAGAGCACGGCGCACCATCACCCTGTCTCAGTCACACATGGTGCACCAGGTCCTTCAGCGCTTCGGCTTCCAGTTCTCCTCGCCATAGCCCACTCCTCTGTCTACCAGCCACTCGCTCTCAGCTCCACCTTCGGACGAGTCCGTAGAGCCGAGTGGTCCGTATCCAGAGCTTGTGGGTTGCCTCATGTACCTGATGACGTGCACACGACCTGACCTCGCGTACCCTCTCAGCCTTCTGGCTTGCTACGTGGCTCCCGGTAGGCACCAAAAGGTGCACTGGGATGCTGCGAAGAGGGTACTGCGTTACTTGTGCAGTACGTCGGGCATGGGGCTTGTGCTTGGAGGACGGGGTCCAGTTGTCCTCACCGGTCACGCAGACGCTTCCTGGGTTGACGACTCAGCTACGCAGCGGTCGTCACAGGGTTACACCTTCAGCCTTGGCTCTGGCTCTATTTCCTGGTGGTCTACCCGCTCGTCTTCGGTTCTCAGCTCCAGTTGTGAGGCTGAGTTCTACGCAGGGGCCATGGCTGCACAGGAGCTACGCTGGCTCACCTACTTGCTGACCGACTTGGGAGAGCAGCCTCGTTCGCCTCCAGTTCTGTACGTAGACAACAAGGCCATGATTGCCTTGTGTCGGAAGCACAGAACGAAGCACATCGCTCTGCGATACTTCCTTGCTCGAGAGTTGCAGCAGCGTGGCCAGCTTCGTCTTGCGTACGTGGCCACTAGGGCCAACACTGCTGATATATTCACCAAGGCACTTCTGCCTGGTGATCATCAGCGCTTCTCTACTGTGTTAGTCCTCGTACCTACTTTGCCTCACTTGCTTACTGCGTGACTTTGCTTGTACTGTGATCTATATATATATCTGCATGCTTGCACTTGCTAGGGTATAATCACTGTATTGTTGTTCTCTTTTATATAACTCTGCATGTGAACTGGCCTTGTAGCCCTTTGCTTGTGCTCGGAATGTGTGGTGACATTGTCATCCACCCTGAGCTTGCTTTGCTTTTCTTGACTGGTCTTGTGACCAGTTGTTCTCCCCCACTTTGCCTATGGGGGTGTGTCAAACTTATATATAGCTTACATTGTGTAGGCTGTAGTGGGGTAGCCCATAAGGGGTACAACCCAATTAGGGTTAGTACTTGTACCCAACTCTTTGCTAGTTCATTCATTCTCGTTCGTTCTTTCTGACACCACGCATCCCACGTGCGATATTGGGGCACCTCTACGAAATACGACAGCGCCCAGGGTCCGGTTTGTCCTTCCCGTGTCGGTAGAGTCGCATAGTCCATCAGCTTCGTGACAATGACACGCCAACAGTCCATGGCAGGTCCTCGCAGCAGCGACACGGCGTAGCGAATCTTCGCCGTATCCTCTGAGACATAGTTGGCGTAAAAAAATACGTTCAACGTGAACAACTGAGCCTGAACGGTAGGACCACCCCGTTGACTTGGGTCAAAGCATGGCGGACGCTACGGCTTCAGCGGCATCGGTGACGGCAGTGCCGAATCATTGGTCGGTGCCAAAATCATGACGCGAGGCTGGCTCCTGGCCGCATTCGTCGCTTCGGGGTGTGTCGTGCCGTGGTCGTCGTCTCCGTCGTGGCGGACGACGCCATCACTGGCCCGTAGTGGCCCCCCCCTTGAGGCCCGTAGCGGCCCCCTTGAGGCCCGTAGCGGCCCCCCTTGCGGCCCGTTAGGCCCCCTTGCGGCCCGTAGTGGCCCCTTGCGGCCCGTTAGGCCCCTTCGCGGCCCGTCGCGGCCCCCTTCGCGGCCCGTCGCGGCACCTTCACGGCCCGTAGTGGCCCCCTTGAGGCCCGTGGCGGCCCCCCTTGAGGCCCGTAGCGGCCCCCCCTTGCGGCCCGTTAGGCCCCCTTGCGGCCCGTAGTGGCCCCTTCGTGGCCCGTTAGGTCCGTTGCGGCCCCCCCCTTCGCGGCCCGTTAGGCCCATTCGCGGCCCGTTAGGCCCATTCGCGGCCCGTTAGGTCCGTCGCGGCCCCCCTTCGCGGCCCGCCCAGGCCCTTCCCCGGCCCCATTCGCGGCCCGTTAGGCCCCGTCGCGGCTTGTCGCGGCCCCTTCGCGGCCCGTTAGGCCAGTTGTGGCCCCCTTTGCGGCCCGCCCCGGCCCTTCCCCGGCCCCGTCCCGGCCCTGTCCCGGACCTGCCCCGACCCCGACCCTGCCCCGACCCTGTCGCGGCCCCGTCCCGGACCTCCCCCGACCCTGGCCCTGGCCCGGCCCCGTCGTGGCCCCGTCCCGGACCTACCCCGACCTTGTCGCGGCTCTGTCCCGGACCTGTCGCGGCCTCGCCCCGGCTCTGCCCCGGCCCTGCCCCGACTCAGCCCTTGCCCTGCTCCTGTGCTGTCGCGGCCCTGCCTCGGCCCGGCCCCGCATCTCTTACGGCCCGGCCCCGGCCCTACCCCGGACCTGTCCCAGTCCTGCCCCGACCCTCCCCCGGCCCTGCCCCGGCCTCGCCTCTGGTAAGCGCACCGCCGAGCCGAGCCGCACTGCCGAACCGCACTGCTCCACCGTGCCGTGCCGCCCTGTCGAGCCGCCCTGCCAAGCCGCGCTGCCCTGCCTAGCCTGCTTAGCTGAGTTGCACTGCTGCTGCTGCTAGCCTACTGCTGCTGCTGTCATGGCTAGTCTCAGTGTCCTTACTTTTGATGCTGAGGGTCGGGCAGTTGACTTTGAGGTCTGGCTAGATGATCTGCAGCTTTTCCTACAGTGCGATAGCAAGGGCGGTCTCTCACTGTTTGATCTCACGTCTGGCGCCTCTACTGCCCCTGCTGCTGATGCTGACAGTACTGTTCGCTCGCAGTAGACCACGCGCGATGCTGCTGCCCGCCTTGCTGTGCGTAGTCACCTACCGTCTACTGAGCGCGCGCACTTTAGTCAATATAAGAGTGCTAAGACTCTGTACGACGCTGTAGTTGCACGCTACAGCTCCCCTGCCACTGCTGCCCTCAGCCGCCTCATGCTGCCGTACATTTTTCCTGACCTAGCCGCCTTTGCCACAGTTGCTGACCTGGTTGCTCACCTTCGCACCAGTGACGCTCGCTACCGCGCTGCCCTTCCCACTGCGTTCCTTCCCACGAACTCCCCCCCCATGTACATCACCCTTTACTACCTAGTCACCCGCCTCCCTGACTCTCTCTCTTCAGTCAGGGACCACTTTCTCTCCCTTTGCCCCACCGAGCTGACTGTCGACTTGCTAGAGGAGCGCCTTGCTGCAGCTGAGAAGAGTATCTTAGCTGTAGGTGCTTCTCGCGGCGACCGTCGCACCCCCTTCTTTGAGGGGTGTTCCCCTGTCCCCCTTCTCCCCTCTGTTGCCTCTGCTGCTGCTTCGGCCGCTTGACTGACGCTTGGCGTGCCCAGTTTCCTGACGACGTTGAGCTTCCTCGTTGGCATGATCTGCTTCTGCAGAATGTGCCGATCTTTGATCTAGACTTTGATGCTATCCTTGCTGCCATGTATGCTTTTGCTGGTATTACTGAGGGTGACTGTTACCTGCGTGTCCCGCCCGACCCGGGCACTGTGGCTGCTGCTCTAGGTGCTAGTGCGACTGCTGCTCTAGGTGCTAGTGCGTCTGCTGCTCCAGGTGCTGGTACGTCTCCTCTCTCTGGTACTGCACCTACTGAGTCCCTTCACACTTTCACACTTGACTCTGGTGCTTCGCGCTCTTTCTTTAGAGACAGCACCACGCTCACGCCGCTCAGTCGGCCTGTTGCGGTCTCCCTTGCTGACCCCTCCGGGGGCCCAGTCCTTGCACACTCCTCCACGGTTCTACCGTGTCCTGCGGCCCCGCCGGGTTCTCCACCTGCCTTCAAGGTGCGTTACATTGCTCGAGGCTTCAGTCAGCGACAGGGAGTTGACTACTTCCAGACCTTCTCCCCCACCCCGAAGATGACTACTCTTCGGGTGTTGCTGCACGTAGCTGCTCAGCGTGACTACGAGTTACACTCCCTGGACTTCAGTACAGCCTTCCTGCAGGGCAGCCTGCACGAGGAGATCTGGCTGCGCCGACCACCTGGTTTCACTGGGACGTTTCCTGCAGGTACCCAGTGGAGCCTCCGTCGGCCAGTCTACGGTCTCTGCCAGGCGCCTCGAGAGTGGCACGACACACTCAGGACTACACTTGCGGCTCTTGGGTTTGCTCCTTCTATAGCAGACCCGTCGCTGTTTCTACGCACCGACACCTCGCTGCCGCCGTTCTACGTCCTAGTGTACGTCGACAACATCGTCTTTGCCACGGCTGACACTGAGGCACTGACGCTTGTGAAGTCCGAACTGCAGAAGAGACATACCTGCACTGACCTGGGTGAACTGCGCAGCTATCTTGGCCTGCAGATCACCCAGGACAGAGCACGGCGCACCATCACACTGACTCAGTCACACATGGTGCACCAGGTCCTTCAGCGCTTCGGCTTCCAGTACTCCTCGCCACAGCTCACTCCTCTGTCTACCAGCCACTCGCTCTCAGCTCCACCTTCGGAAGAGTCCGTAGAGCCGAGTGGTCCGTACCCAGAGCTTGTGGGTTGCCTCATGTACCTGATGACTTGCACACGACCTGACCTCGTGTACCCTCTCAGCCTTTTGGCTCGCTACGTGGCTCCCGGTAGGCACCGAAAGGTGCACTGGGATGCTGCGAAGAGGGTACTGCGTTACCTGTGCAGTACGTCGGGCATGGGGCTTGTGCTTGGAGGACGGGGTCCAATTGTCCTCACTGGTCACGCAGACGCCTCCTGGGTTGACGACTCAGCTACGCAGAGGTCGTCACAGGGTTACACCTTCAGCCTTGGGTCCGGCTCGGTTTCTTGGCGGTCTACCCGCTCGTCTTCAGTTCTCAGCTCCAGTTGTGAGGCTGAGATCTATGTCGGAGCCATGGCTGCTCAGGAGCTACGCTGGCTCACCTACTTGCTGACCGACTTGGGAGAGCAGCCTCGTTCGCCTCCAGTCCTGTACGTAGACAACAAGGCCATGATAGCCTTGTGTCAGGAGCAGAGACTGGAGCACAGAACGAAGCACATCGCTCTGCGATACTTCCTTGCTCGAGAGTTGCAGCAGTGTGGTCAGCTTCGTCTTGCGTACGTGGCCACTCGGGCCAACACTGCTGATGTCTTCACCAAGGCACTTCCGCTTGGTGATCATCAGCGCTTTGTTACTGTGTTAGGCCTTGTGCCTACTTTGCCTCACTTACTTACTGCCTGACTCTGCCTGTACTGTGATCTATATATATACCTGCATGCTTGCACTTGCTAGGGTATGATCACTGTATTGTTTGTTCTCTTTTATATAACTCTGCATGTGAACTGGCCTTGTGGCCCTTTGCTTGTGCTCGGACTGTGTGGTGACTTTGTGATCCACCCTGAGCTTGCTTTGCTTTGCTTCTTCTCTTGACTGGTCTTGTGACCATTGCTTGCTCTTGCTATCCCCCACTTCGCCTATGGGGGTGTGTCAAACATATATGCTTAGTTGCATCTAGGCTGTATGGGGGCTAGCTTTAGGGGGTACACAAACCTTCTCGACATTCTACTCGTACCCCCCCCTTTCCCCTAATCATTCATTCTCGTCACTGATTCTAACAGGGTGCTCGCCCTCCACCCTTGCCCCCTCCTACGCCTCTGCTGCTGATGCAGACGTCGCTGTTGCTGAGGACGTCGGGGCTGCTTCTGCTAGTGCGCAGCGCCGCAGCAGCAAGGGCAAGGGTGGCAGGGGTGGTGGAGGCGGCAGCGGTGGTGGTGGAGGTGGCAGCGGGAGTGGTGGTGGGGGCAGCAGTGGAGGTAGTGGAGGCAGTGGAGGTGGTGGCAGCGGTGGGACTGGTGGCGGGAGTGGGGGCTCTTGTGGCGGTGGTGGAGGCAGCGGTGGGAGTGGCGGCAGTGGAGGCGGTGGGACTGGAGGCGGTAGGGCTGGACCTAGGCATGGAGGCCCTGGTGGTGGCCAGCGGCAGCAGCAGCAGCGTCGGAGCGAGACCCAGTCGCCCCAGCAGCTTCCTGAGTGGTTGTTTCAGCGTGGGACGTCTGGGGGTAGTGATAGCTGCCCGTATGTCATTCGCACGGGTGTTTGTGCTGGTCAGACATGCGGGAAGCTTCACACTCAGCACCGCTGCTTCTCCCGCCTCGACGACGCTTGGCGTGCTGACTTTGGCGACGACGTCGATCTCCCTCGCTGGGCAGATCTGCTTAGGTCTAGGATTGCTATATTTGACCTAGACTTTGATGCTATTCTTTCTGCTATGTATGCTTTGTCTATTCGTGCTGAGGGTGACTGTTACCGGTGTGTGCTGCCTGACCCAGGTATACCTGCTGCTGCTCTAGGTGCTAGTGAGTCTGGTACTCTCCCTGGTACTGCGCCTGCTCAAGCCTTGCACACCTTCACGTTGGACTCAGGCGCCTCGCGCTGTTTCTTTCGTGACAGCACCACTCTCACTCCTCTCCCTGCACCTGTCCCGGTCAGACTGGCTGACCCCTCTGGGGGCCCGGTCGTTGCCCGTTCCTCCACTGTCCTCCCGTGTCCGGCGGTTCCGTCCGGCTCACTGTCAGGTCTTCACCTCCCCTCGTTCTCTACGAACTTGGTGAGTACTTCTGCCCTCCAGGATGCGATGGTCACTACCACCACTCCTGGGGGTCAGCGTGTGTCGATCTGCACGTGCACACAGACGGGGCGTCACCTGGCTACGTTCACTCGTCGGCCAGGGTCGAGTCTGTACACACTGGCTACCGAGCCTCCTCAGGTAGCTGCGTCTGCTCAGGTGTCCGCGTCAGGTCAGGTAGCCGCCTCTTGCTCGTGTCGCCTCCTGTCGCACCAGACTCTTCTGTGGCATGCACTCCCGTCTTCTTGTCTCTGGTCTACCTAGGTCTCTGCCTCCCCTCCCGCCCTCACGTGCCCCGCCCAGCCTTCCGTGCGTCGAGGGACGGCAGCACGCCACTCCTCACTCCTCGTTTCCCCCAACGACTGCTCCACTGCAGACTCTCCACATGGACGTGTGGGGCCCAGCCCGCGTCAGTGGACAGGGCCGCGAGCGGTACTTTCTGCTGGTAGTTGACGACTACACGCGGTACACCATGGTCTTCCCCTTGCGTAGCAAGGGTGAAGTCGTTGATGTCTTGATCCTTTGGATCCGCACTGTCCGTCTCCAGCTCCGCGAGCGGTTCGGCCAGGACCTTCCTCTCCTGCGTCTGCACTGTGACAGAGGTGGTGAGTTCTCCTCCAACCTCTTGCGGGACTTTTGTCGTGGGGAGGGCATTCTCCTGTCGTTCACGCTTCCAAACTCCCCTCAGCAAAATGGGATTGCTGAGCGCCGCATTGGCTTAGTCATGGAGGTCGCTCGTACCTCCATGATCCATGCGGCTGCTCCCCATTTTTTGTGGCCGTTTGCGGTCCGGTACGCTGCGCATCAGCTCAACCTCTGGCCCCGTGTCTCCTTGTCGGAGACCTCGCATACACTGCGTTGGATGGGGAAGGTTGGCGATGCATCGGTGTTCCGGGTCTGGGGTTCTTGTGCCTTTGTTCGCGATACGTCCGCGGACAAGATCTCCGCCTGTGCTATCCCCTGCGTCTTCCTTGGCTTTGTCCTTGACGCGCCTGGCTGGCAGTTTTACCACCCCACCTCGCGCTGTCTCCTCCCGTCTCAGGACGTCACGTTCGACGAGTCGGTTCCCTTCTACCATCTCTTCCCCTACCGCTCTGCCCCTCCCCCGCCCCCACCGCTCTTCCTTGCTCCCGGTCCGCCTCCGGTAGACCCCCTCCCGCCCCAGGGTCCTGCTCCCTCAGGTGTGTCTCAGGTAGACCCTCTCCCTGGTAATGCGCGTGTCGAGGTAGCTGACGGCTCAGGTGCTGCTCCAGGTGCTGCGTCTGGGGGTGCTGCGTCTGGAGATGCGGAGCCGGGGGGTGCGGGGTCTGAGGGTGCTGGGTCTGGGGGTGCTGAGCCTGAGGGTGTTGAGCCTGGGGGTGCTGAGTCGGAGGGTGCGGAGTCTGGGGGTGCTGAGCCTCGGGTTGCTCCTTCGTCTGGAGGTCCTGCTGGTGCTTCGCCGCGACTGTCTCCGCAGCAGCTGCGTGAGTGGCTTGTTCTGCGCGCACGCCTTCGGAGTGGAGCTCCCGGAGCTGGAGGCGCTGGAGACGCTGGAGCTTGCGGTGCTGGAGTTACTACTGGAGCTGGTGGTACTGGAGGTACTGCGGCTGGTGGTCCTGGAGGTGCTCGTACCAGGGGTGCTGGAGCTGCCAGGACTGGTGGTGTTGGGGGCGCTGGAGCTGGAGACCCTACGGAGCCTGGAGCTGCTGGAGCTGGAGGCTCTTGCGCTGGTGGAGCTGGCACTGGAGGCGCTGGAGCTGGAGGAGCTGGAATTGGAGGCATTGGCGCGGGAGGCGCTGGACCTGCAGGAGCTGGAGCTACTGACCCTGGAGCTGGAGGTGCTGGAGGCACTGTGCGGTCGCGACCGTACTTCGTTCCCCTGCTTCAGCAGGTTCTTGGTGTCCCGTCATCTACTGGCCTTACTCCTCCCTTACTGTGTCCATCGCCTGGCCAATCGCAGCCGCCGTTACAGCCAGCCTCCCCACTGCCTGCTCCCTCTCCTTACAGTGAGCAGTCCGGCGGTCTTACAGAGCGTCGTGAGCCTGCGTCTCGTCCTGTCTTGCCTGTTTGCACTGCTCGTTGCGCTCCTCGTTCGCGTCCTCCTCCTGTCCCCGGCACGCACGCTATGGCACTCCGTCCTTCCTCTGTTCCACTGCGTGTTCCTCTGCCTGCTCCTCCTGAGTCCTCTCTTCCTGAGGTCCTTGACCCTGAGTCTGACCGCGCTCGTGGTGCTAGTCTCACTGTCTCTCGTCTCCTCGCCTCTGTTGTCACAGACCCTTCTTTTGAGTCTGCTGCTGCGTCTGCTCTCGTTGCTGAGCTGCTTGACTTTGCTGCTGCCTGCCGTCTAGACTACGCCACTGCTCTTGTTGCTGAGTCAGCGTCTGCCAGTCCTCCGTCCGTCGGGGGTGAGTGTGCTCTTGGCACGGACGTCCTTGAGGACAGGCAAGAGGACTTTGAGTGTCTTGCAGCTGCTGTACCTCGTTTTGCGTCCATGCTACTTGCCCCTAAGGGAGACCCGGATGCACCAGACATCCCGACCACGCGCTCTTATGCAGAGGCGATTACGGGTCCTTACTCCTCTCAGTGGCAGGCAGCCATGGATGCCGAGATGGCATCCTGGAAGTCCACAGGCACCTACGTCGACGAGGTTCCCCCACCTGGGGCGAACATAGTCGATGGCATGTGGATCTTCAGGGTGAAGCGGCCGTCGGGTTCTCCGCCTGCCTTCAAGGCGCGTTACGTTGCTCGAGGCTTCAGTCAGCGACAGGGAGTTGACTACTTCCAGACCTTCTCCCCCACCCCGAAGATGACTACTCTTCGGGTGTTGCTGCACGTCGCTGCTCAGCATGACTATGAGCTGCACTCTCTTGACTTCACCACAACTTTCCTGCAGGGCAGTCTGCGCCGCCCACCTGGCTTCACTAAGTCTTTTCCTACAGCTACTCAGTGGAGCCTCCGGCGGCCAGTCTACGGTCTCCGCCAGGAGCCTTGCGAGTGGCACGACACACTGAGGACTACACTTGCGGCTCTTGGGTTTGCTCCTGCTACTGCTGACCCGTCGCTGTTTCTACGCACCGACACCTCGCTGTTGCCGTTCTACGTCCTCGTCTACGTCGACGACCTCGTCTTTGCCACTGCTGGCACTGAGGCACTGACCCTTGTGAAGTCAGAGCGGCAGGATAGACACACCTGCACTGACGTGGATGAACTGCGCAGCTATCTTGGCTTGCAGATCACCCGGGACAGAGCACGGCGCACCATCACCCTGTCTCAGTCACACATGGTGCACCAGGTCCTTCAGCGCTTCGGCTTCCAGTTCTCCTCGCCATAGCCCACTCCTCTGTCTACCAGCCACTCGCTCTCAGCTCCACCTTCGGACGAGTCCGTAGAGCCGAGTGGTCCGTATCCAGAGCTTGTGGGTTGCCTCATGTACCTGATGACGTGCACACGACCTGACCTCGCGTACCCTCTCAGCCTTCTGGCTTGCTACGTGGCTCCCGGTAGGCACCAAAAGGTGCACTGGGATGCTGCGAAGAGGGTACTGCGTTACTTGTGCAGTACGTCGGGCATGGGGCTTGTGCTTGGAGGACGGGGTCCAGTTGTCCTCACCGGTCACGCAGACGCTTCCTGGGTTGACGACTCAGCTACGCAGCGGTCGTCACAGGGTTACACCTTCAGCCTTGGCTCTGGCTCTATTTCCTGGTGGTCTACCCGCTCGTCTTCGGTTCTCAGCTCCAGTTGTGAGGCTGAGTTCTACGCAGGGGCCATGGCTGCACAGGAGCTACGCTGGCTCACCTACTTGCTGACCGACTTGGGAGAGCAGCCTCGTTCGCCTCCAGTTCTGTACGTAGACAACAAGGCCATGATTGCCTTGTGTCGGAAGCACAGAACGAAGCACATCGCTCTGCGATACTTCCTTGCTCGAGAGTTGCAGCAGCGTGGCCAGCTTCGTCTTGCGTACGTGGCCACTAGGGCCAACACTGCTGATATATTCACCAAGGCACTTCTGCCTGGTGATCATCAGCGCTTCTCTACTGTGTTAGTCCTCGTACCTACTTTGCCTCACTTGCTTACTGCGTGACTTTGCTTGTACTGTGATCTATATATATATCTGCATGCTTGCACTTGCTAGGGTATAATCACTGTATTGTTGTTCTCTTTTATATAACTCTGCATGTGAACTGGCCTTGTAGCCCTTTGCTTGTGCTCGGAATGTGTGGTGACATTGTCATCCACCCTGAGCTTGCTTTGCTTTTCTTGACTGGTCTTGTGACCAGTTGTTCTCCCCCACTTTGCCTATGGGGGTGTGTCAAACTTATATATAGCTTACATTGTGTAGGCTGTAGTGGGGTAGCCCATAAGGGGTACAACCCAATTAGGGTTAGTACTTGTACCCAACTCTTTGCTAGTTCATTCATTCTCGTTCGTTCTTTCTGACACCACGCATCCCACGTGCGATATTGGGGCACCTCTACGAAATACGACAGCGCCCAGGGTCCGGTTTGTCCTTCCCGTGTCGGTAGAGTCGCATAGTCCATCAGCTTCGTGACAATGACACGCCAACAGTCCATGGCAGGTCCTCGCAGCAGCGACACGGCGTAGCGAATCTTCGCCGTATCCTCTGAGACATAGTTGGCGTAAAAAAATACGTTCAACGTGAACAACTGAGCCTGAACGGTAGGACCACCCCGTTGACTTGGGTCAAAGCATGGCGGACGCTACGGCTTCAGCGGCATCGGTGACGGCAGTGCCGAATCATTGGTCGGTGCCAAAATCATGACGCGAGGCTGGCTCCTGGCCGCATTCGTCGCTTCGGGGTGTGTCGTGCCGTGGTCGTCGTCTCCGTCGTGGCGGACGACGCCATCACTGGCCCGTAGTGGCCCCCCCCTTGAGGCCCGTAGCGGCCCCCTTGAGGCCCGTAGCGGCCCCCCTTGCGGCCCGTTAGGCCCCCTTGCGGCCCGTAGTGGCCCCTTGCGGCCCGTTAGGCCCCTTCGCGGCCCGTCGCGGCCCCCTTCGCGGCCCGTCGCGGCACCTTCACGGCCCGTAGTGGCCCCCTTGAGGCCCGTGGCGGCCCCCCTTGAGGCCCGTAGCGGCCCCCCCTTGCGGCCCGTTAGGCCCCCTTGCGGCCCGTAGTGGCCCCTTCGTGGCCCGTTAGGTCCGTTGCGGCCCCCCCCTTCGCGGCCCGTTAGGCCCATTCGCGGCCCGTTAGGCCCATTCGCGGCCCGTTAGGTCCGTCGCGGCCCCCCTTCGCGGCCCGCCCAGGCCCTTCCCCGGCCCCATTCGCGGCCCGTTAGGCCCCGTCGCGGCTTGTCGCGGCCCCTTCGCGGCCCGTTAGGCCAGTTGTGGCCCCCTTTGCGGCCCGCCCCGGCCCTTCCCCGGCCCCGTCCCGGCCCTGTCCCGGACCTGCCCCGACCCCGACCCTGCCCCGACCCTGTCGCGGCCCCGTCCCGGACCTCCCCCGACCCTGGCCCTGGCCCGGCCCCGTCGTGGCCCCGTCCCGGACCTACCCCGACCTTGTCGCGGCTCTGTCCCGAACCTGTCGCGGCCTCGCCCCGGCTCTGCCCCGGCCCTGCCCCGACTCAGCCCTTGCCCTGCTCCTGTGCTGTCGCGGCCCTGCCTCGGCCCGGCCCCGCATCTCTTACGGCCCGGCCCCGGCCCTACCCCGGACCTGTCCCAGTCCTGCCCCGACCCTCCCCCGGCCCTGCCCCGGCCTCGCCCCTGGTAAGCGCACCACCGAGCCGAGCCGCACTGCCGAACCGCACTGCTCCACCGTGCCGTGCCGCCCTGTCGAGCCACCCTGCCAAGCCGCGCTGCCCTGCCTAGCTTGCTTAGCTGAGTTGCACTGCTGCTGCTGCTAGCCTACTGCTGCTGCTGTCATGGCTAGTCTCAGTGTCCTTACTTTTGATGCTGAGGGTCGGGCAGTTGACTTTGAGGTCTGGCTAGATGATCTGCAGCTTTTCCTACAGTGCGATAGCAAGGGCGGTCTCTCACTGTTTGATCTCACGTCTGGCGCCTCTACTGCCCCTGCTGCTGATGCTGACAGTACTGTTCGCTCGCAGTAGACCACGCGCGATGCTGCTGCCCGCCTTGCTGTGCGTAGTCACCTACCGTCTACTGAGCGCGCGCACTTTAGTCAATATAAGAGTGCTAAGACTCTGTACGACGCTGTAGTTGCACGCTACAGCTCCCCTGCCACTGCTGCCCTCAGCCGCCTCATGCTGCCGTACCTTTTTCCTGACCTAGCCGCCTTTGCCACAGTTGCTGACCTGGTTGCTCACCTTCGCACCAGTGACGCTCGCTACCGCGCTGCCCTTCCCACTGCGTTCCTTCCCACGAACTCCCCCCCCATGTACATCATCCTTTACTACCTAGTCACCCGCCTCCCTGACTCTCTCTCTTCAGTCAGGGACCACTTTCTCTCCCTTTGCCCCACCGAGCTGACTGTCGACTTGCTAGAGGAGCGCCTTGCTGCAGCTGAGAAGAGTATCTTAGCTGTAGGTGCTTCTCGCGGCGACCGTCGCACCCCCTTCTTTGAGGGGTGTTCCCCTGTCCCCCTTCTCCCCTCTGTTGCCTCTGCTGCTGCTCTCGACCTCGTTGGCACTGAGGAGGTCGGCGCTGCGTCTGCCTCTAGTGGGCGACGCCGCACCGGCAAGGGCAAGGGAAGCAGGGGTGGTGGAGGGGGCGGTGGGGGAAGCGGTGGAGGCGGTGGAGGAGGTGGAGGTGGTGGTGGGGGTGGTACAGGGAGTGGGGGAGTCGGTGGCGGCAGTGGAGGTCGTGGCGGCGGTGGCGGAGGGAGTGGAGGCGGCGGCAGCGGTGGTGGAGGTAGCGGAGGAGGTGGTGATGGTCGCGGTGCAGCCACGCAGCGTGGAGGCCTTGGTGGCAGCCAGCGCCAGCAGCAGCAGCGCACCCGTGAGACCCCGTCGGTTCAGCAGCTTCGTGAGTGGTACGCTGGGCGTGGGAGGTCTGGGGGTGCGGGTCCCTGCTCTTACGTTCTTCGCACCGGCACTCGGAGTGGGGAGGTGTGTGGTCTCCCACACACCACGCAGCGCTGCTTCGGCCGCTTGACTGACGCTTGGCGTGCCCAGTTTCCTGAAGACGTTGAGCTTCCTCGTTGGCATGATCTGCTTCTGCAGAATGTGCCGATCTTTGATCTAGACTTTGATGCTATCCTTGCTGCCATGTATGCTTTTGCTGGTATTACTGAGGGTGACTGTTACCTGCGTGTCCCGCCCGACCCGGGCACTGTGGCTGCTGCTCTAGGTGCTAGTGCGACTGCTGCTCTAGGTGCTAGTGCGTCTGCTGCTCCAGGTGCTGGTACGTCTCCTCTCTCTGGTACTGCACCTACTGAGTCCCTTCACACTTTCACACTTGACTCTGGTGCTTCGCGCTCTTTCTTTAGAGACAGCACCACGCTCACGCCGCTCAGTCGGCCTGTTGCGGTCTCCCTTGCTGACCCCTCCGGGGGCCCAGTCCTTGCACACTCCTCCACGGTTCTACCGTGTCCTGCGGCCCCGTCGGGCTTGCTGTCGGGACTCCACCTCCCCTCGTTCTCTACGAACTTGGTGAGTGGAGCTGACCTCCAGGACGCGTGGGTTGACCAGTTCACCCCTGGAGGTCAGCGTGTGACCCACTGCACTTGCTCTCGGACGGGCCGCCACCTGGCCACGTTCACCCGTCGGCCAGGGTCGAGTCTGTACACACTGACTACTGCGCCTCCTCCGGTCCCTGCGTCTGGTCAGGTAGCTGCGTCCAGTCAGGTGTTTGCTGCCGCGTCCAGGTCTAGTCCTGCGTCTGCCCCCTGCTCGTGTTGTCCTCTGGCGCACGAGACTCTCCTTTGGCACCACCGCCTTGGTCACCCCTCCCTGCCTCGTCTTCGAGGTATGGCCTCCCGTGCTCTTGTCTCTGGACTCCCCAGGTCCCTCCCTCCCCTTCCTCCGGGGCCTGCCCCCACCTGTGTTCCTTGTGTTGAGGGCCGGCAGCGCGCCGCTCCTCACTCCTCCTCGTTTCCCCCGACTGAGGCCCCTCTGCAGACTCTTCACATGGACGTGTGGGGCCCAGCCAGCGTCCGTGGACAGGGTCACGAGCGTTACTTCCTCCTGGTCGTTGACGACTACTCGCGTTACACCACAGTCTTCCCTTTGCGCAGCAAGGGTGAGGTCACTGAGGTGTTGATCGACTGGATCCGCGGTGCTCGTCGCCAGCTTAGTGAGAGTTTCGGCTCAGACCTTCCTGTTCTGCGTCTGCACTCAGACAGAGGCGGGGAGTTTTCCTCCGACCTCCTGAGAGCCTTCTGTCGTTCTGAGGGCATCCGCCAGACGTTCACGCTTCCGGCCTCCCCGCAGCAAAATGGGATTGCTGAGCGCCGCATTGGCATGGTCATGGACGTCGCTCGTACGTCCATGATCCATGCGGCTGCTCCCCATTTTCTGTGGCCGTTCGCGGTTCAGTACGCTGCGCATCAGATCAACCTTCAGCCTCGTGTCTCCTTGCCGGAGACCACACCTACACTGAGGTGGACGGGGAAGGTTGGCGATGCGTCCGCGTTCCGAGTCTGGGGATCTCGAGCTTTTGTCCGCGATACTACAGCGGACAAGCTGTCCTCCCGTGCCGTTCCCTGTGTCTTCCTTGGCTTCCCTCCTGACGCACCCGGGTGGCAGTTCTACCACCCCACCTCGCGTCGTGTTCTGTCCTCTCAGGACGTCACGTTCGACGAGTCGGTGTCGTACTACCGTCTCTTTCCCTACCGCACTGCCTCTCCCCCCCCCCCGCCACTCTTCCTGGCACCAGGTACTCCCCTGGTAGACCCCCTCCCCCCCCAGGGTCCTGCCCCCTCAGGTGTGTCCCAGGTAGACCCTGCCGAGCCGGTCGAGGTAGCTGTCGACTCAGGTGCTGCTAGGGGTGCTGACCCTGCGGGTGCGGGGACTGGGGGTGCTGAGTCTGGGGGTGCTGAGACTGGGGGTGCTGAGACTGGGGGTGCTGAGTCTGGGGGTGCTGAGACTGGGTGTGCTGAGCCTGGGGGTGTGGCGCCTGAGGGTACTGTGTCTGGAGGTGCTGAGCCTGCGCGTGCTGAGTCTGGAGGTGCTCTAGGTGTCCCGTCGCGGCGGGAGCCCCTCTCTCCACAGCGGCTTCGTGAGTGGTACTCTCGGTGCTGTCGAGTTACTGCTGGAGCTATTGGAGGTGCTACTGGTGCTGGCGCTGCTGGAGGTGGTGCTGGTGCTGGAGCTGCTGGAGGTACTGCTGCTACTGGGGCTACTGGAGGTGTTGGCGCTGCTGGAGGTGGTGCTGGTGCTGGAGCTGCTGGAGGTGCTGCTGGTGCTGGAGCTACTGGAGCTGCTGGAGGTGCTGGTGCTGCTGGAGGTGGTGCTGGTGCTGGAGCTGCTGGAGGTGCTACTGGAGCTACTGGAGGTGCTGGCCTTGCTGGAGCTGCTGGAGGTGCTGCTGGGACTGGAGACCCTGAGGCTGAGGGTACCGGTTCTGTCTCTGCTGTTTCTGGAGGCGCTGCGCGGCCGCGGCCGTACTACGTTCCGCTCCTTCAGCAGGTTCTTGGCTCCCCGCCTTCTCCTGGTCCTCCTCCTCCTTTCCTGAGTCCACCGCCTGTCCAGTCTCAGTCGCAGTTACAGCCGGCCTCTCCCCTGCCTGGTCCTTCTCCTTACTCTGGTCCGACTAGAGGTCTTACGGAGCGTCGTGAGCCTGAGTCTCGTCCCGTGTCGCCTGCGTCTCGTTCTGCGCCGCCTGTCCGTACTGTTCGCGCTGGTCGTGTTTCGCGTCCGCGTCTTCCTCCTGTCCCAGGCACTCACTCTATGACACTGCGTCCTTCTACTGCTCCACAGCGTGTCCCTCTGCCCTCTCCTCCTGCGTCCTCTCTTCCTGACGGTCCGGACCCGGAGTCCGACTCCCTTCGTGCTGCTAGTCCTACTGTCACGCGCTTTCTGGCCACTGCTGTCATTGACCCCCTGTTTGAGTCCTCTGCTGCGTCTGCTCTTGTTGCTGAGCTTGTTGACTTTGCTGCAGCCTGTCGCCTCGACTACGCCGCTAGTCTTGTTGCTGAGTCTGCGTCTGTGTCTGTCTGTCCTCCGTCCGTCGGGGGTGAGTGTGCTCTTGGCACGGACGTCCTTGAGGACAGGCAGGAGGACCTTGAGTGCTTTGCCGCTGCTTCACCTCATCTCGTGTCCATGCTGCTTGCCCCTGAGGGAGACCCGGATGCACTAGACATCCCGACCCCGCGCTCTTACGCAGAGGCGATAGAGGGTCCCTACTCCTCTCAGTGGCAGGCAGCCATGGACGCAGAGATGGCTTCCTGGAAGTCCACAGGCACCTACGTAGACGAGGTTCCCCCACCTGGGGCGAACATCGTCAGTGGCATGTGTATCTTCAGGGTGAAGCGGCCGCCGGGTTCTCCGCCTGCCTTCAAGGCGCGTTACGTTGCACGTGGCTTCAGTCAGCGACAGGGAGTTGACTTCTTTCAGACCTTCTCCCCTACCCCGAAGATGACCACTCTTCGGGTACTGCTGCACGTTGCTGCTCAGCGTGACTACGAGCTCCACTCGCTTGACTTCAGCTCAGCCTTCCTACAGGGCAGCCTGCACGAGGAGATCTGGCTGCGCCGCCCACCTCGCTTCACTGGGTCGTTTCCTGCTGGTACCCAGTGGAGCCTCCGGCGGCCAGTCTACGGTCTCCGCCAGGCGCCCCGTGAGTGGCACGACACGCTCAGGACGACTCTTGCTGCTCTTGGTTTTGCTCCCTCCATTGCTGACCCTTCTCTGTTTTTACGCACTGACTCTACTCTGCCGCCTTTCTACGTTCTTGTGTACGTAGACGACCTTGTCTTTGCTACTGCTGACACGGAGGCACCCGCCCACGTGAAGTCCGAGCTGCAGAAGAGACACACGTGCACAGACTTGGGTGAGCTGACAAGCTATCTTGGCTTGCGGATCACCCGGGACAGAGCACAGCGCACCATTACCTTGACTCAGTCACACATGGTGCAGCAGGTCCTTCAGCGCTTCGGCTTCACGTACTCCTCGCCACAGTCCACTCCTCTGCCTACCGGTCACTCGCTCTCAGCTCCACCTTCGGACGAGTCCGTAGAGCCGAGTGGCCCGTATCCAGAGCTTGTGGGCTGCCTCATGTACCTGATGACTTGCACACGACCTGACCTCGCATACCCTCTCAGCCTTCTGGCTCGCTACGTGGCTCCTGGCAGGCACCGAAAGGTGCACTGGGATGCTGCGAAGAGGGTGTTGCGATACTTGTGCAGTACATCGGGCATGGGGCTCGTGCTTGGAGGACGGGCTCGAGTTGTCCTCACTGGTCACGCTGACGCCTCCTTGGTTGACGTCTTGGCTACGTAGCGGTCGTCACAGGGTTACACTTTCAGTCTTGGCTCCGGCTCTGTCTCTTGGCGGTCTACCCGCTCTTCTTTTCTCAGCTCCAGTTGTGAGGCTGAGATCTACGCTGGAGCCATGGCTGCACAGGAGCTTCGCTGGCTCACCTACCTGCTGACCGACTTGGGAGAGGCGCCTCGTTCTCCTCCAGTTCTGTACGTCGACAAAAAGGTCATGTTGGCCTTGTGTCAGGAGCACAGACTGGAGCACAGAACGAAGCACATTGCTCTGCGCGACTTCCTTGCTCGAGAGTTGCAGCAGCGTGGCCAGCTTTGTCTTGCTTACGTGGCCTCTCAGGCCAACACTGCTGATGTTTTCACCAAGGCACTTCAGCCTTGTGATCATCAGCGTTTCTGTACTGTGTTAGGCCTTGTACCTACTGTGCCTCACTTGTTGACTTCTTGACTTTGCTTGTACTGTACTCTATATACTTATACCTGCATGCTTACACTTGCTAGGTTGTGTTTACTGTATTTTTTGCTTTCCTTTATATAACTCTGCATGTTAACTGGCCTTATGGCCCGTTGCTTGTGCTCAGACTGTGTGGTGACTTTGTGATCCACCCTGAGCTTGCTTTGTCTTTCTTGACTGGTCTTGTGACCCCTTGTTCTCCCCCACTTTGCCTATGGGGGTGTGTCAAACTTATATCTACTATAGTCTGTTTAGGCTGTAGTGGGGTAGTCCTTAGAGGGTACAACACTTTTGTGTTTCCTACTTGTACCCTTCTGTTTTCTAGTTCAATCATTCCTCAATTCTCACAATTCCTCAATTCTCACAGTGGTTGCACGCGTTTACGAGAGAACATGAGGACAGCAGCTCTTAGGTGCTAAGGGGCGTGAGTCCCTTCGAGTGAAAAAATCAAAAGTTGATTTCCTGGGGTGCGGAGATGCGCGGTCTGAAAGAAAGTGGCTCTGATAACCAAGTGTTACGGGTGCAATGAATCGAGGTAGCGAGGATTGCACTAGAGTGTTCAATGAG
The DNA here is from genome assembly GCA_947471745.1 of Closterium sp. Naga37s-1. NCBI lineage: Eukaryota > Viridiplantae > Streptophyta > Zygnematophyceae > Desmidiales > Closteriaceae > Closterium > Closterium sp. Naga37s-1. The sequence goes on from CANJKZ010001036.1 coordinate 934,018, forward strand.
TACAAAATATGAGCGAAGGCATGAGCTAATACTTATACGCGAGAATGTGCAAACCAGGCCCTACGATATCAGGAAATTTTCCCTGAAATTTCTTATTTTCATGGATTTTTTTGTACCTACCCTGATTTTCCAGTGTTCAGCCTTTTGGGGGACTGATTTTTCAGCCTTTAAGGGCCAGATGGTTCTGAACTTTCAGGTTTTTTTTTTAAGGGACACTGATTACACTACGTTGTAACGAAACTGACACTGAATGCGATTCCTACACGTTCCGAGTGTAGTTGTCCGGAAGTACAGGGAATCTCAGATTCCCGCGGTGTCAGCACCGCAAGGCGGTGACTACCAGACAAATTTGCCCCGTGTTATTCGCTTTGAGGGCTGCTTTGTTGGCGCGCTTGGTCCGATCATTGGCCACTTTTGCAGCATTATGTGGATTGACCAATGACAAGGTTGCAACAGAGTGATGCTGGCAGGCTGCGATGTGAGGGTTTCTGGCCCATTGCTTGCACCTGTGGTCTTGTGGCCCGTTTTGTATAAGTCGTGCTGGCAAGCACTAATGCATCCACGCCGCCCAGCCGTGCTACCTGCCATCCAGGCTCCCATCCCATTCTGCTCTATGCTTTCCTTCCATCCGCTTGGGGTTTCATTGCGTTCCTGCCTAGTGTTATCTTATTTTTAGTTCAATATCAGCCTTTACAAAAAGGGAACACTGATGCATCAGACTTTTTTTGAAGGTAACACTGAATTTTCATGCTTTTTTTTTTGGGGGACACTGACGATCAGGGATTCTACACAGAGGGACCCTGATGCACTAACGTGCCTAAAAGTGAATCATAGGCCTTGGTGCAAACGGTAACGCGGTGCGTGCGAGCTAGCTAGTGCTACGGTACGTTGGCGCGAGGTTCGGGCTAGTCCCGAAACGTGTTGAAATGTATTCGTTTACATTTATAACTGCCTGCAATAGAACCTAGTGTAGTTATGAGATCTTGCAGGTGGTGTACAATTCTTTCATCTTTTGCCTATATCTTGTACCCTTGTTCATTATTGAAACCCTCTTTTGACAAACCTCTCTCGACATGTTCCTCTCGACTCTCCTTACCTCTCACCTCTCTCGTAACCTAGCTATGGCTCCTAAGCTTAGCTAGTTACGATTTCGACATGCTATCAGAGTAGGTCGCTTCTAGGACCTAATGTTCATGGGCCCACCACCAAACCCGCCATCTCCGATGGCTGCCCATTTTTCTGCTGCAGCAACTCCACGAGCTGAAGGCTTCGAGCTCGCTTTTGTGCGTGGTCCACGGGCGTTTCGCGAGTGCGTCGGGTACGTGCGTTGCGCACGTGATTTCTGCGCGCTTCGGGACAGCGCCCGTGGCCCTTGTCGCTCGCCTTGTCGCGCGGACCACGCTGTCTCGTTGCCCCGCCGCTGCAGCCCTCGCTGGATGCCCCCCCCCCCCCCCTCGTCGCCCTGAGCTGTTTCATCGCCCCACGGCCTCGCCTGCACCGTCGCCAGCCCCACGCACACTCGTCACGCCGCCCGTGCGCCTGCTCGTCGAATGAGCCACCGTCTGCCTGACGCGCTGCACCCGCGACCCCCGGGCCAGCCCACAGCTTCCCCCCCACGCCCCACCCGTCACGCCCCAGCATTTTACCCCACCCCCCCTCGCGTCGGCCCCACTGTTGCTGCCGCGTTTGCTCCTGCTGTGTGGGGGGAGGGGGGTGAGTTAGGGGTGGTGGCCGTGAGTGGGGGTGACGGGGGTGGATGCCGTCGCGGCTCTTGTCACTTCTGCTGCTCGTGCAACTGTGGAGGGGGTGGAGGTGGTGGGAGTGTGTTAGAATTGCCATATTCTAGCATGCTAACACTTGTGACTGTACACCAATTGTGGTGTACAGTTGGGTTGGGACTACACCCAACTTTGGGTGTAGTCTTGCACTTTGGGGTGCCAATCCAACCCAATTGTGGTGGAGCCCCCAAATGCAACCCATTGGGCCATAGGTTGGCCCACTCTCACAAAGTAAGGGCCAACCCAACCCAATGGGCCATAGGTTGGCCCACTCTCACAAAGTGAGGCCAACCCAACCCAATGGGCCATAGGTTGGCCCACTCCCCCAAGTATGGCCAACCCAACCCAATGGGCCATAGGTTGGCCCACTCCCCCATTCCCACCTCCCTCCTTTCCCTTCCAACCTTCTCTTCCCAAAGCTATGTATGCTTGCAAAATACTCTAATGAAGTTAATGCTTGAGTTTCCTTTCTTCACATGGTATAGAGCTAGATTCTCCTAACCTTCCCTTCCCCATCCCATTTTTTCTTTCCCAAGGGCCCACCACACACACACACACTTCCCTCGCGCCGCGACCGTTCCGTCGCCGTCGTCTTCTCCCCCTCTCCCCCTCCTCATCTCGGCTCCTTCTCGCCGCGACCTCCCCATCGCCGCGTCCCGCGGATTTCGCCGCCAAGTCCCGTCGATTTCGCCGCCGCGTTCTCTCCGCCCGCGGATTTCCCGCGAATTTCCCCGCCGCCGCGGATTTCCCGCGCATTCCTCGCGGATTCCCTCGCCACCGCGGATTTCCCGTGGATTCCTCTCGCATTCCCGTCGCCGCCTGCCCTCCCCGCCCTCGCGACCTTTTTCGTCGCGGATTCCCCGCGGACCCCCCCGCCGCCACGAAATTCCCGCGGAATCCCCGCGGATTTCTGTCGCCGCCTGCCCTCCCCGCCCGCGACCTTTTCGTCGCGGATTACCCGCGGATTCCCACGCCGCCGCGACCTTCCCGCGGAATCCCCGCGGATTCTCGTCGCCGCCTGCCCTCCCTGCCCCCGCAACCCCTTCGTCGCGGATTACCCGCGGAAACCCCCGCCGCCGCGACTTTCCCGCGGAATCCCCGCGGATTCTCGTCGCCGCCTGCCCTCCCGGCCCCCCGCGACCTGTTTCGTCGCGAATTCCTGCGACTCTCCTACGGCATTCCCCGTCGCCGTGTATTCCCCGCGTATTTCCCGCGGAGTTCCGTCGCCGCCTGCCCTTCCAGCCGCCGCGACCACGCTGTCGCCGCCTGCGCACTCCTCCCACCGTGATCGCACTGCCATCGCCCGCGGTTTCCGCCGCCGCGACCACCTCGTCGCCGCCTGCCCTTCCCACCCCCTCCCCCTCTCCTTGCAGCTACAGCAGCGGCGACAGCAGCAGCAGCGTCAGCGGCAGCAGCAGCAGCAGTGGCAGCAGCAGCAGCAGCGGCAGTGGCAGCACCAGCGGCAGCAGCGACAGCGGCAGCAGCGACAACAGCAGCGGCCGCGACAGCAGCAGCAGCAGCGGCTTCCCCCGTAGCAGCAACAGCACCGGCAGCAGTGACATCGGCAGCAGCCGTGCCAACCGCGCCCGTGACTGCTCCCTCCTTCCCCTCCCCCTCCCCTCCTCTCCCTCCGTTACTCCCTCTCCCCCCCCTCTCCTCGACACCGCCGCAGCAGCTACAGCCGCGGCAGCAGCGGCAGCGGTAGCGGCAGCAGCAACAGCAGCGGCAGCAGCGGCAACAGCGGCGGCGGCAGCAGCGGCACCACCAGCATCCCCAGCAGCACCACCAGTGGCAGCTGCGCCAACCGCGCACGTGACTGCACCCTCCTTCCCCTCCCCCTCCCCCCCTCTCTCTCCGCCTCTCCCTCTCCCCTCTCCTCGCAGCAGCGGCAGCAGCTACAACCGCGGCAGCAGCAACAGCAGCAGCAGCAGCGGCAGTCGTGTAGGCCGCGCCCGTGACTGCACCCTCCTTCCCCTCCCCCTCTCCCCCTCTTCCTCCGCCACTCCCTCTCCCCTCTCCTTGACTCAGCGGCAGCAGCTACAGCCGCGGCAGCAGCGGCAGCAGCGGCAGCAGCAGCAGCAGCAGCAGCAGCAGCAGCAGCAGCAGCAGCAGCAGCAGCAGCAGCAGCAGCAGCAGCAGCAGCAGCAGCAGCAGCAGCAGCAGCAGCGGCAGCAGCAGCAGCGGCACCAGCAGCAGCAGCGGCGGCTGCGGCAGCAGCGGCATCCCCAACTGCAACGACAGCACCGGCAGCAGCACCACCAGTGGCAGCCGTGCCCGCCGCGCCCTTGACCGCACCCTCCTCCCCCTCCCCCTCTCCCCCTCTCCCTCCGCCTCTCCCTCTCCCCTCTCCTGCCAGCAGCAGCAGCAGCCGAGGCATCCCCAGCTGCGGCAGCAGCAGCGGTGGCGGCAGCAGCAGCAGTTGCAGCAGCAGCGGCAGCAGCAGCAACAGCAGCAGCAGCAACAACCGGAGGGGTCCAGCAGCAGCACCTCCCCCTCCCCCTGGCCGCCGCGGGTCCACCCGCCGTCGCCTCCCCCTTGACCGCCGCGGGTTCACCCGCCGTCGTCTCCCCCTTGGCCGCCGAGGGTCCACCCTCCGCCGCCCATCATGGCTACCACCCCTCCTGTTCCTCTCCCCCCTCCTATCGACGCCTCTTCGGTTGACAAGCTGCAGCTTGCTGCAGATCGTTCCGCCATCAACTGGCACTCGTTCGTCGGCAGCATTCGCTGCGTCCTTCAAGACGCCTTCGTCGGACCCTACTGCGTCCTTGACGTCCTCCTTCGCCCTCCGCAGGCTCTCCAACCGACCGCACCCAATCACCCTGGCGAACCTCCTCCCCTCCCCCCCCCCGCCCTGGCCCCCCTCCTCCTGAGCCTAACCTGACCGTGGCTACTGCCCCCGAGCTTCAGGCTGCTGCGGACGCCACCTTCCTCCACAACCGCCGCGAATACCTCATCCGCAAGGCCGACCATGACGTTGCTCTCCTCAACTATGAGTTTGCCTCGTCAGAGCGTTCCACTCGCCTGGAGCTGATTGCCGAGTACACCACCTCCATGGCGGCTTATGTCCCCAACAGCATCTCCTGGGCCGCTGCCGACAACCGCGCTTGCACCATCCTTCTTGGTGCTCTCCCCGACGCCCTCATGCGCCGCTTCCAAGCTCGCGAGATGCGCGCTCACCTCATTTGGACCGAGCTCCAGTCTATGTTCGAGCGTCGCGACATCAGCTCTGTTGGCGTTCTATTCCAGGAGTATTTCTCCATCACCCTCGCCACCTGTGACGGCACAGTCGACTATGTCGGCCGCATGCAGGAGGTTGCCGATCGCCTTGCCGCTCGCCAGGCTGCCCTTTCCAAGCCCCTGCAGATCCACCGTCTGCTCTTCAACCTCACGCCAGACTATGAGTCCCGCCTTCACGCCTTCACCGAGGCGAACCCCTTGGCTGGCCTCCCCGAGGTGACACAGTGGATCATTGACACGGAGGTCAAGCTCCGCACCCCCATTGTCAACCTCACCACCACTCACTCCTCCTCCGCCTCCCTCAATGCCACACAGCCGCGCACTCAGGGTGGTCGCACCGGCGGTAGCGGGGGTCGTGGAGGGAGTGGAGGTGGCAGTAGGGGTAGTGGCCGTGGTGGCCGTGGTGGTAGTGGTGGTGGTGGTGGTGGTCCTAGTGGCCCCGCTCCCGGAGGCTCCTCTAGTGCTGGTGGAGCTGTGAGCCGTGGTGGTGGTCGCCCTGGGACTCTTCCCCCCTGCACGTATGTTCGCCGCCACGGTCCCCACGCCGGCACGCCGTGTAGTCAGACCAACCACCCCCCTGCCACCTGCTTCAAGGCGCTTGATGACGCCTGGTTCGACCGCGGCAACACTGGTACCCCTCCTCGCTGGAACAGTGTTACCCCTCGCCCGTCCCTCGTGGACATCCAAACCCTCCCCTCCTTCCTCCCCGCTCACCTCCGTCTACTCACCCCTTCCCTCCCCTCCCAGCTCCAGCAGTTTCAGCAGCACCAGCAGCAGCAGCAGCAGTACTTCCCGCAGCAGCAGCAGCCGCAGTTTCTTCAGCAGCAGCAGCCGCCGCTCTTTCTGCCGCAGCAGCCCCCACAGCCGCAGTTCTTCCAGCAGCAGCAGCCGCAGCAGTACCTTCCTCCGCAGTGGCAGCAGCAGCCGATGACCTTTGGTGCAGCGGCCATGGCTGCTCATGCCTCCCTTGCCCCCCCTGCCTGGGGTTCCATTCCCTCTGGCCCCCCGAGTGTCCCTGACTCTCAGGGCAGTTTCCTTGGTCATATTGCTGCTGCACCTTCCGTCGCTTCCATGTATCCCTCTGCTATCAATGAAACGTCTTTCCAGTACCCCGTCTCACCCCCCCCCCCCTTCCTCCCCCACCTTGGACTTTGTCCTTGACAGTGGGGCCACAGAAACCGCACTCAAAGACGCTGGCACCCTCACCCCCCTCCCACTTCCTACCCAGGTTCATGGTGCTGACTCCAGCTTCTCCATCCCATGCACTCACCTCTCCACCCTCCCCTGCACCGCTTTCCCCTCCGGTAAGGTCACAAGTCTCCACATCCCTACCCTTCGCAACAACCTCCTCTCTCACCGAGAACTCCAAGGTGTCGGTATTACTGCCATTTACCCCGGCTTTGCCAATCACTGTGATCTTTACCAAACCTCCTCTGGTCGCTTTCTCCTGCGCATTCCCCTTTGCCCCCGCACTCGCCTTTACACGCTCCGCACACCCCGTCCCTCCTTTTGTCATGTTACCACTCGTGCTGGTACTTCCACCGGTCCTCCTCCCCCTCTCCCTCCCCCTCAGGTATCCCCCTCCCCTTCTTCACTTCCCTCCTCCCTCCCTTCTTCCTCCACCCCCTCCCCCTCCTCCTCCACTACCCTCTCCCACCCAGCAGTCATTCTGCATCACAGACTCGGCCATCCCAACTTCGCCGCACTTCGCACCACTGTCACCTCTCGTCTCCTTCACAGCCTCCCTCCCACCTTACCTCCCCTCCCCTCCTCTCCTGCCCCCCCATGCCCATCATGCATTCATGGCAAGCTTAAGCAATCCCCCCATCACAGCCATCCCACCTTTGCTGCTGCCCCCATTGACCTTGTCCACATGGATCTCTGGGGTCCCTATCCCTTCCGCTCCCGTCAGGGGCACCGGTACATGCTCGTCCTCGTTGACGACCACAGTCGGTACTCCACTGTCTTTTTCCTCCACACCAAAGATCAGGTCCCGGCTGTTGTCATCACCTGGGCTGAGCAGTGCCGCAATCACTTCAAACGCCCCATTGGCCGCCTTCACTCTGACGGTGGGGGTGAGTTCATCAACAACACCCTTGCTACCTTCTGCAAAATTCATGGCATCCAGCAAACTTCCACCCTCCCCCACTCCCCTCAGCAAAATGGCATTGCTGAGAGTCGCATCCGCGAAATCACCAAAATTGCCCGCTGCCTCATTGCCCACGCCTCCACCCCTCCCTCCCTCTGGAGCTATGCCCTTCTCCATGCCGCCCTCCTCCTCAATCTCCGCTCCCACCCTCAGCACCCCTCCTCTTCCCCCACAGAACTCTGGTCTAAGGCCAAGCCTGAGGCTGCCGGCCTTCGCGTTTGGGGCTGCAAGTCCTTCGTCCTCATCCCACCGGCCGATCGCTCCCGTGCCGCCGGCAAGCTCGCCCCCCGTGCCCTTGAGTGCGTCTACCTCGGGCACAATCGCGACTCCCCGGGCTACCTGTTCCTCCACCCTCCCACCAACCGCCTCATCCGCAGCATTGACGTCGTCTTCGACGAGTCCATCCCCTACTACTCCACTCCTCCTCCTGACCCTCTCCCTCCTCCCACTCGCCCCCTCGCCTGGACTGACACTGTCCTCCCACCTCTCCTCCCTCCCTCTCCTCTCCTCCCCCCCGTTGCCGCTCCACTCCCTTCGTCCTCCTCTGCTGACGTCTATGACCCCGCCGCACCCGCCTCCCCGGCCCACTCCGCTGCGCCCCCTCCCCCCTCTCCCTCCTCCTCTCACTCCCCCCCTCCTCTCCAACGACCGGGCCAGCAGCAGCAGCAGCAGCAGCAGCAGCAGCAGCAGCGGCAGCCGGGACAGCTGCAGCAGCAGCCGCCGGGGCAGCAGCAGCAGCAGCCGGGTCCGCAGCAGCAGCAGCAGTGGCAGCCGGGTCAGCAGCAGCAGCAGCAGCAGCAGCAGCCGACTCCACCGCGTCAGTAGCAGCAGCAGCAGCAGCAGGTCCAGCAGCAGCAGCAGCAGCAGCAGCGCTACCGAGCAACTTCCCGCTCCTCCCCTTTTCTCCTCCCTCGCATGCACACTCGCTCCCTTGACAAGGTCTTTGGAGCCCCTCCTCCCGCCTCCATTCAGCTCCTTGAGGACTCCCACAAGGAGTTCCTCGACATTCGGCACCACACTCCATTCCTTGCCTCCATCTTTCATGACTTCCTTGGTCTTCCCGTCCTTGGCGCCACCTCCACCCCTACCATCTTCACTCCCTCCACCTTTACAGAGGCCATCGCCTGCCCTGATGCGGACAGGTGGATTGCGGCTATCTTCCTGGAGTGTGAGGCCTTCATTCGCAACGACTCCTTCGTTGATGTCCCCCTCCCGGACGATGCCAACCTTGTCGAGGGCAAGTGGGTCTTTCGGGTGAAGCAGCTGCCCGGCGAGGATCCGGTCTACAAAGCCCGCTATTGCGCTAAGGGGTTCACCCAGACTTGGGCTGAAGATTACTGGTTCACCTATGCCCCCACCGCCAAGCCACCCACCCTCCGCACCCTCCTTGACGTTGGTGCACGCGACGACATGGAGATCTGTTCCATGGACGTCTCCAATGCGTTCCTGCAAGGGGACCTGCACGAGCGCATCTTCCTCCGGCGACCCCCCGGGTTCCACGCCGCCTTTCCGGATAACACTGTGTGGCAGCTGCGTCAACCTGTCTACGGTCTGAAGCAAGCATCTCGGGAGTGGCACGCGAAGCTGTCTACCACCTTGGGATCCCTTGGCTTCTCTGCCTCTCATTCTGACGCCAGTCTCTTCCTTCGCTCCTCCCCTCGCCGCTTCTTCATTCTGGTGTATGTGGATGACATGATTCTGCTCTCTGACTCCAAGACTGACATGGAGCAGATGAAGCAGCAGCTGCAGCAGCGCCTCAAGTGCAAGGACCTGGGCGACCTCACCCACTACCTTGGCATGGCTATCACTCGCGACCGTCCCGCTCGCACCATCACCCTCTCCCAGTCTCATTACATCGGCCTAATCTTGGAGAAATACGAGATGACTCAGGCCAGTCCCATAGCCACCCCCCTCCCTTTCGGCCACCAGCTTGCTCCACCAACCTCGCCCTCCTCCTCCTCTCACCCTTATGCTGAGCTCGTTGGGTCACTGATGTACGCTATGATGTGCACCCGTCCCGACCTCGCCTACCCCATCAGCGTGCTCGCTCGCTTTGTTGGCCCTGGTCGCCACTCCGAGGTGCACTGGAAAGCTGCTAAGCGGGTCCTCCGCTACCTTCGCGGCACCAAGGACCACGCTCTCACTCTTGGTGGCTCCTCCCCTCCCCTCCTTTCGGGCTTTAGCGACTCCTCCTGGGCCGACTCGCAGCCTGACCGCCGCTCCTCTCAAGGCTACGGCTTCACCCTCGGCAGCGGCCTAGTTAGCTGGCGCTCCACACGCTCCTCCTCCGTTTCTCTCTCCTCCTGCGAGGCTGAGCTCTACGCTGGCACCATGGCCGCCCAGGAGTCCCGCTGGCTCTGCTTTCTTCTTGCTAAGCTTGGCGCCCCTCAGCCCTGCCCCACCCTCTGGTGTGACAACGCCAGCACCATCCACCTCACTCAGGACCCTGTCTACCACGCCCGCTCCAAGCACATCAAACTCCGCTACTTCTTCATCCGCGAGCTCGTCCAGCGCGGCCTTCTTGCTGTCCGCAAAATTGCTGCTGAGGCCAACTTGGCCGACATCTTCACCAAGGCTCTCCTTCGCCCTGCGCACTCTGCTCTCCTCCGTCTCATCGGTCTTGCTCGCCCGGGCGCCCCCTGATTCAAGGGTTGCTCCCTTCCTGTGTTAGCCTGCTAAGGGGTTGTGTTAGAATTGCCATATTCTAGCATGCTAACACTTGTGACTGTACACCAATTGTGGTGTACAGTTGGGTTGGGACTACACCCAACTTTGGGTGTAGTCTTGCACTTTGGGGTGCCAATCCAACCCAATTGTGGTGGAGCCCCCAAATGCAACCCATTGGGCCATAGGTTGGCCCACTCTCACAAAGTAAGGGCCAACCCAACCCAATGGGCCATAGGTTGGCCCACTCTCACAAAGTGAGGCCAACCCAACCCAATGGGCCATAGGTTGGCCCACTCCCCCAAGTATGGCCAACCCAACCCAATGGGCCATAGGTTGGGCCACTCCCCCATTCCCACCTCCCTCCTTTCCCTTCCAACCTACTCTTCCCAAAGCTATGTATGCTTGCAAACTCTCTAATGAAGTTAATGCTTGAGTTTCCTTTCTTCACAGAGTGTACCCGAAGGAGCCACCTGCCGCCCTCCTCTCTACTCTCTCTCCCTCCAGCGCCTGTCGTTGTGGGGGAAAGGGGGGAGTGTGAGGGGGTGGCGAGAGAGATTCTGTTGAGCCAGCAGCCGCCCCTCCTACTCTCTCTCTCACAGCTGCATGTGCCACTGTGGGGGGGAGGATGGTGGCTGAAGTCAGCCAGGCATCTGCAGCTGCCGCCCGCTGCTACCGTGGTACCTCCAACCGCCGCCCCTGCCTCCACCTGCTATTTTCTTTTGTTTTCTGTCTGCTGCTGTTGGTTGGCAGGTGTTGCCGTTGAGCCCTGCTGTGCCGCCGCCCTTGCCGCCGCACGCTCCTGCTCTCCAGGCGGCCTGCCACCACATGCACCTGCTTCTGCTATGCCGCCGCCCTTGCCGCCGCCCTTGCCGCCGCACACTCCTACTTCTACTGCTTCAACCTTGGCGGAGGGGTTGGTGAAGTTGAATCTGTTACCACTGCAACGGTTGTCACTGCTCTTGCCTGCCGTTGCTGTTTTCTCTGCACTTGGTGTACCCCTGCAGGAGGAGTACTGCACATGGTTCTAGCTGTAGGCATTTAGAGGGTGTGTTGAAATGTATTCGTTTACATTTATAATTGCCTGCAGTAGAACCTAGTGTAGTTATGAAATCTTGCAGGTGGTGTACAATTCTTTCCTCTTTTGCCTATATCTTGTACCCTTGTTCATTATTGAAACCCTCTTTTGACAAACCTCTCTCGACATGTTCCTCTCGACTCTCCTTACCTCTCACCTCTCTCGTAACCTAGCTATGGCTCCTAAGCTTAGCTAGTTACGATTTCGACAAAACGTACCGTAGGCCGACTCGGCTGCTCCAGCAGTGCGAGGTTTGGTGAAACAGTGCGCGCGAAGTTGGCGAAGCCCCGTTAGCAGTAACGGGCGAACAACGGCTAATGCTGTACACGATGTGGATGGTCGAGGTACAGAATAGCGAGAAAAATCCTTACAGGTTGAAATAAAAAAAAACTTATTATTGTAAACATACAATTCACGATTAGCTGTCTCACATGGCAATTCCGCTATTTTGGAAGATTACATTCATCCAAACAACCCCACTTCATTTCACTTGAATACCTTCGCTTCTCTTCAAAGCCTTCAATCTGAACTGAGTAACATAGCTATTGTCATGTGGTCCTACACCCCCCAGCACAGGGGTTATGCCTGACGCAGCAGTCGCCTCTTTACTCCATGTGAAGACCTTTGCTTCGTTTTGCCGCCTCCAACGTATACTTAGGATGGTAGCTTCCTGTTGCAGTGGAAGTCTTTATATGAGTTAAATCCAATGTAGGAGGCTTTTGTCTGGGCTAGTATGTAAAGCCCATGTAGTGACACGTTTCAGGATCGATGTCTCTGAAATCAAGTGTACTAAAAATGACAAACATACAGAATATATAGCTAGAGTAAAGTACCTATTCGCCTATTGTACCGTGCTATTCACGCTATTCCTGTTCTGAAACGGTACGTGACTATTTGCGAGGCCTACAGCTACTTGCTGACGTCATCCTAGGGCGCGTAGCGCTTTGCTGACGTCAGCCTATCGGTACTTCACTATTATGTGCGAAGTATCGCACTGTACTAACTGTACTACACGAATTCCTTGAAGTGCTTAAGTCTCGATATTATCTCAACACTCCCCTTCACTTCTAGGAGTTCGGTGTAGTTACCCTGTTGCCTCATAAACGCCGCTGAGCTGGTTGCAGTGGTGAAATTTCTGTCGTGTCAGTTTCTTGGTAAGTGAGTCAGCTGCCATGTCACCGGTGGGACAGTAGACAAGGCGCATTCTCCCCTTGTCGATCGCATCCTTGACGAAGAAGTAACGCAGCGAGATATTTTTCGTGCGATTGACGAAGCCGGGCTTGTTGGCAATGGTAATTGCACTCTGGTTGTCGCACTGCAGCGTGAACTGATTCGGCGTGACGAATTTTGCTTCGTCGAGCAGTTCCTGTAAGTATAATCCTTCTCGGGTTGCAACACATGCGGCAATAAACTCTGCCTCAGCCGAGGAGAGTGACACGAGCTCCTCTTTCAATTAATTCCACGAGATCGGGCCAATTGGCTCGAGACGGAAAACGTAGCCGGTTCGTGACCGTCGATCTGATGTATCACCGGCGTGGTCTGTGTTGACGTATCCGCTGAGGTACATTTTGTCGGTTGGTTTTCCTGTGTTGAAGACCAGCCCGACTGTTAGTGTTGCGACAAATTAATGTAGAGCACGCTGAAGATCGAGGTGGTGTTCTTCTTTCGGGCAGCGTAGAAACTGTGCGAGATAACTTGCGACGTATGCAAGGTCGGGACGGCATGTGTCTGCTGCGAAGAGAAGACACCCGAGTTGCTGCTAGTACAGTTGTAGGCCAGCTGCTGAAAGTTTGGTGTTGTTTAGGACATGCCCGGTGGGTGTAGATCGATAAGGTGTAGCGACGTAATCTGTAGGAATTTTGAAGCGCTTAGTGAGTGACTCAGCATACTTCGATGCTGTGAGATGGGTGGCGGAGGAAGTTCGCGAAACGCTTAACCCAAGAAATTGGGTCACTTCGGTGGAGACGGTTAATGTCAGAACATTATATAGCTTATGCTGTTGTGTAGGCTATAGTGGGGTATCCCATAGGGGGTACAACCCAATTAGGGTTTTCCATATGTACTCACCTCATTCATAGTTCATTCATCCTCGTTCTTCATTCTTCTCATGGTATCGAGCAGGTTCCCTCGTGGGAACTGTTCCTAGGGCCCACCGTTTTTTTTTCCTGCCCGGAGCGCACTCTGCCCCTACCCGAGTCGCGCTCCCCTCTCTCTTGGCCCCTAGTGGCCCCTTTAGCCGCCCGTCACGGCCCTTAGACGCCCGCGCGCCGCCCGTCCCGGCCTCTAGACGCCCGTGCGCCACCCGGCCCGGCCCCTAGACGCCCGCGCGCCGCCCGTCCCGGCCCCTAGACGCCCGCGCGCCGCCCGTCCCGGCCCCTAGACGCCCGCGCGCCGCCCGTCCCGGCCCCTAGACGCCCGCGCGCCGCCCGTCCCGGCCCCTAGACGCCCGCGCGCCGCCCGTCCCGGCCCCTAGACGCCCGCGCGCCGCCCGTCCCGGCCCCTCGACGCCCGCGCGCCGCCCGTCCCGGCCCCTCGACGCCCGCGCGCCGCCCGTCCCGGCCCCTCGCCGCCCGTGAGCCGCCCGTCCCGGCCCCTAGACGCCCGCGCGCCGCCCGTCCCGGCCCCTAGACGCCCGCGCGCCGCCCGTCCCGGCCCCTCGACGCCCACGCGCCGCCCGTCCCGGCCCCTAGACGCCCGCGCGCCACCCGGCCCGACCCCTAGACGCCCGCGCGCCACCCGTCCCGGCCCCTCGACGCCCGCGCGCCGCCCGTCCCGGCCCCTCGACGCCCGCGCGCCGCCCGTCCCGGCCCCACGCCGCCCGTGAGCCGCCCGTCCCGGCCGCGCACCGCAAGTCCCGGCCCCACGCCGCCCGTGCGCCGCCCGTCCCAGCCGCGCGCCGCCGTCTCGGTCCCCACGCCGCCTGTGCCGCTGAGGAGCTGAGCCGCCCGAGCCGCCCGAGCCGCCCGCACCGCCCGAGCAGCCCGAGCCGTGCTGCCCCTCAGCAGCACAACCGAGCCGCCCGACAGCAGAGCAGCCGAGCCGCCCAGCAGCCGAGCCGCTCAACAGCCGAGCCGCCCACCAGCCGAGACGCCCAGCAGCCGTGCCGCCCAGCAGCGGAGCCGCCGAGCCGCCGAGCCGCCCGGCAGCCGAGCCGCCGAGCCGCCGCGCCGCCCTCCTTCCGGGCCGCCCGACCTGTCCAGTCTGGTGAGCACAGCGCCCTTTCACTGCACTGCCCTCACCCTACTGTTTGCACTGCCAGTCGTCTAGGGTCATGGCTACCCCTAGTGTTCTAGTCTTTGACGCTGAGGGTCGGGCCATTGACTTTGAGGTCTGGGTGGATGACCTGCAGCTGTTCTTACAGTGCGATAGGGCAGATGGTCTCTCTCTCTTTGACCTCACCTCTGGCGCCTCCACTGCCCCTGCTGCTGACGCCGACGCCACTGTTCGCTCCCAGTGGGCCACGCGCGACGCTGCTGCACGTCTTGCTGTGCGTCGCCACCTCCCTACCTCCGAGCGTGCACACTTTAGTCAGTACAAGAGTGCTCAGACCTTGTACGACGCTGTAGTTGCGCGCTACTCCTCCCCTGCCACTGCTGCACTGAGCCGTCTCATGCTACCGTACCTCTTTCCTGACCTTGCTGCCTTTCCCACAGTCGCTGACCTCATTACGCACCTCCGCACTAGTGACACTCGCTACCGCGCTGCACTCCCTGCTGACTTCTGCGCCAAGAACCCCCCCCCCATGTACATCACTCTTTACTACATAGTCACTCGCCTTCCTGACTCCCTTCGCGTAGTCAGGGACCACTTTCTCTCTGTCTGTCCCACCACTCTCACTGTTGACCTCCTCGAGAAGTCCCTCCTAGCGGCCGAGAAGAGCATAGTCGCTGTAGGGGCCTCTCGTGGTGACCCGCGCACCCCCATCTTTGAGGGGTGTTCCCCCTCCCCCCTTCTGCCCTCTGTTGCCTCTGCTGCTGCGGCCGACCTCCTTGGTCTTGAGTCGGTCGGTGTGGCGTCTGCCCCTAGTGGGAGACGCCGCTCTGGCAAGGGCAAGGGGGGCAAGGGCGCTGGAGGAGCGAGCGGGGGCGGTGGAGGTGGAGGTGGCGGCAGTGGGGGGAGTGGGGGTGGCGGTGGGAGTGGAGGTGGGGGTGGAGGAGTCGGTGGCGGCAGTGGAGGCGGAGGTGTCGGCGGCGGTGGCAGTGGGAGCGGGGGTGGCGGAGGTGGCGGCGGCGGAGGCGGAGGTGGAGGCGGCGGCAGTAGCGGAGGCGGCGGAGGCGGAGGAGGCGGCGGGGGTGGAGGTGGTGCTGGTCGCGGGTCTTCGCAGAGGAGTGGCTCCGGTGGTGGCTCGCGCCAGCAGCAGCAGCGTGGTCGTGACACCTTGTCCCCTCAGCAGCTTCGTGAGTGGTACACTGCGCGTCAGCGAGGTGGGGGTTTTGGTCCGTGCTCCTACGTTTTGCGCACCGGCGACCGTGCGGGTGAGCAGTGTGGGGGTCCCCACCCCACTCAGCGCTGCTTTGGCCGCCTGACGGACGCGTGGCGTCACCAGTTCCCGGAGGCCTCAGAGATCCCTCGTTGGGGTGACCTGTCCAGGGCGGGTGTTGCCATCTATGATCTTGACTTTGATGCTATTCTCTCTGCCATGTATGCTGTGTCTATTAGTGATGAGGGTGACTGTTACCGGTGTTTCCCGCCCGATCCGGGTATTGAGACTGCTGCTCTAGGTCCTGGTGAGGCTGCTGCCCTAGGTGCTTGCGACGCTGCTGCCCTAGGTGCTCGTGTGTCTGCGTCCTCAGGTACTGGTGAGTCTGCGCTCTCAGGTACTACGTCGGCTTCGGCCTCCCTCACCTTCACCCTTGACTCTGGGGCGTCTCGCTCCTTCTTTAGGGACCGCACCACACTCACACCGCTGAGTCGACCGGTTGCAGTGTCTCTGGCTGACCCCTCTGGGGGTCCTGTCCTGTCTCGCTTCTCCACAGTCCTCCCGTGTCCGGCGGCTCCCTCTGGCACCCTGTCTGGTCTCTACCTCCCCTCGTTCTCTACGAACCTGGTGAGTGGTGCTGACCTACAGGATGCGGGTGTACACCAGTTCACTCCTGCGCGTCAGCGGGTGACGCACTGTACAGAGGCTCGCACAGGCCGACACCTGGCTACGTTTACCCGTCAGCCGGGGTCGAGCCTGTACACACTGACCACTGCGTCTCCTCCCGTTACTGAGTCTGGTAGAGTCGCTTCGTCGGGTCAGGTGTTTGCTGCTGCGTCCAGGTCTGGTCCTGAGTCTGCCCCCTGTTCTTGTCGTCTCCTGTCTCACGAGACTCTTCTCTGGCACCACCGTCTTGGTCACCCCTCTCTGCTTCGGCTCAGAGGCATGGCCTCCCGTCTTCTAGTGTCTGGTCTCCCCCGGTCCCTCCCTCCCCTTCCTCAGGGCCCTGGCCCTACCTGTGTCCCCTGTGTCGAGGGGCGCCAGCGTGCTGCCCCTCACTCCTCCCAGTTTCCTCCGACAGAGGCCCCGTTGCAGACGCTCCACATGGACGTGTGGGGCCCAGCCCGCGTCCGTGGGCAGGGTCACGAGCGCTACTTCCTGCTCGTTGTTGACGACTACTCGCGTTACACCGCAGTCTTCCCCTTGCGCGGCAAGGGTGATGTCACTGAGGTGCTGATCGACTGGATCCGCGCAGCTCGTCTCCAGCTCAGGCAGAGCTTTGGCTCCGACTTTCCTGTTCTGCGTCTGCACTCGGACAGAGGCGGAGAGTTCTCCTCTGGCCTTCTGCGAGCCTACTGTCGTGCACGAGGCATCCGTCAGACCTTCACGCTCCCGGACTCTCCGCAGCAAAATGGGATTGCTGAGCGCCGCATTGGCATGGTCATGGACGTCGCTCGTACGTCTATGATGCATGCGGCTGCCCCCCATTTTCTGTGGCCGTTTGCGGTGAGGTACGCGGCACGTCAGATCAACCTTCACCCCAGGGTCTCCAGGCCGGAGACCTCCCCAGCCTTGCTGTGGACCGGGAAGGTGGGCGATGCGTCGGCGTTCCGGGTCTGGGGATCTCGGGCGTTTGTCCGCGACTTGTCTGCGGACAAACTGTCCCCTCGTGCTGCTCCTTGCGTCTTCCTGGGGTTCCCCCCAGACGCGCCTGGGTGGCAGTTCTACCACCCCACCTCTCGCCGTGTTCTGTCCTCTCAGGACGTCACGTTCGACGAGTCGGTACCCTACTACCGCCTCTTCCCCTACCGCACTCCGTCCCCCCCCCCGCCCCCGCTCTTCCTTGTACCAGGTCCCCCCCCGGTAGACCCCCTCCCCCCTCAGGGTCCTGCCCCTTCAGGTGTGTCCCAGGTAGACGCAGTCGAGCCTGTCGAGGTCACTGGTGACTCTGGTGCTGCTGGGGGTGCTGAGCCTGGGGGTGCTGGGCCTGGGGGTGCTGGGCCTGGGGGTGCTGAGCCTGGGGGTGCTGAGTCTGGGGGTGCTGAGTCTGGGGGTGCTGAGCCTGGGGGTGCTGAGCCTGGGGGTGCTGAGCCTGGGGGTGCTGAGCCTGGGGGTGCTGAGTGTGGGGGTGCTACGCCTGGGGGTGCTTTGCCTGGGGGTGCTGGACCTGGGAGTGCTGCGCCTGGAGGTCCTCCGCCTCGAGTTTCTACGCGTGCTTTGTCTCGCCGGGAGCCACTCTCTCCACAGGAGCTGCGCGAGTGGTTTGCCCGGCGCTGGAGCCGTGCTGCTGGTGCTGGAGGTTCGTCGGCTACTGAGGGTGCTGCTGTTGCGGGTCCCGGAGGTGCTCGTACTGGGAGTACTGGAGCTGCTGGGCCTGCGGGTTCGACTGGAGCTGGTGCTGCTGAGGGTGTTGGCGCTGAGACTACCACTGGCGGTCCTGCTGGGGGTGCTCCTGGTGTTGCTCGAGGTTCTGGAGCTACTGGAGGTGCTGTTGGAGCGGGTGCTCCTGCTGGGGGTACTGGTGCTGTCCCTGCTGTTTCTGGCGTAGCTACGCGGCCTCGACCGTACTTCGTTCCACTCCTGCAGCAGGTTCTTGGTCTTCCGCCCTCTCCTGGTCCTCCTCCTCTCTTGGAGGGTCCACAGCCTGTCCCGTCGCGGTCACTGCTACAGCCTACCTCCCCTTTGCCTGCTCCTTCTCCCTACACTGGTCCTACTGGAGGTCTTACTGAGCGTCGTGAGCCTGCGTCTCGCCCTGCGTCGCCTGTCCGTGCTGCTCGCGCTAGTGGTCGTGGTTCGCGTCAGCGTCCTCCTCCTGTCCCTGGCACGCACAGGATGTCTCTGCGTCCGTCTACTGCTCCTCTGCGTGCCCCTTTGCCTTCTCCTCCTGAGTCCTCTCTTCCTGCTCTTCCCGACCCTGCGTCGGACTCTCTTCGTGCTGCCAGTCCTACTGTCACGCGTCTCCTTGCTACTGTCGTCACTGACCCTTCCTTCGAGTCTACTGCTGCGTCTGCCCTAGTTACTGAGCTCGTCGACTTTGCTGCTCGCTGTCGCCTAGACTACGCTGCTAGTCTTGTCGCTGAGTCTGGGTCTGCCTGTCCTCCGTCAGTCGGGGGTGAGTGTGCCCTTGGCACGGACGTCCTTGAGGACAGGCAGGAGGAGTTCCAGTGTCTGGCAGCTACTTCACCTCATCTCGTGTCCGTACTGCTTACCCCTGAGGGAGACCCGGATGCACTTGACATCCCGACTCCGCGCTCTTACGCGGAGGCGATAGAGGGTCCCTACTCCTCTCAGTGGCAGGCAGCTATGGATGCAGAGATGGCTTCCTGGAAGTCCACAGGCACCTACGTTGACGCTGTCCCCCCTCTTGGGGCGAACATCGTCAGTGGCATGTGGATCTTCAGGGTGAAGCGGCCGCCGGGTTCTCCGCCTGTCTTCAAGGCACGTTACGTGGCTCGTGGCTTCAGTCAGCGACAGGGAGTTGACTACTTTCAGACCTTCTCCCCCACCCCGAAGATGACCACTCTTCGGGTGCTGCTACACGTTGCTGCTCACCGTGACTACGAGCTGCACTCTCTCGACTTCAGCACTGCTTTCTTGCAGGGCAGCCTGCACGAGGAGATCTGGCTGCGCCGCCCACTTGGCTTCACTGGGTCTTTCCCTCCTGGTACCCAGTGGAGTCTCCGGCGTCCAGTCTACGGTCTCCGCCAGGCGCCACGTGAGTGGCACGACACACTGAGGACTACGCTTGCGGCTCTTGGGTTTGCTCCTTCTACTGCCGACCCGTCGCTGTTTCTACGCACCGACACCTCTCTGCCGCCGTTCTACATCCTCGTGTACGTCGACGACTTGGTCTTTGCCACAGCTGACACTGCTGGACTCGCCCACGTGAAGTCCGAGCTGCAGAAGAGACACACGTGCACAGACCTGGGTGAACTGCGCAGCTACCTTGGCTTGCAGATCACCCGGGACAGAGCACGCCGCACCATTACCCTGACTCAGTCACACATGGTGCAGCAGGTCCTTCAGCGCTTCGGCTTCACGTACTCCTCGCCTCAGGCCACTCCTCTGCCTACTCGCCACTCACTCTCAGCTCTGCCTTCGGATGAGTCCGTAGAGTCGAGTGGCCCGTATCCAGAGCTTGTTGGCTGCCTCATGTACCTGATGACCTGCACACGACCTGACCTTGCATACCGTCTTAGCATTCTTGCACGCTATGTTGCTCCTGGGAGACACCGACCAGAGCACATGGCTGCAGCGAAGAGGGTGTTGCGATACTTGTGCAGTACGTCGGGCATGGGACTAGTGCTTGGAGGGCGGAGTCCAGTGGTCCTCACTGGGCACGCGGACGCTTCTTGGGCTGACGACCAGGCTACGCAGCGGTCGTCGCAGGGTTACACCTTCAGTCTTGGTTCCGGCTCTGTCTCGTGGCGAGCTACTCGCTCGTCCTCTGTTCTCGGCTCCAGTTGTGAGGCTGAGATCTACGCCGGGGCCATGGCTGCACAGGAGCTTCGCTGGCTCACCTACCTGCTGACTGACCTTGGAGAGCCGCCTCGTTCTCCTCCAGTGCTGTACGTAGTCAACAAGGCCATGCTGGCCTTGTGTCGAGAGCAGCGCTTGGAGCACAGAACGAAGCACATTGCTCTCCGTTACTTTCTTGCTCGTGAGCTGCAGCAGCGTGGTCAGTTGCGACTTGCGTACGTGGCCTCTCAGGCCAACACTGCTGATGTGTTCACCAAGGCACTTGCGCCTTGTGACCATCAGCGCTTCTGCACTCAGCTGGGTCTTGTACCTGTCTTGCCTCACTTGCTCTCCTCTTGACCTTACTTGTACTGTCACATATATATACCTGCTCTTGCTTGTCTAGCTCTATATATATATGTGTACTCCTGCATGTGAACTGGCCTTGTGGCCTTGTCGTTGTGCTCGGACTGTGTGGTGACGTTGTGATCCACCCTGAGCTTGCTCTGCTTTGCTTGACTGGTCTTGTGACCCCTTGTTCTCCCCCACTTTGCCTATGGGGGTGTGTCAGAACATTATATAGCTTATGCTGTTGTGTAGGCTATAGTGGGGTATCCCATAGGGGGTACAACCCAATTAGGGTTTTCCATATGTACTCACCTCATTCATAGTTCATTCATCCTCGTTCTTCATTCTTCTCAGTTAAATCGAGAGATTTCTTCAAATCTGCTTCGATGCGATCACCCAAGGAAGCCGACGAGCTGACGTAGAGAATGTCGTCCACGTATGCCACGAGCAGCGCATAACTCCCCTTGTCGTCTAGCCGATACATCCCGGGATCATGCGGCAGTTGTCGGAACCCAACTTCTGTCAGTTTTCTGTTCAAATGCTGCTGCCATAGTCGCGGTGCTTGTTTGATACCGTACAGTGACTTCTTGAGCTTGCAGACACTTGGCGGGTTTGTTGGATAGGTGTGTGGAAATTCGACGTAGATTTCGGCATCGACGTCAGCGTACAGAAACGCGTTGGAAACGTCGATTTGTTGTAGCGGAAGATTCTTCGCAGCGGCTTCGCAGATGACGAGACGAACACTTGTATGTCGGCTGACCGGGGCGAAAGTTAGCGTGTAGTCTACCCATGAGTTTGGTTAAAACCGCGAACAACCCACCTTGCCTTATGTTTCTCGTAAGAACCATCAGCCTTCGTCTTCACCCTGACGACCCACTTTCCGGTAAGAATAATTTTATTTACGGCTTTTTCGATGGGTATGAGCTCCCAAGTCTCCCGTTTTTCCAGGGCAGCCAGTTCACGATCCATAGCTTCACGCCATTTTTCGCGATGTGGCCCTGAAAGAGCCTGTCGGGCAGTTTTTGGTTCCGCAACCTCTGTAGAGTTGTGCCGTACAGCTGCTGCTAGTCCCAGTATCTGCAGCCCGGTCTGATAATTAGGACCGTCATCGGTCCGACCTGCGAAATTGTCAGGTTCACTCTGTTCTCCACTTGCCCCCACAATTTTGTCAAGGTCGACGCGGATGCTGCTGTCAGTTACAACTGGCATGGGACGGCGTTGGTTGTCCACGAGGTAAGTATGATGGACATCGCGAATGTCCTCCGGATGAGCATCGGTGAGAGGAATGAATTCCGGAAATCCGGAAGAAGTGGTTGGGACAGGTGGGTCGGGAGCAGCTTCACGTGCACCGTCAGGGTTAGGTTCTTCGCTGGCAGCGAGTTTAGCGTTGGTGCTAGCGAATGAGCGAACACCGTGGAAAAGAGTGGCAGGGTCACGCTCCGTGGCGAGATGTTGTTCGAAGACGGGAAAGGTTAGATTTTCGTAGACAATACAGTCACGAGCAGGAACCAGGAGGCGACTGCCTTAATCCATGATACGCCAAGCAGAAAACCGTTTCTCAAGGCCGAGATGAAGGCCCCACTTAGCACGTTGATCGAATTTTCCGAGCGGAGCGGTAGGAGGACGGTATTGCACGACACACCCGAAAACTCGAAGAAGTTTTGTAGTACCCAGCTTGCCCGTCCACAGCAAGTGGGGTGATGCGTTGTTGGGAAGAGCCGAGGAAGACAGAAGGTTATGCAACAGTGTTGCATGGTCCATCAGGAAGGGCCATTAGAGCGGACCAAGCTGAGATTGGGCGAGCAGAGCTCGCATCTTTTCTTGGAGAGTCCAATTGAGTCGTTCTGCTACACCGCTTTGTTGATGAGCGTGAGGAAGCGAAAAGAGGCGCCGTATGCCTCTGTCTTGCAGATAGGTCGTAAACTCGAGACTCTGATATTCCCCGGCTCCATCACACTGGAAGGACTTCAGTGTGGTGTCGGATTCACGTTCTGCGAGAGGCAGCCATGTTCGAAACGCTGTGAAGGCAAGAAAACGGTTAGTCATGTTACCAGTCCAGACGTATCGAGTAGAGGCTTTAGTGAACGTGATGACATATTTCTCGCCGTTGAAACCCTCCGCAGGTAAGTTGAGAATATCGCTGTAGACTTTTTCCATCAAGCGATAATCTTCAGCGCCAGGAAAATGAGACGGGTACGGCTCGTGCGGTAGATTTGCTGCTGGGCAGATCAAGCAGGGTGACGGACGAATGACCGGTTTCATTTCGAGACCGCCGGGTAAGAGAAGCGAATTTTTGTCGAGAACAGCGGCTTTGATCGTATTGTTGAGCGTAGACTGCGATGGATGACCAAGACGCTTATGCCATGTTTATGCAGTAGCTTTGTGTCCCTGTGCGCGCAGATAATAATCGACGTTAGCGAAGAAAGATAACAGCAGCCGATGACCGTCAGCACGGACATGAACTGAGACAGGCGAGATGAACCTGGTAAGATTAGGTGGTGGAATTTTTATGTCAACGTCGACGTATTCGCCAGGTTCGAGAACTAACTCCCCGCTTTCTTGATCTGATGCTGCAGTTCTAGGCTCGACACTGACAAGACGTCCGGAGTCGAGGACTTCCATGTCAGCGACGCGCTGCTCGACTTCAGTGAGAAGACGACGATCGCGATCAGCGGGTGTTTCCCCCCAAGCAGTCTCGTTGGGTTCTTCTGCCCCCCAGACGCCTTCACCCGTGGGCATGTTCGTCGGATCTCCCCAACCGCCAACGTAAGCAAGGTAGTCCCGGGAGGGCTGTACTTCATTCAGGCCTTGGTCGTCAAAGGTCAGCATGACAGTGGCAGCCGTGGTTGAAGACGTGGGTACGACACCCTCACGTGGAACGGTATCGTCGGTGTAATCAATGTCATCGCGATGCTCCCATGGGCCAAGAGAGAGAATATTTTCGGAGTCAGCAGTGGTGCGCTCAGGTACAAAGTTGAGGACGAATACACCGTTTTGCTCGACTGCCGTGCCGAGTTTCCTGTCTCCGTATTTCAAAGTAAACTGCCCAGGTTCGCCAAGAAGAGTAATCCCATTCCGCATAAGCTGTGCAGATGACATCAGATTGAAGCCCTGGGCGAGGAACGAGAAGCACGTCGTTAAGATGAAGACTGAAGTCTTGTTCAACGGAATCAAGAATGATGTTACCCATCCAATGTGTTGTAAGACGTTGATTGTTGGCGACGGTGACGACGCAGGGATTCTGAAGACGACGCTGGTTGATGACAAAACGGTTTTCTGAGGAACACATATGCTGGCCGCAACAACTGTCGAGGTACCATGTGTTGGGACCTTCCAAGGTATGTGCAAGGTTGGCGTAGACCTCGGGTGGTATAGGCGTATTGAGTTCATCGTTGAAGCCATTGTGAATACGGTCTTCGGCGTCAGGATCGTAGACGGTAGAAACTGACGTCATACAATTAATGACTTGTTTCGCCTGTGTCTTGACAGGTGTAGCAGGCGGCTTCCTAGGGTTCGGCTTCGCAGTGTTTGGCTTTGCAGCGTCACCTGAAGAATCTTTGGTGTGTGTCGGCCCAGACCGCTTCCAAGACGGCTTATCCTTCGACCAGCAGGTATCGATGGTATGACCTGCTTTACGGCAAAAGGAACACACGGGCTTGTGACGTGGAGTATAATAAAAACTGACTGTGTTACTAACCACCTTTTTCCCTCCTCGAGCGTTGTGCAGGTCCATATCATGCTGCTCGGCGATGAGAGCAGCACAGAGCGCTTCCTCAAGACAACGTCGCCTGCATCCGAAGAATGGAGCGACACTGCCGCCATTCTGGTCCAAGTCCCGCGAGTAGCACCGTGTGAAACATAGCATTGGGGAAGTATCCCCCACACTTCTCGAGCTGATCACGCAGATTTCTAGCACGGTTGATATACTGCGTCACCTTCTCGCCGTTTATCATCTGTATCGTTGACAACTGAGTGAGAATTTTGCTCTGGTTGACTGTGTCCTTTGCCATGTAGACCCCTTGTAGGTATGACCAAGCTGCTTCAGCGGGAGCGGTGCTGGTGCGAAGGGAACGAATACCAAACTGTTCAGTCGGTGTCATGTTACGAATGAGAACTGTGTAAGCGGTCAGCGACGCCGACCGGAAAGCGGCCTGTTGAAGAGGTGAGCCGCGAGATGGGAAGGGTGCTGTACCGTCGAACAAGTGCCAGAATCCCGCAGTTTGAACAAGTTCGAATTCGAAACTCCAGGTATAAAAATCTTGACCGTTGAATGGCATTGTCGTAAGAGGCTACTACTTTACACGATGTGGACGGTCACGGTAAAGAATAGCGAGAAAATTCCTTACAGGTTGAAATAAAAAACTTATTATTGTAAACATACAGTTCACGATTAGCTGTCTCACATGGCAAGTCTGCTATTTTGGAAGATTACATTCATCCAAACAACCCCACTTCATTTCACTTGAATACCTTCGCTTCTCTTCAAAGCCTTCAATCTGTTACTGAGTAACATAGCTATTGTCATGTGGTCCTACACCCCCCAGCACAGGGGTTATGCCTGACGCAGCATTCGCCTCTTTACTCCATGTGAAGACCTTTGCTTCGCTTTGCCGCCTCCAACGTGTTACTGAGTAACATAGCTATGGTCATCGGCCCCACCCCTCCCGGCACAGGGGTTATGGCCGACGCAACATGCTTAGCCTCGTCGAAAGACACATCTCCGACCAGGCGGTAACCACGCTTGGTCGAAGGATCCTGTGCATGTGTGACAAAATGCAGGGGTGGAGGAAGGTGCAGGGAAGAGGGAAAACGGAAGCGAAGGAAAGTGAGTGATACAAGGCACAAGAGTCTCGTCGAAACACACGCCTCCCACAAGGCGGCAAATCTGCTTTGAGGAGGGATCCTCAAGAGGACGGATCCTGTGCATGTGTGGTAACCAGCCAATGGAACAAAGGGAGGCGTGAATGCAGGGAGGTGGAGGTAAGTAGGTGACTTTTGAGTCGACTAAAAAGTCGCCTCGTTTGAATGCAGGGAGGTGGAGGTAAGAGGCATGAATGCAGGGAGGTGGAGGTAAGAGGCATGAATGCAGGTAAGAGGCATGAATGCAGGTAAGAGGCATGAATGCAGGTAAGAGGCATGAATGCAGGTAAGAGGCATGAATGCAGGTAAGAGGCAGGTAGAGGAATGCAGGTAAGAGGCATGAATGCAGGGAGGTGGAGGTAAGAGGCATGAATGCAGGGAGGTGGAGGTAAGAGGCATGAATGCAGGTAAGAGGCATGAATGCAGGTAAGAGGCATGAATGCAGGTAAGAGGCATGAATGCAGGTAAGAGGCATGAATGCAGGTAAGAGGCATGAATGCAGGTAAGAGGCATGAATGCAGGGAGGTGGAGGTAAGAGGCATGAATGCAGGGAGGTGGAGGTAAGAGGCATGAATGCAGGTAAGAGGCATGAATGCAGGTAAGAGGCATGAATGCAGGTAAGAGGCATGAATGCAGGTAAGAGGCATGAATGCAGGTAAGAGGCATGAATGCAGGTAAGAGGCATGAATGCAGGTAAGAGGCATGAATGCAGGTAAGAGGCATGAATGCAGGTAAGAGGCATGAATGCAGGTAAGAGGCATGAATGCAGGTAAGAGGCATGAATGCAGGTAAGAGGCATGAATGCAGGTAAGAGGCATGAATGCAGGTAAGAGGCATGAATGCAGGGAGGTGGAGGTAAGAGGCATGAATGCAGGGAGGTGGAGGTAAGAGGCATGAATGCAGGTAAGAGGCATGAATGCAGGTAAGAGGCATGACTGCAGGTAAGAGGCATGAATGCAGGTAAGAGGCATGAATGCAGGTAAGAGGCATGAATGCAGGTAAGAGGCATGAATGCAGGTAAGAGGCATGAATGCAGGGAGGTGGAGGTAAGAGGCATGAATGCAGGGAGGTGGAGGTAAGAGGCATGAATGCAGGTAAGAGGCATGAATGCAGGTAAGAGGCATGAATGCAGGTAAGAGGCATGAATGCAGGTAAGAGGCATGAATGCAGGTAAGAGGCATGAATGCAGGTAAGAGGCATGAATGCAGGTAAGAGGCATGAATGCCGGTAAGAGGCATGAATGCAGGTAAGAGGCATGAATGCCGGTAAGAGGCATGAATGCCGGTAAGAGGCATGAATGCCGGTAAGAGGCATGAATGCAGGTAAGAGGCATGAATGCCGGTAAGAGGCATGAATGCAGGTAAGAGGCATGAATGCAGGTAAGAGGCATGAATGCCGGTAAGAGGCATGAATGCAGGTAAGAGGCATGAATGCCGGTAAGAGGCATGAATGCCGGTAAGAGGCATGAATGCCGGTAAGAGGCATGAATGCAGGTAAGAGGCATGAATGCAGGTAAGAGGCATGAATGCCGGTAAGAGGCATGAATGCAGGTAAGAGGCATGAATGCAGGTAAGAGGCATGAATGCAGGTAAGAGGCATGAATGCAGGTAAGAGGCATGAATGCAGGTAAGAGGCATGAATGCAGGTAAGAGGCATGAATGCCGGTAAGAGGCATGAATGCCGGTAAGAGGCATGAATGCAGGTAAGAGGCATGAATGCAGGTAAGAGGCATGAATGCCGGTAAGAGGCATGAATGCAGGTAAGAGGCATGAATGCCGGTAAGAGGCATGAATGCCGGTAAGAGGCATGAATGCAGGTAAGAGGCATGAATGCAGGTAAGAGGCATGAATGCCGGTAAGAGGCATGAATGCAGGTAAGAGGCATGAATGCAGGTAAGAGGCATGAATGCAGGTAAGAGGCATGAATGCAGGTAAGAGGCATGAATGCAGGTAAGAGGCATGAATGCCGGTAAGAGGCATGAATGCAGGTAAGAGGCATGAATGCAGGCTAGACACATTCGAAATGCAGGTAAGAGGCATGAATGCAGGCTAGACACATTCGAAATGCAGGTAAGAGGCATGAATGCAGGCTAGACACATTCGAAATGCAGGTAAGAGGCATGAATGCAGGCTAGACACATTCGAAATGCAGGTAAGAGGCATGAATGCAGGCTAGACACATTCGAAATGCAGGTAAGAGGCATGAATGCAGGCTAGACACATTCGAAATGCAGGTAAGAGGCATGAATGCAGGCTAGACACATTCGAAATGCAGGTAAGAGGCATGAATGCAGGCTAGACACATTCGAAATGCAGGTAAGAGGCATGAATGCAGGCTAGACACATTCGAAATGCAGGTAAGAGGCATGAATGCAGGCTAGACACATTCGAAATGCAGGTAAGAGGCATGAATGCAGGCTAGACACATTCGAAATGCATTACAAGTACAGTCAACTTATCCAAGCCACGAGAGCATCGGGGAGTGGGGGATGAAGGAATGAGAGGGGGGGGAAGGAGGGAGGGGGGAATGCATGTATTGACCCGTTTCAGCCAGTCCCCCCGCACCAGGTTCGGCACGCCTGCTACTGCAATCACAATGTCGGCATCCCATTTCCTATTCCCTCTCGCCCCCCATCCCCCCTTGGCCGTTCCACCCCCCAACCCTCTCCTGCACGACACCAGCCCCTCCATCTCCCCTGCCCCCACCCACTCAGCTAGGCACTCACATCAACGGCGTTTATCCCCACGTCGATCACCACACATCCGGGCTTCAGCCAGTCCCCCCGCACCAGGTTCGGCTCTTACCCCCTTCCCCTTACCCCTCCTCTTCCCACCTTCCCATTCCCCCCAAGTGCTCACATCAACGGGGTTGATCCCAACATCAACGGGGTTGATCCCAACATCAACGGGGTTGATCCCAACATCAACGGGGTTGATCCCAACATCAATGACCACAGCCGGGCTCCAACCGCACCAGGTTCGCCAGTCTCCCCCACCTCATCCCCTCACACCCAGCCCAGGCACTCACATCAACAGTGTTGATCCCCACGTCAATGACAACACATCCGGGCTTCAACCAATCACCCCGCACCCGGTTTGGCACGCCTGCTGCTGCAATCACAATGTCGGCATCCCGCCTTCCCCTATTTTCGTCCCCCCCACAAACCCAGGCA
Source organism: Closterium sp. Naga37s-1 (assembly GCA_947471745.1). NCBI lineage: Eukaryota > Viridiplantae > Streptophyta > Zygnematophyceae > Desmidiales > Closteriaceae > Closterium > Closterium sp. Naga37s-1. The sequence goes on from CANJKZ010001036.1 coordinate 962,182, forward strand.
CTCACATCAACAGGGTTGATCCCCACGTCAATCACGACACATCCCGGCTTCAGCCAATCGCCCCGCACCAGGTTCGGCACACCCGCTGCTGCGATCACAATGTCTGCGTCCCGTGTGATTGAAGGGGGGTCCTTGGTGCGCGAATGCACCACCGTGACTGTAGCGTTGTTCCTCTAATGGGATGGACATAAAAGAGGGGGGACAGAAGGGGCGAGAGGTAAGTTCAGTGCAGATAGGACGGAGAGTATAGAAGAAAAAGAAACGGAGAGTATAGAAGAAAAAGAAACGGAGAGTATAGAAGAAAAAGAAACGGAGAGTGTAGAAGAAAAAGGTGATGACATTGGTTTCCCCATTTTGCCACTGTATGGATTCCATGATTAAGAATCAATCAGCACATAGACCAAAAAAAAAAAACAAAAACAATTACCTGACAACTGTGTGCAAACATGAAAAATCAGATAGGCACACCGACAGAAAGCAATGATCTGATGAACCGGACAGCATGGGGCACGAAAACACGAAAATAAAAATAAAAATAAAAATTGTAATGTTGTTACCTGCAGCAGCATGGCGGCAGGTGTGCCGACGATGTTGCTCCGACCAATCACGACTGCCCGCTTCCCTTCCATGGGAACCTGCAACAGCCAGAAGAGTCGAGCACACAGATGTGCAGATGAAAGGGAAGAGCAAGCAGTTAATGCAACACCACACAATCATGCACCCCTTAGGCGTGCACAGCACGAAGAGGAGCTTCCTTCCCCCCTTCCCTCCCCCTCACCCCCCCTCCCCTCCCCCCCAACCCCCCTCCCCTCCCCCCCACCCCCCCAGACCTTCCCCCCCTTTCCCCCCCCAACCAATTCCAACCAGCGTAACCCCAGCGTACTCCCATGTCCTTTACAAGCCCACACTTCATCCCCCTTACAAGCCCACACTTCATCCCCCTTACAAGCCCACACTTCATCCGCCTTACAAGCCCACACTTCATCCCCCTTACAAGCCCACACTTCATCCCCCTTACAAGGCCACCCCCCATCATTGTCATACGCGCACCTTGCTCCGGATAAGCAGCTCGATGCACCCCTTGGGCGTGCACGGCACGAACAGCGGCTTGCGGCCCGCCATCGCCAGCTGGCCGATGTTGATTGGGTGAAAGCCGTCCACGTCCTTCTCGATACTGACCGCACTCAGCACCCTCTCCGCATTAATGTGCTGGTGGGGGGAGGGGGGGCAAGAGGAGGGGAGGAGGGCCTTGACAGCTGGCCGACGTTGATTGGGTGGAGCCGTCCACGTCCTTGTCTATGCTCACCGCGCTTAGCACCGGCTCTGCATTAATGTGCTGTGGGGGGGAAGGGGTAATAGGACAGGGGAGGATGGGCAGAGAGGGGAGAGATTGACCCGTCCACGTCCTTGTCTATGCTCACTGCACTCAACACCCTCTCTGCATTGATGTGCTTGGGGCAATGAAATAGGGGGGCGGGGAAGGGGGAAGGCAAGGGGGAGCGCCTCAGTAGCGCTGGCCGATGTTGATTGGGTGGAGCCCGTCCACGTCCTTGTCTTTGCTCGCCGCACTTAGTACCCTCTCCGCGTTGATGTGGTGCGGGGGAGGAGGGGGGGGGAGAAGGGGGCGAAAGGAGGGGGGGAGTGGAGCGAACAGGGGGAGGAGTGGGGGGTTGGGGGGAAAAAAGGGCAGCTGCACCAGCACGCCGTGCACGTCCGGGTTGTCGTTTAGCTCCCGCACGGCCGCCACCACCTCCTCCTCGCTCACATCCCAACTCCACCAGCATTACCCTTTAAACCCCAGAACCCCCCATCGAACCTTGGGCAGGGGCAGCTGCACTAGCACGCCATGCACGTCCGGGTTGTCGTTTAGCTCGCGCACCGCCGCCACCACCTCCTCCTCGCTCACGTCGGCCGGAAGATCCACACCGAAGCTCGTTATCCCCGTTTCAGCGCACGCCGCTTTCTTCATACGCACGTACGACTGCGAGTCCTTCCTATCGCCTACTAAAACCACCGCCAATCCCGGCGTCAGGTGCGCGCCCGGCAGTGCCTGGAGCCGCTTTACCTCCGCTGCGATCTCGCGTTTAATCTCCTCCGCGATCGCCTTCCCGTCGATTAAAGCCGCCTCGTGGGCGGGGGCCGGAGCCGCGGCGCCTTCTGCGGCCGCGGCGGCTAGTATCGCGCGGAGCGAGTTCTGCGAGGTCTCTAAAGCGGGGAGCGTTTTAAGAACGTTCTGCCAGGCGCGGTTCCTCTGGCCGCTGCTGCTGCTTCTGAGAGACGTAAACGCGGCGCTTCGGGAGGCCGCGGGGGGGGTCACGGCGGAGCTCGAAACGGAGCGCGCGGGAATAGCGGCGCGAGAAAGGGGAAACCCTGAAGGTGTTTGGACAGGAAAAAGCGAGAACTGCGAGAAACTGAGGCTGTAGGTAGGCAGTGGAAAGGCGAAGGGGCGGGAATGATGTGACGCAGTTAGGAAAGAGCAGCACCCGCAGCAGAGATAAAATGTAGAGTCCATCCACCCGAATCTGGTAGCGAACTGCTAATAATGCGTACAGATCGACTCACCATGAGAGGTATGGGATGCCGTCACACAAGGACCAGATCTGTGCGGATCTGACGCGATCCGCCGATTAATGCCGTCCTTCACTGGGGCAACCGCGCCGCCGGCGCAGAAAGACGAGGTCCGGGACGAGAGATTGATAAACATTGGTACGGATTTCGCGGAACCGCGAATCGATCCGAAGGACGGCAATCTCATAAACCACGCGCCACGGTCATACAACCAGCGCGAAATTTTATGCTATTAATGTTTTCACCAAAATCGCAACGCAGTTGAATGCCTCGCACACAGCCGGACACAGCGGTAGACACAGAGTGGCAATATTATCAACCAAGCACAAGGTAAGGCAGTAACGCGGTAAAGCGGTAACGCAGTAAACGCGGACACAATGGCAGGTCAGACCATTGCCACGGCAGAAAACAAGCAGTAAACTTAGTGCAAGTGATTTTGCAACCCTTCTGATCGCATGACGTGGGAAGAATGAAACGCTGCGAGCAGGTAAGCGCCTCGCAATCTTGGAGAAAATCCCTAAACTCGACCTGTGGGAGTGGGAGTGATGGAACACAGACGAGGCTTGCAATAATGTGCTTTGGTGGGGTGGGTTGTGGTGGGGTTGTATGAGGCGATTGGCAAGTGCAGCCTAAAGATAGGCCACTAAGCTATAAACAATGGTGTATCATCAGACGTGATAGTGTATGTACTAGGTGGTGGTGGTGTTTATAGCCAGCGACCTGTACCACACATCTCCAATATAGAATTTAGGAGCCATGAAATAACATACTAGATATACGGACAATGAAACAACAAACGTGGCTCAAATAATAGTGAAGGTGTGGTCATTTGATCTTTATGGACGCTATATATATGTGAAATATACATGAATATTAAAAACTGGGATCTGAAACATATTATGTAGTAAATGAACCTCACATGAAGTCAAAGTGTGTATGATAAGCTGGATGTATGATGATGTTTGTAGGGCTCTCATGTTCTGGTTTTGTTGCTCCTTTGCAATACATAAATTCTGAGGTTTGCACTATCGAGTGCAGTTGATGCAAGATGCGAGTGGAAGAACAGAAAGCGGATCTTGTGAGGTTCCCTCTCAGTCACGTGGATCGGGAACGGATTAGGTTGCCGAGTCACACGTATCTAGCAGTGACTTGGTTCTCGTGTGAGGTATTAGCAGGTGACGTATTTCTGACGTCTTCGCAGATTTCTCTTCCCTGCGATTTGGATTTCCATTTTAGCGCGCTGAATATCCTTCCAGCATTTTTCCGTGACGTGCCTCGGCCCCTGTCTGTCACGTCACAACAATGCCTTTTGAATTGCCTCGGCCGGAAATGGCGGGAACGTGGAGTCGCGGGGAGAGTCGTGAAGCAGAGTTGGAAGATTCTCTGTGTTGGAGCTGGTCCCGATTTGTCAAACAGGTTGCGCCACGTCATTTGTGGGTAAAGCCAGCCTGGTACGTACGACTCTACAGTGTAATATGATCCAACCTACAAAGCAAACAAACCGACCTAGCGTTTTGTGGAGAGGCATCAGCTACCCAAGAGTCGGCTCTCAACTTCTGGGATTGGGGGTCAAAAGGTTGCCTGCCCTTTCATTGTCATGAGCATGAACTGTACTGTAACAATTCCTGAAATTGTTCCCTGGCAGTCAGCTTCTACCTGCAGAGCTGACCTGGAAGCTGCCCGTTCTGTTGTGGCAAGCACCAGTGAGTTCCCAGGTTCACTCCATTGCACCCGCATGCCGGAATGATGGCACAATGCCAACTGTTGCCATCTGTTGGTCAACCTTGAATGGGGCAACTCCCACAGGCTGGACAGACAAACGGGCGATGCGCAGGGGTTACCGACACTGGTCAGCTCGTGAGGTGTTTCGTTTCACGTTTCATAAATCAGGTGGATGAGTGTTTCTCACGCAATAAACTTCGTTGCATGCGACTGTACAACATTCGTTACGAGCACCATCACCCTCAAACAACAATTGGCGCGCCAGGTGGTACGACCGGTGCGACTGCTGAACGCTTATTTCTCTTCGCAGGACAGTATTGGCGATCAAACGAAAGCTCCAGTAAGTAAACCAACGAAAGCTCGAATAAGTAAACTGGGAATGAAACCTGCCCGAAGTACAACATTGTCTCATTGATTTTCCAACCTCTCCTCACCTCATCAACTGCCAGCAAACCTCTCCAAAAGGGATCACTCGCAGAAAGAGGATGGAATCATGACACGCGGCTCGCAATCCACGTCGCGGTCTGCCACGGCGCACAACCAACTGAACCGAACCGAAACCCCGCCCCAGTTGAAACGAGCTAGCGAATTCAGACGCATGCGCCACATGTATCGATTCCGCGCATGCCATGCATTCCCCCCTATTTGAGCTTCTCTGCCTAAACCCGCGATAGCCATCCCACCCGCGCCGAACAGCACCCAGGTCAGCAACTGTTTTGTTCACGTGATTGTGACTCATCCGCTGTGTGCATCCCTCCCGCCACACCTACTCCCCACCCAATCAGAACGCGCGCCTTTTCCTCGTTTCAACCCCCCGAACCCCGCTCCCACATATTCCACGCACTCGTCGCCTTGACGTCACAACTGCACCTCGTGCGGTTGCGTGTTTTCAACCTCCGTCCACCTCGATCCCATCCACATATGATCCTCCTCGGTTTCATATTTCTTCCATCCCATCCATCTAGTTCCATGCATCCCAGGCTCCCAGCACATTACTGTAGTATATTCTCCATCACAACTTGATTCACTAGCAGAAAGCACTGTCACTCTTTCCTCGCTTCACCATCACAAATCCCTCAATACCTTACTGTAACACATCGCAACCACACCACACTCCTTGTTTTAACGCAATCCGCACTCTCCCAAAAATTGTTTCCGTGCTCGGCTGGTCATCCATTTCCTCTGCTTCCTGCTCCCTGCCTCCCTACATCCCTCCGCAGCAGCTCCGCTCCCCCCTCGATCCAAGAAACGCCAAGCCATCGAGTCTAGATCGTTCCCCTCTCATCCACTTCCACAGTGCCTTCCATTCCCTCCGCGACAACGTTCCCCTCCGCTCCCCCCATGTGACATCGAACTTGGATCGAAACCCCACGCGACATTGAAGCTGGTCAGCTTACCTCGGCACGAACAGGCATACTTCCTTAGCCAATCGCGCGAGGGAATCACTCCATTGTTCCTTGATTTCCGCACATTTCACACCTTCTCGACCTCCCAGCCATTGCTCCCTCTGCTCACTCTGCTGTCTGCTCATTCTGCTTCTGGTCCTTCTGGTCTCGCGTCGGGACTTAGCCGTCTCTTTCGCTCACATCGCATCGCTTCCGTTGCCCGACGGAATTTCGACGGTCGTCACTTACGCTTGCCTTGACTGCTACTGACCAACCAGCCTAAGGCAGAGACGAGAGTCTTAGCAGTCGTACAAAAGGAGCCATACCTCCGACTTCATACCTCAGACCTCAGTCACTAATCTCGCGAGGCGTCCTCTTCTCGCGTCTCTCCCTCCGCGATTTCCCTCGCAATTTCTTCTCGCCCTCAATTGTCTGTCGTACGGCGACAGATCACTCAATTCGCCCAGACACCAGTCACGTCTCGTCTTAGACTCCTTTGACTGATTCTGATTGCATGCCGTCCGTCCTTAACGCGCCACCCACGCACCGAACGCGGCGGCGGCTCGCAGGAGACACGCAGAATGCCTGGAATCTTTAACATCTGGCCCGCACACGGGCCCGCTACCGCTAGTAGTAACTTCCGAACTGCTCCCGCCGCATCTTCCGCCGCATCTGCCGCTGGAAATTTCTTCAGCAAGCAGGAGTATCTGTCGTTTGCCGTTGACCACCACGTCGCGACAAAACCGGCGGACCTGCTGCTGACTGCGGAGATTTCCGCAATCGCCGGCGTGATTCCCGCTCCGGTGTTGCCGCATCACACGCCCGCGTCCCCCGCGGTGAAATCGCTGCTGTTCAACCAGCCGTCGATCTCGCCGCACAACCCGCCGCGTCTTCCGCTCGCTGGAATTGGCGCGCTGCAGCAAATCCTTCGCACCGCAGCTTCCGGCGCCAATTCCGTCGAACGGAGTCGCGGCTGCGCTAGCGGCACCCTTCTCGCAGCGCAAATTACAGCAGTCGGCGGGCCGGCAGTGGAAAGGTCAGCAGCGGCAAAGGCGGGGGAGAGCTCAGCGGCAACTGCGGCGGTGACTGCGGCGAACAGCGGCAGCAGCCGAGGGCTGCATTTAATCCACGGGGCATGGCCGACGGGCAGTCATGGGAAGACGGCCGCAAGTCACGGCGCCAAGAGCGGTGGCAGCTACGACAGCAACAGGTGTGTTTCGAAGCACTTTGGTTTGCAATGATGTTTCTGTTATCACTTCCCTCCTCCCCGCAACCCCCGCCTGCCCCTACTCCCATGGTTATTAGCCCATTTTGTCTCTTAGAACGCTGGCTTACCCGTTTCCGTTCCTTGCCCCCCTTCCCTCCCTTCCCCACTTCCCTCTCCCCCTCCCCCTCCGTCGCTCCTTCCCCCGCGCAGTTCCGGTAGCGCGCACGACTCGTCGTCCGTGTGTTTGGCGGAGATGGTTTCCGATTTCATGGAGACCGGCTCGGCTGAGAGCCACACGCTCGACCATCGCCTGCTTGACGCGATTCACGGCAGCGAGGGTGGCTATAACGCGGATGCGATGTACGCGCGCATCGCGGAGCAGGACGCGCAAGCTCCGCGGATGGGGGAGAGCGGCGGGTGGTGCGGAATGGGGGATGTCTCGAGCCTCATTGAGGTGAGGGGGAAAGAGGATACGGGGAATGGGGGAGGCGGAATGGGGATGGGGATGGCCAATGAGAATGATTTGATGTAGCTGCTGTTATTCCCCGTATCGACCGTGGAATGCTCAACTCACCCCCGCCCCTCCCCCTTTCTCTCCGCCCTTTCCCCTTTGCGGCCCTCCCCCAGTCCCTCAGCGCCTGCACCTCCGCGGACGAATGCCAGCTGTTCGCTGACGTCATCGCCGCCCTCAAAACAGCCAAGAAGGAAGCCTCTTCCTCAAACGCCGCAGGCGCCAACAGCAGCACCGCAACCAGCGGCAGCAGCAATGGCGCCAGCAGCAGCGGCAGCAACGGCAATCTGAGGCGGGCGGTGATGTGCCTGCTGAGGTCCAAGGGGTACGACGCTGCAGTGTGCAAGGCACGGTGGGAGCACTCCAAGGGCCTCCCTGGCGGCACATACGAGTACATAGACGTCATTCTGCCGTGCCAAGGCAGTGCTGCTGCCGCTGCTACCACCACGACCGCTGCCGCTGCTACCACCACCGCCGCTGCCACCACCCCGTCCCCGTTCTCACCGTCCGACCGAATCATCGTCGACATTGAGTTCCGCGCCCAGTTCCAAATCGCCCGCCCCACCTTCGCCTTCGACGCTGTCGTCCACTCCGCGCCCATCATCTTCGTCGGCCGTCTCAACCGCCTGCTCAAGATCACTGAAGTGCTCGCAGATGCCACCCGGCAGAGTCTGCGGGAGCAGGGGCTGCACCTGCCGCCCTGGCGCCGGGCTGAGTATCTCCGGACCAAGTGGGCTGGCCCGTACCGGAGGACCACGAACCAGATTCCAAGGTCCGGTAGCAGCTCGCAGCTGGCTGGCGGTTCGGGAGCGAGCCTGGTGGCTCCGGCTGCTGCTGCTGGCGATTCTGCTGGTCTGTTTGGGCTTCCCTCGTCGCGGCAGCAAGCTGCGTCTGGTCGGCGAGGGCAGGAGGTGCACCAGCAGCAGCAGCAGCCCCATCAACAACCCCATCACCAGCCGCATCACCAGACCCATCAAAAGCACCTCCATCACCAGCCCTTCCTCGCGGTCTCACGGCCGGTTTTCCTGCCTCACAATGCAGCACGCCCTGCGCCCGCCATGTTCCCTGCACCGCCTGCCGCTGCTGCCCCCTTTGATGTGCCTGGTAACCCATTCGCAGTAACCGAGAAGAGGAGCACGGTTACCGCATACGGCAAGAAGCCGAGCGCGGTGACAGGGTTCGGCCGTGAGGCTGTGGAAGGAAGTGCCTCGGGTGTGGTGGCGAGGCATAGCGATGGGGAGCATGTCAGCCAAGGGCGGGGCATTGTGATGCGGAGTGGTGTGAGTCACGTGAGCCAGATTGGTTTGGAGATGCGGAGATTGGCAGAGGAGAGAGCATACAGGCAGCACGGTTACTGCTGATGACGCTGGTTACCACCAGTAGCAACAGCAGCAGCAGCTACTGATGCTGATGCTGATGCTGATGCTGGTTGCTGGTGGTGGAGTGTCTGGAGCAGCATTTTCTGTCTGAGCTCAGCTGAGTCAGCTCTGCTGACATGTGCAGCGTATACAGAGGGGCATTTCTAACTTTACCCGGTGCTGCGTTGAGCAGCATAAAGATTTTCCACTTGAGGCGCCTCAAGATCCCGGTGCTGCAGGCAGCAGCGGAACCACTTTTATGTGGCGGGGATTTCGTTTTTGCCACATTGCCTTCATTGGTGGGCCTAGCCTATGAGAAGGCACCATTCATCCTATCCAGCTTTTGTGAAGGATGCAATTTTGTTGAAATGTTTGGGTTTCCTTGGGAGTTTTGTTCCTTCGTTTATGTGTTCCCTTGTGTGCCCTTCTGTGTGCATAATAGGTGATTTGCCGTTTCATGTGTGCTCAAGTGCCTTGCAAAGCAGGTTCAAAATTAATTTATTTGTAAAAGGATGGAATCATGGTGGACTGACAAGATTTCTTAGATACGCTAAGTGAAATCGGCTCATACGCTAAACCTGGTACAGTCATGCCCTGCGAAACGCACAGCGTTACAAATCATGCATTCGCCTGGGCTTCGAATTTCCCTCGAATTTGCCGAACCCAGTCCGACAGCCGAGCTCCTTCAACCTGGACAACTCCACTTCCACATGCTTGGTAATACAGTACTCCAGAAGTGTGGCGCACTTCGGTTTTGTACGGTGCGCAACTTTGGCAGTCTCTTTAGAGTGGTTGGGTAGAATGTTTAGCACTGTCATGCCTGCCAAATTCGATCATGAAGAACTTGATCATCACTGATCAGCGAGCACCATGGTCCTTGTCATTCATAAGCTCTTGCAGCTAGGCATTGTCACGGATCAATGGTCTTAGGCAGCTTGGCTTCTTAGAGGACGATGGAATCAGGCTAATATCTCTCCAAGAGTGACGTATTTCGTCAAGTAAGACGTAGTCATCGCGCAGAAGAAACTACATGTTCAATTATCGTTTTCGCAGGGAGTACTCGCGGCTGAAGAAGTTTTTATCATTTCTGATTTTCCAAATTCTTAGTTGATCCTGAGAGGAATGCTCTGATTCCGGACAAGGTGCGTTGACTTGATGGCTCGCTCCGCGTGGCCAGCACGTGAAGGCACGTTGCTGCCACGTGGCGCTTCGCCGAGCCACGAAAGTCTATGCACCCTAGGTTTGATCTTCGCAACAATCACGTCGTTGGCGATACGAGTGGTCGCAGGAACGACGGTTATCCACATGGATAGCAGCTGCATTGTTCCCTTGAGCTCCCTTTCGCAAAGAATACGCAACTGCAGCATCAGCATCAGCATCAGCAGTGTCAGCAGCAGCAGGAGGAGGTATTGCAAGAGCAGAGTATCCGGCGATAATTCCGAAGCAGCACCAGACGCAGCAACGGAAGACATGGATTCTGAAAGGCTTGCTTGCTTTGCAAGCCTTGCTGGAAAACACCTATCTGTCCGTCAGTGCGGACCCACGAGCTGGCTGGGTATGGCAGGTTGTTTAGCGGACAGAAACTGTTCCGATACACGCTTATGCTCTACCTGGAAAGAGCCTCTTGATAGAGGTTATAAGGCGGATGACTGTGACCAGAATTCTTCGCAGGGTGATTGCTGTTCCGGGCCAGGTTCGGGACGATGTTCGGAGTCAGGCTCGGGATTGGAGCAGGTAACAGGGCTGGATTTTGAGGTTTGGAGGGAAGGATGGCAAGACGAACATGCAGAGGGGAAGGGAGGAACGCAAGGAGGCAATGATGGGATGGACTTGGTTACGATTCGTCCATCTCAAACTGAAGCTTTCAGTACGGCAGAGGAGGTTTCCAAGACAGGAGGCCAGGCTCGGGAAGGTACATCGAGGCTCGGCAAAAAGGTTTCTGAGGCTCAGGGTGGGGAAGTTCGCTTGGAGCCTGTGCTAGACGAGTGGATAGTCCGGTTCACTTCATACGAACCTGTGGAGGTGCATCGGCAACGGCTGATAGATGCTTTAGAATCTCCCCGAATTCCGGACGCTAGCCAATCAGGAAGCTTTACTGGAAGCACTGGATCAGGAAGCAGCGGCAGTCAGTCAGGAATTGGCCAATCGGGTGCAGCCAGATGGCACTGGGTAGAAAGGACGAATCCAGCCATGGCCTTTCCAACGGATTTTGGCGTTTTGCTGGTTGAGGGAGCTGAGACGGAAGGGGAGGACGGGGAGAGGGGGACAGGGGGCAATGATTGGGAGGATCTGAAGCGTCAGATTGAGGGCCTTCCGTTTGTGAAGGATGTACACCGTCAGATGAAGTACACTCGCTCACTGATGTACAGTGAGGGGGAGGGGGAAGGGGGGGACAGGAAAGGCGTTGGAAACGAAAGGAGGAGAGAAAGAGAGGGAGGAAATCAGAGAGGAGGAGAGAGAGGAATAAGAGGAGGAAAGGGAGGGAGTGGGGCAGGCATTGAAGGAGGAGAGACAGATCAAGGTGAAGAGGACACATGGCTTGAAGGGTGGGGGGAGGAGGAGGAAGGGGGAGGGTGGGATGTGAGGGGACCGGTGAGGAAGCCTCCTGGAAGGCTGCGAACGAGAATGTCATTTGAGGAAGGGGAAATTCCCGAGGGAAGAGTGAGAGGGTCTAGGGGTTTGACTGGGAGGGTTCAGGGTTTTGGGGTTGGGGGCGAGGGGAAGAGGGGCAGGCGAAAGGAGGACGGGGAGTATGAAGAGGATAGGATGCGTGTGGGTGCGAGGGAGTTGAGATGGGTGGAGAGCAGTGAAGAGGGAGGGGAAGTGGTGGGTGCGAGCGAGGGACGATCAAGAAGAAGGAAGAGGAGAGGGATGGAGGAAAGGAGGATGGAAGAAAGGAGGAGGAGGAACAGGCAAAAGAGGCGAAAGTGGCAGATGAGGCATTTGGAAGAGTCCTTTGAGGGAAAGCATGAGATTCCTCAAAGTGATTTATCTGCTGCTGGGTCGTTTCTCAGTAGGGCCTGGAATGTGTCGGCTGCTGCTGTCAACCGCCGACACCTGATGCAGGTGGGAATTGTGCAGATGCGAACTGAGGCAGGTGGGAACTGAGGCAGGTGGGAACTAAGGCAGGTGGGAACTGATGCAGGTGGGAAGGAGCTGAGGCAGGTGGGAACTGAGGGAGGTGAATATCAGGCAGGTGGGAACTGAGAGGTGAAAGGCCAGGCAGATTGATCTATTTGCTAACTATTATTTTCCACCCTTCCTTTCCCTCTGCAGGCGCACAAGTCTCAGATCACGTCTCTGTTCCACGCGGAGCGGCTGTGGGCCAAGGGCTTCTCTGGGACGAATGTTAAAATGGCTGTTTTTGACACGGGCATTCGAGCAGACCACCCCCACTTCCGCAATATCAAGGTGAGAAATCATTCATTAGACCAACCCTATCCTGGACTAAAAATCAGAGGATAGAGTCATCGGCACCAGCCCCAGTTTGGCTATATCAAGGTAAGAAACAAGTTGTTATTCCAAACCAATTTTGGAATATCATAAAAAAAAATGGAGTCATCAGTGCACGAGGTGACTTTTGTGTCGACTCATAAGTCAAATGGAGTCATCAGAGCACATTCATCTCTGCTGTATCAAGGTGAGAGCTAAGCATCAGCACAGCACCCCTTCTCCGAATGTATGTCATTCAGCTCCCCCCATTTAATAATCTAATTCCCCCATTCCCCCCTCCCAGGAGCGCACCAAGTGGACCAACGAGGACACGCTAAGCGACAGCCTGGGCCACGGCACGTTCGTGGCGGGTGTGATAGTCAGTTGCAGCTCCAGCCATTCAGTTACTCCCACCCACCCATCCACCCCACACACGTCCACCATGAGCGCACCAACTGGACCAACGAGGACACACTAAACGACAGCCTGGGCCATGGCACGTTCGTGGCAGGGGTGATCGCCAGCCACGACTCGCACTGCCGCGGGTTTGCCCCAGATGCTGAGATCTACGCCTTTCGGGTGTTCACCAACGCACAGGTGAGTTGCGCTGTGTAAAGGTACCTGTTTGCTTGCACCAAGGGAGAGTCAGCTCGCTGGAAGATGGAAATGGCCGGGGTGATTGCCTGCCAGCCACCAGCCATGACTCGCACTGCCACGGTTTTGCCCCCGACGCTGAGATCTATGCATTCCGAGTCTTCACCAACGCACAGGTGAGTTGCGCTGTGTAAAGGTACCTGTTTGCTTGCACCAAGGGAGAGTTGGTTTGCTGGAAGGTGGAACTGGCTGGGGTGATTGCCAGCCATGACTCGCGTTTCCGTGGAATTGCTTACGATGCGGAGATTTACACCTTCCGAGTCTTCACCAACGCACAGGTCAGTTGGGGTGCCTGAATGCAAACGCCAATACTTTCACCTCTGCTTGGGTAAGACACACCTCAAGGTGGAGGTGGGGGGGTGATTGATCGCCACCAGCCACGATTTGATTCCCTCCCACTGCTGCAATTTCGCCCCTGACTCCGAGATCTACGCCTTCCGAGTTTTCACCAACGCACAAATGAGTTTTTTTTTAAGCTTAGCTGCCGTGTCAGGTGCCTGGTGGAAGCACACACCGCCTCAAGTGTGCAACTGGTGGGGGTGAGTGACTGCCAGCTATGACTCAATTTCCCTCCCACTGTCGCGGGTTCGCCCCTGATGCATCTTCCCCAGGTCTCTACGCCATCCTCACTCGCATGAACGTGCTCACTCTCAGCATCGGGGGACCTGACTACCTGTCCCCCTTCGCCCCCATCCCCCCACACGCACCAGGTCTCATACACGTCGTGGTTCCTAGACGCGTTCAACTACGCCATTCTCACACGCGTGAACGTGCTCAACCTCAGCATTGGGGGGCCTGACTACCTCGACCGGCCCTTTGTGGAGAAGGTGGGGTCTTGGGTAGGGGGGATTGGAGAGGGTTGGGGAGGGGTAGGGAGTAGAGGGGAGGGTTGCAGAGGGACGGGGGACTTGGAGAGAGAAGGGAGCAGCGGGGGTGGCGCACCACCTCGACCGGCTGCTTGTGGAGAAGGAGGGGTGGGGATGGGTTACGAGGGGTGGGGAGGGGTGAGGAGGGGTGAAAAGGTGTGCGAAGGAATGGGAGCATGGGGGGCCCTGACTACCTGGACAGGCCGTTTTTGGAGAATGTGGTGGGGACTGGGTTGGGTGGGGTGGAGAGGGGTGGAGAGGGGTGGAGAGGGATCAGGAGGGATCAGGAGGGTGGCGGAGGGTTCGGGAGCATGGAGGCGAGAAGGCACGCTAGAGTCGACCCACCCTACACGCCACACTGCAAGCAGTGTGTTTGTCTGCTCTCCACCCCCACCATCCTCCCTTCTCCCCATTTCCTGCTCCGTTTTTCCTCCTCCCCCTTCCCCTCTCCCCTCTGGCCCCACTATTTTTTCCTCCCCACCCCACCGCGCTCCCGCCCGCCCATTTAGGTGTGGGAGGTAACAGGTAACGGCATTTTGATGGCGTCAGCCATCGGCAACGACGGGCCGCTGTACAGCACAGTCGACTCAACAACCCCTCGACGCAGACGAGAACGCAATTCCCCGTTCGCTCCTGCTGCCCTATCCTGCTGCCCTATCCTGCTGCCCTATCCTGCTGCCCTATCCTGCTGCCCTATCCTGCTGCCCTATCCTGCTGCCCTATCCTTCTGCCCTATCCTGCTGCCCTATCCTGCTGGCCTATCCTGCTGGCCTATCCTGCTGCCCTATCCTGCTGCCCTATCCTGCTGCCCTATCCTGCTGCCCTATCCTGCTGCCCTATCCTGCTGCCCTATCCTGCTGCCCTATCCTGCTGCCCTATCCTGCTGCCCTATCCTGCTGCCCTATCCTGCTGCCCTATCCTGCTGCCCTATCCTGCTGCCCTATCCTGCTGCCCTATCCTGCTCCACTCCTCCCTCACTTACCCCCAGGTGTGGGAGGTGACAGGCAATGGCATTCTCATGGTATCGGCCATCGGCAACGACGGGCCCCTCTATGGCACACTCAACAAGCCTGCGGACCAGAACGATGTGATTGGAGTGGGGGGCATCGACTACACTCTGCACATTGCTTCTTCTCTCATGACTCCTGCCCTTTTCTTTTCCCCCCTGCCTACTGTTTGTTCCTCCCTTTGCAGGTGTGGGAGGTGACAGGCAATGGCATTCTCATGGTGTCCGCGATTGGCAACGATGGGCCGCTCTATGGCACTCTCAACAACCCCGCGGACCAGAACGATGTGATTGGAGTGGGCGGCATTGACTACACTCTGCACATCGCGTCGTTTTCTTCCCGTGGGATGACCACATGGGAGCTGCCACACGGGTATGAGGGAGAGATAGAAGGCAGAGTGGGGAGTGGGGTTGAAGGGAGTGTGGTGCTGAGTTCAGTTGGAATTGGGGGCATTGACAACACTCTGCACATCGCGTCGTTTTCCTCCCATGGCATGACCACGTGGGAGCTGCCACACGGGTATGTTGTTGCTGTGAGATATTCATTTCCGGTTACTACACAGGTATGGGGTGAGACAGAACGATGTGAGATCGGGGTGGTGGGCATCGACTACACTCTGCATATTGCGTCGTTCTCCTCTTGTGGCATGACCACATGGGAGCTGCCTCATGGGTAAGAGGAGGGTGTGGGGGGTAAGGAAAATGGGGGTGGGGGGGCGGGTGGAGTGGGGAAGGTGAGGGGGGGTATGTGAGAGGTGGGAATGGGGGTTTAGAAGGAGCCACTTATCCCTGCCACTTGCTCACCGCTCTAAACCCCTCTATCTCGCAAGCACCCCTCCCTGCCCACCTGCCAACAGCCCCCAACTCTCCCACGCTCTGCCGCCCACCCTTTCCACCCCTCTCAGATACGGACGAATGAAGCCGGACATAGTCGCCTACGGGCGGGAGGTGGTCGGCTCGAAGATCAACGGCGGGTGCAAGAGCCTATCAGGGACGTCCGTCGCGAGCCCAGTGGTGGCCGGCGCGGTTTGTCTGCTAGCGAGCGTTGTGCCGGAAGCCGTGCGGTGG
This sequence comes from Closterium sp. Naga37s-1, assembly GCA_947471745.1. Lineage (NCBI taxonomy): Eukaryota > Viridiplantae > Streptophyta > Zygnematophyceae > Desmidiales > Closteriaceae > Closterium > Closterium sp. Naga37s-1. The sequence goes on from CANJKZ010001036.1 coordinate 977,959, forward strand.
GGGCCGGGAGGGGTGCTGAACCCAGCGAGTATGAAGCAGGCCTTGGTCGAAGGAGCAGACAGGCTGAATGGGCCGCATATGTTTGAGCAGGGGTCTGGGCAACTCAACCTGTGAGTGTGAACCATTTCGCCTTTTTTTGTGTGCTTTGGAAACGTCTCGAAAGCCTGGTATGTTGTTGCTGGCAGCATTCTCAACTGAACTGAACTGAACATCAACCAAAGCCTGCGAGCACGAAGCTGGCTTTGGTTGAAGGAGCTGATAGGCTGAACTGAACAGGCCGCATATGTTCGAGCAGAGGGCGGGCCATTCGAGCGAGTTACAATGCTCCGAGCATTGGTCCACCCCACCCATCTGCGCTCGACCTCACACAGAGAGCCCCCACACGCGGCCCTGGTGCCCGGTGTCCCCTGCCCACCTCTAGGCCAACCTGTGTTCCTGCTCCTCCTGTTCCCTGCTTTCACCCGCCCTCCCCTTTCCCTCAACCCTTTCCCTCACCCCTTTCCCTCACCCCTTTCTTCCCACTCTCCCTCCCCACTTCCTCCCCCTCACATTCTGCGATCCTACGCCATTCTAGCGAGCTACACCCCTCGGCATCTGTGCACCCATCTTCTCTTGATCTCACAGACTGCCCCTACGCGTGGCCGTGGTGCCGCCAGCCCTTCTTCTATTCTCAATGCTTTCTCCTTCCTCTCTTCTCACCCTTCCCCTCCCCCTTCATTCCAGCCTGCGATCCCACGCCATTCTGGCGAGTTACACGCCACGGGCATCGCGCCATTCTGGCGAGTTACACGCCACGGGCATCCGTCCACCCTTCCACCCTCGACCTGACAGACTGCCCCTACGCGTGGCCGTGGTGCCGCCAGCCGCTCTTCGCCTCCGCCCTCCCCCTCATCATCAATGTCACCGTCCTCAACGGCATGGGGGTCACGGGCTGGCTCGCTGCCCCGCCTGTGTGGGTGGGTTCCTTCAGAAATCAATCTGCGTTTTCACTCCTCCTCTCCCTTCTCCCCCCTCCCCTCACCCCTCCTTCCCCTCCCCCCCAGTCTGCGATCTCACGCCATTCTAGCGAGCTACACACCACGGGCATCAGTGCACCCCGCCACCCTCGACCTGACAGACTGCCCCTACGCGTGGCCGTGGTGCCGCCAGCCGCTCTTTGCCTCTGCCCTCCCCCTCATCATCAACGCCACTGTCCTGAACGGCATGGGCGTCACCGGCTGGCTCGCTGCCCCGCCTGTGTGGGTTCCCACAGAGGTCAACCTCACCAGCACTGCTGCAGCTGCAGAGGGTAACCTGTCAAGCGCAGCTGCAGCTGAAGCTGAAGCTGCAGGTGCCAATGGCTTCTTTGTGAATGCTTCGGCCTCGAATTCCTCCTCGTCCGCCGCTCCGCCGCCCCATCGGGTGCTGCATGTGCGCTTCTCCTACCCTGCGGTGCTCTGGCCGTGGTCTGGTAATCTGGGGATCTACCTGAGGGTTCACCCACCTCAATGGTGAGCGGGAGAAGGGGATGGGAAGGAGCGCATTATATTGGGGAGAGAGGTGAAGGGAGGGAAGTGTGGCGATTCGCATGCCGCTCCAGGTTTCTCCTACCCTGCGGTGCTCTGGCCGTGGTCTGGCAAACTGGGAATGTACTCTCCTGAGGGTGCACTCCGCTGCAAGGCGTCTCAATAGTGAGTCGATTTTTTCCGGTGCGTAAAAAAGGGTGAATGTTCCTTCAGCTCTCCATCCCCTCCCTCTTTTCCCAAATGCCAGGCACCATAGCAGGCGCCATGCGCCATACACTTCACTCTCTTCTTATCCCCATAAGCTTCCCATCTTTACTCACTCCCCCCACCGCATTCCCCCCCGCCCATCCTCCCCAACTGCCCCCCCACCAAGCCAGGCACCATAGCAGGCGCCATTCACTTCACGGTCGTCTCTCCTCCCGGCCCCAACGAATCCGCCCCTCGCACCACCAACTGCTCGCTGCCCCTCCGCGTTGCCATCATGCCCACGCCTCCCCGCCACCACCGTGTGCTGTGGGACCAGTTTCACAACGTGCGGTACCCTCCAGGCTACATCCCCAGGTGCGTGCGGGTGTGCTCTCTGCTTTCTCTGCTTACACTGATTGCGCTTGCAACTGCCACGCTCATGCCCCCTCGCCACCGCCGCGTTATCTGTGACCAGTTTCACAACGTGCGGTACCCCCCGGGGTCCAAGGTGAGCGCTTGCTGTCCGTCAATTCGTCAAGGAAGTTTATAGGGCTGCGTGCTCTCCCTACCTCTCTCTCTACTGCTCGCTGTCCGTCTGTGTTGCCATCATGCCCAAGCCTTTCCACCACCGCCGTGTGCTGTGGAACCAGTTTCACAACATGCGGTACCCCCCGGGGGTACATCCCCACCTCTCCCCCACCCGCTCACCCCCGCACGGACTCGCTGGATGTGCGGAATGGCATTCTGGACTGCCACAGGGATCACCCCCACACCAACTTCCACACCATCACCACCTTATGCTCTCTGCCTCTCCACCTCTGCACTTCTCCCCCATTCCCTCACCCCCCAGGGACTCTCTGGATGTGCGGAACGACATTCTGGACTGGCACGGCGACCACCCCCACACCAACTTCCACGGGCTGTTTGCCGCTCTGAGGGAGTGGGGGTTCACGCTCGAGGTGCTGGGGTCCCCGCTCACGTGCTTTGATGCGCGGGAGTATGGCGCACTGCTGATGGTGGACATGGAGGAGGAATACCACGCGGAGGAGGTGAGAGGAGAGGCAGACAGACATACATGCTTCTACTGCCTCCTTACATGCTTGATGCAAGGGACCCTTCCCGTAGAGGGAGTATGGCGCGGTGCTGATGGTGGACATGGAGGAGGACTACCATGGCGAGGAGGTGAGTGTAGGATTTAGACATGTTTGGACGTGTGAAGAAAGGCAGACAGACAAACATGGTCCTTTCCCTTGGAGGGAGTATGGCGCGGTGCTGATGGTGGAATACCATGCAGAGGAGGTGAGAGGAACGAGATCTAGACACACTTGTCAAAGAGACCTGAGAGAGGTGGGCCTCATAGTGGTGTGGTGGGGGACTGGTACCACGTGATGTGCCCACCATGAAGCACATGCGCTTCATCTCATCTCCCCCTTGCATTCCCCTGCTCTTCCCCTCCTCTTCTTCCTTGCACTTCGCCCCTCACTTCCTCCCTGTGTGTCGCAGATAGCCAAGTTGCATCATTGCGTCACAGTGCGAGGGCTGGGCCTCATAGTGGTGGGCAACTGGTACCACCTGACGTGCCCACCATGAAGCACATGCGCTTCTTTCTTCTGAAGTCCTCCCACCCTCTCCCCTCCTTCCTCTGTGCGCTCCCCTCCCCCACTCTTGTGTGTGTGGCAGATAGCCAAGTTGCATCACGACGTTAGAGTACTCGGGCTGGGTCTGATAGTGGTGGGGGACTGGTACCACGTGATGTGCCTACCATGAAGCACATGGCCCAACCCCCCCGTCCTTCTCCTCTCTCCTTCCCCTGTGCACTCCCTCCCTGTGCGTCTCAGATAGCCAAGCTGCATAGGGCTGGGCCTCAGAGTGGTGGGCGACTGGTACTAAGTGATATGCCCACCATGAAGCCTCACCCCACTTGCATTCCCCTATTCTCTTGCACACCCCCCCCCCCCCCGCCCCGCTTTTTCCCCCGTATGTGTTTCAGATAGCCAAGTTGCATCACGATGTCACAGCACTGGGCCTGGGTCTCATAGTGGTGGGCGACTGGTACCACGTGACCACCATGAAGCACATGCGCTTCTTTGATGATAACACTCGCTCCTGGTGGACGCCCGCTACTGGTGAGCGAGAGCACTGCACTTCACACCTGCTGCTACTATGTCCCTTCAATGGTACATTGAGCCCCCATACACTCTACTCGACTGGTACCACGTGCCCACCATGAAGCACTTGCCAGTCTTTGATGACAACACTTGCTCCTGGTGGACGCCTGCTACTGGTACGTAACCCTGCTGCCATCCTCACTTCCGCTGCCGTCCTCCCCCGCACTCCCATCCTCACCATTACTTCTCTTCTCCTTGGTTCTTCCCCCTTTCTTTCAGGGGGGGCCAACGTACCAGCTCTCAACGACCTCCTCTCTCCTGTCGCCATCGTGTTCGGCAATGCCATTCTCTCCGGCACCTTCTATATCGGCGCCCATCGTATGACTTTCTCCCTCTGATTCAAACTCTACCCCCTCTCCTCCCCACATTCCTTCAGGGGGGGCCAACGTACCAGCCCTCAACGACCTCCTCTCTCCTTTCAACATCGCATTCAGCGACGCCATTCTGTCCGGCATCTTTTCAATCGCCGGCCATTTCATGAATCTCCCGTCCCTTCTCTCCCCTCCTCTCCCCACATTCCTTCAGGTGGGGCCAACGTGCCAGCTCTCAACGACCTCCTCTCTCCTTTCAACATCGCGTTCGGCGACGCCATTCTCTCCGGCACCTTTTCAATCGCCGGCCATAGAGCCTACTTTGCCTCGGGCACCGATATTCGCAGGTTCCCCAAAGGGGGGTACGTGCATCGGTTTCTGTTCAGGGATGGGTCGTCTGGAGGGGGTAGTGGAGGTGGAGAGGGCGGGGAAGAAGGGGGGGGAGGAGGAGGGGGAGGAGGGGGGGAAGAGGGGGGAGTGGCAGGAGGGGGGAGTGGCGGGTCGATTGTTTCGACTAGAGGGGGGAGGATGAAGAGTCAAGTTGAGGCTTCGGTGCTAGGGTTGGTGGAGAGGGGGAAGGGGAAAGTGGCGGTGTTTGGCGATTCTAATTGCTTGGACAGCAGTCACCTAGTAAGCGACTGCTTCTGGCTTTTAAGAGAGATGCTTAGTTTCGCTACTGAGGGGAAAAAAGACCCGACGCTGTTCCACCATAGGAATGAGCTGCAGGTTGCAATGGGGGGCGGCGGCGGGGAGGAGGGGCACAAGAATCGATCAGATTTGAGCCGGGGTTTCTCAGGGGAAGATTCGAAATTGGGTGGTTCGGAAGTTTTTGTGCTGCCCGAGAGGCGGACGGATGTGAATTTCACCGATCTGTCATTGGTTCTCGGCAAGCCGCTGGTGTGCGGGCAGGATTCGAAAGTTTTACGGGTCGGAAAGAAGCAGAGGAAGCCAGGTGTGGGAGGGAGAGATATGCTGAGGGGAGAGGGAGGGAGAAGGGTACGAGGTGGGTTGATGGGAGGACGGAGAGGAGGAGGCGGAAGAAGAATCATTGAGGAAAATAGGCCTGAGAGTGTGGGGGGTGGGGGTGGGGCTGATACTTCGGGGAATAAGGGTGTGGCTGATTCTCCCAAGTATGGGGCTGTGGCTGCCGATTTGGGGGATGTGGTTAATGTGAGGGAGGAGGAGGATAAGGGAGAGGAGAGGGGTCGTGATTATTCTTTTGAGAATGTAACACAGCAGGGAGAGAATTTGAAGGACGGGGAAGAGGGGTCGGGGGAAGTGAGGGCACGCGAGGAGGGAGGGAGGGAAGAGGGGGAAAGTGAAGAGGGGTCGGGGAGAGATGGGAAAGGGGAATTAGGGGTGGAGGGAGACGGGAAATGGGAAGGGGGCGCGGGAGGAGAGCAGGGGGCTATAGAGACAGTAGAACTTGGAGTGTGGGAGAAAGAGAAGCAGCAGGAGCAGCAGAAGCAGCAGGAGCAGGAGGAGCAGCAGGAACTCGGAATGGGGAGCGAGATAGAACGAGGATCTGATGGTGTAGAGGGGTTGAATGAGGTGAAAAAGGGTGTTGACAGTGTGAGGGAAGTTGATGATACTGCTGCTAACGGTGCTGCAGATGCTGGTGCTGTTGCTGTTTCTTCTGGTGCTGGTAGTGGTCATGCTTCTGCTACTGCTGCTGCTGCTGCTGTTGCTGCTGCTGCTTCTGCTGCTGCTGCTGCTGCTGCTGCTGCTGCTGCTGCTGCTGCTGCTGCTGCTGCTGCTGCTGCTGCTGCTGCTGCTGCTGCTGCTGCTGCTGCTGCTGCTGCTGCTGCTGCTGCTGATGGTGATTCTGCTGATACTGGCGCTGCTGCTGCTGTGAGAGTAGACGATGGCATAACGGAGAGAGTGGGGGGTAGTGGCAGCAGCGATGTTGCTGCTGCTGTGAGTGCGGATGACCTGTTGCTAGCAGGTGTTCTTGGAGGGGCAGAGGGGGGGCAGTCTCCTGGGAAGAGCATTTGGAGGCACTGGCACGAGCGGGAAGAGGAGGTGAGATCTGGGGGGGAGATGGGGGGAGATGGGTTGTAGATTGGGAGATGTGGGGAAAAAAGGGGAGGAAACAGGGGGAGGGCAGTCTGATGGGCGGAGCATTCGGAGGCACTGGCACGAGCGAGAAGAGGAGGTGAGGGTTGTGTTCAATGGGGGAGATTAAGAGGGGATGGGGGAAATAGAGCGGGTAGGTGGAGGGAAAGTAGAAGAGGAAGAGGATGCACTAAGCTGGGAGGAGGATGCGGAGCGGAGGGTTGGAGGGGACTGTGTTTAATGCACTCACATGTGGACTTACATATAGTCTTTCTCACATGCACATGCATCAGCCCATCTGGATCTGCATCGATGCTAATCCGTTGTTCGTCTGAATGTTTCCTCCTGCTCGTTCAATTCATTCTCTCCCGAAACCCTTTGATTCCTTCGTCCACATTCGTGCCTAAATGGCTCCTTCACCTTTTGCTGCCGCCCTTTCCCTCTCCCTCCCCCCCACCTCACCCCACCCCAACCCCCACTCTTCTTTCCCTTCCACTCCCTTTCTTTCAACCTGGATAAATCAAATCTGGATCAACTCCTGCTGCGCTCGAAACCTGTCAAAAACGTGCCTCACTCGTTCGACCTTCGAGGCGCCTCAAAAATCACCGCGACTTACCCAGCTTGATACGTTCTTCCCAATCATCGTTGCTGCCTCGGGTAATCTCTCTCTCTCTCTCTCTCTCTCTCTCTCTCTCTCTCTCTCTCTCTCTCTCTCTCTCTCTCTCTCTCTCTCTTACCCCCTCCATCTCCTTATGACACTCACCTTTCACATGACACATCACCGAATCCCTTCAGCCAGTCCCTATACTTGATACCCGCACTGTATCTCATAATCAGACCCATATTCAACACCATTCATACATACGTCTTAGCCACCTGCCCGGCTCTACACACAGATTCGTGCCTCATGCCGTCGATCATACTCAATTGCATTTCAAGCATCCAGTCCTTATTTTCGCCTCATACAGTCAACCCTATTTTTCTGCATCTTGCACACTAACCCTTGCGGTGTGTACACCCCAAACAACTTCAATTCACATACTACTCCACCTTTTTTTAATTGATTTTCACGTTCTTTGGAATTCGTTGTCTCATTATTAAATCTTTTCCTGATTAGAATTTTCTGTAACACCTGAGATGCCAATATTGTCTTCATACACCCGCACTTATCTGCATAGTTGCATGCTGCAATATCGTTCTGAAAACCAACTGAGCTCGTTAACATGTTTCCTTGATTGTCTTCTGCAGGTTTCATATTTCTGTGCGGTCTTTGGAGATTTCGACAAAGAAGAAACAGAAAGCCAAGGGCAAGAAGACTATAATGCTAAAATTTGGGGAGGTATAGATCACCGATGGCAAGCTGCACTACTGGCAGTGTACTGGATGGGAGATGTAAGGTATATATAGAGTCACCAGAAAAGCCAATTTCCCGTTTTGGGCGGTAGGACAAAGAGTTAACACCATTTTTATATACAATGCTGAAATTTGGTCTGAACGCGATGTGGTACTATCTGATAAGAGATTTGTTGAAGTTAAATCAATTGGGACTGCACACAAAAGAATTATAGAACAATATGTTTACATTCTATAGAACCCACTTTTCTAAATGTCCCCTAGTGCTACATTGACTTGATGACGACCTCGATATGCAGGGTCACGCTAAAAGTTACCCTGCCCGAAAGGGAAACTGTAGATGTCGTTTTCACTGGACTGGACGGAGGGAATACAATTGCAGTGATATGCATGCATACATCTGGGTGGTGTCGTCTCCCTTCCGTCACGCAGGCGAAAAAACAATTCAAATGTGTATGCTGCGCGTGGCGCTACAGAGCAGAATTGGCGAAGTCACCTGCACAGTTCATCAACTCGGCTGCTCTGCAGCAGGGATGATTTGTTTGATTTGAAGGCTATGTCCAGGACGCCTTTGACCCAATATTGAGTCTCACGTGTGTTTTCTGACGTGTCGATCGCTCCACCTCATTGTCGAACATCAACTCAGATGCTAATCGAGACCACAGGGATGTATGCAATGCTACCCTTTAATTGAAGCGGGTGGCTGGCTACCCCCAGAGCTGACGGGGGAATCACTAGGACATACATTCGCGGTACACATTCAGAGTTATCTCTGCTTCACTGTCACATCTGATTTAGATTACACAACAGTTCCAGAAATCAATGTACAGTGTATATCGTTCCCCAAACCTTTTAAAACCCCTCATATGTCTCTTCACCCCCAATCCTACCAGTCACAACCCCTGTCACCTCAACCACCTATCATCCAGTTTGAACTCTGTTCACCATAGAATATGTTTTTTTTGTTCAGCGCACGCGAATAATATCACTGTACAGTTTTCCCGGGTGTCAGCTTGAATCGTCCTTCTGAACAGCGATACTGTAACCCTCGGTAAGCCCGTGGGAAAACCCGGGCAGCGTATGAGTTTAGCGAAAAAGACCCAAAACAGTTTTGAATGCAGGAAGCTGCAAGCTTTCGATGTTTCCACAGAATGCACTGTGGACAATGTGGCTTGGTCCACACAGTGCACAACACAGTTTTCCTCCACTTACTGTATTTTCGTCCTTGTCGTGTTGTCTGACCAACGACCAACCACATTCGGCCAATTGTTTTCTCAATTGTAACCCTCTTGCGCCATCTCGCCTCGGCCCCACCTAGACCGCCCCGCGTCAATGGGTGCCTGCGGATGGACCAACACCAACCAGCTGCCTCCTCGGCTTGAGGTGGAGCGAAAGACCCCCTCATCAAAACCAGCCAGCCCGCCTCGTCACCTCCCGCGTTCGTCTTGTCTTTGTCCAGCGCCAAGACGCCACACCACCTTCAGCCGAATGGGCCTGATCCCAAAATATATGTAGTTCAATCCATATCAAGTTAAGTCAATTTTTCTTTCATGTCCCTAATCGTACTTAATTATCAACTCCTTCCAGCACCGTACTCTCATTTGTTTTTATTAGTGCTGAGTACGTAGTGTCCAGATGGTTAATCCGCGCTCTCCGCGCGTTTTCCGTAGCGCATCGACCCCCAGCTCGTCCAGTTCGTCTTCCGATGGGCCGTCGTCTTCGTTCTATGATCGGAGCGTTTCCATTGGCAGCGGCGAGTTCGCGTTTTCGCAAAGCCCAGCGGGGCAGCTCGAGGATCCAGGCACGCCAAGGCTCTTTCCCCGTGGCTTGTCAGACCCTGCTGCTGAACGGAACCATGCGCTAGGGACCTCCGATTTTGGTGACTTTCGGTTCGCGGATTTCAATGACGACCAGTCGAGAGTCGTTCGACGTGCCTCCGGAGAATCCGCCGTCGCCAACAGTGCTAGGAACGGGGTGGAAGGTGCTGATATGGCTCGAAGTGATACGGCTCCGCTGGCGCTGCGGAAACCAGCAGAGTGGGCGGAATGGCACTGCTGGCGGCATGGACGACAAACGAACGATATTCCGAAGCCTTCTGTCGAAGGTAAGATATTGAGCTTAGTATTGGAAGCTCGTCGGAGTGGCATTTCATTCTTGATTGTTATGATATGTCATGGTTGTGCTCTAAGCGTTCAGCTTTCCTCTTGCGCAGAAATTCGCCAGGCTTTGAGCGCGACGCACATCGAGGAATCGCGCAAGTGCATTCAGAAATCGGCTGCGGACGCGTGGGCGGCGCAGGAGGAGTTTAAGCGCGGCGTCGAGAGGGCCATGGCAAGACATGAAGCGGCCGCGAATATTATGGGTGGCACTTTTCTGAGCGGCAGTAATAGCATGATTGGACGTTTCCTGGAGCACATGATGGGAAAGAATTCCCACAAGGGTATCAAGGCTTGATAGGCTAGGTAGTTTCATTACATTCAATTTTATATGTATATAATGCATAATGCATTTTAGCATGGGTTGGTACAATCTTTTTTGGAGCAATGTTTTTGTTGTGGTGTAGTATTATTATAAAGCGAGACATTAATTATACCTGAAAATATGTTGCTGGCTGCGAACCGACCCTCCGCCCCTCGGCGCAACTAGCCTGCCTGGCGCCTTGCTGGCACCGAAGCGAGCCGAGTGTGCACAGCACGAAAACTGGCTGTCGTTCTGCTTGTTGAGTGTTCACTGTACCTAGGGCTTGGATCTGGACCAACCACTGCTGTGGCCGCGTGCTTCGTCAGCGAAAACCAAGCGGAAAATTGTTACTGTACTGTACTGCGCTAGCGAACAGGTCCGCTCCACTCACCTGTCTCTGGCGGACATTGACCGCCCCTTGTAATTTTTATCTGGCTGACAGTTATTTCCACGAATACAGTCACATCGGGACGAAAACCTATCAAAAGCTACAGTTACAAAATTGTCCGCTGCGCTTTAGGAAACCATTACATCTTCAACTAGGACTCCATGTGTAATAAAAACAAGACATACACACTAGTTCAGTGCAGAGCAGACTGCACACAAATTAAAGGGAACATTTGAGCAACATATTTTATCGTCTCCCAGCAATGAGAGTCGTTCAATTCCTCCCCGAAGCACCAGACCTGACTCAAAAAATGCAGCGCATGTGGGAAACACAAGACACACCAGTGCATGATGACACCCTTGTGTGCGCCAAATTATGTAGCGGAAAATTATACAACGCATGTACATACATGATCAGATAAATGTAAGGCCCGTATCTGTCCGCACGAGTATTTTTTTCTCGGGCAGTCATCAGAAACCTCAAACCACAGACCCAAAGCCCAACCTCCATTACCTCCTCTCCCCTTCCCCATGTCCTTATTTCCACTTTCCCAATGTATGAAAAAGAAAGAGAAGGGAGGAAAAGAAGCATGTAAAGAGGCATGGACGGGCTGGTGTCTGTGGAATTTCTGTAGGAGGGTTGTATCGGAGCCAGCAGCAAATTCTCCTGCTGCAGCCCTTCTTTTGCCTCCCATGCCATGGATTGATATGGTTTTGGCCAACTGCTAAGCCAACCGCAATAACTTCGGCAGCAAGCATCCCTTTCCCTCCATGTGCTTCTTGAAATGCCTCAGAATGCCAACAATGATTACGTCTGATGAAGTTTCTTTTCCCTTCCATGTGTAAAAGTGTAAGGCTCACCTTTCCATTCTGTTACTCTCACCCCCCTCCTCCCGAATCAGCCGCCCCACACCCACTCACCATGAAATGCATGCATAGAAACTGTTCTTCTGCTTCCTCCTCTCCTCCACCTCCTCCTCGGATCCTCCTCTCCTCCTCTCCTCCTCCTCGTTCTCGCTCTTTCCCTCCTTGCTCCTCACCGTCTCATCACCCCCTAACCTTCTCTTCCTCATCTTCCCCCCTGTCTTCTCCTTCTGTCCACTTGCCTTCTCCTTCTCTCCACTTGCCTCTTCCATCTCTCCCCAACACTCCACTCTGCCACACTCCTCCATATTTGCTCATTCCTCCGCCATTTTCACTCATCCCACCCTTCTCACTTCTCCTTTTCCTCCACTCCTCTCCTCCCCACCTCCTCTCCTCCAACCTTCACCTTCACAGGGTGTCGCATGGCATGCTCCTGCCACTGCAACCACTCCTCCGCGCCGCTAACAGCGCACAGAACACAAGGAGTAGCTTTCCACCCATGGCAAGTCTTGCAAAGCGCCCATCCAACCTTCCCCTTCACTCCCCCCAGCCCAGGAGCCGTAGCATACGCGCCTTTCCCGTCGCACGCACCGCACTGCACCCATCCCGACCCGTCCCCGCACAGCCCACACCACCCGCCGCCCGACCTGCCGCTTTGATCTGGAACGCGGTCACCGACGCCAAAGCTGAAGCTTTGGCTCGGGGCAAAGTCGTCCCCGAGCCTGCTGCTTTGGATCGGGACGGGGTCAGGGTCGGTGAGGAGCCCGCGGGAGGGTTTGGGGGAGCGATCCGCGGAGGAAGCGGCGGAAAACACGGTGCGCCAGGAGCGCTCGGGGGGTTCCTCTTCCGCACAATCCTCCGCTGAACTTCCCCCCTTCCGCGAGGCTTCCGCTCCGGTAGGTTGCGCCTCATCTCCCTCCTCCGCGCCGCCCCTTCCCGCAACACCCTCCTCCGCGACCCTTCCTTTCAGAAGCCTTCTCGCACCGTCACCCTCCGCGCGCTCACACGCGCTCGCGCCTTCGCCGTCACCCTCCTCCCTAGTCTTCGCTCGCTGAAGTTTTTCTTTCTTCTCCTCCCTCTCCTTCTTTTCTTTCTTCTCCTTCTTGCCCTTCTTCGCTTTCTTCTCCCTCTTCTGCCTCTTCTCCGTCTTCTGCCTCTCCTTCAGCATCGTCTCCTTCTCTTTCGTTTCACGTAGATTCTTCCCGCTAACCGTCTTCCTAAGCCCCTTCAACTCTTCGTCTCCGGAGCCTTTCCCCCCGGCGCCTTCGCCCTCCTCGCATTTTCCCCCGGGGACTTCACTCCCCTCGTGTTTCCTTCCGCCGTCTCCCCCCGCGGCCGCTTTAGCAGCCACCGCTCCGCAAACTGCAGCGGAGCCACGCTTCAGAAGCGGATCGCGCATCGCGCCCGCATGCGCAAGCCGCCGCGCAGGACTCTTTCGCCGCGTACTCCGCAGTAGTCGCAGGGGCGCGCTTGCGCCGATCGGCGTAAGCAGCGCGACAGGCGCGAAAGGCGCGACAGACTCGATTAACGCAAAAGGTGGAACATGAAACGCGGATCCGACAGCGTTCGTGACGCAAAGCGCGGCAGTTGGAAGTGACCGCGAAAGCACAATGCATGGCGGTGAAAGTGCTGCCATTGGCTGGTCTTGCTGCCAAGAATAATTGGTCCCAAAAATGAGTGAAGATTTATGTGAAGAACATCTGAAAAATATTTCCGCGTTACAAACTAGATCAGTTACAAATGTGTGCCGTGTACCGCGTCATTACCAACATTCGATGACCCAAAATGCAAGAGAAGCCTTTGTTATCAGAGCATAACTTGGTTTCTACCCTGTGCAAATTCTGTCAGTATGTCAGTGCGTATTTAGTGATGGTTAAAACAAGGGGCTCCAATAATGCTGCCGACCAATTAGGCTTTTCCACAAGAAACCACCCAACACAAGCATTTCTACTAACTCTCATCCCCTTCGAAAGCCCCCAGCTCCTTCATCTCCTCAATAAAAGCGGAATACGAGTTGTCAATACTCGGTGGTTTACTCGGCGCAGCAGCAGCAGTGGTCGCAGCAGTACTAGCTGTTGTCCCCTTCAAAGGCACCCAGCCCCTTCATCTCATCCATAAAAGCAGAAAATGAATCGGCGCTCCAGCAGCAGCAGCACCGGCAGCGGCAGCGGCAGCAGCGGCAGCGGCAGCACCGGCAGCGGCAGCGGCAGCGGCAGCAGCGGCAGCGGCAGCGGCAGCGGCAGCAGTGACCAGGGTAAGGGCAGGGCGGGAGGGAGGGGGGGGCGAGCAGTGCTGCTAGCTCTCATCCCCTTCAAAGGCACCCAGCTCCTTCATTTCCTCCATAAAAGCAGAATACGAGTCATCAATACTGGCTGGTTTATTCGGCGCAGCAGCAGCGGCGGCAGGCGTAGCAGCAGCAGCAGGAGCAGCCCGAGCAGCAGCAGCGGCGGCCTTTGGCTTGGGCTTCATCAGTGTATCCTGCCTTCTCACCCGCACGGACGCTGGGACCTGGTGGTGTGGAGTGGAGTGGTGGAGGGAAAGGAGAGGGTGGGAGATAGACAAGGAGGGTGAGGGGAAACAGCAGCAGCAGCGGCCTTGGGCTTGGGCTTCATCAAAGCCTCCTGCCTTCTTACTCTCACAGATGCTGGGACCTGGAGGTGTGGAGTGGAGTGGTGGATGGAAGGGAGTTGTGTGAAGTGATGGAGAGGAGGGGAGAGTGAGGGATAGACAAGGCAACAAAAAATCAGCTTCTGCAGCAGCAGCTCCAGAAACCTTTGGCTTGGGCTTCATTGGTGCCTCCTGCCTTCTGACTCGCACGGACGCTGGGACCTGGTGGTGTGGAGAGGAATGGTGGAGGGAAGGGAGAGAGAGGGAGATACACAAGGAGGGTGAGGGGAAACAGCAGAAGCAGCAGCAGCAGCAGCAGCAGCAACAGCTTTTGAATCAGACTCAAAAGCAGCAGCAGCAGTAACAGACTTTGGCTTGGGCTTCAAAAGAGCCTACTGCCTCGTCAATTAGTCGACTCAAAAGCTTCAAAAGTGCCAACTGCCTCGTCCCACTTTCCAACTCTCCCTCCCCCACCTCCCCTCCCTCCAACCACACCTCCGCACACGCACATGCTCGCACGAAGGTGCTCTTACCATGGCAGTCAGTTCCGGTGTGTGTTGTGCCAGAGGCCGTTTCACCACCATTGGTGTTGCCACCTTCACATACACTGGAGTGGCTGCAGTGCACAAGGGGGGCACAGGCACACCTCACACAACCACAGCTAACCCCCTTTCACCCCAGCACACATGAATGCTCACAAATGATCCCTCTCACCATGGCAGTCAGTTCTGGTGTGTGTTGTGCCAGGGGTCGTTTCACCACCATCGGTGCCGCCACCTTCACATACGCAGGAGTAGGCTTACCCTCCGCCCCTCCCCCTGCTCCTCCCGCTTCCCCTGCCCCCCCTACTCCTCCTGCTCCCCCTCCCCCTGCCGTTCCTGCTTCCGTTCCTACCCCGTCTCCTCCTCCCATCCCCCCACCCACTCCGCCAAGGGCTGCTGCTGGCGGGGGGCCGGGGGGAGGTCTCATCCCAGGGGGAGGCGGGGGGGGAATGCCCCCCCCCGGTCCTCCCCCCAGGCCCATAGGCGGACGACCAGGTGGAGGGCCAGGGGGAGGGCGCATGCCTGGGGGAAGGTGGGCGGGGGGGGCTAGGGCGCCTGGGGGAGCGCCAGGGGCGGGGGAAGGGTGTTGGGGGCGGAGGAGGTGTGCGGGGGGAGGGCCGGGGGGAGGGTGCATGGATGGGGGCGCGGATCCCATGGGTCTGGGGGGAGGGCCGGGGGGAACTCCCCCTATGGGGCGGGGGGGAGGCGGAGGGGGGAGGGTACCAGGGGGACCCCCAGGGGGGGCTCCTGCGGAGGTCATTGGTGGGGGGAAAACAGGTGGGCGCATGCCTGGGGGGAGATTGGGGGGAGTGGCGGAAGGGGGAGCTCCCGGGGTGATGCGGGGGGGAGGGGGAGGGGGAACCCCAGGGGGACGCGAGGAGGGGGCGGATTCGGGGGGGACGGATCCCAAGGGGAGGTGGTGACGGGGAGGAGGGGGAGGGGGGATTCTTTTCCCCTCGGCACCAGCAGCACCAGCACCGACAGCAGCACCAGCACCGGCAGCAGTACCAGCAGCAGCACCAGCACTAGCACCAAGCGGAGCAGTAAGATCAACCCCAGGCGGCCTAGCATCCTCCTCCTCTTCCCCTCCAGCCTCCCCTCCCCTCCCTCCCCCTGCCCCAGGTCGGGGGGGCGGGGGAGGGGGGCGCATCCCAGGGGGAAAGCCAGCGCGTGGGGTAGGCGGGGGAGGCTGTTGCAAGTGAGGGGGGCGGAATTCGGGGGGGAAACTCGGGGGAGCCATGCCAGGCGGGGCGGGGGGAGGGGGGGGCACGGGGACAGGTATGGGGAGAGGCATGGGGACGCCTGGGGGGAGGGTGTGCGCGTCTGGAAGAGGGGGAGGCGGAGGAGGCGGGGGAAGGGGAACCATTCCCGCTGCTGCTCTCCCTGCTGCCCCCCCTGCTCCCCCTGTGCCATGCATTCCCTCCTCTCCCTCCCCCTCCCCCTCTTCCTCCTCCTCCTCCTCGTCCTCTTCATCCTCCTCCTCATCTTCATCCATTGAATCCCCCTCCTCCTCATCCTCATCCTCCTCCTCTTCCCCTTGCCCTGCTGATGGTCTCGCTGCTCTCAGTTGAAAGCCCAGGCGAGGAGGAGAGAGTCAAGGAGAGAAGGGCAAAGATGGGACAGACAGAGGAAGGGGGTAAGTGTGGGAGGGGAGCGGATGCGGAGTGAGTGTGGGAGGGAAGAGGGTGAGAAGGAGTGAGTGTGGAGTGTCATTCAGTAACCAGACATGGGGCGTTCAGGTGAATAGTCACGGCTGCACACTCACAGAGACAGGGCCAATACATGGGTGCTTTCCCAGGCGGAGGCTGCGTGATAACAAATGAGAGAGGGGGGGGGATACGTGGGATCATTCGCGTCGACAAAATAGCCACAGCTGCACACTCACAGAGAGAGGGCCGATACATGGGCGCTTTCCCTGGCGGGGGCTGGCCCGACGGATTCAAGGTTGGATGATAGTATACAGAATCCTGTGCATTCGCGAACAACCAGGTTCATTGCAAGCAGGATACAAGCAGGATACAAGCAGGATACAAGCAGGATACAAGCAGGATACAAGCAGGATACAAGCAGGATACAAGCAGGATACAAGCAGGATACAAGCAGGATACAAGACAGGCAGAAATATATTGCTAGTGAGACTCCTTAACAAAGTGAACTCAAGCTCTGTAACATTTCAAAGCTTATGGAATTGGCCCATAGCGTAGCACGCACGCAGGGGATGGGGGTATGGTATGCTTTTGGGTGGGAGGGTGCGGGGGGTTGGACTGAATAGCCTCGGCTCAAGCCACTTACCTGGCCTCAACTCAACACTAACGTCTGGGCCACGGGTTCCAACGGCAGATGACAAAGCATGGTGCTAGAAAAAAACTGCACATAGCCCGAAAAAGTACTCCATTCCACTCCCTTCCACTCCACCCCACCTATCCGTACAACCAAAATCCTCCCTCTTCCCCCTCTCCCCACTCTCCCCCCTCCCCCTCCTCGTCCTCCTCCCCCTCCTCCTCCCCAAAGTCACCTAGTGGACCCACACGCACCTCTGGGCGAAGGTTCCTGATGGCTTCGTTGGTAGACTTGCGAGGGGCAGTGAGGTGGCTGGCGGGTTAAGAGAGCAGAGGGCCAAGAAGGCAAAACGGGGGGATTGCATGGGGGAAGGGCGAGGACAGAAAGTGGTACTTAATTTTGTGTTTGCTGGGAAGAACGGAGATAAGAGGCAGAACGGAAAGGTGCGCAGTGAATAACAATGGGGTTGGGGAGGGGGGAGCGGTGACAAAACAAGGCTGCAATGAAAATGGGTGCACTTAGTTGATTGGCAGGTGGGAAGAGGGGAAGCGGAGGCAGGACGAAATAAGGAGTGCCAGTGACTGGGTAGTGACTAGGAATAAGCAGCGATTGTTGAGCGGGAACATCGCTGCAACAAGGAGGCGTTTGGTCTCGTGCTGAAGCAGCTTGTAAAGGGTACAAGGGGTAGAGGTTTCTGACCAAGGGTCACCTGAACATGACTGGATCCTCTCCCCGTTCCCTCATTTTCTGCTCAAACTCCTGCTCAGAGAGGCGGGCAGCAGTGGACGGGAGAGACGGAGAGAAGGAGTGAGTGAGAAGGCAGTGGGATGAACATGACTGGGTCCTCCCCCCGCTCCCTCATTTTCTGCTCAAACTCCTGTTCAAACGAGGGGGCGAGAGGAGAGAGGCGGGCAGCAGTGGACGGGAGAGACGGAGAGAAGGAGTGAGTGAGAAGGCAGTGGGATGAACATGACTGGGTCCTCCCCCCGCTCCCTCATTTTCTGCTCAAACTCCTGTTCAAACGAGGGGGCGAGAGGAGAGAGGGGGGCAGCAGTGGACGGGAGAGACGGAGAGAAGGAGTGAGTGAGAAGGCAGTGGGATGAACATGACTGGGTCCTCCCCCCGCTCCCTCATTTTCTGCTCAAACTCCTGCTCGCACAAGAGTGGGGGGGGGGGGGGGGGGGGGGTTGGAAAAGGGTACGGAGGGGTGGGAAGGGTTGGACAAGGGAGGGGAGGGGTGGGAAGGGTTGGAGCGAGCGGGAGAAGGAAAAAGGAGGGGGTTGAAGAAGGAAGAAAGAGAGAAAACGGGGTGATACAGAAATAAACGGGAGAGGCGAGTGGAAGTCAGACTAAACATTCTCTTTTTCTCAAGACAGTCAGAATACTCTCAGGCCGTACGTAAGGCATTTTCAACACAGCAGTCATTGCGTCTCTCCTTTTTTCACCAACACAATGTTCCCAACCCAGCTCAGCACCATCCTTGAACACCTCGCACTACCCCCACTCCCTTTTCCTCCGCTCTTCCCCCCAACATCGCTCACCTTACGTTTCTTCAGCACCAGCTGTAGCCGGTCTTCCAGCTGCCTCAGCTTTCAGTCACTCGCTTACCTATTACACACACACAACCCTTCTCCTCCTCACCCTCTGTCCCCCCTCTCCCCTCCCCATAACCCACCTTGCGTTTCTTCAGCACCAGCTGTAGCCGGTCCTCCAGTTGCCTCAGCTTGTGCTTGCGAGTCTTCTCCATGGGGCCCTCTGACTCTGCAGTGACAATCAGTCACAGCGCACAGCAAATAGGACACGGTACATGGCACACACACAGCGCACAACAAATAGGACACGGTACATGGCACACACACAGCGCACAACAAATAGGACACGGTACATGGCACACACACAGCGCACAACCAGCACAGACAGCACACAGCACGTCACATAAGGGTCTGAGTGACATCATCCAGCTGCCTCAACCTGTGCTAGCGGGTATTCTCCATGGGTCCCTCTGACTCTGCATTGACAATCACCAGCACACACGTCTCACACGGCACACAGCACATACAACACACACAGGACACACAGCACACACAGCACAGACAGCACACACAGCACACACTGCACACAGCAGACACGGCACACAGCACACACGGCACATCACACCCGGCAGACATTTTCCAGCTGCCTCAGCAGAGGTTGTGCTTGCGGTTCTTCTTTTCAAAACTTGGACGAGAATGAGGAAAAAAAGGGGAAGTGAAGAATAAAAAGTGGAAAGGCATGAAGGAACAGACATCGAAATCCGACGTGACTTTTGAGTCGACTCAATGTCTCAAGGGGAAGTCGACTCAATGTCTCAAGGGGAAGTCGACTCAATGTCTCTAGGGGAAGTCGACTCAATCTCTCAAGAGGAAGTCGACTCAAAAGCCATCCGTTCGCGGATGGATTTGTCTACGGTGGACAGGTGGGCTGCGGAGGCCTTGTGACATGTAAATCAGTATCCAAATCAAATAGAACGTGGAAAGACATAACGGAAAAGGCATCGAGATCCGCTCGCGGATGGACGCGTGGTCGCTCCGTCGAACTAGAGGATCACGAAAGATTTAACGAAAGGCGTCAGGGAAAAGAAGCAAAGCGGGAAGACACACTAGCGTCGATGAGCTTGGCGATCTGCTCGCGAATGGATGCGGTTTATCGAGAGCCATATTCGCGGGTTCAAAACAAGTTAAAAGGGGATGGCGGCAGAGAGAGGGACGGGGAGAGAGGGAGAGAGAGGGAGAGAGAGGGAGAGAGAGGGAGAGAGAGGGAGAGGGGGAAAGGGAGAGACGACGCACTCGCGGCGCTGAGCTTGGCGATCTGCTCGCGGATCGCGACCGGGTCGCTGCGCAGAACGCCGGTCTCGCGGACCTTGCGGCGCTCCACCTTGTTCTTCTTGATCTCGCGCTTCCGCTGCTCCTTGCGGAACGAGTCCGTCGGATTCATCGTCCGACCGCCCTTGGTCTTCCTCATCTTTCCGGATGCCTAGTTGGATTAGTATGTCTAACTATGTATTTAAAGAATTTCCCAAACTCGATGATACCTACAATGATGAATTCTACGGATTTGTTACTACAACCACACTGACAAACTCTTGAGAAAGTTCGTGGAAAGAGCTATCGAAAATTGCAGTGGTCTAACTAATTAGGATGGGTTAGCTACGTCAGAGGATTGCTACAAAACAGTGAGACAACGGTGAGACAGGCTCTCAGGCTGACACAAGTCGCATATGCAGTGATCATAAACCTGATGTTTCCAAATATAATCACCCAAAGGTGTATAAAGTGGCTATGCCAAGCTACATGTAAGACGGAATCGCGCGGCGAAATCACGCAACGATTAGGGTGATGAGAGAGAGCAGGCCAGAACGACGGGGAAATCACGCAACGATTAGGGTGATGAGAGAGAGCAGGCCAGAACGACGGGATAGAATCTATATCGATTCTAGAACTCAACCTCTCAGCTTCTGATCTTGAGAATGACCAGAGAGGGTAGCAGGGAAAACCAGGATAACTGGGGGATTCCTAGGTCGTGAATGATGAATTATCTGAGTGCGACGAAAACGAATTCACGAAGTAACACTCTAGCTCCTTGCAAAACTTCACGACGACACTAAGGGCGTGTGTGATTTTATTTTTGGTATAAGTTTGCCTTTTAAAATCGAATATAGTATCTGAACATGAGGTGAACAAAATTCGACTTTCGTTGATGGCAAAGTAAGATCCAAAACGGTTGAAGCACAACCACACACCCAAGTTCGATTTTGCACGTTCAACCTGGGAGTGAGCCGAGCCGCCCGTAGGTTATTTTGGATTCAGTGGTGCGTTCATTGGTGCACGAACAAATCGCGCAATTCGTCAACTTCTCTTGCGTGCCCAAAATAACATGTTCGATTCATCGTGCACTCTCACGTTCGTGCGTAGATTCGAGCCTTGTTCACTTTTTGTTGGTCGCATTTGTGTGTTTCCGATTTAAAGTGATTTCCGCCAGCCATGTCGGCGACGTTGGCGAACGAGGTAACCAGCTAAAGTTCGACCCAAATTACGAACCTAAAACAATTTCACATACGCCCTAATTTCCGCCAGAGTCGGCAGCAACCGAATTTTAAAGCCAGGATCTCAAGTAAGAGAATTGGCCTTCAATTGCAAAACACTTGCAGCGCTTGTTACCCTATTTTTGTAGGCGAATTGACTGGCTGGTTAGGAAAGTGAGCGTGCGGCACACCCACGATTTTGCCCCTAGAGCAAATGCAAAACATTTTGCTGGTACATGAGATTGTTGTGTGTGACGAGAAATTGCAGGCATTGGAGCTTCGTCACCGAACCAGTTTCCGAGCCTTGCTTGGTTCGGACTGAACTTGCGATTTGTCTTTACTTCGCACCCCTCGCTTTACACCTCGTCAGATTGTTCACCTCGCTAACCAATCGCAGCCCAGCTCCCCTCACCAACTGCAAAACAATTGAACTACTTGAGATCCTGGCTTTAAGAAAGGGCCGCCGCCCGTGGGGCTCGGACCCACGACCACAAGGTTAAGAGCCTTGCGCTCTACCAACTGAGCTAGGGCGGCTGTACTGCGGAGAAGAAAAAACATTCTATCAACTATAAAAACAACAACTCCCGACCACCTTCAAGTTACTATTTAGAAAGCATTTTCCAGCTTCGCGCCGCCATCTAGCACGGCCTGCAGCCATGGCGCGTAACGAGGAGAAGGCGAACGCCGTGCTGAATCGATTCTGGGCCGCGAAGCAGGACGAGAAGCGCAAGCCGCGGGAGAAGCGCCCGTTCCTCGCGTCCGAATGCCGCGACCTATCAGACGCCGACAAGTGGCGGCAGCAGATCCTGCGCGAGATCGGACGGCGGGTAACCGAGATTCAAAACCCCGGGTTAGGCGAGCACCGAATTAAGGATCTTAACGACGAGATCAATAAGCTCATACGGGAGAAAGGGCACTGGGAGAAACGGATAGTTGAGCTTGGCGGTCCGAACTACGCGAAACAAGGACCCAAAATAACTGACGCGGACGGTAAAGAAGTTGGCGATGGAGACGACGAGCTGCCGGCCGGCTCCGCGACCGGCAAAGGGCTTGGATACCGTTACTTCGGCGCTGCGAAGAACCTGCCGGGCGTTCGCGAGCTTTTCGAGAAGCCGACAGCGCCGACTAAGAAGCGGAATCGGTACGAGCTTTACAAGCGTATCGATATGGACTATTACGGGTACAGGGACGAGGAGGACGGGATCTTGGTGCGGCTCGAGACGGAGGCTGAGCGGGAGATTATAGAGAAGGCGGTGCGGGAGTGGGAGGAGCTCGAAGCGGTTAAAGCCGAGGCGCGCCGCGCCGTGAAAAGCGGGGAAGAAGCTTCAATCCGGGTACAGACGGATCTGCTAGACGAGCTCGGCGCTCCGATCGAGACCCGGGAATCGCGGGAGCGACGCGGGGTCGTAGCACAAGAGAGAGAGGAAGCGGACGAGGAGGAAACGGAAGAGGATCGCGAGGAAGCGACGGAGCGCGCGAGGCGCGAGGAGGCAGCGTTAGACGCGGCGGAAGAGGCGGCGCTGGATGCGGTGGGCGGGCGGCGGTTCGTGGCGCACGTGCCGCTGCCTGACGAGAAGGAGATCGAGCGGATGGTGGTGGCGAAAAAGAAGGCGGAGCTCTTAAGTAAGTACGCGAGCACGGAGCTGGTGAAAGAGGAGGAGGAGGCTAAGGAATTGCTAAACATCAAGCGGTGATGATGAGGATGAGTGGGTGATGTTAGGTGGAGGTTGACACGTTAAGAGGTTGGAATGCCAGCTGGCATGGCATGATTGGAGGGGACGTGGCATGCATGTGTTGGGTGGAGGCGAGGTGTTGCTGGAAGAGGAGGGGGGAGCAAAGAAGCTGGTTCATGTTGAGTGGTGATGAGATGACGTGGAGATGCATGGGCATGCTGACGTGGCATGTTTGGAGTGGATGTGGTGAGGGTGGTTGGGGGAGGGGAGGAGAGGGGAGATGAGAGAGAGGGGTGAGGGGAGGGAGAGTGGAGAGGGCAGAGGATATGATGAAGGAACGAGGGGAGGTGGAAGGAGAGAGGAGAGGAGGAGGAAGGAGAGAGGAGAGGAGGAAGGAGAGAGAAGAGGAAGGAGAAAGAGAGGAGGAAGGAGAGAGGAGAGGAGGAAGGAGAGGAGAGGAGGAAGGAGAGGAGAGGAGGAAGGAGAGGAGAGGAGGAAGGAGAGAGGAGAAGAGGAAGGAGAGAGGAGAGGAGAAGATGAGGAGAGGAGGAAGAAGAGGAGATGAGAGAAGGAAGGAGAGGAGAGGAGGGGAGGAAGGAGAGGAGAGGAAAAGGGGAGGAGAGGAGGAAGGAGAGGAGAGGAGGAAGGAGAGGAGGACGGGACAGTTCTAGAGGAGGTGTTGTGTGACCTCTAACGAGGCGACCTTTTGAGTGAAGTACAAAGGATAGGCTGATGATGAGGTTAGGGCTAGGGGTGGATATTTGAATGACGAGCCAGCCTGATGTGCCATTTTGCAATACCTAAGTCTCGCTTGTATTTGACTACTGCAATGGAGAGAATAAGCCTACCCGTAAGCTCATCTGCTTTTCCAAACTGGGCATCCACGCATTTCTCACATCTGACATGTAACGCAACACGATACGTTTGAAGTGATCCCCATTATCCCTATACATTCAAGCAGCACTTCTCAGGAGAATCGGCAGAGGTGGTTGTTGCCTCAGGAAGGGGTTTGACTCAGGGGCTGTAGGTTTGCCTCTGGGAATTGGCTTCAGGCACAGTAGGGTTGCCTCAAACGCTCTAGAAGACATCAGGGGGGGCAAGCGGGTCCCTGCCGACAGTCTTGAATGAGGTCTGAATTTGCCGCAGCAATGCCTCATCCCTGGGAGTGTGGAGGCAGGAGAGTGGGGATGGGGGAGGGAGAAAGGGAGCAGGAGAGGGAGAGGAATGGGAGAAACAAACTGACTTAAAGCTTATGCTTTCTTTTTTTCAATTCCTGTTCACGGTTGTGAATGAGCTGTGAATCTGCCACAAAATGCCTCATCCCTGGGCGGGCAGGAGGAGGTGGGAATGCCATTGGTTAAGACAGAGATGAAGGACAGAAGAGGGAATATTTGAGTGAGAGGGAGTAGGTGGCAGGGCAGTGACAGGCCAGGAGAATTGATGCCTTACGTCTTCAAGAATTTATACAGTGCAGACGAAGTGAGAGTAGAGCTTGCTCTTTATTACCGTGGGAGCAGGCAGTGAGGGAGGCGGGAAATGGAGAGCACCAAGCAGTGGACAGGAGCAATGGTGCACGGGACATGACTCACGTTTTCCAGTATTTATCCGGTGCGTTGACGAAGTGTGCGTAAAGCTTGTTCTTGGCGGCAGTGACAGTGATGAGGGCGTGGCCCAGTGGGCTGTCAATCTCAAAGTCGTAGTACAGCTGGTTGCTCTCCGCATCCCGGTGCTGCCCCTGCTTTATCTCGTCCGCCGACAGAATCAAATCCTGCAAGAGGGAGGAGGGGGTGGGAGAGGGGGAAAGAAGGCGGAGACGGTCTCAAAGGGGGATACCAGTGCTGCGCCTGCTTCATCCCGTCTCTGCGGAATCAGATGCTGCAGGTGGGGGGAATGGGGTGGGGTGCACGTGACTGTAATGAGGGCGTGGCCCAGTGGGCTGTCGATCTCAAAGTCGTAGTACAGCTGGTTGCTGTCCACGTCCCGGTGCTGCCCCTGCTTGATCTCGTCCGCCGACATAATCAAATTCTGCAAGAGAGGAGAGGTTGAGGAGGGGGAGATGGGAGTGGGGTATGGCAGGGTCAGTAAAAGGGCTTCGAACGACATGTCCCTCAATCGCCATCTATGCATGCATCCAACCGTACGATGACCATCCTACCAGCCTTCCTAATAGCATCCACTCGTCAAACTCAATTCAACCGCACAGCTCCTTCCCCGTCTCTCCTCTGAACTTTTCACCAGCCCCATCCCTTTGTGGCCACAGTTGACGTCATCAGTCGACGTTTGAGATGTCTCAAAAGTCAATTCTACCAGCGTCCACTCGTGAATCTCGTCATTCCCCATCTCTCCTTAGCACACCTTTCACAGGCCCCATCCATCGCCACTTATGCATGCATCCAACCTTCCAACCATCCTACCAGCGTCCACTCGTCAATTTCAATCCAACCGCACCACCTCTTTCCTATCTCTCCTCCCCAAGCCTTTCACCAGCCCTATCCCTTCCTGTCCACGGATGACGTCATTAAGCTTAAGAAGAAATCAGAATTGGTCAAAAGAGCCTCAAGAATCTCAACAGATCCACCCACATGCATGATGCATGTTGGGTTCGACAGAGCAACAACGTTTGACGTTTCAGGCACCTCAATAATAGTTTTTTGGATTCATCGGGTTTTGATGCGCCCCACAACTTGTCTTAGGCACCTCAGAATTAGTAATCTCTACTAAGCTATTATTCAATTCCAGTCAAGCGACCTGCGCACCTGCAGGTTCACGTCAAAGAAGGCGATATCGCTCAGCACGTTGTCTTAGGTACCCGAAGAGGAGTTTCTTTTCTTTCCTTTTACCAGTCCTTTCAAATCCCAACAAACGACCCACGGACCTGCAGGTTGACGTCAGAGAGTGCGATGTCGCTCAACACGTTGTCCTGCGGGGGAAGACGGCGGAAGCCTGGAGCAAGAGGGAACAGGGGGAGCGGCAAGGCGGAGAGAGGCGGGGGAGCGATGAGGGGGAAGAGGATTGCGGGACGGAAGTGGACGTACTGACACGCAATTTCCAAGAGCTTTCGTTATGGGGCTCAACAGACGTCTGATAGAGCAATGTCGTTCAGCACGTTGCGATTCGCGCCAGAAGAACTCGCTGCTCCTGCCGTTGGTCCCTTTCTTTCTTTGAGATTCCGCGCTCATTCCAGTTCTGAGACATCTATACTCACCAACGAATGTTGCGGTTCGTGGGCCAGAAGGACTCGCTGTCCGTGCCGTTGGTCCCCTTCTCTCTTTGAGAATCCGCGCTCCTTTCAATTCTGAGACGTCTCAATACTCACTGGCGACGAATGCGGCGTAATACGTTGCGGTTCTTGGGCCAGAACAACTCGCTTTCCATGCCATTGGTACCGTTCTCCACCTCCTTCAAAACTTCACGACCCCTCGAAACTCACCGGCGAGGAAGGTGACATAAGTCTTCACATTGCGGTTCTTCGGCCAGAAGAATTCGCTGTCTGTGCCATTCGTACCCTTCTCCACCTCTTCAGAACTTCACGAACCCTCGAAACTCACCGGCGAGGAAGGTGACGTAAGTCTTCACGTTGCGGTTCTTCGGCCAGAAGAATTCGCTGTCCGTTCCATTGGTACCCTTCTCCACTTTGGAAATCGCGCGCTCCTTCCAATCGTCGGGAACGCCGTAAATGTACTCCGCCGTCGCCTGCTTGCTCGCGTTCCCGCCGTACCCGCCATAGGACGACGCGCTAGCAGCTGTGCCGTAGTACGTCTTTAATTCCACGTCGGCGAATGCGGGGTCGACGGAGCTGCAGAAAAGCGCTGCCGTGGCGGATAGGGTCACCGCGGCCGTGCCGAGCCATTTTGCCACGTCAGCGGGTTGAAAAGTAACGTCATCCTTTCGCGCCTCGGCTCGGCATTTTAGCGAGGCAATGCGAGTCGACGACGAGGGGCTGGGAGTGTGGGAGAGGGAGGAGGCGGGGAGCGAAGCGGACACGCCAGCAGCAACGGTTAGAGCTGCGGGGAGGGACGCCACGGACGCCATGGCTCAGCTACCGAAGCAAGAAAGTAATTTCTTACCAACGCTACGGTCACCACCGCTACTCACACTCCTCGCCCTAACACCAACGACCTTCTATGACCTAGTTTCCTGTCCGCCTGAAACAATCTGTGTTACCGAAGTCCCCGAAGTAATTTCTAGGTGATGGAATGCGGAAACTCACCAACGAGGCAGTCCCGAAGTTATCTAGGTGATGGAATGCGGAAGAGTCTGGATTCTGAAACCTAGATTCTTGATTTCGGGTTACCAGCATTGGGCTGGGGAGAGGGTGGAGGAGATGGCGTGGCACTGGTGATACGGAAGGAAGAGGTGATTGGAGAAGGGAATGTCGGATGACAAATCACACGAAGACGGTGACGTGGAACAAGATGGATTCAGACCTGATGACGCCTGAAGTTTCTTGCCATTGCCACTTTGGATTTTACGATAAAGTGTGACGCGTCAAGAAACTTCAGCCAGCACACTGTATAACTACTAGAGCATAACAGAAATATAGAAGCACATGACACAAGGCATAACATGACTATAAAATGAAATCACAACCCCCATTCCACATTATTTTATACCTTATTCCCCTCTACAGCTTACAACATGGGAAAACATTGCACCACTAAGAACACCCAAGACCCTCTCATGAATCCACCGCTAAGCACAACTCTTATGAAAGGAAACACAGGAGCATAGAGCCGTTCCACAAAAGAACACTATAGATGGATGCTACGGCGTGATGCCATTATAAAACTCTATAGCCAGAAGGACCACCCAACAAGCCCCCCGCCCGAAGTTGCTCCTGCTGGTGCTGCTGGACAGGGAGGATGAAGCAAAGGGTTCCCAAGGCACACCATTGTGTAGCCACTACACCCTGTAAACTTCCATGAGTCTACTTCGCAAGTCTCCGGCGGGGATTTTATAGCGACACTACCACCACCACTGGGGCCGCCACCTGCAGCCACAAGCCCAGTAGCCTGGAGCTGCTCCTGCTGGCGCTGCTACACGGGGATCAGGAAGTAGAAGGCCTTTTCCCCAACAAGCACTCTACATAGCAAGCCTCCTGCGGGGATCCCCAGCAACACTGCCACCAGCAACACTTGAACCAACAAGCCCAGCAGCCTGCAGCTGCTCCTGCTGGCGCTGCTGTGCGGGGATGAGGAAGTAGAAGGCCGGCTCGTTGCGCAGCGCTGCGGGCGGATCGATGTCATCCAAGACGAATTCCTTCATGGAGCGAGATACTTCGTCCGTTTGGAACGGACAGCTGGAAGATTGGGAAGCAAGGGGAGAGGGAGAGGGGGGGAGCATGAGGGGCTTGTTGTGCAGCGCTGCGGGCGGATCGATGTCGTCGAAAACGAATTCCTTCGTGGAGCGAGATACCTCGTCCTTTTGAGTCAACCATAGAAAGTCAAACGGCAGTCACATTAAGTGAAATTTGAATCACTTACCTCTTGTCCTCCTTCAACAGGAATGGTGCATCTTCGGTCATTAGAGCCCACATCTGCTCAATCACTGCGGGGTCCACGCCCGGAGACCCGTCCTTGTCGTCCTCGAACCACGTGCAGATGTGCGCCAGCTGGGTGACGCTCAGGTCGGGGCACATGCGCTGAATGTGCTGCAGCTTGCGGCCTGGCTTGTTCTCGTCCAGCTGAGAAAAATGGGGGAATGTGAAAGGGGTAAGAGGAAGGAAAGGAAATGGGAGGGACATTGAGAAGAGGTGGGTGGAAGCCTCAATGGTCATGAATGAGCTGGGGAAGCATCAATTTCAGTATGTGTAAGACGAACAGGAGGTGGTGCGCACCTATGTGGGCTTGACAATATGAATGCATAGCCACATTCACCGTTAGTAAAACTGATTCATATGGTGTAGTTTGCTTTTGACACTGGCACTCACCAGGAACCCAACAGTTTGCCGAATGTGCTTGATGTTCTCGATGAGCGACGACGTGAGGCTGATGGTGTCCACCAGCGTGGCGTCCAGCCATTCGTCCACATTCCCCAGCCAATCCTCCAAATCGCTCATCCCCGCCTCCATCGTTTCGCCGTTCGTGAATGTGCACGGCACCCACGGGCAGTGCATCATCACGCTGCGGGGGACACATGTGGTTGCGAGCATGGACGAAGAGGGTTACCATAAGTTAACAACTCGTCAAAGCTTGACGTCCACGTATTGCAGCAGCTGCGACATGAACTCGTGCACCAGCAGCACACGTGGGGGTGTGCAGGGGTTTCGGTGCAGGGTGGGCGGTGCAGAAAGGTTTAGTGCATTGCAAAAGTTTTTGGTGCGGTGTAAAACGTTTTTAAGGCGTACCTGTTGAACAGCTTGACGTCCACGTATTGCAGCAGCTGCGACATGAACTCCCTGACCAGCAGCGGCGGCACGTAGTTCCCGCGGCACTCGTCCACGAAGCACCTTAAAGCCCCCATCAACCCCTCCCAGAACATGGTCATCTGCCGCCGCACGTTGCCAGGCGTCGGCACCAGCTTGTGCACGGAGACGGTGGACGCGCCGCTGATTGCCGACCCAGAGTCAGGGAAGTCGTAGCCTGGCTCTTCTACATTCACAGGAGGGGGCTGAGGCAAGCCAGGGGGTTGCGGAAAAGATGGGGAGGGGGGGTAACCAGAGGTCACTCTTTGATAGTCACACTCTGGTCAAGTTCTCCCCACCCACATTCAGCAGGTCGTTGAGCAGCAACGACACGCGGAGCTTCATGACAACAACACGCACCTGCAACGAGACGTGGCGACGCGTGGAGGAGGTGCTTCATGGCATCTCCGTAAGCAACACACCTCCACGCCTCGCAGTCATGCTCCATAAGCACTCTTCTATTGTCATACTCTTCTATTCTCACACCCTACAGTCACATCCGCACCTGCACCATGGCGTCCCTTGAGTGGCACTTCCATACCCCATAGGCGTGCTCTGTACTAGTCACTCGCATGTAGTCACATTCTCCGCTCACCTGCAGCAGGTCGTTGAGCAGCAGTGAGATGCGGTGCTTCATGGCGTCGCGCGTCACCACATACAGCTTCTCGATCTGCACGCCCAGCTGTGACTTGGCCACCGTGTTGTCCATGCGGCTCGGTCCTCGGGTGTTCTGGTGGGTGGAGAGTGGTGGAGAGTGTGGGGACGGGTTATGAAACCTGTTCTCTTTCGCAGTGACCATCTCACATCACCGTTCCCCACCTCTTTTCTAGTGTTAACAATCCAGGCATCCTGAGCCCACCCTCCAATACGCAGGAGGAAGTGCAGATGCACGGTGTTAGAGAGCCAATAGCATCTAAGGTCGTTGTTATCTGCCTTGCACACGGCCTGCATGTGCTCCATCAGCTTGTCAAACGTGTTCATTCGTTCCACCTCGATCATGCTCCAGTGCACCCCCACTTCCCCACCTGTATCCCCCCCGTTCCCCACCGCCCCCCCCTCTCCTCTAGTGTTTAGAACGACCCAGACAGCTTTAGACAACCCTGAGACTCACCAGGAAATGCAGATGCACGGTGTTCGACAGCCAATAACACCTCAAGTCATTATTATCCGCCTTGCACACGGCCTGCATGTGCTCCATCAGCTTGTCAAACGTGTTCATCCGTTCCACCTCGATCATGCTCCAGTGCACCATCGCCTTGTACACCATGCACGCCATCACCGGCCGCCCGCGGCTGAACCCTAGGTTTTGGCGGACACACTCCATCAGCATCTCCTGTTACGGGGGGAAGGGGAGACAGAGGAAGACGTGGGTGGGGAGAGGGTGCAAATGAGCCCTAGATTGTTCCACGATCATGCTCCAGTGCACCATCGCCTTGTACACCATGCACGCCATCACCTGCCGCCCCCGGCTGAACCCTAGATTCTGTCGGACACACTCCATCAACATCTCCTGTTGTGGGGGAGTTGGGATAGGTAGTGAAGGGGGGTTCACATATGAGAGGACTTCCTCATTTCTGTTGCTCCATACGAATCTACCTCAATCATGCTCCAGTGCCCTGACTCACCTCCTGCTTGTGCACGCAGCTGTTGCCCGCCTTGCCCTCTAGTGTTACACTCCCCCCCACTGCGTTAGCCCCCTACTACTCCCCCTCTTTCACCCTCCTTGTATTCAAAGCCTCACCCCTCCTGCTTGTACACCGACATGCTGCCCGCCTGGCCTTCTAGTGTTACACTCCATTCCGACTGCTTCTGGCCCCTACTACTCCCCCTCTTTCATCCTCCTTATATTCAAAGCCTCACCTCCTGCTTGTGCACCGACATGCTGCCCGCCTTGCCCGCTGACAGCGCCACGATCTTCTGGTGCAGCTCCCTGTTCTCCTGCTCCAGCATCTGACGGCTGAGATTGCATTGCAAGTCAAGGGCATGTTACCGAGAGAATGGGACAAGGGAAATGGGAGAATAAGGGGGTAAGGCGGAGACAAGAGCATCTACACACGATATTCTGGTGAAGCACATTGATCTCCTGCTCTAGTGTATGATTTTTGAGAATTCTCAAAAAACATACACTGCACATTGATCTCCTGCTCCACTGGATTTGATGCTGGGATTGCAGGACAGATCATGGCATATCAAGGGTATGTCAACTGGATGTCAAGAGGGGGGGGGGGGAGGAAGGAGAAGGGGTAAGGGGATGTGTATGGACAAACTTGGCACCAGCAACGCCCGTTTGCATTTAGCCCTGTTATATTGTCAGTTTTATGTTTCGATATTTGTATTCTAGCATGAAACGTCTTCGTCATCATAACTGTATACTCTTGTTACTCACGCGGCCAGCTTCATGCGCATTTCGCTGAACTTGGCCTCCATTTCGAGAATCAGCAGGTCGCCCGCGGCCGCCAGCTCTTCCGCCGCCTTGGCGCGGATAAACTCCTCCTTCTCCCGCTGCAGCGCGTCCTCCGCGCGAGAATTGGCATCCGCGTACCATCCCTGAGGGGAAGGGAAGCGATGGGGAGAGAAGCAATGGTGGGGGAGGGTCAGCTTCCCCGTCACCGAACCGAACCACCATCAACCAGCACATACCGCTGCGGTCGCTACACTCACACTCTGTTCACTGGCACGCGTCCCTTGCTACAGTCACACTCTACTCTTAGGCAAATTCTCCTCGCTACAGTCACACCTACCTGCAGCAGCTTGTTGAGCTTCTTGAGTCGCTCCACCTGCCCGCCCTCCTCCTTCATCTCGTTGATCCACCGCGCTAACGCGTCCATGTCCTGTCCCCTGGACCGCAGTGCATTCTGTTTGGGGGGGCGACGGAGGGTAGAGACAAGGGAGAAGAGAGGGAGTGAGGCGACATGACCTGAGCCGCCCTCCTCCTTCATCTCGTTGATCCACCGTGCTAACGCGTCCATGTCCTGCCCGCGCGACCTCAGCGCGTTCTGCGCATACAGCAACCAAAGAAGGGGGGTTGAAGGAGAGAGAGGAGAGGAGAGGTGGGGATGGGGAGAAGGGAGGCAGTGGGTTAGGAGTGATGTCATCACCAGCAGTCCTTCATCTCGTTGATCCACCGCGCTAGCGCATCCATATCCTGGCCGCGCGACCTCAGCGCGTTCTGTGTGAGGGTGCATTGAGGATGGGGGTAAGAGGTGGGGACGGGAGAGGGAGAAGCGAGGGAGTGAGGGGGACATGCCTCCAGCAGCACACACCCTCGTTTCAAGCACACCAGCAGCCGCCACCACAGCTATTGTCACACGGATGTGGTGCCACATTGATTGTCACACTCACCAGAGTACACTCTCCAGTTACATTCACTCACCACATCAATGCGCGGCGCGTTCTTGAGCTGCTCAAGCAGCTGGTTGGGGGGCTTGTGGGTCCTTGGCACATGCACACTTTCACACGCGACTCGTCTGCCCTTGCGCCACAGTTACAGTCACACTCCATTCAGTCCCACTCACCACGTCGATCCTTGGCGCGTTCTTGAGCTGCTCGAGCAACTGGTTGGGGCCCTTCACGGACGCCATGGCCTGGATGCGCTGCCGCAACACGCGGTTCTCCTGCTCCAGCATCGTCATGCTGGTGGGACGAGGGAGATGAGAGAGATGAGAGAGGGATGGGAGAGGGCAGGGGGGAGACGGGTGAACGGTAAGGGAGGGGGGTTAACACACGCCATGGCCTGGATGCGCTGCCGCAACACGCGGTTCTCCTGCTCCAGCATCGTCAATCTGGTGGGACGAGGGAGAAGAGAGGAAGGACCGGGAAAGGTGTGGGTGGGGAGAGTGGAGAGAGGGGAAGTGGAAGTGAGTGGAGAGGTAGGGGATGCACACTCGCCATGGCCTGGCTGCGCTGCCGCAGTACGCGGTTCTCCTGCTCCAGCATTGTCATACTGGTGGAGAGAAGATGGCGAAGGTTGATACGAGAGGGATGCGAGAGGGCAGGGAGGGGTGCATGGAAAGAGGGGATCAACACACGCCATGGCCTGGATGCGCTGCCGCAACACGCGGTTCTCCTGCTCGAGCATCGTCATACTGGCGGGGTGGAGAGGAGAGAGGGAGGGAGGAGAGTGGAATGAGGGGATGAAGCGACAACATCGCTAGAATGTGCGGCAATGATATATGAAGCGCGTTAGCTCTCTTATTTCTCTCTCTCCCTCTCACAACCACACACTCACCCAGCAGGCCGTTCCTTAAGCGCGCCGAGCTTCCCATCCAGCTCTTTCAGCATGCGACATCTCACAGACACACGCGCCCCTCACCCCCTCCCCACCTCTCAACCTCTCCCCACCCCTCTCCCTCTTTCACTCTCTCTCACTCACTCACCCGGCCAGCCGTTCTTTGAGCGCGCCGAGCTTCCCGTCCAGTTCCTTCAGCATGCGGTGCTTCACCGCCGCAACGTCCTCCGCGTCGTCCGCCATCGACGTCGCCTCCCACGCGCGCAGACTCTTCTCGTCCGCCCACGCCTTGGCCTCCGCGTACCAGCTCTGCAGCAGCTTGTTCTGCTGCTTCAGCTTCGCGATCGCGTCGCTCTCCGTGCGCGTCTCCGCCAGCAGCTTGCTAAACACCTGCAGGTCGATCGACCCCTCCGCGTTCCCCGCCGGCTTCGGCGGCGCCGATTGCGGCGGCGGGGTGGGTTTGACCGTTGGAACGAGCATCAGCGCGTTGTTCGGCCCGGGCTGAATCGACACTTCCGAAGCTGCCACGGACTGCGCGTCGCTGTTATCCACCGCGCCTCCCGCCGCGTTTCCTGCCGCGATCGTCGCCGCCACGTCCGGCACCATCGCGCCCTCCGCCGCTAGCCCCGGGAGGTTCCCGAGCCTGCGGCTCAGGCTCGGGTGCTGCCGGCGGGGATCAGAGGACTGGGAGCGCCACGCGATCTGGCTCGACGCGATCGAAACCGCGTCGCCCATATCCGACTCCGCGTAAGCCGATCTGCGCGGCGCGGCCCCGCCAAACCCAGCGGAGCTTCCGCCGTACCCGCTGCTTGCGCCAGGTCCTACGCCTGCGGCCACGCCCGCTCCTTCCCCGGGGCCCTTGTAGAAACGGTAGGGGGAGCTTTGCGTGCGCCAGGGGGAACCAATTCCGCCAGGGGGAGGGGTCGCCTGCGACGCCGCGTGCGACGCGTGCGACGGGATGTCGTCGGATGACACGAGGCTGCCACGTGTCTGCGACGCCCATCCAATGCCCGACAGCGAGTCTTCCTTATCCTCCTCCTTATCGTACCCAACGCTGCGAGCGCCGGCGGAGGCGCTGGGCGCGGCGGCGGGAGGAGCAATCATGGCAGAAGACGGAGGCGGCACGTAAGCAGGCCGCGCGGGTGCGGCGGGGGCGGGGCTCGGGCGGGACTGGAGCGACGCGGCTTGCTGCAGCGCAACGGGGGGGCTTCCGCCACCGGCGCTTGGAGCGGTGGGCGCAGGCGCAAACGACACCGTCCGGCGGATCTCCCCCGGCTGACTCGCGGAAAGCGCCACTCCGCGTGAGCCGGCGGTGGCGGGGCGCAAGGGGGTGGCGGAAGGATGCACCGGGGAAGTGGTAGCTGGCGATCCGCCAGCCCCCCCCGCTGCGGGATGTGCGGGTGACGTCATCAGGCTGGCGCGAGGCGGCATCTCCGACATGCTTCGCGCCATCCCCATTCCCCCAGCGCCCGCCACTCCCGCCCCCGCCACCGCCGCCGCTGGCGCTCTACCCTGACTGCCCGCGGGTTGCTTCGGGCGCACAGCGTCTATCTGCGCAACCTTTGCGCGCGCGTCCTTCAGCGCCGCTTGCAGACGCGCGACCTCCGCCGCATTGATCTCCTGCTCCGCTGGCGCATCAGCGCGCCTTCCGCGCGCCTCTTTCAGCGCCGCAAACAGCCGTCCAACTTCCGCCTGAGCAGTGCTCAAGTCTTCCACGGAAACCATGCTGGCCGCGGCGGGCGGGGCCATGGACTGCGCGCGCGCCATTCCCAGCGGCTCCCGCGCAGCTATTGTTGCGGGCGCGGGCGGCGCGGGCTTGGCGGACCGCTCCATCAGGACGGGATTCTGCGGCGGAAGACCCGCGGAGCCAACGACGGGAGGGCGCATGCCGCCAATGAACTGCGGAGGGGAGGCGGAAATGAAGGGGCGCGGTCATGATTGGGTGTTCCGGGTGGGAAGGAAGGAAAACGGGCGGGAAGGGTGGGAAGGTTGAGGGGGGGGAAGGGGAGAGGAGTGGGGGAAGAAACTGGGATTGATAGGAGTGGGGGATTAACGATTGCTGTTTCACACCAACCAATGAGAACGCACCGAGATCTCGTCGTCGTTCTTGTCGTCATCGTCCTCCTCCCCCTCCCGCGCACCTCCCGCCGGGTATTCCGGGATGCTGGCCGGCAGGCTCTCAAGCACGCTACCGACGACGCTGCTGCCGTCCTCCGACTCGTAATCCTCCACGTCGATGCGCCACTTGAGCGCCTCACCGCCCGCGTCTTTCGCGCCGGCTATCGCGTCTGTCACGACGGCTGCTGCGCCATTCGCGGCCGTGTTCTTCGCGGAGTCCTCTGACGTGGCGTTACCGCCGCTTTCGGCGGCGGCGGCTTCTAAGCCACCCGACATAGTGCCTTGAGAGTAAGGGATTCTGCTCTAAGAAATAAAGAGGGAACCTACAAAAGGTAGTTGGGCCGGCAGGAGAATTCTGCGAACTTGACAAGCTACGTGGTTAATAATCCAAGGTAAACGAGTCCTGTGCTATTACTTCAATCTTAACTTTAGTTCACTATCCACCAACAATGGACGCTCTCAACCGACCACACGATCCAGTCTTGCTTGTTCAGTGGATCCACGAAACGAAACCTGCTTCTCGCTTAACCTCAGCTGCTGCTCAACGAAGCCCGCCTAGGAAGTAAACCTTCTAGATAATACTTGTGCGTGCTTGGATAAGCCGGAACCCGCAGTCTATCTCGTTTCCCAGGGCTGGCTACGAAGCGCTGGTAAGGGTTCCGCTAGCGAGATGTGATCCTTACAGCCGTTCAAGGCAGTCTAGAGACGTCTGGAGAAATTTTCCCTATCCTTACCTGACGTCACCAACCTCCTTCCGTGCCTCACAGTCTCCCCGTCACCGTCACGCTCCTGGTCAAGCTAACCCTAATCGCACGATGACTCGCGTCTAACACGCTTCACGTATCTCGTTGCGGAATGACGGGCGCCGGAGCTAAAGCTCGTGTGGAAGGGGAAGTGGTGGAGCCATGAAAGCGAGTCGCCTCTGCTGTCAAATCTCGCCCAAGTTTGGGTGACTGACGGGGTGACGCCAACAGCAATGAGCAGAAAATCGAGTCGCGAAGACATGCATGAATTTCGCGGTGTTACCTGCTTTTTGTCGCGAACAATATGTTCTTTTCGTTTGACGAAATCTTGCTTGCACAGTGATCCACGGTTCCTCCCTGTTCGTGCTGTGTACACTGGACGTGCCCGACGCGGAGCCGAGTGGGGAAATGTGCGTCCGCCCGTCACAGTACATCTGGCGCAGAACTTCGTGACTTGGTGACAGCCAATAGCAGCGAAGGTTTTGGGCGATGCAGGCGGGAGGTCTGGGCCGTGTGGGCCGCCGCGCCTGGCGAGTCTTCCCGCCACTCAGCTTCGTGCCACGCCAGCGCGACTCGTAGTATAAGCAAAAAGAGAGACGCGTAACAAACAGCACCTTCGGTATACATTCTAGCACCTTCATATAGAGGTTCAGTTGTGTAGAACAAGCACGTAAGTGATTTCACCAGTGATAGATTTTTCTTGTCATAGTTTATATGCAGTACATAATGTTGAAAACTTTGCCAGGTTGAGGAAGCTCATACTTCTTTTTGTCCCCTACCACGAATCCTGTATTTCAACACTACATATTCGTATGTGCAAAGCGCGCACACATCCCTCAATTGGTTTCTGTTCACACTCAGGACACGGGTCGGTTGTCTTTCATCTTAGTGGCGTATTCCACAAAACGGTCCATATCTGCCTGAATAATGCTCTCCACTAAAGGATTTAGGCTCTGCAAAAGGGATGGATGGGAGAATGGACCATCAGCCCCAAATGATGAGTTGATAAACCGTTTATACACTTAGAGCTCACATCGGTTTAGATTACAATGCATATGCGAAGAACGTACCGCAAGAACAGGGACGAGGATGTCTGGGCACTGGTAGGTGAGAGTCATCTGTAAGAGTGAGACAGAAAAGCAGATCCAAGATGTGAATTGCAGTGACACCCAGCAGTGACACCCAGCAGCGACACCTAGCAATGTTACAGAACAATGGCACCCAGCACAGCAATCTCCCTCATATCCCCTTCTCACCTCCACCTTACAGCCATTGGCCCCTCTGGGGAAGAACCGTACGGCTCCTCTGCAACAATGGTGGTGGTGGTGGTGGTGGTGTTAGAAATAGAGGATGTGAGGAGATGAAGAGGGAACGAGGTGAGACGGTAGAGGATGCAAGGAGCTCAGTGAACGTTTAGTCGTATTTGGGAAGTCTGGGAGAATGTAGAGAATGCTGGAAGGAAAATGCAGGAGGGCAGCGGTAGTGGTAAGGAGCGCCTGGAACAGGATGGCAACATGGTTGGGAATGATGCCAATGCGCGAAGGTGGAGCATGGTCCTCTCTTGCCTACCGTGTATTTCTTTTACTAATGCAATGCATGTGCTATTGCACTGCAATGCATGTCCTGCTAGGGACAGGATAGGATGGACTTCAATGCAATAGAAGAGGTTAAGTAGCTTTGTGAGATGCATCTCTAACAAGCAACCCTCAGGAGGCTCACATGCATTCCTCAGTGGATGGATGTGGTTCCTAGCAGGTAAAGTGTGGGATTCAAAAACACATTACCGGTTAGGAACCCCATCTACCGAGCGCCACTGAATCTTCTGATTTGCGATGGGCTGGGGGTATAAACAGGGACAGGGGAATGGGAGAAGCAAGAAAGAGGAAACATTCTGGTTGAGAAGGACTCATAAGATTCTGCATATTTAAAGTGGTCTGCGGAATGCACAGGGACAGGGGAGTCTGGGGGAAGAGGCGGATTGAATGAAACAGCTGAACTTGTACTGAATCTGCTTACAGTGAGTTGCTTGGAGAGCCACGAGAACTCCAGGTCGCGTCCAAATGCAGTGTATTTGAGGGTCCACTCGGAGAACTCCGGGGTCTCTTGGAGCACCTGATGACGTGGCAGAGGTAACATGTGAGCTGGCATGTGTGTATCTGATACGGGAAATCGTGGCATGAATAGCATGACACGTACTGTAACATGGAAAGAAATGGTGTGCTACAATGGAATAGTGATAATAACGAAATCATGTCTTTGAGGGTTTCATGTGGTGGCAGGGACTCCTCAGACAGGGAGTCAGCGACACCTTCACCGCTCTCAACCCACCTTAACCGAGGTGATCCATGGCATCCAGTTGGGAACGAGCTCGCGATCTGACCAGAGGTCGTAGGCCAATGAGAGGGGAATGTTGGGCGCGTCAGCCACTGCTCTGACGCCACGTGGATCCACGAGCGACCGTTTGTGAGCACGTACGGCAACGAACGAGTGTGGAGCGTGGGATAAAAATGTGATGGTCAGAAGGAGGTACAAACGAAGAGTACGTGTAGATGAAAGAACAGAAATATCGACAGCAAATGCTGACAAGCAAATGCATACATGAAGGCATGTATCGCAGTTTTGTCGCCGAACGTCGCAGTATATCGCAGTGTCGCATCCGTTACCATGTAAGATATTCCTGTGGTCGACTCGAAGCCGTCATCACTTACTTGCATTCGAGCCACGCGGCAGAAACCGACAGGCGCCTTCGCCTCCGGAGCTTGTCACGCGGGGAAAGGTCGACAGCGGAGGCAGCGGAAGGAGCTATTCTTGTTAACGGTGCTCCTACGAACGAGGACGACATCCTGCGACAGACACTCGCGCGATTCATCATACACTGCTTTTGCACCATCGTAGAGGCACCCGCGGGCTTACTATTTCGTGCAACTGTCCTAAAACTCGTTGCATCTGCCCGAATTACGCACGTTGGAATGTGAGCCACCGCCATTACCGGCAATGGCGTAAACAACAATGCCGAATAATCTACAGACCGACAATGTTGAAAATCTGAACAATGTTGAATGGGTGGACTCGGCTCAGTAGTGCCTCAGCTCACACATGTTTAGGGTTGATGCCTCCCAAATGCATGCAGGCCGGAATGGCTTTTATTTTTGCCCGCGGCCAGCGCAGTTCATGTGACCCACTAAATTTAACTAAATTAAATTTGAAATGTGTGGGAACGATAAAACAGATCGCGGTTCCCGCGATCATAGGCAGGCCACGTGGCGATAATAAAACGAAGAGCGATTCCTCGGGATTGAGCAAAATTCTCCTCAGCTCGTATATTAGCAAGCGCAGTGCAGACAACATTTGGTGTCTTCTGTATGAACAGCTCCACTACCGTGTATTTGCTAGATTCAACATTGAGCGAAGAAATCTGCATTTACAATGTCATTTTTCACAAAATGTTTCACAAATTTGCTGCCACGCAGAGAGCAAGCCAAGCATCAGTCAGGACTCCTACATCTAGAGGGAGTGAAACACTCTTGAAATGTTTGCACGTGATAATGATCTCATAAATAGGCACACTAAACACACAGCTAAGCCTACCTGGATCTCATTCTATACGAGCATACGCCCAGCCCACTGTACTAAACTGGTACCGGTACACATAAATGTGAACTTGACACTGGAACATTTCTTGTGCTTACGACGGGACGGGAAGGAGAATAGGGCCACCGGGATTATGCGAGAAGATGGATTCATGGCTATCTATAAGCACCATGATTGCTTCCACTATTGCTGTTTGTGCTTGTGTTGGCTCCTCTTCCAAAGGGATCTCTGCACACCAGCCAATACACAGATGCACTGTAAGAGACCAAGAGACATGCACTAGCCATTACAGAGGCACAAATAAGATCATGCACAGATATGCACACAGTAAGACCCTTGGAAAAATGGGCAGAAGGCAGGAAGATGGTTCCCACTCTGTCATGCCACGCCAGGCACGCAGTCCCACAGTAGACACACCAAATGCACACCCACACCAGAGAAATCAAGGTACGAGTCCAACTCCGAATGAAGTGTCACCGAGTATTCAAGACACTTGATAAAAATGCTTGCCGTTGATTTGAGGTTACCCCACCCCAAGACACAGTCTCTCACGCGCACATACACAACAAACAGTGGATAAGCAGCGAATAAGCCAGAGCAGTGGAATATGTGCCAGCTCACCAGGAACAGACGATTCTCCATTTGCCTTCACGACTGCTGGCCCATCAGCAGCAGCGGTAGCAGCACTCACTCCATCCCCCAACCTCATTCCCTTCTCACTCTGAGCCCTCCTCATCGCAGGACTAGCCATACCATCCGCACCACCCACACCATCACCACCAGCAGCAGCACCACCACCAACAGAGGCAGAGGCAGCACTGCCCTTGGGAGTCAATGCAGGAGGAGAGGAGGGGGCCATCAGACTAGGCACATCGTCACTCACTCTCGCACTACCACCACCACCACCAACACCTCCCGTGCTCTTGCTAATGCTGCTGCTATCCATCCCTCTGCTGCCGTCCCCCCCATCCCCTGCTGCTGCTGCTGCACCTGCTCCTGCGCCTTCCCTGGTTTCGTCTAGACTTAAGGAGGAGAGGGAGGGGGAGCGGGCAGTTGAGGAAGGGGGCTTGGAGGAAGGCGAGGAGTCGAAGGGGCCAGAGGCGGAGGAGGCGTGGGGGGAGGGGGAGGGGGACGGGGAGGGGGACGGGGGGACTTCTGGTCGCGGCCAGAGCAGGACAGGGGCGAATTCGGCTGCTAGGCTTTGAGCGTCCATCTGGGGGAACGGGAGAGTGTAGGGAGGGGGGGAGTGGGAAAATGCTTTTTGGAGTGCTTTAAGAGGCGTTATATTTGCTGCAACATGGAGACTAGCACCCCAACCTACAACCAACCCTCAAAACCTCCTCACTCCACCCCTCACCGTGTTCACATCGGCATGCAGGCTGACCCCATACAGCAGGCACAGCATAGAATGCAGAGTCTCAAGATTCACCGGCGGCAGCGTGTGCAGCAGGCGCCTGAGCTGCGTGACGTCGCTGCTAGCACACACCCAACCCCCACTCAACCCTCAGAACCCCCCAACCCTTCTCACCTTGTTCACGATGCAGGCTGACCCGATACAGCAGGCACAGCACAGCATGCAGCGTTTCCAGGTTCACAGACGGCAGCGTGTGCAGCAGGCGCCTGAGCTGCGTGTCGCTGCTAGTACACACCCACCCCCCACTTAACCCTCAGAACCCCCCACCCCTCCTCACCTTGTTCACATCAGCGTGCAAGCTAACTCGGTACAGCAAGCACAGCACAGCATGCAGCGTCTCAAGATTCACAGCAGGTAGCGTATGCAGCAGGCGCCTGAGCTGCGTGACATCGCTGCTGCCAACAGTGGCGACCCCGGAGAAGAGGGAGAAGGTCATGAGAGGCTCGGGGAGGCACTTGAGATAGACAAGCAGCAGCTGCCCCACGTCTAGTGGGCTGGTATCCGAAGGGATGTCCGCGTTGGGGTCTGTTAGGTGGGGGGACGGGAGAGCGGGGAAGGGGGGACGGGGGAGTGGTGTGGAAGTTTGGCTTAAGATTGCTGGAAGGATGCATGATGGGGGTCAACTTATGAGTAATTCTAAGAAAGGGTGTGCTGTAGGGGTTGGCTCGAAAATTGACTGTAGAATACTTGTCTAGGGGATCGTGAGGGACTCTGGGGATACATGAGAGCCACGACTAACACGCAGGAGGAATTCCCGTTTTGGGAAGGGAAAAACATAAATAAATGCAGAATGGAAATTCCCGTTTTGGGAAGGGAAAAAGATAAATAAATGCAGAATGGAAATTTCGAGTCAGACCTATCGCATATTTTTGTCATTGCTCACCAGCGATACGTCCGAGTCGACTCAGACTTTGCTTAACCCTGTGATTGCTCGCTCATTGGTCACCTTTTGCTCACTCATTGCTCGCTCATTGGTCACCTTTTGCTCACTCATTGCTCGCTCATTGGTCACCTTTTGCTCACTCATTGCTCGCTCATTGGTCACCTTTTGCTCACTCATTGCTCGCTCATTGGTCACCTTTTGCTCACTCATTGCTCGCTCATTGGTCACCTTTTGCTCACTCATTGCTCGCTCATTGGTCACCTTTTGCTCACTCATTGCTCGCTCATTGGTCACCTTTTGCTCACTCATTGCTCGCTCATTGGTCACCTTTTGCTCACTCATTGCTCGCTCATTGGTCACCTTTTGCTCACTCATTGCTCGCTCATTGGTCACCTTTTGCTCACTCATTGCTCGCTCATTGGTCATCTTTCACTCACTCATTGGTCACTCGTTGTTCACTCTTTGCTCACTATTGCTCACTCATTGTTCACTCATTGTTCACTCTTTGCTCACTACTGCTCACTCATTGCTCACTCATTGCTCACTCATTGGTCACTCATTGCTCGCTCATTGGTCATCTTTTGCTCACTCATTGCTCACTCATTGTTCACTCATTTCTCACTCCTTGCTCACCAGTATCGAACATGTGCATGAGTCCTTTGACCACTCGTGAATCGTTCTCCGACTCGAACAAGTACTCCGTAACCAAGCCTGGTGGTAACCACATGTGGAACAAGAACAAAGGACGAAATAGCGCATCAAAAGTGAAAATGTTCAGGGTTTTTTTGCCAAATTATGTCTCGGTTTCAAATTATGAAGGATAGAGAGAGCCAAACCACCAGGCGCACTTGAGCTTTGAGACGTCTCGAAACTCAGGGAAGATGGAAACACCTACAGACATGCAACGGTAACATTCGTAACAGCTTGTGACATTGGAAGATCATGCAGCACAGCACGGCACAACCCACCGTTTTGCAGGATGAAGTTGCAGCACTGGATGACCACGAAGGGCACGGCTGTGCCCCTCTGCCTGCTCGCGAATGCATCTAAGGGTGTACCAAACACTGCCGGAGGGTGTAGGGAGCAAAGGGATAGCAGAGTCACAAGGCAGCGGGAGCTGTTGAAAAAATCTTGAAAATTGCCTCAGAAGGCGCTTCAGAAAGACCTTCAGGGGAATGCTATACAATGTTAATGGGTAATGGATTCTGTAGAGTAAAGCACCAAAGCAAAGCAACACGAAAACGCATGGCGAGAAGTTAGTCGAAAAGGAGTAGCAGATTGTGATAAAAGAGGAATAGAGAACAGCTGAAAGAAAAGAATAAGGGGAGAAGCGAGGCAAGATCGAAGGCAAATAGAGTCCTTGCAAAAACGAGAAGAGCTGACACGCAGGCTATTTCATGAGCCAAGACGGCGTAAGGGAAATGTAGAAAAAGAATTCGAGAAAAATAAATGGAGTGACAGCAGAGCGTGGGTGTAAGCAGGGAGAAGAAAAACAAGCACTTCAGAGAATAAGCAAGCGTCACCTAGTGTGGCGTCACCTGGAGCTCCGGGGCGGCCCTGGCACAGACGGGAGTGCGTGTGTGTGACAAGTGCGAATGGCGGGGAGGGAGGAAGTGAGAGAAGAGAGGGTGAGGTCAGAACAGACAGCCAGTGGCGAAGGAAAGAGGCGATTTGGGAGAGGGCGCGATGAGGGAATCAAGAAAGAGAATTCGAGGAAGACAACGGTAGGGACGTGAGCATGCATGTGCGTGTGTGTTAGCGTTCACGACAGAGGAAGTCGAGCGGGGGAGCGAGGGAGAGGGGATTCGAGGTTTGGAGGGGGGGTGGGGGGTGGGAAGGGATGGAGACAGAGTGAGTGCTTACCCTCCGCCAGTCCACCTTCTGGAGAAGCCCCTTGCTTCTCTCCATGCCATTCGCCGTCAGCTGGGGTCATGGGCACCAACAGGTTCACCAGCAGGACACATAAACACGCAACGCATGGGTGCATGTGCATGCATGCAATGAGCTGAGTTTCTGGAGAAGAATGCTGGCAGTCAGAAAGAGCGCGAGAAGATCTGAGAGTGAGCTTGGAAATGCAGGGCAGTAACCGTAAAGATAACGATAGTCGAGAATACTGAGATAGTCGCGAATACTGAGAGCAGCAGGCAGCTACGAGACTCCACAGTCCGGTTTTGGATCTGATTGCT
Source organism: Closterium sp. Naga37s-1 (assembly GCA_947471745.1). Classification (NCBI taxonomy): domain Eukaryota; kingdom Viridiplantae; phylum Streptophyta; class Zygnematophyceae; order Desmidiales; family Closteriaceae; genus Closterium; species Closterium sp. Naga37s-1. Next base: position 1,021,976 of record CANJKZ010001036.1, read on the forward strand.
AGGGGAATGAATCTGGTACAGTAAATTTTGTTAAGAAATGCTCCAAGCTGAGCGTACACTGACAATCTGACCTCTGTGATTCCGGGTAGAGTCCGTGCGAGGCTCATACCACTGCAACCCCCCCGTTTCCCACTTCTAAAACTCTTCCATCAATCCTTGACTTTCGGACTCTCACAACATTTCCACCCACACGATCACCCATCTCTTCTTGAAAATCTCGTAACCCAGAGAATCCCACCTGTACGATTTCGCTATTTATAAAAACCTCAACCAAATAAGCTCTTCATACCTCAGTGAGCTGTTGACCCACGCGACTGGCCTTGACTTTCTCCGTCGTCTCCATCAGCCCCTGCTTCAGCATCGACCCCGTGTCAGCCGCTACGCGAGCCGTCGTTTCCAGCCCGGCCTCCATTCTCGGAAGCACTTTCGTGTTCCAGCTCTCCTTGGTCGACTCCCACGTGGTGTGCATTCGCGATTTCGCTCCTTCCGCTGCGACGGCTGCGCGAGTCGCCGCCTCTGCGACTTTCGGCTGCACGTTCTGCTGCCATGAGGTCTTCACCTTGGATCCTGCTTCGCCGGCAGCGCCTGCGACGGCTGATCCCGCTGCTTTCAGCTTGAAAGCTGTGAAAGAGTTTCCGATGTCCCGTGGGAAAGAGATAAGGAAGATTGAAAAGAGAAATGTATCTGCAACGAGCTGATTTCGTCAATACCAAGATTCGCTGCTCAGAGCAAGGCCTTCAACGTGTGAGTTAAAATACCGAGAAATAACTGTAAGGAGTCGCAAATGCTTAAGACGAAGCTCATGAAAGAACAATCCCAGGCGTTTCGCCTGATCCCGTTTGAAGGATTCCACTGACGAACCGTATGCGATCGTACCAATCGACATCGTCCTCAAATGCGGGAAACACGGAGACTTACAGGAAGAGGAGATGAAAGCCCCTGCCTTTTCCCGCCAACCAGGAGCTTCTTGATCCGCCATCTGGCCTCGTGTCTAGAAACCAACCACGGTACAAGGAACCAGGCGACCGCTGTATTTTGGCGGACAAAACTCAAAATGGCAATATCACAGACGCCATTCCGATTTGTAAGCTAATTTGTCAGTACACGAACAGATCCGGTTTTGTGGGAGAGCTAGATTCTAACAGCTGCTAGCATCAAAAGGAGGCTAGCAGTAGATATTCCTGGTAAACGCGCTTACGCAGTGAATGCAGCTGTGACTTTATTATGCTACATGGAGAAGTGGTGGCTTAGTGGAGATGATTACTCAAACCTACATGACAATGCCAAGGATTTGGAATCTGCAGAGAATAGAGAAGGGGAACGGAGAACCTCACACATAACATCCACAGCTCGTTATGTGGATGATAACCCTCCAACCGTTCTTCAACACATAACATCTTACCGAACCGTACTCTTCCGACGCCCCAACCAGCAAATGGAGAAAAGTGGGTTGGTTGGTGAATGGAAAGCAATGGCGATGGAATCGAGGAAAAGAATCTACGGCAGATGTGCTGGTTGGGAGACGCAGATGTGCGATAGTGGAATTTGTTTGGACCCTGAGGGCGGGTCCAGCGCGTACGTTTTCAGGTACTATACAGTTCATTCGTCGTGGTTTGAAAAGATATCAGGCGGTGCACAGCGGTTTTAAAATTGCACCGTTTTGAACCGTGACGCAGTACAGATTACCGTACTGGATGAACTGTAATGTACGGAACGCGCTGGACCCGCCCTGAAAGCATGGAGCTGATGCGTAATCTGAACGGTCCGTCCTCGAGATCTGCTGGGTAAGGGAGGAATCGACGAGCCCAAGGAGACCCTGTAACGAGCTCTAGCACCCAACAGAAATCCGTCAATGAAAAACAAACTGTCCTACATAAACCTTATATGCCCCATCATTTCTAAAGTGTAATCCGTTACCTTTTTTCACGTGTGAATAATCTCGAATTCAATCGGGGACAGCTCTTGTTGAATTCGCAGCGGGGCGAGTCACCAAGTGTTCGCCTCGAGAGCGCCGCTCATTTCGTTGTGTTGGTGTGTTTCTGAGAACAGCTTGGTGGATGACAATGTTTCTGTTCATGAATAAGTGAATAGTGGCTTCGTTGACGCTGATCGCTTTATTATTCATTACGGCGATCCGAATCCATCTCTGATCAGTAAATCGATTATTGCTCCATAAGAAGTCGAACCATCATGTTCGCAAGGCGCCCTTCGTGAGAATAAGCTTTGAAAGAACTGGATCACGTGTCTCTAGTTGTTTCAACCTGTTCTGGATTTCGCACTGAATGCTTCAATAGTCCCGACAATGGAACGCCGAATTCGCAAAGACTCCGGAGGTGCCGCTCTCACACCAGCATCATCTGATCTCCATTCGCGTGGAGAAAACGGAAACAACGATGACAATAGTAGAATGAAAAAGGCAGCAGGTTCTGGAACCACGAGCAGCCATGGATGGATCTGGATGTCCATGCTGGCGACGCTGTACGGCCTCCAGCCTGTGATCATGCGAAGGTGCCTAAGGTAGCTGTCCTTCCGCTCTTGGCACGTCGCGAGTGGTGACCTCCTTGTCTTTCTATTGTTAGATCAGATCTGGACTGGATATCCACTCTGGAAATGCCTTACGTTTTGCCCACACCATGTGATTATGTGAAGATGCTTCTTTAGGTACTTGTCTGGTAGCTCCTAACGCATAATTATTGTCGTAAAACTCGAGGCATTCACGTCGTACAGCTTGTCATGGAATGAACACACGAGTTGCCGCCTTGTATCAACTGAAACATCTCACTCCTCGTTCTTCTGATGTCTTACTCACCCACAAGCCAGCGCTGACGTCATCATAGTCAGCCAAGTCATGGCAGTTGATGTCGCCAAGGTGGGTTGCACTTCATTCGGGTGCTTCCTTCTGTGCTTTCTCCTATGCGATCTCCAGTGCGTTTTACTGTGCTCTCTCCATGTAATGTTTTGGTGTTGTGGTTCAGTTCAGTTCAGTTCTGTTCAGCCTTATCAAAGGAATTCATTTTGGCATCACTTCTCAGTTCATTCTGTTCACCCTAAACCCTTATCCTTGTCCTTTGCTGATATCAATGTCCACGCAGATCATCTGTTCTCTCGCTGTGGTGCTTCTTGACGGGTCAGGCTGGCGGTTATGGCGCAGCTGGCGGATAAGGGAGTTCCTACAGGGCTCCATGGTGCCAGCATTCGTGTACACGGTGCAGAACGTGCTTATCAACATCGCTTATCGCCACCTACACCCGGTCACATTCGCCATGCTGTCCCAGACGAAGCTTCTCTTCACCGCTCTCTTCAACTTCATATTCCTCAGGTGATCTTCTCTCTGGTGCCGCCTTCTTCCCCAGATCAATTTCAGTCGGAGCGCGCCAGCTAAAATAGCACTTATTCTCCCCATTTTCAACAATGTTTGTAGTCAGCAGAATTTCTGTCAACATCCTCATTGGAATTTGTCAGATACTTGAGCAGGTGTTTCCCCAGTTCTTCAGGTAAAAATGCTTGAAGTGCCTCAAGTTCGTACACCTTCCATCATGCTATCCTTACCTGCGACCTTAAATTCACTCACTGAATCCTTCAAGTGTTGACCCCTGGAGACAAATTCAATCTGCCATGTAAAAGGTAGTCGCAATGGATTAATGTAACAGCTGCACTCCAACGCATGCATTTCTCTCTGCAGGCAGAAGCAGTCTGGCCGGCAGGTGCTGGCCCTGCTCGCCATGCTCGTAGCAGCTGTGCTCCTCTCCATCGCCGACCATGTGCAGCTCTCTCTCTCCCTCTTTGGGGGCGAGGGAGCGGGCGAGGGAACGGCAGACGGAAAGGGAGGGAAGGATGGAGCAGGGAGCGGCAAGGATAGTGCAGGTGGAGGAGGAGGGAGTGGAGGGTTGACAGAGAGTCTAGCAGCATCTGTGTTGTTTGGAGCGATTCCCATGCTGGCAGCATCTGTCACGTCTGGGTTCGGGTCTATGTACTGCCAGTGGGTCTCCCAGGTACGTCTTCTCAGCTTCTACCTCCTCCTCCTCGTAGAGTTTGTCCTCCTCCTTTTCCATTCCCCGCCGAAGCCGTCTCGACTCGCTCTTGTTCCCACAGATGAAGGCCTGCGGAAGTTCTCACTAGATGCTGTAAAGAATTGTCACCACGTTCTTTAACGGTTTCTGCTTCTCCTCCTCCTTTGATGATGTCTCTCCCCCATCTTCCTTCTGTATGCTTCTCCATCCTCTCGTGCTAGGTGAAGGGACGCAGCTCCTACCTGGTGACCATCGAGATGTCCTCCTTCAGCTTCTGCCTGCTCCTCCTCTTCCCTCTCCCTCTCTGCCTCTCCCTCTCTGCCTCCCTCACTCCCGTTTCCACTTCCCATGCTCTCCTCTCCCGCAGGTGAAGGGCCGCAGCTCCTACCTGATGACCATCGAGATGTCGTCCTTCAGCTTCTGCCTCCTCCTCTCCTCTCTCTTTCTTTTTCCTTCTCTGCCTCTTCCCGTTCTCTTGTCTTCCACAGGTGAAGGGCCGCAGCTCCTACCTCATGTCCATCGAGATGTCGTCCTTCAGCTTCTGCCTCCTCCTCGCCTCCCTCCTGTTGCTCCCATCATCGCATGACGCCGTACGCATGAGGCAGCTTGGCTTCTTCCACGCCTGGACCCTCTTCTCCATGGTACGTTTTGTTCGAATTGTTCCCAATACCTAATGGTGCTGCCTCCCCTCCTCTTCGCCTCTCTCCTGCTACTGCCCTCATGAAATGACGCCCTGTGCATGAGGCAGCTTAGCTTCTTCCATGCCTGGACCCTCCTCTCCACAGTACGTGGCGTGGCCCATGGCGTGTGCTACCCGCAGCTCATTCCCACTCTCCAATGTCTCCATATTCTCACGAAGCCTGTCCCATACCAGGCTACCGCTCTTGCTCTTGCTCCTGCTCCTGCTCCACATGCTCGTGTTCTCCTTCAGGTCCAGGCTATGTGCATGTCTTTAGTCCGATATCCTTTCCTCCTCTTTGTTCTGTGCTTCGTTTACCCACACTCGGTGCCATTCATATGAGTCAAGTTCTACTCCTCGCGTCTCTCATGTGCAGGTGCCCATATTGACCAACGCACTGGCAGGCATCCTCGTGGGGGTGGTGGTGCAGGTGTCAGGGGGACTCAAGAAGGTATGTAAGACTAGGTGATTTTGGGATAAACATAGCGTTGCGCATGACAGTTTTGAGACCTCTCAAAACTTCTCTCCCCCCTCAATCCGTTTCCCGCACCCCCATTCTTCCCTTCCTCCATGTGCCAGGGTTTCGTGATGATAACAGCACTGCTGGTGACGGCAGCAGCTCAGCTTCTCCTGGAAGGCGAGCCCCCCCCTCGGTTGGTGTGGGTGGCCTTCCCATGGTAGTGGCTAGCTCTCACGTGCGTGTTGCATACCCTTACTCCCCTTCCTTAATCCCCCCCAATCACCAGGGTGTGATGATAATAGCGCTGCTGGTGACGGCAGCAGCTCAGCTTCTCCTAGAAGGCGAGCCTCCCCCTCTTCTCGTGTGGGTGGCGTTCCCCATGGTAGTGGCGAGCACCCAGATGCATGCTGCATACCCGTACGTGGAAAAGAAGGATTCAGATCGAAGGAAGGCAGAGTAGAGGATTCAATGCTTCCATGGTACCAACAGTTCTCTCCTCCATGGTTGTGATCTGATAGTGGCATCCCCCATGGTGGCATCCCCCATGGTCATAGTGGTCAGCACTCACGTGCATGCAGCGCCGGCATACCCATACATGGAGAGGAAGGAAACAGATGGGGAGGAGGATTCAGATCAGGAGAAGACACAGAAGAGGTGTCTCTCCTTCCCTGTTGGTATGGACAGTGTTCATTTCCATGGTAGTGCAGCTGGTGATCTTTCCCAGGGTAGATAGACACTGGTGGTGTTCTATAAATAGACCCTGATTCGCATTCATTATCTATTTACCTTGGTTGGACCATTGAATCTCTTGTGACCGACCAGCACTTGCCTAGTTTGTCATGCCCGTTGAAATTTCCGCACGCATAAGGTTTGTTGTTGTAAGCCTGTTTCTCCGCACAAGATTTCAGCAAAGCTAGACACCCAGTATGAAGCCAAGGTACATATTATAAACATCAAGTAATTTGCCAATGTACATATTATCAGGTAGCAGCAATGACGCAGGCACATGCACTGCTTTGCGTAATCCCAAGACTGTCAGTCACACAGACTGTGACGGCTGAAAATCGGCGGCGGCGCGATCCGATGGCTAAGATTGGACGATTGATGGAACTGTTACTGAAGCAAGCACAGTTGAACGTTGTGTTGCGACACGGGGATTTGTTTTCTGAAGTGCTTGGGCTGAGTATTTTTCTGTTCAGGCCATGGGGAGGGAGAGATGAGGGGTGAGAGAAAGGGGGGTGAGGGGTGAAGTGGCGAGATGCAGGGAGAGCGGAGGGAAGATGAGGGGTGAGTGGGGGGGGGATGTGGAGAGCTAGGGAAAAATGAGGGACGAGTGAAGGGGGGAATGCAGCAGTGGGAGGTGGAGAAAAAAGGGAAAGAAAAGAAATCAGGGGTGAATGGGGAAGAGGGGGGGGGGGGGGGGGGAGGGGGGAGGGGAGATGAGAGGAGAGTGGAGTGATGAGCTGGCAGCGGGGTGGGGACGAGGGGAGATCGGGGAGAATAGAGCAATGAGCAGAGGGGAGATGAGGGATTCGGTAACAAGATGCGACAAAAGTGGGGAGGGAAAGGGGGGGGGGGGGGGGGGGGGGGGAGGAAACGAGGGGCATTGAGCGAAGGGGAGATGAGGTGTAAGCAGTAAGGATATGCAATGAAAGCGGGAAAAAGAGTGGGGAGGGGGATGGGGAGGGGAGATGGGGAGAATTGAGTGAAGAACAGAGGAGACATGAGGGGTGAGTGGTAAGGAGATGAGATGAAAGCAGGGAAAAGAGCGGGGAGGGGGGAGGGGGGGGGGAGGGAGGGGGAAGATGGGGAGAATTGAACGAACAGAGAAGACATGAGGGGTGAGCGGTAAGGAGATGGGGACGGAGCGGACGAGCAGGGGGAACGAGGTGAGAGTGGAAGAAGATGAAAAATACCCTCCCCACCCAACTAAACCCTGCCAAAATCCCGCCACCTCCCCTCTTTTCTCCCCTCCCCCCTCCCCCTTCCCCCCGCTCCCCCCTTCTCCCCCTCGCCCCCCAAACCTCCTTACTGTTCTCCTTACCGTTTTTTACGTCTTGCGTCATAACCGTCCGGTTCAGACCGGTTCAATGTGACTTCTCTTGATCTTCTAAGGACAACGAATAGGCAGGCACCGAAGATGTTGACGTGTCCGCAATGTCCGCAAATCGGAACTGGAAATATGTCCGCGAATCGATAATGTGTTTACACATCTGTGTGTCCGCGAACGCACAGATGTTGACGGTAGTAATCCGTGCGCAAACGAACGAACATAAATCGTACGACTGGCTACGGTACAAACATCCGAAGCACGACAGTGGCGACATTGAAGCTAGAGATACTTACTTTATGCCTACTTACTTTGGCGGCTCCTTCTGTGCCCGAAGGAGTGTTGGAAGGAAAGGAGGGGTGAGGAGGGGAGAGAGGAGGGAAAGGGGGGGGGGGGGGGGGGGGTGGAGGGAGAGACCACGGTTGAATGGTTGAAAGGGTGGGGGAGGGCGAGATGGGGTGTGAGGTGGGGGGACGGGGAGATGCGGAAAGAGCTGGGGGAGATGCGGAAAGAGCTGGGGGAGATGCGGAAAGAGCTGGGGGAGATGCGGAAAGAGCAGGGGGAAAGAGGGATGAGTGAAGGGGGTAATGAGGTGGGAGGTGAAGGGGAAATGAGGGGAGGGAAATGAGGAGAGCGGAGGGGTGATGAGCTGACAGCGGGGTGGGGACGAGAGGAGAGCGGGGCGAATTCAGCGAAGGGAAGAGAAGACCTGAGCGGTGCGCGAAAAGATATGAAAGCGGGGAGGGAGGAGGGGCGAAGAGGGGAGAGCGGGGAGAACTGAGGGAAGAGCAGAGGGGTGCTGAGGGGTGAGGGGTAAGTAGATGAAGAACTGAGGGAAGAGCAGAGGGGTGCTGAGGGGTGAGGGGTAAGTAGATGAAGAACTGAGGGAAGAGCAGAAACAGATGGAAGGCGAGCCGGGGAAACGAGGAGGGAGCGGGAGGAAATGTGGAATGCCCTCCCCACCCAACCACACCCCGCCACTCCCAACCACATCCAGCCACCCCCCCTCTCCTCCCTCCCCCCCCCACCCCGCACACTCCCTCACAGCTCACCTTTTCCTTGTTTTACCGTCTTGCGCGGTAACGGTCCGTAATAACCTAATGACATCGAATGCGCGTACCGACGGCTACCACGTCCGCATGCTACGAGCTTACAGATCTGCGTCCGCAAATCGATGCCAGTAATGTGTCCGCAAATGGTATTGCTATGTCCGCAAACGGCATTAAAGTGTCCGCAAATCGACGTTGTCAATCCGTTCAGAAATGAAAGTTACTTCGCAGGCCGTAATCTATGAGCTGAACATGAATCGTAATAGGCTACTAACGGTACTTGCTTATACTGAGGCGTTCATATTAAACTTCGGGTAACAACCGCGACTGACACCATCTACGGCGCTAGGACTATATTTGCGCTTAGATCCGAGCAGCCATGCGCGATGTGAGGCAAGAAGCGACAGTAAAGAGCTTAGTGATTAGATCTAACGAGGACTGAAGACATAGATGACGAGGACTAAGGACCTAGAGATAGGACGATGAGATGTGTTTCGGGAACTGAGCGATGTAGGTGTGAGTGGATTGATATTGAATGGTGGTTGTGAGTCGGTGACAAAAACACCCTCGAATCCTATTGGCTTAAAGAATTTCTTACAAATCCTACCCTAACGCCTCCTTGCTATTTTAGCTGCCTGAACCTTGTTCACAAGCTGTGAGAACAGCTAAACTTCGTGACACCTCAGCAGGGAAAAATTATCGACCAGTTACTACACCACTCCGCACCTTACGCAAACCTAACAAGCAACAACTGCCATGTCAGCTTCCTCCTAGAAAGTTACTCCTCCTGCCCATCTCCAAACCTATGTAGTATGCTCACAAGCCCCATCCACCAGCCATACGCGCCCTCAAAAGCCTCGTTTGCAAACCAAACTAAAACTAAACAGAAACTCTAAGCTGAAGATGAAAAGTGTTCATTGTACTGCCACACTGTACACATTTCAGCTGCCACCAACTTCATCTCGCGGCTCCACCGTTGACCGCGACTTCAGCTCTCCCAGCATTCTGACACACAAGTGTTGAATCGCCGCCGCTTGAACATCGCCAAGTGTTAAACCACTTTTTCCGCAGACCCGCCGCCGCTTGAACAATGCTGCTTGAACATCGCCAAGTGTTGAACTCTTTCCTCCGCAGATCCGCCGCCGCTTCATCTTCCACTTACCGTTGACCCTTCTTGGCCGCTAGAGGCAAATGCCTCTAGCGTTACACCCGAACACCGCGTTGAGGTGAGGGCCATTCGTTCGGGACCCTGTTTGGGAGGGGAGGGACGATAATTTCGGAAAAAGAGGGACGATTAATTTGAGATGAGAGCAAGGAGAACGACGCCTCAGGAAGAACGGCCGTTGAGGAGAGGGAAGAGGAGGAGGAGGTAAACGCAACCCACCCACCCCCCCCACTAGCTCCCTTAATCTAACGCTCCTAATCGTCCTAGCTGATTCCTCCCGAGTGCCTGACAAAGGGAGGGGGAACGGAGGAGTGGGGATGGGGAAGGAGTCAAACTCCAGCGCAGCTCCGCCGCTGCTTTACTCCGATGTCCGCCGATCCGCCGATCCGCTCCACCGCCGCGCCGCCGCCTTTCTGCTCCGACGCACCGCCGTCGCTCCGCGCCACCGTCGTTCCGCCGTCGCTCTGCGCCACCGTCGCGCCGCCGTCGTTCCTCTGCTCCTCGCGGATCCTGCTACAAGGGCAAACGGAATGAGTTAGTAAGAGTGAAGTAAAAAAACCACAAAAACTGAAACGACACCTCACCTTAAAAAGTTGTTGACGCCGTCCCCGTTCTCGCTTGAGCTCCCGTTCCTGCTCCTGCTCCTGCTACAAGGGCAAGCAGAGAAAGTTAGTATAAAGTATTGAAAAAAACATCATAACTGAAACGACACCTCACCATGATGGTAGGTTGCTGCCGTTCCCGCTCCCGCTCCCGTTCGTGCTCCTGTTCCTGCTACATGGGCAAGCAGAGAATGTTAGAATGAAGCAATGAAAAAACAATCATAACTGAAACGACAACTTACCATGATAAGAGTTGCTGCCGTTCCCGCTCCCGCTACTGCTCCTGCTACAAGGGTAAACATAAACTGTTAGTGAATTTGAAGAAACGTTTCAAGTAAAATTGAAAGAACACCTTACCAGGGAGGGTGGTTGAAGAAGTGCCGCCAACCGCCGTGCGAAGGGCCGCGCGACGAGAGAAGGGTCGCCAACCGCCGAGCGACGAGAGAAGCGTCCGAGCGAAGCGCCGTGCCAAACATGCCGCTACACTAGCTGCAGGTAACTCGCCTTACGGTCAGAACCATAAGATAACAAAGCGAAACAGAAAACAACAATAAACGAGAAAAAAACGACGACGAAAAAGAGAAGTGTCGCCATGCGACGAGACGCGTCGCCGAGAGCCGCTCGAAGCGCCGCGCGACGAGAGAAGCGTCGCCAACCGCCGAGCGACGAGAGAAGCGTCGCCAACCGCCGAGCGACGGGAGAAGCGTCGCCAACCGCCGAGCGAAGCGCCGTGCCAATCGCCGTGCGGGGAGAGGCGTCGCCAAGAGCCGCGCCAATGGCCGCTCCACGGAAGAAGAAACGCCACCAGTCGCCGTGAGAAGCTCCAAAACGGGCCCTTCACTAACTGCATGAAGCAATGAGCACGGTCAGATCCGAAAGATAACAAAGCGAAACAGAAAACAACAAAAACGAGAAAAAACCACGACGAAAAAGAGAAGTGCCGCCATGCGACGAGTCGCGTCGCCGAGAGCCGCACGAAGCGCCGCGCGACGAGAGAAGCGTCGCCAACCGCCGAGCGACGAGAGAAGCGTCGCCAACCGCCGAGCGACGGGAGAAGCGTCGCCAACCGCCGAGCGACGGGAGAAGCGTCGCCAACCGCCGAGCGTAGCGCCGTGCCAATCGCCGTGCGGTGGGAGAGGCGTCGCCAAGAGCCGCGCCAATGGCCGCTCCACGGAAGAAGAAACGCCGCCAGTTGCCGTGCGAAGTTCCAAAACGGGCCCTTCACTAACTGCATGAAGCAACGAGCACGGTCAGATCCGAAAGATAACAAAGCGAAACAGAAAACAACAAGAACGAGAAAAACGACGACGAAAATGAGAACTGCCGCCATGCGACGAGACGCGTCGCCGAGAGCCGCACGAAGCGCCGCGCGACGGGAGAAGCGTCGCCAACCGCCATGCGACGCCGCACAACGGAAGCGCCGTCAATCGCGGAAGCGCCGGAAGCACCGTCAATCGCCGAGTGAAGCTCCACCAACGGGCCGCTTCGCTTACTGCATGTATCAACTTACAAGGTTAGCTAAAACTTAGATATAAAGATCAACAAAACGAGGAACATTAAAGCGACGAAGAACAATAAAGCGACGAAGATCATTAATGCGACGAAGATCATTAAAGCGGGTGCCTTACCAAGCTGAAACAGAAGCTCCACTAGCGACTGTCAAACCATCAAGCTGCCATCGGCGCCGCCGTGTGAAGCGTCAAGGTCGCCTCGCCGTCGCAATGCGTGAGCGAGAAGAAGGGAACACTGAACGTACCGAGATGAGCGGCGAGATGAGCTGAAGCGAGGTGACGACGTTAAAGCGAGAAGGAACGAGGTAAACTGAACTTACCTCCACGAGAGTTTTGATTGAAGATTACACGGGGGGAGTGTTGATTGAAGACCACACGGGTTGAAGGCCACACGGGTTGAAGAAGGCCCACATGGGATGAAGAAGGCCCACACGGGATGAAGGCCCACACGAGATGAAGAAGGCCCACACGGGGTGAAGGCCCACACGGGATGAAGTCCCACACGGGATGAAGAAGGCCCACACGGGATGAAGAAGGCCCACACGGGATGAAGGCCCACACGGGATGAAGAAGGCTCACACGAGATGAAGAAGGCCCACACGGGATGAAGAAGGCCCACACGGGATGAAGAAGCACCACACGGGATGAAGAAGGCCCACACGGGATGAAGGCCCACACGGGATGAAGAAGGCCCACACGGGATGAAGAAGGCCCACACGGTATGAAGGCCCACACGGGATGAAGAAGGCTCACACGAGATGAAGAAGGCCCACACGGGATGAAGAAGGCCCACACGGGATGAAGAAGGCCCACACGGGATGAAGAAGGCCCACACGGGATGAAGAAGGCCCACACGGGATGAAGGCACACACGGGATGAAGAAGGCCCACACGGGATGAAGAAGGCCCACACGGGATGAAGGCCCACACGGGATGATGAAGGCCCACACGGGATGAAGGCCCACACGGGATGAAGAAGGCTCACACGAGATGAAGAAGGCCCACACGGGATGAAGAAGGCCCACACGGGATGAAGAAGGCCCACACGGGATGAAGAAGGCCCACACGAGATGAAGGCCCACACGGGATGAAGAAGGCCCACACGGGATGAAGAAGGCCCACACGGGATGAAGGTCCACACAAGGGTCTTGATCTTCCAGTGATGAAGAATGAACTCAAGTGATGGTAACTTCTGTTCTTTACTTGGCTTACAGGAATGATTGATTGAGCAAGTCGCGAGCAGAAAGCTTGCGGAACGAAACAGAGGAGGAGATGATGTTGTGAATGGCACGCTCTTCACGTGCCACGCTACTGTACCACTCCAACCCCTTCCCCTCAAAACACCCTCGACACATTTTCCTAAGAACCCATCCAAACCACTCAACTCCTCCAAAGCCCATTCCAACCACCCAAGTTACAAACTTCCTTTTCCAACTCATCCACTCCAACTCAAGCCTATCAACCACCTCTTTAGTTTCTCCCAACCACCATAGCCATTCCTAATCCAACTCAACTAAGACTTCAACAACTTTTTCTATTCACCTCCAAGTCCCACCACAAGGCACATGACTCCTCATGATTTTCCATGTGCTTTCTTTCCTTACTCACCAAATATTATCCAAGTCATCTACCTCCTCCAATATTCCTCCCTCCATGTGCCTTCAAGCACATGCTTCCAATTCCTAGTCATCAACCTCCACATGCCTCTAATTCATTCCTCCCTTCCTTCCTTTCCCAAGTCACCAAAGTCGCCAACTCATCTTTTGAGGATTCATGATAACCACATCACCTCCTCTTCCAAGACACCAAAGTTTTCCTATCCTCTCTATTCATTCCTTCACAAGTCACCCAAGTTCTCTTCCAACACTGCAAGGCCTACAACTCCAACTCAACAAGTGCTCAACCACCACCTCATGCTCTACTACTATTCAACTCCAACAAGCATCTCTACAATTTCTCAAGAAGGTTCTTCAATGACAACAATGCCTCTCAAGCTTCTTCATCAAGCTTCTCTCCAAGCTCATTCCAAGCTTCTCCTTCAAGCTCCTCTTCAACTACAAAGGCTCCTCACTAGCAACCAAGTTTCTATGTCTCCAAAGTTGATACTCTCATGCTACTCTCTTCCAAGGCTACCATTGATGGTTTCTCTCTATGCATGCCTATGTATCCTTCATGGATTTATAAGGCTTGTACTATACTCTCTTTAATATAAGTTTATGCTCATAAAGCTCTTTCTCACATAGTCTACAAAGTAGTTATCAAGTGAAGAGTAGTCTACCTCATACTCCTTAAGAGTATAAGGAAGCTAAAAGCTACGAGCTCAAGGGAGGATCATCATCCAACCCAAGGCTTGAAGTCACTCCCAAGTAAACCATACAAGTTCAAGTTCTTCTTTCAAGTTATGTCTACAACTATCCCTAGTAAGATTCACTCAAGTAAGTGTTTATCACCGCTCTTATTTCTTTCAACGAGCTCACACTCTTCTTCTCCTCTAAGTTCTTATCTCATCAAGCATTTCATCTTACACAAGTTTCTCTTTATAGTCACAAGTTCTAAGCATCATCTTCTCTTCCATCAAGCTCATCTACATATGCTACAGTTCCACTGTTCACTCTTGTCTTATTCTAGTGTGCAATCATACTCTTTTGTCTTTATCTCAATTCTCTACTGGTATCAGAGCAACTTATCTCCTCGCTTTCGCTAGTGTCCTCTTAACAAGAGCTTTATACTCTCTCTCCATGACTCCCACTCCCAAGGGCTTTAAGCCAAAGAGTGCCACTTCGCAAGGAGAATCAAGCTCCTCCGAAGTAAGCGGCAACATAGGAGGAAAAGACACCTCATCATCTCCTACTCTTCCCTCTCCTATTTACACCCAAATGTCTACCCCCTCTTCTTTAACTCCCAAGCTAGAAGTGCCACGGTTCAATGGAAAGGATTTTCAAGCGTGGCGAATTCGCTTCCAATTGGCCTCCACTCTCCTAGAGTGGTGGCCCGTTTACTCTGGTTCTCTCTCTCCTCCTACCTCCGAAGCCCCTCCCACAGAGCAAACCGCATGGATCAAGAAGAACGCCGAAGCGTACCTCTACCTCCTCAACTCCGTCCAAGACCAATACGCCAAGTCATTGCTCACGTGCGCGAGTCATCCCGACAGTGCAAAGCGCGCATGGGAGAGGCTCACAAGGCTTCATCAACCTCGCACCGAGAGCACCAAGGCGGAAATGTGGGGCAAGATCTCCAACCTACGGATGGAGCAAAAAGAGACGATTCCCGAGTACTTGGAGCGCGCGGAGATTCTACTCAACGATGCCGACGTCATCGAAGTCACTGTTCCCGAGGAGCTCTTCATCACCATTCTCCTCGCGGGGCTCTCACCGGAGTGGATTCAAATGCGGAGCACGATTCAAGCGTTTCCCGAGAAGCAAAAGACGCAAGACTTCATCTTCAACACCCTCATCAACGAACATCAAACGCGCGAGCTTGCCAAGGCAAAGGAGGAGAACAACAAACCCGCATGGTCGGCCGCCGTCTCTACTCAAGGTCACGGCAACAGCAACAACAACAACAACAACTACAACAACAACAACAAAGGCAAGAACCAACGACAAGCAAGTAAGTCCTCTAACCCATCTCTTCTTGGTTGCTACCCGTCATCAAGTTCCTCATCCAATCAACACTTCTCATCTAATCCCTCTCAACCCGCTAAGCCCCAATCCGGGAAGTTCAACTTCACTTGTCATTATTGTCATCAATGGGGACATCCATGGTTTCAGTGCCCTCGTAAACCTCCCAATTGGACCCCTCCTCCTCATCTTCTTACCGCCAAGGGCCGAGCCGCCCTATCATATGCAGTAAGCTCTCACAATGAGCCACATCAATCCCCTTTACCTCAACCTCAATCATCCCAATTCTACCCAAGTCAACCCTGCCCCTTTCCCTATTACCCCATGCAACCAATGCCCTTGTTTTACCCTTCTCCACAACAAGGCTTTACGCCTTCGTTACCTCAAGCACCCCATGTCTCTCCCTCCAACTCTATACCCACTTCTTCTTCCCAAAGCACCCCACAGGGCATAAGTTTTGCCATGACTTCATCCGCGCCCACATCGACGTTCAATCCCGACTTTTGGTACCTCGATAGTGGGTGCGATCAACACATGACTCCCAACCCTTCGCTCTTGCACTCTCTCACCACCACAGGAGTCAAGTCCGTCACCGTCGCAAACAAGGAGTCAACTCCTACCGCGGGAGAAGGCATTCTCACCTTTCTCAACCCCACCGGCAAGCCGGTCTCCATCTCAGGTGTCCTCCTCGTTCCCAACCTTGGAGCCAACCTATTGTCGGTTGGACAACTCGAGGAGAAAGACTGCATATTTTCCTTCGAAAGTGGTACCGTGCAGATACGCTACCAGGGACTCCTCATTGCACGTGGCGAGCGAGTTGGTCGTCTCTACCGCCTCAAGCTCGACGTGAACCCGGAGTATCGTCGACTCCATGGCTACACTGCCGCCGCATCAACTACTATCAAGCCTCACCCAGGTACGGCTACCACACCCTACATTTGGCATTGTCGCTTGGGTCACCCTGGAGCATCAACCACAAAGTCTATCACCGCACATGCAAGTCTTGAAGGTCTTCGCATCACCTCAAGTCCCGAGTCCTCCTCTTCACTTTCTCCGTGCCCTTCATGCGTCGAAGCCAAGCACGCACATCATCCTCACCCCCCAGTCAACATTCAAGTCTCAAGTCTTCTTGACCTCGTTCATAGTGACATCATTGGTCCGACTCGCACGCTCAGTCGTACGGGCAAGCGGTTCATCATGACCCTCATCGATCATAAGACACGTTTTGCATGGGTCTTCCTTCTTGAGTCCAAAGACCTTGTTCTCGAAGCATTCAAAGTGTGGCATGAACACATCAAGAACACAACCGGCCTTCAAGTCAAGACTCTGCACTCGGACAGAGGGGGAGAATACATGAGTAAGTCATTTCGCAATCACCTCTCATCCATTGGCATTGCACAAGAGTTTTCATGCCCCTACACCCCTCAGCAGAACGGCATCGCCGAAAGGTTCAACCGCACTTTGCAGGAAATTGCAAGATCTCTTCTCTTGCACATGAAGCTAGACGATGCATGGTGGGGAGAAGCTGTGAACCACGCCGTCCACCTCAAGAATCGTCGCCCAACCATCGCTCTTCCCTCAGGTATCACCCCATTTGAAGCATGGCATGGGAAGAAGCCCGATGTTTCCATGTTGCGTGTGTTTGGTTGCATGGCGCAATATCGCATTCCCGATGAGAAGAGAGGAAAGTTTGAGAGCAAGACACGTTGGGCCGTGCACATTGGCTTGAGTAAGGAGAGTAAGGGCTGGATTCTTTGGGACCCTCTCCTTACCAAGGAGATTGTGAGCAGGGACGTGATCTTCCATGAAGACATGTCCCTCGCTCGATGGAAGTTACACTATCTACCTCCTCCTCCCTCTCTCGAAGACCCTCTCCCCACTCCACCAGGACTCACCACAACACCCGCAGTGGAGCCCTCTCCAAGTGCACCTGCTGGAGATACCACAGCATCTCCACCTATACCTGAGAACAACACATCTCCTCATGAGCAGCAGCAGAGTCAACCTGAGCCAAACCACACATCACCGCCACTCTTCACCGACGAGCCGTCTTCACTCCAACCCTCGATGGAGCAGCCCTTATCGCGAGAGTCAACACCTGAGCAGCACCCAACTGCAGAGAAGTTGTCTTCAACCGTACCATCTACATCTTCACCTCCAGTCAACACTTCAACCATCATCCCTGACGCAGCAGACAAGCCGCCTCAACTCGCTCAACCACCAAATGATGTTCCTGAGACAACCACGCCTTCAGCACCTCCACCCATCCCTGATGGTAACACGAGTCACGAAGGTATCACCGAGCATACACAGCGCCCCAGGCGAGCACGCAAGCCAGTGCAGCGCATGAATCTCGCAGTCGGTGCAAGCTTCCCAGTCACAGCCAAGTGCACCAACCCTCATTGCATGGACTGTAAGGTAGTCGCCATGTGTCACGCCATCAGTTGCCTCCCACCTGAGCCATCCACTCGCAAGCAAGCACTGGCAAGCGTAGAGAGGGCAGAGTGGGTAAAGGCAGAGAGAGAAGAGATTAACAGCCTCCTTGCACAAGGTACATGGGTCCTTGCACCACTTCCTCCCGGTAAGAGAGCACTGAAGGTTAAGTGGACATACCGAGTGAAAGTGAAGGGAGATGGTACGCTTGACCGATTCAAGGCACGCCTGGTAGCCAAAGGTTTCTCACAGATGCCAGGCACGGACTACACAGAGACCTTCTTTGCTGTAGCCAAGTACACCACTGTCAGGTGCCTCCTGGTAATGGCCACGGTAAAGGATCTCCACATTCATCAAATGGATGTGAAGAATGCCTTTCTTTACGGTAAGCTCGACGAAGAGATCTACATGGTACAGCCTGAGGGTTACTCTGATGGTACCACCAAGGTCTGCAAGCTGCTGAAGTCCCTCTATGGACTAAAGCAAGCACCACGAGTCTGGTTCCACACCCTTGAGGTATCACTCCTCACCCAAGGTTTCACCAAGTCACGGTTTGATGCCGCACTGTACATCCTACGCACAAGTGAGGGGGAGTCCTTGTGGCTCCTAGTCTATGTGGGCACCTGTTTTCGCTGGGGGTGCTGTGAACTGTAGTGCTGGTTCTTGGGGTGCTGCGACTGGGGGTGCTGACTCTGGGGGTACTGCTGGAGGTACAGGAGGTACTGTTGGATGTGCTGGAGGTGCTGCTGGACCTACTAGTCCTAGAGGTACAGCTGGTGCTGGAGGTGCTGGAGGTGCTACTAGTGCTGGAGGTGCTACTAGTGCTGGAGGCGCTGGAGCTGGAGGTACTGGAGGTGGTCCTGGAGGTGCTTGTACTGGAGGTGCTGGAGCTGCCGGAGCTGGTGGTGCTGTTCGTGCTGGAGGTGCTACTGGAGCTGCTGGCAGTGGAGGTGCTGGAGGTACTGCTGGTGCTGGAGGCACTGGAGCTGGAGGTACTGGAGGTACTGGAAGTGCTGGAGCTGCTGGTCATGGCGGTGCTCGTACTAGAGGTGCTGGAGCTGCCGGAGCAGGTGGTGCTGCTGGTGCTGGAGGCGCTGGAGCTGGAGGTACTGGAGGTACTGGAGGTGCTGGAGCTGCCGGACTCACTTCTTCAACAGGTTCTTAGTCTCCCGTCTTCCACTGGCCTCACTCCACCTCTCCTATGTTCACCGACATACCAGTCTCCGCCACAGCTACTGCCTGGCTCCTCGCTGCATGCTCCTGCTCCGCACACTGAGGTGACTGAGTTCCTTACTGAGCGTCGTTAGCCTGAGACTCGTGCTTCCACACCTGTTCGTGCTCGTCGTGTCGCCCGTCCTCGTCCTCCAGATGTCCCAAGCACTCACGGTATGGCACTTCGTCCTTCCTCTGCTCCACAGCGTGTTGTTCTGCCTGAGCCTCCCGCGTCCTCATTCCGCACATTCCTGACCCTAAGTCCGACCTTGCTCGTGCAGCCAATCCTACTATCACTCCTCTCCTTGATACTGCCGTCACTGACCCTGACCTTGAGTCTACTACAGCGTTTGCCCTAGTCATTGACCTAGTCGACTTTGCAGCTAGGAGTCGACTCGACTACGTCGCGAGACTTGTTACTCAGTCTGAGTCTGTCTGTCCTCCGTCCGTCGGGGGTGAGCCTGCCCTTAGCAGTGATGTCCATGAGGACAGACAGTTTGAGATTGAGTGTCTTGCGGCCGCTTTACCTCGTTTCGCATCCATGCTGCTTTGCCCCGAGGGAGACCTGGATGCACTTGACATCCATACCCCGCGATCTTACGCTGAGGCGATCGCGGGTGAGTACTCCTCTCAGTGGCAGACAGCCATGGACGCAAAGATGGCTTCCTGGAAGTCCACAGGCACCTATGTCGACGAGGTTCCTCCTCCTGCGGCGAACATAGTCGATGGCATGTGGATTTTCAGAGTGAAGTGGCCGCCGGGTTCTCCGCCTGCCTTCAAGGCGCGTTACGTTGCTCGAGGCTTCAGTCAGCGACAAGGGGTCAAATTCTTCCAGACCTTCTCCCCCACCTGGAAGATGACTACTCTTCGGGTGCTGCTGCACGTTGCGGTACAGCGTGACTACGAGCAGCACTCCCTCGACTTCTCCACATCTTTCTGACAGGGCAGCCTTCAAGAGGAGATCTGGCTGCGCCCCCCTGGCTTCACTGGGTTGTTTCCTGCGGGTACCCAGTGGAGCCTCCGGCGGCCAGTCAACGGTCTCCGCCAGGCGCCCCGCGAGTGGCACGACACACTGAGGACTACACTTACGGCTCTTGGGTTTGCTCCTTCTACTGCTGACCCGTCGCTGTTTCTACGCACCGACACTAACCTGCCGCCGTTCTACGTTCTCGTGTATGTCAACGAATTGGTTTTTGCTACTGCTGATACTGAGGCGCTGGCCCTAGTGAAGGCAGAGCTACAGGAGAGACACACCTGCACTGACCTGGGTGAGCTGCGTAGCTATCTTGGCTTGCAGATCACCCGGCACAGAGCACGGCGCACCATCACCCGGACTTAGTCACACATGGTGCACCAGGTCCTTCAGCGCTTCGGCTTCCAGTTCTCCTCGCCACAGCCCAATCCTCTATCTACCGGCCACTCGCTCTCAGCTCCACCTTCGGACGAGTCCGTAGAGCCGAGTGGTCCATACCCAGAGCTTGTGGGTTGCCTCATGTACCTGATGACGTGCACACGACCTGACCTTGCGTACCCTCTCAGCCTCCTGGCTCGCTACGTGGCTCCCGGTAGACACCAAAAGGTGCAGATGCTGCGAAGAGGGTACTGCGTTACTTGTGCAGTATCAGGATAAGTAGCATAAGAAGGAGGAGCAAGCTTAGGAGCCATGCCTAGGGTGTTAAGCTAGGCATCGACTATCGAGATAGTTGAGAAGGAGAAGGGGTTTCACTATAGAAAGTGGAGTACAAATAGGGTAGGAAAGGTGGGTACACCACCAAGCAGGAAGTTAGGATAACTACACTAAGGCTAGAACTACATGCAGTTATAATATAATTCTGACATCCCCCCTTAACTGCATGCAGGAAGAGCCAAGTGCTAAACACAACCTGCAGGGGTACACCAAGCAGAACAAAGCAGCAGCACGCAAGAGCAGTGACAACCAGTGCAATAGTGGCAGATACAGTTGCAGCAAACCCGCAGCCAAGGTAGAAGCAGCAGAAACAGGAGCGTGCGACGGCAAGGGCGGCGGCACAGCAGCAGTAGGTGCATGTGGCGGCAGGCCGCCTGGAGAGCAGGAGCGTGCGGCACAAGCGGTGGCGGCACAGCTGGGCTCAACGGCAGCACCTGCCGCACAACAGCAACAGAAATTCAAGACAAGCAAAGTGGCGACTAGGGCTGCAGCCGGAGGTACCACGGGAGCAGAGGGCGGCAGTTGCAGATGAGGGGGGGGGGGCTGCTTCGTCCGCCACACTCTGTCGTCCCCCCTTAACCGCTCTCATCCCCCTTACACCTCTCTCCCCCCCCCCCTCCCCCCACACAGCAAAAAGCGCTGCAGTGGAGAGAGAAAGAGGGAAGGGAGGGACAAGCCGCTGGTCGGTCACAACCGCCACCCCCACATCTCCCCCCCTTCCACGGCAGAAGCAGTGAGAGGGAAGGGGGAGTGGGGGGCGGGGGGGGGGGGCGGCGTTAGCTGCTGCCGGCGCTGGCGCTGACAGTGGCGCAGGTGTAGGCTCCGGCGCTGGCGCTGGCGCTGGGTGCAGGTATTGGCGTTGGCGCTGGTGCTTGCGCTCCGCACTGGCGCTGGCGGCAGTCGCAGATGCTGGCGCTGGCGGTCCGAGCTGTCGCTGGCGCTTTCGACGGGCAGGGCGACGGGCGGAACGACGACGACGACGGGGAGAGTGCAGGGCGACGACGGGACGGGACGGGCAGGCGCGTCGGGCGCGACAGGGCCGCGGGGCCGTGCTAGGGCGACGGGGCCGCGACAAGCAACGGGGCCGCGGGGCCATGTGAAAGGCGACGGGGACGCGGGGCCGTGCTAGGGCGACGGGGCCGCGGGGCCGTGCTAGGGTGATGGGGGGCCGCGGGGCCGTGCCAGGGGCGACGGGCGACGAGGAATTTTGCATTTCGCATTTCGCATTTCGCATTTCGCATTCCGCATTTCGCGCTGCAGCGTGGGTGGGCCCATGTTTCACGAAAAAGGATAGGTCCGAAGATCGAAGTAGCTCTGATACCATATCAGAATTATTAGCATAAGAAGGAGGAGCAAGCTTAGGAGCCATGCCTAGGGTTTTAAGCTAGGCATCGACTATAGAGAGAGTTGAGAAGGAGAAGGGGTTTCACTATAGAAAGTGGAGCACAAAAAAGGTAGGAAAGGTGGGTACACCACCAAGCAGGAAATTATAATAACTACACTAAGGCTAGAACTACATGCAGTTATAATATAATTCTGATATGCAGTACATCGGGCATGGGGCTTGTGCTTGGAGGACAGGGTTCAGTGGTACTCATAGGACACTCCGACGCTTCTTGGGCCGACGACCACGCGACTCAGCGTTCGTCACAGGGTTACACCTTCAGTCTTGGCTCTGGTTCTGTCTCGTGAAGGTCCACTCGTTCTTCTTCTGTGCTTGGTTCCAGCTGTGAGGCCGAGATCTACGCTGGGGCCATGGCTGCACAGGAGCTACGTTGGCTGACCTACCTGCTGACTGACTTGGGAGAGCGGCCTCGTTCTCCTCCAGTTCTGTACGTCGACAACAAGGAAATGCTTGCCTTGTGTCATGAGCAGAGACTGGAGCACAGAACGAAGCACATTGCTCTTCGCTACTTCCTTGCGCGTGAGCTGCAGCAGCGTCGTCAGCTCCTCCTTTCCTACGTGGCCTCGTGGGCCAACACTGCTGATGTGTTCACCAAGGCCCTTGGGTCTGGTGATCATCAGCATTTCTCCATTGCTCTTGGGCTTGTGCCCTTTCTGCCTCACCTGCTGGTTGCTTGACTTGCTCTTGTTGTACAC
Organism: Closterium sp. Naga37s-1; assembly: GCA_947471745.1. Taxonomy (NCBI): domain Eukaryota; kingdom Viridiplantae; phylum Streptophyta; class Zygnematophyceae; order Desmidiales; family Closteriaceae; genus Closterium; species Closterium sp. Naga37s-1. The sequence continues at coordinate 1,044,553 of CANJKZ010001036.1, forward strand.
TGATATATATCTTTATATCTGCTTGTTTAATCTTGCTAGGTTGTGATCAGTGTACTACCTTGCTATTATAACTCTGCATGTGAACTGGCCTTGTGGCCGCTTGCTTGTGCTCAGATTCTGTGGTGTCCTTGAGATCCACCCTGAGCTTTGGTTTGCTTTTTTCTCTTGCTTGACCGTCTGTTGTGTTTGCAATCTCCCACTTAGCCTATGGGGGTGTGTCAAACTATATGTTTGTGTTCTCTCTAGGCCATGATGGGTTAGCTGTTAGAATATTGAAGGAATGAATGACTGAACTAGCAAGCAGGTGGGTACAAGTAGGAAACCTAAAAGTGTTGTACCCTATATGAACTACCCCACTACAGCTTAGATAGACTATAGCATACAAGTTTGACACACCCCCATAGGCAAAGTGGGGGAGAACAAGAGGTCACAAGACCAGTCAAGAAGGGCAAAGCAAGCTCAGGGTGGATCACAAAGTCACCACGCAGTCTCAGCACAAGCAAATGGCCACAAGGCCAGTTCACATGCAGAGTTATATAAAGGAAAACAAACAATGCTGTGAACTCAACCTAGCAAGTGTAAGCATGCATATATATGTATATAGAGTATAGTACAAGCAAAGTCAAGAAGTAAGCAAGTGAGGCACAGTAGGTACAAGGCCTAGAACAGTATAGAAACGCTGATGATCACAAGGCTGAAGTGCCTTGGTGAAAACATCAGCAGTGTTGGCCTGTGAGGCCACGTAAGCGAGACGAAGCTGGCCACGCTGCTGCAACTCTCGAGCAATGTGCTTCATTCTGTGCTCCAGTCTGTGCTCCTGACACAAGGCAAGCATGGCCTTATTGTCGACGTACAGAATTGGAGGAGAACGAGGCACCTCTCCCAAGTCGGTCAGCAGGTAGGTGAGCCAGCGTAACTCCTGTGCAGCCATGGCCCCAGCGTAGATCTCAGCCTCACAACTGGAGCTGAGAACCGAAGACGAGCGGGTAGACTGCCAAGAGACAGAACCGGACCCAAGGCTGAAGGTGTAACCCTGTGACGACCGCTGCGTAGCCAAGTCATCAACCCAGGAAGCGTCTGCGTGACCACTGAGGACAACTCGAGCCCGTCCTCCAAGCACGAGCCCCATGCCCGACGTAATGCACAAGTAGCGCAACACCCTCTTCGCAGCATCCCAGTGCACCTTTCGGTGCCTGCCGGGAGCCACGTAGCGAGCCAGAAGGCTGAGAGGGTATGCGAGGTCAGGTCGTGTGCAAGTCATCAGGTACATGAGGCAGCCCACAAGCTCTGGATACAGGCCACTCGGCTCTACGGATTCGTCCGAAGGTGGAGCTGAGAGCGAGTGACCGGTAGGCAGAGGAGTGGACAGTGGCGAGGAGTACATGAAGCCGAAGCGCTGAAGGACCTGGTGCACCATGTGTGACTGAGTCAAGGTAATGGTGCGCTGTGCTCTGTCCCGGGTGATCCGCAAGCCAAGATAGCTTGTTAGTTCACCCAGGTCTGTGCACGTGTGTCTCTTCTGCAGCTCGAACTTCACGTGGGCGAGTGCCTCAGTGTCAGCAGTAGCAAAGACAAGGTCGTCTACGTACACGAGAACGTAGAACGGCGGCAGAGTGGAGTCAGTGCGTAAAAACAGTGACGGGTCAGCAGTGGAAGGAGCAAAACCAAGAGTAGCAAGAGTCGTCCTCAGCGTGTCGTGCCACTCACGGGGTGCCTGGCGGAGACCGTAGACTGGCCGCCGGAGGCTCCACTGGGTACCAGCAGGAAACGACCCAGTGAAGCCAGGTGGGCGGCGCAGCCAGATCTCCTCGTGCAGGCTGCTCTGTAGGAAGGCTGTGCTGAAGTCAAGCAAGTGTAGCTCGTAGTCACGCTGAGCGGTGACGTGCACTAGCACCCGAACAGTTGTCATCTTCAAGGTAGGGGAGAAGGTCTGGAAGAAGTCAACTCCCTGTCGCTGACTGAAGCCACGTGCAACGTAACGCGCCTTGAAGACAGGCGGAGAAACCGGCGGCCGCTTCACCCTGAAGATCCACATGCCACTGACGATGTTCGCCCCAGGCGGGGGAACCTCGTCGATGTAGGTGCCTGTGGACTTCCAGGAAGCCATCTCGGCGTCCATGGCTGCCTGCCACTAAGAGGAGTACGAACCCTCTATCGCCTCTGCGTAAGAACGCGGGGTCGGGATATCTGGTGAATCCGGGTCTCCCTCAGGGGCAAGCAGCATGGACACGAGATGAGGTACAGCAGCGGCAAAGCACTCAAACTCCTCCTGTCTGTCCTCAAGAACGTCCGTGCCAAGAGCACTCTCACCCCCGACGGACGGAGGACAGACAGACTCAGACGCAGACTCAGCAACAAGACTAGTGGCAAAGTCTAGGCGACAGGCTGCAGCAAAGTCAACAAGCTCAGCAACGAGAGCAGACGCAGCAGTGGACTCAAATAAAGGGTCAGTGACAGTAGTGGCCAGAAAGCGCGTGACAGTAGGACTAGCAGCACGAAGGGAGTCAGACTCCGGGTCCGGACGGTCAGGAAGAGAGGACGCAGGAGGAGACGGCAGAGGGACACGCTGTGGAGCAATGGAAGGACGTAGGGTCATAGAGTGAGTGCTAGGGACAGGAGGAGGACGCGGACGCGGAACACGACGACCAGCGCGAACAGTGCGGACAGGCGACTCAGAACGAGACTCAGGTGACGCAGGACGAGACTCAAGCGACACAGTAGCGACTCAGGCTCACGACGCTCCGTAAGACCTCTAGTCGGTCCAGAGTAAGGAGAAGGACCCGGAAGTGGAGAGGCCGGCTGTAACTGCGTCTGTGACTGGACAGGCGGTGGACTCAGTAAAGGAGGAGTAGGACCAGGAGAAGACTGTAGACCAAGAACCTGCTGAAGGAGCGGAACGTAGTACGGCCGCGGTCGCGCAGCGCCTCCAGAAACAGCAGAGACAGCACCAGTACCCTTAGATCCAGGGTCTCGAGAAACAACTCCCGCAGCACCACCAGCTCCAGTACATGCAGCGCCAACGCCTGCAGCACCAGCAGCTCCATCACCAGCACCAGCAGCGCCTCCAGCAGCTCCAGCACCAGCAGCACCTCCAGCAGCTCCAGCACCAGCAGCACCCCCAGCAGCTCCAGCACCAGCAGCACCTCGAGCAGCTCCAGCACCAGCAGCACCTCCAGCAGCTCCAGCACCAGCAGCACCTCCAGTAGCTCCAGCACCAGCAGCACCTCCAGCAGCTACAGCAGCACCAGTAGCACGGTGACAGCGCCGAGCGTACCACTCACGAAGCCGCTGCGGAGAGAGGGGCTCCCGCCGCAACGGGACACCCGGAGAACCTCCAGACTCGGCACGCGCAGGCTCAGCACCCCAAGACGCAGTACCCCCAGGCTCAGCACCCCCACGCCCCGCACCCCCAGTCTCCGCACCCCCAGTCCCCGCACCCGAAGGCTCAGCACCCCTAACAGCACCTAAGTCGACAGCTACCTCGACCAGCTCGGCAGGGTCTACCTGAGACACACCTGAGGGGGCAGGACCCTGAGGGGGGAGGTGGTCAACCGGAGGAGTACCTGATGCTAGGAAGAGTGGCGGGGGGGGGAGAGAGGCATTGCGGTAGGGAAAGAGACGGTAGTAAGACACCGACTCGTCAAACGTGACGTCCTGAGAGGACAGAACACGACGCGAGGTGGGGTGGTAGAACTGCCACCCGGGTGCGTCAGGGGGGAAGCCAAGGAAGACGCAGGGAACGGCACGGGAGGACAGCTTGTCCGCTGAAGTATCGCGGACAAAAGCTCGAGATCCCCAGACACGGAACACAGACGCATCGCCAACCTTCCCCGTCCACCGAAGAGTGGGTGTGGTCTCCGGCAAGGAGACACAAGGCTGAAGGTTGATCTGATGCGCAGCGTACTGAACCGCGAACGGCCACAGAAAATGGGGAGCAGCCGCATGGATCATGGACGTACGAGCGACGTCCATGACCATGCCAATGCGGCGCTCAGAAATCCCATTTTGCTGTGGGGAGGCCGGAAGCGTGAACGTCTGGCGGATGCCCTCCGCACGACAGAAGGCCCTTCGGAGGTCGAAGGAAAACTCACCACCTCTGTCTGAGTGCAGACGCAGAACAGGAAGGTCCGAGCCGAAATGCTCGCTGAGTTGGCGACGAGCACCGCGGATCCAGTCGATCAACACCTCAGGGACCTCACCCTTGCTGCGCAAGGGGAAGACTGTGGTGTAACGCGAGTAGTCGTCAACGACCAGCAGGAAGTAACGCTCGTGACCCTGTCCACGGACGCGGGCTGGGCCCCACACGTCCATGTGAAGAGTCTGCAGGGGAGCCTCTGTCGGAGGGAACGTGGAGGAGTGAGGAGCGGCGCGCTGTCGGCCCTCGACACAAGGAACACAGATAGGGGCAGGCCCCAGAGGAAGGGGAGGGAGGGACCGGGGTAGACCCGAGACAAGGGTACGGGAGGCCATACCTCAAAGACGAGGCAGGGAGGGGTGACCAAGGCGGTGGTGCCAGAGGAGAGTCTCGTGCGACAGAGGACGACACGAGCAGGGGGCTGACGCAAGACTAGACCTGGACGCAGCAGCAAACACCTGACTAGATACGGCTACCTGACCAGACGCAGAGACCGGAGGAGACGCAGTAGTCAGTGTGTACAGACTCGACCCAGGCCGACGGGTGAACGTGGCCAGGTGGCGGCCCGTCCGAGAGCAAGTGCAGTGGGTCACACGCTGACCTCCAGGGGTGAACTGGTCAACCCACGCGTCCTGGAGGTCAGCTCCACTCACCAGGTTCGTAGAGAACGAGGGGATGTGGAGTCCCGACAGCAAGCCCGACGAGGCCGCAGGACACGGTAGAATCGTGGAAGAGTGCGCAAGGACGGGGCCCCCAGAGGGGTCAGCCAGGGAGACTGCGACAGGCCGACTGAGCGGCGTGAGTGTGGTGCTGTCTCAAAAGAAAGAGCGCGAAGCACCAGAGTCAAGTGTGAAAGTGTGCAAGGCCTCAGAAGGTGCAGTACCAGAGAGAGCAGACTCACCAGCACCTGGAGCAGCAGACTCACCAGGACCTGGAGCAGCAGACGCACTAGCACCTAGAGCAGCAGCCTCAATGCCCGGGTCGGGCGGGACACTCAGGTAACAGTCACCCTCAGCACTATCAGTCAAAGCATACATGGCAGCAAGGATAGCATCGAAATCAAGATCAAAGATAGCCACATTCTGCCTAAGCAGATCACCCCAGCGAGGGAGCTCAACAGCGTCAGGAAACTGGGCGCGCCAGGCGTCAGTCAGGCGACCGAAGCAGCGCTGCGCAGTGTGTGGCAGCCCGCACGTCTCCCCACAACGACTGCCGGTGCGAAGAACGTAAGTGCAGGGACCAGCACCCCCAGACCTCCCACGCCCAGCGTACCACTCACGGAGCTGCTGGGCCGACGGGGTCTCACGGGAACGCGGCTGCTGCTGGCGCTGGCTACCACCAAAGCCTCCACGCTGCGCGGCTGCACCTCGACCAGCACCACCACCGCTGCCGGTGCCTCCACCACCGCTGCCGCTGCCTCCACCACCTCCGCCGCTGCCTCCACCACCTCCACCGCTGCCACTGAAGCCCCCACTCCCGGCACCACCCCCACCTCCACCGCCACCCCCTCCGCCTCCTCCACCGCCTCCGCCGCCGCCCCCGCCGTACCCTCCACCACCCTTGCTCCCCTTGCCCTTGCTGTTGCGGCGCCTCCCACTGGGAGCAGACGCAGTCCCGACCTCCTCAGTGCCAACGAGGTCGACAGCAGCAGCAGAAGCAACAGAGGGGAGAAGGGGGATAGGGGAACACCCCTCAAAGAAAGGGGTGCGACGGTCGCCGCGAGTAGCACCTACAGCTAAGATACTCTTCTCAGCTGCAGCGAGGCGCTCCTCTAGCAGGTCGACAGTGAGCTCGGTGGGGAAAAGGGAGAGAAAGTGGTCCCTGACTGAAGCAAGGGAGTCAGGGAGGCGGGTGACTAGGTAGTAAAGGGTGATGTACATGGGGGGGGGGTTCTTGGCACAGAAATCAGTGGGAAGGGCAGCGCGGTAGCGGGCGTCACTAGTGCGGAGGTGAGTAATGAGGTCAGCAACTGTGGCAAAGGCGTACGGCAGCATGAGGCGGCTGAGGGCAGCAGTGGCAGGGGAGGAGTAGCGCGCAACTACAGCGTCGTACAAAGACTGAGCAGTCTTGTACTGGCCAAAATGCGCGCGCCCAGCAGGCGGCAGGTGACTACGAACAGCAAGACGAGCAACAGCGTCACGAGTGGTCCACTGCGAGCGAACCGTACTGTCAGCAGTGGCAGCAGGAGCAGTAGAGACACCGGAAGTGTGATCGAAAAGGGATACCCCATCCCTCGAATCACACTGAAGAAAGAGCTGCAGGTCGTCAACCCACACGTCAAAGTCAACTACACGCCCCTCAGCATCAAACGTGAGAACAGTAGGGCTAGCCTTAGCAGCATTAGCAGCAGTAGCAGTAGTAGGAGCAGTGGTAGTAGAAGCAGCAGTGGCAGCAGGAGAAGTGCAGGCAGGGCAGTGCGGCTGAGTAGGGCAGCGCGGCTCGGTAGGGCGGCGCGGCTCGGCAGGGCAGCGCGGCTCGGCAGAGCGGCTCGACTTGGTGGGCAGCGCGGCTCGGCTGAGCGGCACGGCTCGGCTGGGCAACGCGGCTCGGCCTGGCGGCGCGGCTCAGTTCCTGGCGGCGCAGCGCAGCAGGGCGGCGCGGGTGCTTACCAGGGGCGGCGCAGGGCAGGGCCTCGTTAGCAGGGGCCGCGACGGCAGGGGCCGCGGCAGCAAAGGGGCCGCGACTACAGGTGCGGCGACAGCAGGGGCCGCGACAGCAGGGGCCTCGACGACAGGGGCCGCGGCAGCAAAAGGGCCGCGACGGCTGGGGCCACGACTGCAGGTGCGGCGACAGCAGGGGCCGCGACAGCAGGGGCCTCGACAACAGGGGTCGCGACAGCAGGGGCTGCGACGGCAGTAGGGGCCAAGACGGCAGCAGGGGCCTCGACGGCAGCAGGGTCCGTGACGGCAGCAGGGGCCGCGACTGCAGTAGGGTCCGCGACGACAGCAAGGGCCGCGACTGCAGCAGGGGCCGCGATGGCAGCAGGGGCCGCGATGGCAGCAGGGGCCGCGACAGCAGCAGGGGCCGCGACGGCAGTAGGAGCCGCGACGGCAGCAGGGGCCGCGTTGGCAGCAGGGACCGCGACGGCAGCAGGGGCCGCGACGGCAGTAGGGGCCGCGACAGCAGCAGGGGCCGCGACAGCAGCAGGGGCCACGACGGCAGCAGGGGCCGCGTCGGCAGTAGGGGCCGCGACGGGCCGGCTAGGGAAGGGCGCGCGACGGCGCAGGTAAGGCAAGCGCGAGGCGCGCTTCGGGCAGGGCAGGAAAAAAAAAATCTCGTGGTGGGCCCTAAAAAAAACGTACCCACGAGGGAACCTGCTCAGAATACCATGTTAGAATATTGAAGGAATGAATCACTGAACTAGCAAGCAGGTGGGTACAAGTAGGAAACCTAAAAGTGTTGTACCCTATATGAACTACCCCACTACAGCCTAGATAGACTATAGCATATAAGTTTGACATTAACCTACAAGGGGTACAACACTTAAGGGTTAATACTTGTACCCAACTCATTCATAGTTCATTTATTCCTGCACAGTGATTCTGACAGTTGATGTTGCTCGTATCACAACATGAAGGAGAAGAATTTCTTCATCATGCTTGGGTCAATGCCGGTTGCTTGGTTCGCATGAGTCTCAGTTGACTCAGCAGCTGGTTTTTGAGTTGTGCCTCCTTCTATCTGCAGTCTAAAGGCTGGCTGTGGAGTAGGAGTAGTACCGGGAGATCCAGTAGACGAGTTTTTTTTCTTCTGTATTGCCATGTCTTCTGATGTTGCAGGAAGTTGAACAGAGTTGAGTTTTGTCTTGCAGGCTCTCGGGGTACATTCCGTTCAGGACATGTCCCTTAAGAAAGCGTCGCAAACACATTTTGGCCGAGTCGCACTCAAATGTCTCTGAACCTGATGTCACGAAGGATCGATGTACTGCGACGCTGCACTAGCACGCGACAATTATACGAGAAGGGATGTGATTGGCCCTTCGCGTGAGTGGACCACTCATTGTGACGATCAGCCGCACCAACACAGCAAGCCCCTCAAAATCCAACCAGGTACATGTAGAGGGGATAGACATTTGGAACCGCGTGCGATGGCAGTGTCGAAATAGTGGCATAAGCGGTTAGGTTTAAGTGGGCCTAGGCTTAGTAGCCTAGGCCAAAGAGGGTCGAGCTAGTTTGTGCCAAGGAGGGAGAGTCGAGAAAATGAGAGGAGAATGAATGTTCACCATAGCACTAGGGTACATATAGCAAACAAAGAGGTGCACCACCTATAAAGTTAATATCTACACTACAGCTAGAACTACATGCAGGTATAAGAATATAATTATGACAGGCAGGTCCTTGTCGCGCTGGCGTTCAATTAGCCCGCGAAATTTCCATGGTTCACGCTAGCCAATCGAAATAACGTTTTGCGACTTTGCTGCGCGGTCCTGAATTTCGACGTATGGCAGCATATGCTGAAAGTACGCGTCACAATCGATTGCGACACTTTCATACCATGTTGGGCATGTCCTGAGCGGAATGTACCCTCATACCATGTTGGGCTGAAAAAGCCCTTAGGATCGTTTTCAATACTAAATTCTCAGAGTGGTGATGTATTAGCGGAAGCGTAATAGTGGAGTAATTGAACCACCTTGCACTAGTATGTGAGAACAAGATGAGTTTATTATAGCAAAGAGATACCGGTACAAGGTTTTATATGATTACCAGGAATACGAAAGGTTTAACTCTAATTGCTGTTGCGGTTCGATACAGCGACGACTCGGGTAACTGCTCAATAGCGAGTCAGTTATTTGTCCTTGCTGACGCGCTGCCCTTGTTAAGTCAAAGTTTGCTGACCTTTGACCTTCGCTTCAACCTCCTGCTGTTGTCGCCTTGTCGACCGCTTTGGTTGACTCGCCGTTACTTCGTTGTAGTTCGCTTTGTTTACGTTGTAGTGTTCGTTACTTCAGGAGTGCAAATTAAATGTTTCCAACACTTGGATGTCCATGAGAGTGACCTCTGATGGCATGGCGCGTATGTTATGGTGTCCCCAAGGACATCATCTACAGTAGGCATGCATGCTGAGCTGAATCATCACATTTACGGTATGCTGAGCTGTGGTGGTGTTGCGCTGTATACTTTAGTACACCTTTTATGGCGAAGCACTTGTGACAAACCATTCAAGGCATGAAGCCACTGCCAATTGGCAGCTTTGGGCGTTTCCTACACCTCTTAGGGTACATTCCGCTGTGGACACTGTCCCAATCGATGTGTCCCAATCGTTTCTACCGCACTGCATCGTATTACACCAAATTGCACCATCGTTTCGAAATTTTCGCGTCTCTGGTTTAGTTCGGTTCGGAGCGGTACACTCGATTGGGACACATCGATTGGGACAGTTTCCACAGCGGAATGTACCCTTACAGTACCAGAGGCAACCCGTGTCAGACTTGTTTGGTCTAGTTTTGAGGCGCCTCAAAACGAAGACACTGCCAACTGGTGCCTATGGGCGTTTCCTACACCGTACGAAAAGATAGTTCAGCTGGATTGTCCGCAGGCAGAATTAATAGAGCAGCTCGTTTCTTTAAGATAAAAAAAAGCATAATGCACTGTAGACATCATGCGACAGAATCGTCTTGTACAATCCCATAGCACAAACCTAGGCAGGGCAAACAGCAGCAGCAGTTGAAGCAGCAGCCGGTGAGAGGCCAGCTGAGATGGTGGGCTTGGATAGACGAACCAATCTGATGCAAGAGGGGAATTGCAAGGGGGAGAGAAGGGAAATGGGAAAAGGCATGGGCAATGGGGTGGGTGAGAGGAAGTGAGAGGCCAGCAGACGAAGCAGCAGCGGGTGGGAGGCCAGCAGTCGAAGCAGCAGCGGGTGAGAGGCCAGCAGAGATGGCATCATGGCAGCAGGTGGGAGGGATTGAAAGACAGACGGAAGTGAGATACCACCTGTGGGAGAGGGGAGCAAAGTGGGCAGCTTTTTTTTAGTCGACTTGGGAGAGGGGATGAAAAAAGTGGACCAAAGTGCCCCAAGTGGGAGAGTTGATGAAAAAAGGGGGCAGCAGCTGTGACCTCCACCAGTTGCAGCCCGGGCAGAGACAGCAGCGGCTGGGCATCGTATTACAAGGCAGATAAACCAATATTCGCCTAAGAATCAACCCACGGGAAATGAGTTCAGCATATGAACTGAGGGCAGCAGCAGTATCAGTGTAGGTCTCAGCAGCAGCAGCAGCAGCAGTGACCTCCACCACATGCAGCCTGGCCAGCGAGGGCAGTAATGGGCAGTGCCTAGGCGTCTGATTACCAGAGAGTTATACTAGAAGCAGCCTAAGGATCCACTCACGGAGCAATGAGATCGGCGAATGAACTAAGAGCAGCAGCGGTCTCAGTGTATGTCTCAGCAGCAGCGGCAGCTGTCACCTCCACCACATGCAGCCCGGCCAGCGAGGGCAGCGGCTGCGCGTCGCTCACTGCATGCTGCCTTGGCAGGCGCAGCGGAGCAAAGGCTTCGAGCCTCATGGCGTGAGAGCGATGGGCGAAGTCGAAAGCAGAGCCTCGGCGGATGAGCTGTGGGGGATTGAATGGGGGAGGAGGGGACGGAGGGGATGGAGGGGATGGAGAGGACGGAGGGGACGGGGGGTGAAAGGCGCAGCGGAGCAAAGGCTTCGAGCCTCATGGCGTGAGAGCGATGGGCGAAGTCGAAAGCAGAGCCTCGGCGGATGAGCTGGAATGAATGGAGGAGGAGGGGAAGGAGGAGAGAAGAGAGAGAGCAAAGGTCACTGCGCTGCACGCGAGAGATGGAAAAGAACAAAGTGTTCAGCCTCAGCCCAGAACAGTAACTCCGTCGTCAAGACGGAGGTTTATAGCGGGTACGAGGTGCATCACTGACAACAGAATTCGTTTAGCCAAGTCCAAAACAATACCTCGTGGTCGAGGCGGAGGCCTATAGCGGGTACAAGGTGTATCACTGAGCGGGATGCCCTCACGCGCACTATGCTGCGTACTAGAGATGCCAGCTGATCCGCCCCCGCCCCCCTCATGGCCCCCCCTACATGCACCATGGTCCTGGTTTGTGTGGGGGCGGGTGGGGGGAAGCAGGGGACAGGCGAATTGGGGGAGGAAGGGAGAAGAGAAAGGGGGGGTCTCTCAGGCGCACTATGCTGCGAGCGAGTGATGACAACTGGTCTGCTCCTACTCCCCTCATAGCCCCCTCTACATGCACCATGGTCCTGGGATGGGGGAAAGGGGAGACGCAACAAGTTTCGGGTTTGGCATGCACATGGATGGCATGGCATCATAGAATGCTCCCGAGGTGACTTTCGAGTCGAGTTGATGTGACTTTTGAGTCGAGTCGATGTGACTTTTGAGTCGAGTCAAAGTGACTTTTGAGTCGAGTCGATGTCACTTTTGAGTTGACTGACAGTCACCTCGGTTTGGCATGCACATGGATGGCATGGCATCATAGAATGCTCCCGAACAGAAAAAGGCATCCCATCCATGTACATACCATGCATCCCATGCATGCCATGCATGCCATGCAATGCATGTCCATACATACCATGTCCATACCATGTATGTCCACCCCATGCATCCCATGCCATCCAGTTGAGAGGGCGTACCATATGGGTGGGGTGCGGTTGAGAGGACATTCCAGTCGGACCTCACAGGGTATGGCTCCTGGTGGGATACAGACAGTACAGCACGATGCAGCACGGTGCAACACGGTACAAGGGGGTGGCAAACAGATGCACAGGGTATGGGTCCTGATGGGATACACATGATGGTAGGGAGTGGCAGAGGCGGAACACTATAAGGAAATAGAAGCGCTTTTTGAGGAGCCTAAAAAACTGCGACGATTTTTTTGAGGCGCCTCAAAGAATGGAGTGGCAGAGGCGGAACACTATGAGGAAACAGAAGCGCTTTCAATGTAGCCGCTGCATTGTAGTAGGGACGACCCCCAGACCTAACATCATGCATGGGGCATGGGGCATGGGGGCATGGGGGCATGGGGCATGGGGGCATGGGGGCATGGGGCATGGCGGATGGGGCATGGCGGATGGGGCATGGGGCATGGGGCATGGGGCATGGGGCATGGGGCATGGAGCATGGGGCATGGGGCATGGGGCATGGAGCATGGGGCATGGGGCATGGAGCATGGGGCATGGGGCATGATGAATGATGCATGGTCTGTGAAGCATGGAGCACAGAGCATAGAGCTAGAGCATAGAACATGAACATTCTTCCACAATTCCTATATTGGGTGCGTATCTGTACACTAACTAGTGTAGATCCTCCCTCGCGCCTGTCATCCCCTCTATAAGCTCCACGAGTGCACGCACATGATGCATGGAGCATGAACTCTCATTCTCACACTGTACCTATGTTGGGTGCATTTCTGTACACCAACTGGTGTAGATCCAGCTTCTCTTCTCTGGCGCCTGTTATCCCCTCTATAAGCTCCACGAGTGCACGCACATGCTGGTGGGTCGGGGGGAATGGGATGGAAAAGGAGAGGGGGATGGGACGGGGAGAGAGCAGGTGTGGGGGAAGCGAGAGCGAGAGGGTTGAATAGGAAGCGGGAGACAGGGAGTCAACTGCACGCATCTCAATCATTCCGTGACCCACGCACCTTACTCTCGATGATTCCCTCAACCACGCACTCCATCCCAGCGGCAGCGGGCAGCGGCAGCCCGACGAACTTCCGCGAATGTGGACACCGAGCGAACCGATCCTACTGATGAAGAGCGTTCGGATTATAATGCTGCGCCTTGAGAGTTCTACTTTCTTATACGAAGCAATGCGTCTGCTGTTAACGGATTAATGAGCGACATGGTGGCAAGAGCGCGGATCGGCTGAAACAGAAGCCCGTTACCACACCTGCCGACGTCGCAAATTCTCGCTATGAAACGCCTTGTGTCAGAAAGACCTCCTAGTGTGCGCCTAGAAACTTGCTCTAATTTTCCAGTGAAAGTGGATTCTAGGAGCTACGTGTGCTGAAAACAAGCAAATTGTCGCTAACAAAGGCCTCGATAACTGTACAGCCCCAATCTAACGAATATGTCTCACCATATTGTGGTATGTGATATGTTGGAAAGAGCCATTAGGTAGCGAAGGATGTAAGCATAAACTTCTGTAAGTGTTTGAAGAACGGTAGATATTACATTATCAATATTTCACATTCTCAACGTATACTACCGCGTGTTCGACTGTGCTGCCTGTGGCAGTGCGGTGAACATTTGGTCATGTTGTCGGTTCTGGCGACTTTGAACATTGCGCGTGACGCTTTGTTGCAGGTCGCGAGACCAGACCCAACAACGAGCGTTAGCTACGAAAAAGAAATGTTTCGTAGGGGCGGCGAGAGCTACGGGGAAAGGTTTCTCGGCTTACTTGCTTGGATCACTTAAAGCGGCCATAGGTGTGGCTTTGCAGCGGGCTCAGGCACGTGTGATCTTGTTGCGCGCGGCGTCGATGATGAGAGGCCCAGAGGCTGTTTCGGTGGAGCGGGAGGATTTTGAGGAGGAGATGGGATGGGATGCTCCGTGGGCGGATGCGCCCTATTTGGTGGACATGCGGGTTTAGAGGGTGGGTTTAGGTGAGGGGGGTGGGGGGTTTGGTTAGATGGGGCGTATTGTTGGGGTGTCTCGTTGGGGTGTCTCGTTGGGGTGTCTCGTTGGGGGTATCTCGTTGGGGTGTCTTTTGGGGTTCCTTATGTGCTGTTCTACTGGGGTGTTCTTGAGGCTGCGTTTTCCAAAAAAAAAAAAAATACACAAAAAAAAAAACAAAAAATCATACACCTTGGTTTCCGCCATTTAACTCGTCAGGACTCAGGACACTACTACATATGCACTGGCTTCTGCTCCGCAGCAACCAGATTTGAAGCATTTCTTTCAAAAAAAAAAAAAAAAAAAAAAAAAAGAAATGTTGGTGGGTGGTTTCTCGGTCCTCCAGCTTGACTTGTTCTCTCCCCACACATCAGGGTATGGTGTGAGAAAAATAAGTAATTTTTGATTTACTGTACAGTTCAATGGAGTGCAGAAATGAAAGGCATAACGGCCGAAAGATTTGCTGTTCAGTGGGGAAATTTGACTTTAACTATGCGATTCGTCGTATCTAACGCACGGTCAGGTCAACATACACGGACTGTACAACAAAACCAGGCGAATGCCCAGCTTGCATCCTTACATGATTCACAAGAAACGACAAACATAAATGTTCTGTATTTCGCTTCGTTTCATCTCATCTGCTCCTTGAGCCCACAAATCTTTCAAGCTTGATCGAAGTGAACGTGAGTTATGTCGGTAATTTTTCAACCCTCGGATCGACAGTTCCAACCGTCAGGATTCACCGACATCCCTTGACGTCGAGCTACGTGCAGCACTTAGTACACTCCCCAACATGTTACCTCGCGGTTGATTTATCGGGCTTGAACAGCGCCTACCTCACGCCCTCACTGCCCTCACCACTCAAATCTCACGCCCTCACTTCCCTCTCCTTTCGCCTTCCTTCCTATTCCTGGCAGGTGATGCGTTTCTGATCATATTCATGCTGGAAGGTCCCCCCTTTTCAAAAAGCTGCTCAACCGACGGTTGAAAAGGAGGGTTTGCAAAGTTATGTCGAATCGTCAAATGCTGTGCGGCGTGAACATCCTCTGACGGGGCTTGTGACAGTCTCTCAATCTCAACATTCCACAATCAGGGTTCTGCCTCCCACAGACGGTACTAATTCTTTGATTTCTCAGAAATATCATCCGTAAGACTTTTGTGGGAGCGCGTGTAGTACCGGCGGTATCACGGACGATACCTGTGACGTATGACGCGTCGCCGTCACCGTGACTCCTGCACGGCCCCGTGAAGTCCGCGAAGCCTTCCGTATCAGTGTCACCGCGACTCACGGTCACTCGTGACGTTAGTCGGACTCATTCGTAGCTCGTATTACCCTCAGGGTCGTCGGTAGGCGGCTCACGCTACGGCCTCGTTTGCGCACGGAAAAATCAGGGATTCGTCGCGGGAGTCTTTCCGATGTAGCTTGCACACGAGATACGTCACCTGAGTCAGGCGCCGCATCTGCGGACGCCATGCGCGAAACACGGCGAACGCGCTGGGGGTAACATGCGGCAGCCGTTCATTTCTTGTCGTCGAGGTGACAACTAAGACTCACGCGGGCGTTGCGCGAACGCGCGCTGCGCGCCGCGCAATAGACGCGATGTGGCAGCGGTCGTTCACTTCCAGTAGTAGCCGAGTCGCGCCGCAAAGGGAGAAGGCCACGTGGACACAGTTTGGGCAGCCTTCGAACGGAAAGCAGAACGAAAGAAACCGTCCGCCGCCGGTTCGTCTCAACTCACTCCCCGTGTTGGCGCCAGCGCGATCACCGCAGTCAAATGAGGCGGTCGCACCGCTCTTAGAGCAACGCGGCACGGATCCGGTCGTGCTGAAGGAGGGAGACCTGATTTTCCCGACGAGCAGGTCTGTTGGTGATTGTTACAATGATGACCCTGCTTCTAGTAGCTTTCCGGATCGGGAGTATGAAGCCGAAACGTGTCAGCAGCCGCAAGTTCCGGAGGTCTCGTGGGGCGAGACGGATGGAGAAGGTCACGCGGTTCAGTTCGGTTCGCCGGGGTCACTAGGTTTTAGGATGATGTTTCTGGATAATGGCGGACATATAGTGTCACCGTGGCATAATATACCATTATACGGGAAAAACACGTGGCTGAATTTTGTTTGCACGACGCCGCGAGGGACGTGGGCGAAACACGATTTCGCACCGGAAGAATACACGCCGTTACGTGTTACTCCGAACTCGCGAAACGGCGAACCGTCGCACTTTGCTCGCGACGCGCCGTGGCACATCGGCGCGCTTCCGCAGACGTGGCAGGATCCCGAGGAGGAAGTGGACGAATTTGGCGGCGTTTCGGGATGCGGAACAGCATTGGAAGTTCTAGATCTTTCCCGTCGGCCCGCGAAACTCGGGCAGGTACATACAGTGAAGCCGATCGGCGCGATTCCGGTGGTGCGGGAGGAGGGATTGGCGTGGGTGGTGATTGCGATTGGTGGAGGGGATCCCGTGGCGCACATGTTGAACGATTTGGATGAGCTGCCCGAGTTCATGCCGGGCAGGCTGGAAGAAATTTACGCGTGGCTGGCCGTGTGTGACGCTACTAGTGCAGGTGAGCATACGCGATATTAGGCTGAGTCAGGTAGGGCTGATGCTTGGATTTCGTTTCCACTACCCCCTCCTTCGCCCCTTATTCCTGTCAGCTCGCCCCTCCTCCTCCCCCTTTCATTTTCCCCCCGCTGCTCCCCCTATCAGCTTCCCCTCCCCCTCCTGCTAGTTCCCCTCCCGCCTGCTCCACGCCTCACCCCCCACCCTCCACACCTCCCCTCCCCACAGCGGACAAGCCATCATTCCTGCCGCGCATGCGGGTGGCGGAGCAGGGGGCGGGGAGGGCGCTGGGGGTGGTGGCGCAGGCGAACGCGGCGTGGCAACTTTTCCTGCACGCGCACGTGCAGCCCGATCCCTGGCTCCCCGAGTTCGACGTCTTCGCTACCAACATTCTCCAGGCGAGTTTTGTTCTATTGCGTTTTGCTTATATGTATATACCTGTATATAAATATGTTTACCTCCTTTACCTGCACACGCACGTGCAACCCGATCCCTGGCTTCCCGAGTTCGACGTCTTCGCCACGAATATACTCCAGGCGAGTTTTGTTACGTTCTGTTTTGCGCATGCGTGTAAACCTGTATACGAATATGTTTACCTCGTCCGCTTCCTGCACGCGCATGTGCAACCCGACCCCTGGCTCCCCGAGTTTGACGTCTTCGCTACCAACGTACTGCAGGTAAGTCGTGTTCTGATATGTTTTGTACATGAACATGTGAAAATATTTACGTTTGCTGTTTTGATTTGTTCCTTTGTTTAGACCTCGACTCGACCATTATGTGTTCTCTTGCGTTGTGCTATTCTCTCAACCTTCCCGTCCGCTCACCCTTTCCCTGCCCCACCCCCTCACTTCCCCACTCCCCCGCTCCCTCCATCATACCCGAAATAGGCATGCTGGCGAAAGTACACCGACGACCACAGCCGTACGATCCTTCCCATCTCGTCTGACGGCCGTCCGATCGGCACCAGCAGCACCGTAGCTGCAGCAGAGAGAGAGGCTAGGGGCATCGTGGTTGAGTGGCAGAAGGAAAGGGAGAAGGAAAAAGGGGAAAGAGGCAGGAGGGAACGCGGGAAGGAGAAGGGAAAAGAGAAGAAGAAGAAGAGCAGGGGAAAGAGCAGGGAGAAGGAAAGAGAGGAGAAATTGAAGGCGAGGGAAGAGAGAGAAGAGGGAGGGAGGGAAGAGAGAGGGGGGGACGAGAGAGGAAGGGAAGAGAGAGGAGGGGGTGGGTTCAGGAGGAGAAGAAGCTTATCCGGCCCAGAGAATAACACAGGAGGAGGGAAGGGACGCAATATATGGGGGGGCGGGGGAGGAGCAGGACGAGTGAACCTTGGAGGCAGGGTTGGGAAGGGAAGTGGTGGAGGTGAAGGAGGAGGAGGAGAGGGAGGGGGAGCAGGGGTTGGA
Organism: Closterium sp. Naga37s-1; assembly: GCA_947471745.1. Lineage (NCBI taxonomy): Eukaryota > Viridiplantae > Streptophyta > Zygnematophyceae > Desmidiales > Closteriaceae > Closterium > Closterium sp. Naga37s-1. The sequence continues at coordinate 1,062,228 of CANJKZ010001036.1, forward strand.
AGGGGTTATGGAGGGAGATCAGTGGGAGTGAGTCCGAGTGCGTCCCCTCCCCCCTCCTTCTCCTCCTCTGTCACCTCCTCTTCCTCCTCTCAGTCTAAGAGTCCTGGCAAGCTCGGGTTCTTTCGATCCCGCCTTCCCTCTCTTCCCCTCCTTGCGCCGTCAAGCTCTGAAGACCTTCCTGTTGCTGCTGCAGCTGCTGCTGGGGGAGGTGGAGGTGGTGCTGCTGCTGCTGTTGTTGGTAGTGGTGGTGCTGGCGGTGGCAGTGGCAGCGGTGGTGGTTTGACGATTACTGTGCCGTCGTTCCGATCGCGGTCCCCATTGCCCCCCTTAACGCCCAAGACACCCCGAACCGGCTCTGGCTCAGCCCTCAAGTCACCCAAGCAACGGATCGCACCGCCTGCTGGTGCTGGTGTTGGTGCTGGTGCCGGTGCTGGTGCTGGTGCTGGTGTTGGTGCTGGTGCCGGTGCTGGTGCTGGTGTTGGTGTTGGTGCTGGTGTTGGTCGCCCCGAGACGCTTTTTGAGGCGCCTCAAAGGTCGCCCAAGCAGCAAACCGCACGGCCTGCTGCTGTTGGTCGCACTGTCAGCCTGGGGGTTACAGGGAATGACAATGGCGATGGCATTGCCACTGGGCATCCCACAGGGCACGGCAAGGGCGATTGGGCTAGCAGAAGAAGCAGAGGATCAAGTGGGGAATTCGCCCCTGTTGTCAATACCTCTGATAGAGTCGCATCTGCTGCTGCGACTGCTGTGCCTGCTGTGGGGGGTGGTGGTGGTGGTGGTGGTGGTGGTGGTGGTATGGCAATGGCATGGCACAGGGGTGGTGGTGGTGTTGTTGGTGCTAGCAACCCTGCACAGGCACGTTATTCTTCCAACCAGGGGCAGAGTAATATTTACGGGCAGAATTCGCAGCAGAATTTCGGGCAAAATCACAGGCAGAACCATGGGTGGGATTATGGGCAGGGTCAGCAGAGCCACCATCGCAGCCGCAGCAGTGAAAGCGGCACTGGCAGCAGGGACGGCAGCAGGGGCGGCAGTGGTAATGGCGGTGGTAGCAACATGAACATCTGTGCCATCAGTGGCAGTGAAACTTTGTCGCCTGCTATCTGGCGAACAACTAGTGTCCCTGCTGCTGCTTCTGCTGCTTCTGCCGCTGCCGCTGCTTACACTAGTAGTGGTGGTAACCACCCGGTTGCTGCTGGTGTTACTGCTGCTGCTCCTGCTGCTGGTGCTGGTGTTGGTGCTGCTGGTGCTGCTGATGCCGTTGGTGCTGCTGCTGGTGCTGGTGGGAGGACTAGGGTGGCAACCTCTACTGATGATGATGCAGAGGTGGCCCTGTATCGCAGCAAGAGTGCGGGAGGTGCAAGAGCAAGGGAGGGAAGGCTCACAAATGCCCACATTCCTCGCCTCAATGCATTGGTGAGGCTTGGAGAGCACGAGGGGCTTGTCATCCCGGAGAGCCCTTTTGCGACGTCTCGAAAAGAGAGTCTTGTTGTTCCGGAGAGTTTTGACGCGAATATCAATGATACTGAAAAGGGGGAGTTTGTGTCGTCTGCTCTCTGGCGGACAGTTAGTGTTCCTGCTGCTGCTGCTGCTTCTAGTAGAGGTGGTAAGGAGGAGCAAAAGCACGAGAGGCTAGTTATTCCGGAGAGTCTAGAGGCGGCACGGAGCAAGTGGGGTGGTCGAAGATTATCAATGCAAGTAGCTTACATCGCTCCTGCTGCCACAACAGCTTTTGGAGCCGCCACCGCTTCTGGAGCGTCTACTAACGAGTCTGCTCTTATCGAGTCAACTGCTTATGAGTCGGCTTTTAATGAGTCAGTTGTTAGGGAGGGATGGCAGATGCCAGCTGGCGCCCAGCCATTGGAGCAAAAGCAGTCGGGGCAGCGGTGGGCTGATTTTGGCTCTTGGGAAGGTGAGGGTATCGCTGCTACTGTTGCTGCTGCTGCTGTTGCTACTGGTGCTGTATTCAGTAGTATCAGCATCACTACTGCTAGTGCCACCAGCACCACCCCTGGTGTCAGCAACAAGACCAGCAGCAGCAACACGCGGCTAGTTGCTGCCAATGCCGCTGCTCGGGTGAACCGACGATGGAACTCCATGGCTGTGGAAAGAAGGCCGTCTCTCGAGCAAACGGAGGGCATTGCTGGTAGCACTGCTGCTGCCCCTGCTGCTGGTGGTGGTGGTGGTGGTGGTGGTGGTGGTGGTGGGGTTGGGGTTGGGGTTGGGGTTGGGGTTGGGGTTGGGGGTGCGGGTGCGGGTGCTGCAGCTGTCGTCACAGGTCCATCGGCTGTTTTTTTCCCGAGGGATGTTTCTTTCGAAAGCAGTTTTTTGTCGCAGGGGAACAAGACGGCATTTGACTCGACTCAGAAGTCATCGGCAGCTGTTTCACACAGGGATGCTTCACAGAGGGATGTGCAACGGGGGCAGTGGCAGCAGGGATTGTGGCAGCAGCAGCAGCAGCAGCAAAAACAGCAGGCGTTGATGCAATCTCGACCACCTCTGTCCCCTCGAAGGGCCGTGAGTTCGATTCACGAGAGCAGAGACAGAAGCCGGCAGCAGCACCGGCAGGGAGAGGTGCCCCTTGAGTCGACTCAAAAGAAGTCTCCCTCTCCTCAGCACTCCGTGAGTTCGATTCACAAGAGCAGAGACAGGAGTAGGCATCCGCACGGGCAGGCAGAGGAGGCTTTTGAGTCGCGTATTAAACTGTCTTCCCCACAGAGGTCTGTGAGTTCGATTCACGAGAGCAGAGACAGAAGCCGGCAGCAGTACGGGC